>CM052548.1:39624336-39673374 GCA_028533065.1 Trachops cirrhosus
AAAAAAAAAAAAAAGAAAAGGAGAACTCCACAATTATCTGGAAAGGCAACTAACCTATTTCTCCCTTCTCTAACCATATGTTTGTGTGAAACATATTTTCATCATACAACTCAAGAAAAAAACAGTGTATCACATCAGAGTGCATACAGAGCACAGAGGATAATACAATTGTCTTCTATTAAAGAAATTTACAAAAATAAACAATGCAACTCCTTTCACTAATATTTTTATTTTTATAGTTATTTTTCATAAACTGTGTTACATGTTACCTCAAATGAGTAAAAAAAGTTCTGTTTGAATTTCTAATATGGTAGGTATTTGATAGATATATCCCATATTTAAAAAGCTTTTTGGTGTCTTTGATTTTTAAGAGTGCATAAAGGTCTTGAGACTAAAAAGTTTGAGAACTGCTACTATGTAGATAATTATATAAAATCTGAAAATCACTCAAGTTCAAGTTTTCTTAAGTTTTATAAGCTTATTATTAAAGTTCTAAAAATTAGCACTAGAAATACGTATTATTATTACTCCATATTGTCTGGGCATCTTATGCCCTAAATTTGAAGTATGCTTTCCTAGTTTAATTAGACTATTGAGGTCCCATTTGCTTATTCTTTCATTTATGTCCCCTGCTCTAGGGGACATATTGGTGGAAATATTGCTGTGTGGAATATCTGAGATTTTCCTGCCTATGTTCTCCTCTAGGACTTAAATATAATAGTATCACCACTTATGTTTAAGTCTTTTATCCATCTTGTTTATTTTGGTGTATGGTATAAGTTTGTGGTCGAGTTTCATTTTTTTTGTGTGTAGCTGTCCAGAACTCCCAACACTATTTTTTGAAGAGGACTTTTTCACTACATTTTATGCTTCTGCCCCCTTTGTCAAATATTAATTGATCATATAGGAGGAGGGAGATAACAGGAGAAAGGTAAAGGGTCATTAAGGAACATATATGAAGGACCCATGGATAAAGCCAAAGTGGGTAGGATTGAGGGTAGGAGGTAAGGGTGGGTGGGGTGGGGGAAGTGGTGGTGGGAAAATGGAGACAATTGTATGTGAACAATAAAAAATTCATAAAAAATAAACAATTGCCAGCTAGAAAAAATAGATTATCAATATATTTCCAAAGTGATATTATTTGGGGTACTTTCATCTCTAACAGTTAGCTTTCTGCTCAGCTCAGCCCTTTATTATTGGAATGCCAGATACATTTGTATATTCTTTTACTTGTTCATTTATTTCAAAAAATATCCATTAAGCACTGTGTTAGGCAGTAGTACAAAGATAATGACTTCCCTCAGGGAGCTTATAGTCCAGTAGGTGAGACAGAGAAGTAAATTAAAGATTGGAAGAAGAAGTTTCACAGCTATGATCAACACATGATCAGAGTGTAGTAAAGAATCATGGAGCCCAACCTAGGTAGCATAAGGACTAGGGGTCTTAACTGAGTGAAGGTAAACCAGTGATTAGGTGAAAGAATCACAGAAGGGTCATCCTGCTGGAAGAGGCTGGATGGTCAAAGGTATAGAGGTAAGAAATGGGAGGGTGCAAGTAGTTTTGTGTTGCTGGGACATAAAGTGTGAGAGTGGAGGGGAAAAATGAAGCAGCAAAGGAAGTAGAAATCAGAAGACTCTATAAGCCATGCTAAGGAGGTTGAGAGTAATCTGATCAACTAGTGGTGTTTAAGGGGGCTCCATGAAGCCCTAGCAAGGACTTAAAACTGCAGGTCTGTGGAAATGATTCATGGGGCCAAACTCGATGCTTAGAATTGATTTGAATGCATTTCTCCAACTTGCCACATTCTTCAATGTTCTCCATGGTCTTGTCTCTTGTTTCTCCTCTTCCTGTCCTTCACTCCCCATATGTCCCCCCATTATTGACTATTTTACTGACACTTAGGCCATCTGTGTTGTACTGTCCACTTGTGGCCTACAGGTGTCTCTCATACAGTTTTTACTAAATCTTGTTGCTTAACTGCACCCTCTGAACCCCCCAAAAAGATAAATAATTTCAGAAAACAGTGAATGCCAAATCTCATTTTAGTAGGTTTATAATACATATTTGTATGTTAATGCCACTGATAAGATCTGCATTAAACATGAAACAACTAAGGTTGCTTAACAGTATTTTCCATGATGATCTAACCATGGGATCACCCCTTTTATTAAGTGAATGTTAACTAACATCTAGAACAGCTATTTTCACAGTGTGTCTGGGGATGCCTAAGAGTCTCTAAGATCCTTACAGGGGTTCTGTGAAGTCAAAGCATTTCATAACACTGAGGAATCGCTTCCCTTTTTCATTCTCATTCTTTTAGGAGTATAGTGTGGGGTGCTACAGAGGCTGTGTGATATGCAATATTATAACAGATTAAATACAGAGGTGGATATGAGAATCTATTAAGCCAGATATTAAAGAGATTTTCAAAAATGTAAAACAGTGTTACTTTTCTCTCTACTTTAAAAAGTGTTTCTTTTTAAAAAACTGTACTACGTTAACATGACAATAGGTTAAAAATCCCTTAGCTTAGATTTCTAATATGCCAAATATTTACAAATACAACTCACATAAACACAAGTTCTTTGGGGTCCTCATTAACTTTTAAGACCATAAAGGAGTCCTGAGGCCAGAGTTCAGACATTGCTGACTTAGCAGAATTACTATTAATGGATAGCTCTTATTTTTGCCTGTCCATCAGCATAACATCAACTCCTTATCTTTTTGACACCTGCACTTTAATTTTCCTTTGGGAATTATTTCTTCTCTTCTGTCAGCCCATGAGGTTTAGATTGGGGTAACTCAGTCCTCAGGCTCAGGCCTGAGACCTGTACTAGCTATGCCTGAATCTAGACTTAACCCTATATTTTCAGATATACGAACCACTACATTGTCACTTGTATCCAAAGGAATCCCGTCTTAATGTGCCAGGGTACCAGAAAATTCAGTTTGAGAAGTATTAATCTAGTTAGGTATTGTTTGTAGCTGAGCAGTAATATAAACTTGAATCTTCAATTGTGTCCTTGGTCTTGGTATCTCTTAATATGTATTAGTTTAGTAGGGCCTTGACTTAATTATTTTGATTTTGCTCACAAATTAACTGATTAATTGATATAATGATAAAAATATTAACGAACTCACATACAGGTCCAACAGGGAAGATGTGGCAAACAAACAATTACACTAACACAATCATCCTCTGTTTAAGGTAGTCCCCTGTTCACTTCCTCTTTGGGTAGCTTTACTCAGGGAATAGTTTTAATCATTATCTTTACCCAAGAAACAAGCCTTCTCTGACTCTCCAGAATAGGTTAGACCACATTATTATCAAGATGTTTTCATTATTGCACTTTGCCTTCTAACAGTTATCATGGTTTTAGTTAATTTGTCAGGTGATTTGTTCATCGTGCTTTTATCTCCTCCCCCCACTAGAATGTAAACCTCATGTTCTATTTTGACCGCCACACTATTTCTAGAGTACAGCTTAGCACTTGGTTTATAGTGGGTTGCCACCAATGTATCTGGAGAATGAACAAATGAATGCATGCATGTCATAATAGGAGAAGTTAAGGGTGTTACAAAAGCATAAAACAAAGGGTGCCAATCCAAGCTCGGGGAACAGAGGACTTCTGGAGAAGGGACATGTGAGCTGAGAAAAAGGACAGTAGGAGAGTCCCCCAGGTATGGGGAGATGGGAGAGAAGTGTGCTACAGCTTGCGGTGGTATTTGGAGCTGATATAGAGAAGGAGTCTGGAGTTGGATTGTGAAGGTCCATTTAAAGTTTTTATCTCAAGAGTTTAGACTTTATACTGAGAGGTCATTGAAAGATTGAAAATAAGGAAATGATAGATCTCTTTGCTTCAAAAAGGAAATCCCAATCCATGTGCACAAACAGGTTCAGGGGCAAACAAGACTGGAGGTAGTGGGACCGTTTGGGGATGGGATCAGGTGAGCAGTGTGGCTCAGATCGGGCAGGGGCAGAGGCTCTGTGGGCCTGCTCAGTCACTCTTATTCAACACGTATCTACTGTGCACCTATTGTGTACCAGGCAACAATCTAGGAAATAGGCATAGAGTGGTGAGTAGTACAAATAAAGTCCTTGAAAATATGGGGTTTACATATTAATTTGGGAGTATAGAATGTCAACAAATGAGTATGTAAATAAACAGGCAGAAAGCTTTTATTACCTTTGAAGGAGCAACAAATAGACTGAAAGTGGAATTTCCAAGCTAGCCTATGGGTACTGGAATGCAATGGGATGGCATATTTTGGGTAATGAAGGAAAAATCACTGCTAAGCAGTAGGAGTGTCACATGAAGAAGTCTGTAGAAATGTAATATGGGGTCCCATACATGCAGCTACTGGCTCAAACATACCCGCACATGATTCGAACATCTGAAGAAACTTCTTGCAATCTGAGTATCAAGAGGTCAAGGAATAAAACCATGAGAAAACATTGGGACAAGGTGTCAGGGGCTGCAGTAAAGTCATTGTCAGTTAGTTGTTATAACAAAATCTTTGATTCTTATAAAGGTTTAGAAAAACTCTGAACTACAGAAATGTTTCCCAAAAGAAGGACAAGAAGAGGAAGAAAAAAATCCCTACTTAGCAAAATGAACAGAGTAGAAAGACACCCAGGATTGCAAGGAGTAGAATTATTTCTATATTAGAGTTTGAATATAAATGTTAAAAGCACTTCTGAATTTGAACAAGTCATTTATTTTGTACGGGCCCTCTTTTATTCAGCCCGTCTGCTCTTTCTCAATGTATGCTGAGTTCTAAGTGCTCAGTTGTGGTCAGCAGCTTTGATAACTTAGAGATATGCCATTGTGATAAATCTTGCTTATGGAAGTGCCCATTAGAGAACTATGCAGAAAGAGGACACACCATTAAAAAGCATTAATGAAAACTGGAAACATCCTAAGTTTTTATAGGTGTTTAAACTGGCCAGAACCTCCCTTATTTCCTGACAATGTACGAGAATTTGTGAGCAATGTTCATATTTCCACGTTCCCACCAAGGGGCACAATTCTGAAGAGACCTTTAAAAAGACCTGGAAAATTTTCTTCAGCAATGAAACTAACATTTAACTGCACCACCAGCTTTGTGTAACATCCCTCTTTCCTGATGGACAGTTAGAAGAGCCCTTGGGGCTGCCTACAGGGGACATAGCCCTCTCTTATCTTTAGGGCTCTGAGGGAAAATAACTGCCAAGCAGCAGAGGTGGCATGTGGCGAACTCTGAAAGAACTAATATATGGTTCTATATATTGATATGAAGCTAACGGGCCCTACCCCTCTCTCTGTACCTTTTTCTAAAATGAAGTCAGAGTTGGTGCCTATAGGCTTTCTGCTGCCCCATTCAAAACCTGCATTGCTCAAAACCACTTTGAGGGTGCAGAAACAAGCATTTGAAAAGGGAGTTTCTGGTTTTCTAAGTCTGTCAAAATACTAATTAAGAACCTATATTTGGAACCATGATAGAAATTGCCTTCTGAGGATACCTGAGGATGGTCCTTTCTGACTTTTTTCCCCCAGGGGTGAGAGGAACGAGGAGTGAGAGATAGGAAGGGCTCTCAGAGGTCACCAAGTTCAACTTTCTGAATCCTACACGGGAGACTGAGGTTCAGAAATGCAAATTGCCTGAGGAATGTCTGATGTCACCTTTATCCTTAACCAAGACAAGCATCTGCATATCCCCTGGCCTGTCTCTCTGACTTCCAAAAAGACATCTGAGGATGGACAAGTTTTGCTTGTAACTGCTGGAACAACCCACAGCCTCCTCCTCTGAGGGCCCAGTGGGGAGGAGACCTTTGAGAGAAGAGAGTAAGAAAGGAGGGCGAAAGGAAGAAGGGAAGCCAGAGGTGGGAGTGGAAGACGCAGCTTCGCCCAGGGCTGATTGGTTCCTGAGGCCAGCCCTCTCCAAGTGCGTTATAAGAGTTGGGGCGGCCGGGCGCCCGACCCGCTCGCCCGATTGTCCGGGAGCAGCGCCTAGCTCTGAGCTCCCCACCTCGAGGCCCTCCTGGCCCAGCGCTGGCTGCCTTTGGAGTTGGCAGATCTGCAGCGGAAGAAGTGAGAAGGAGGTGAGCGCCGGGCAGAGCGGGCGGAGCGCCATGCGCCGCGCCAGCCGAGACTATACTAAGTACCTGCGTGGCTCGGAGGAGATGGGCAGCGGCGGCTCGGGCTCCCCTCACGAGGGCCCCCTGCACACCCCGCCACCACCCGCCCCGCCCGTGCCGCAGCAGCCCGCGGCCACCTCCCGCTTCATGTTCGTGGCCCTCTTGGGGTTGGGGCTGGGCCAGGTCGTCTGCAGCGTCGCCCTTTTCCTCTACTTCCGAGCGCAGGTGAGTGCTGGTCACCCCAGGGACGCACGGGTCGGGCGCTCCCACCTTATTTCTTTTTCTCCCACTGGTGGGAAACTGAGTCTAACCTCCCGGCTCGGCTTTTCAGATCTTGCATATTCAGAAGAGAAAAGTGATTTTAAAGAGGGAGCGTCTGCTCGGGGACAGTCGTGGGTCTCTGCGCAGGCCTCCCAGCGCGCGGAGGTTGGACTCTCCCAGCGTCGTGCGTTTGAATTTCCCCCGGCGAGACAGCATTGGCCGCTCACTTCTTCTGGAGATTGCATACTTTCTCCCCATCCATATCTTACTGGGAGCTAAGAATTAACGTATGTCCACTTAGGAAGAAAAATGAGCGGCTTCGCTTAAGCATCGAGCCTTTCTTTTCCTTCCTGTCCTCGAGAGGGTTTGGGTGTCTGGGGCTGGCTGCATTGTAGGTATGCTCCAGGCCGCAGTACTAGTCCTGACAGCAGCTGCTGGAGCTCCGGGTGGTGACGCCCAAGTCTCCAGGAGGGCCGAATGGTAGCGAGACCAGAAAAGGCTGGTCTTGCGACCGCGGCTCTGCTTGGGCGGGTTGAAAAAAGAGGGAAGGACCCTCATGCCTTCCCACTAAGGTGGGTAGAGGAAGGAAGCAAAGTGTAGGCAACGGTGAGGTTCTCTCCCCTGACACAGCCTCGATACAATCTAGCAAATAACCAATCTTTTACAAGATGAGGAAGGCAGCTTGAGAACTGCAGAGAGATAGAAAGGAAGGGGTAAATTTGTAATATTATGCTTTCTGGTGGTTTATGCTCTTGTGTTTTCTTGGAAATTGCAGTGCAGTTGGTTGGATTCATTCAAATATTCTTGTCTGGTGAAGTGAACTCTTTTCTCAGAGGAAGTGGAGGGCTGACTGTGCATTTTCTTTTCTTTTTTTTTTTATGGGGAAAGAGAGTCGAGTTTGGACTTCACTGGTTTTCAGATTCAACGGTGATTACTAAACCCAACTAGATGCATCAAAACATGGCATTTCTTGGGTTGTAGGGGTTTTTGACATGTGCCAGAGTCTTGAACTGAATTACTTGGTATCATAGGCTTTTTGTTATGTTTTCATTATGCACTAGTTTGCGATTTGTAGACAGTTTCATTATCTACTTAAAACAGGGTAGAAATAATATGAGCAATACTTTAGAAAATTTGTATTTAACATAGGATAAAAATAATCTATTGAGAAAATTTTTCTAAGAAAAACTTTGAGTGGTTTACTTGCAACACAAATCCGTATGAAAGTGATGAACTGTTTTTCTTCCATTGGAGTATGCTGCCATTGAGAATGAGTGGCTTATCCATTTTCCCAGCCAGCATACTGTTTTCTACCCCTTTCAAGCTTGTGTATTAAGTGCCTGCACTGCACATGGCACTACTAAGTGTTATGGAATATGAGTTAAGAATCATTTCTTCAACATACAATCTAAACCGACTCTGTGCATGGCATGGTGCCAGCTAATGGAAAACCCTGCAACAAAACACCTAAAATTCTTAGTCAAACAAGACAGCAGCATTCAAAAAAGGGCCAGAAGATGAACTAGTTTGCTACCTGTTATCTTTCCTAACACCTTTGAATAGGACATCTCATACAGTAATAGTGAAGTGAGTGTTCATCATTGAAAGAGCAGTAGGGAATAAATGAGTTCTAGGGACCAGGAGCAGCTTACAGTGGCAGGAGCCATGGAAGTCAATGTGGCCACATAGGAAAGAGTGACCTGCTGGGCCCTTATTACAGCTGCTCAGCTTCTTGCTAGAAATTCTCAATGTTAATGGTCTGGTGGGATGAGGGGTATGGCCTTCTGATGATCACCTGTCGTAACTTAGCAGTCTCAATGTCACACGGATAGTAGTGAGACTCCCACAACCCCTTTCCCAAAGCGGACATGCTAGTCAGCCTTGTGGGAAATTTTTATTTAGAGAATGTAATGTCATGGTATTTCTGGGGACAGTTTTCCTCAATGACATGAAGATTGGTTTTTTCTAAGACATACAAAATACAGGGTCCAGCACAAATAATGCCCCTTTTATTACAACATCTTTTATTACAAAATCATAATAAATCATGATTTATTACAAAATCATAAGGAAGTAGCACAAATGTCTTTTATTACAGAATCGTAATTCTGTAACAGAATAATATCACACTCAAGCACACCATGTGACATTTCAAGTGAGATATTCAAATTAAAATTGTAAATTTTTACACCCATATTATTACTCTACCAACCACACTCAAGCAGGCGTTACTTCTGCTGGACCCTGTATATTCACCATTACGCTGAATCCAGTTTTGTGCTGCACTTGTAAAAAGTCATCTCATTCAGCAAAGAAGTAATATCAGGAGTGATGTGTTCATAAGAATACACCACTAGATCTGGTTGCATTTTATTAAAAATGATTATCTAAGTTTGATACCTGGAACAGGACTAATGATTTAGGGATATGTTTTGAAGTAGTTATCAATGAAATGCTATGAAGTCTGGGTTTTGTTTCCAAATAATGGTGGAGAGGGTGAGGGAAGGGAAGTGGTTATTAGAGAGGAGACAAGGTTGGTCATGCCTGGGTCACTGTTGAAGCTCACGATGTGTCTGTGGGAGTTCACTCTACATTTTACCTCAGTTTTAGATGTGCTGGAGGCCTTCTTTCAAAGTTCTGGCTAAGATAATAAATTCAATTTCACCTGTCACTAATTTAACATTTTAACTTTCCTCCACTCTATTGGATTAGAACTTGGTACTGAATAAGAGATAGTTTTTTGACTTCCGCTGAAGTTGTGGCTCAACTATTTTGTACCTGGGGTTTCTGAATATGTTTGAATTAGAATGAAATCATCTAGTATCAGGTAACATTGCAGTTTACTAGAAAAAGGGGCCAGTTTTATTGTTTTTGTTTAAAGTGATAGAGGGGAAGCCATACAAATCTTTAACAAAAAACAGTTTAATTTAGTTTTAAATGCATTTAGAAGAAAGCACAGAATAGTATAAGAATTAGTGATTTAAAAATTTTCTTCTCAATTTATATTTGAACAGTTAAAAATGAGTCAGCCTCCTTAATGTTTGCAGATCGCAATGCATAGATTAAGAGAAAAGGGTACTAGATCCAGTGTAGATTGGCTTCCCTTCCACCAACCTTGCCAAAGAAAAAAATAGCATGTGGCTTGTGCTATATACTTACCACATAGTATTCATACTTTGGTTTACAAAAAACTTTTTTTCAGAAAGTTGCTTGTAAAATGTATGCACACTTTTAAAACATCCCTACTACCATATTCAAAGTTTAGAGATAAGCTTTTCAGAAAACTCAATCTCTGTTGCCCTTTCAACTCCCTCCCCCTATCCCGCAGTGTGTACGCCCACCCGACTCTGGCCGTTTGCTACCCAAACAGGAGAGCAGATTTGCACTACTGCAAATCTGATGCAGAGGTGTGCAGGCTGCCTGTGTGTAAAAACAGATAAGGAAGTAGCACAAATGTCAAGCATCCTGCCTCATTTAACCCTACAACTGATTAAATTTCAGGGAAGTTTTGTTTTGTTTTTCATTCTTGTTTTTGAAACAACTGAGTTTATTTCACATGAACTACATCATTTGAAAAATGCATTTTATCAATGCATTTTATCTGATTTAAAACACCCATTTTAAATCAGATAGTCAAGATTTATTTAACTTTTTCAGACATTTCTAAGTACAATGAATTCATTTGTAAGCTTATGGTGATTTTTTATTAATTTCTGTGTTTCTCTGTTGAGTGTAAGTTCCATGAGGGAAGGATTGTCTGTTTTGTTCACTATCTAATTTGCAGCATCTAGCCCAGTAGCTGGCTTGTTTAATTTACTGAAAAAGCTTTTCAAATGCTTTGCAACACTAGAAAGATATCCATTGCTAATTTGTACCATGTGAATTCTCTAATTAGTGACTAAAATACTAACAAGTATCATTTTTTAGTCATGTGGATTCTCTGTCCAGACTCCTTTGTTAGGAGACAGGTTGTGGGGTAGGAGATACATTCTGAAACAGTGATTCTCAACTGCACATTTTGTTAAATTAATTTTTTTTATTGTTGTTCGAGTACAGTTGTCTTCATATCCCCCACACCACTCCCCCGGCCTTACCCATTCTCACCTCCCATCCTCAATCCTACCCACACTTTGGGCTTTGTCCATGTGTCCTTTATACATGTTCCTTGATGATCCTTCCCCTTTTTCCCGTTATACCCTCTCCCCTCCCCTCTGATTACTGTCAGTTTCTTCTTTATTTCAATGTCTCTGGTTATATTTTGCTTGCCTGTTTGTTTTGTTGATTAGGTTCCACTTATAGGTGAGATCATATGGTATTTGTCCCTCACCACCTGGCTTATTTCACTTAGCGTAATGCTCTCCAGTTCCATCCATACTGTCCCAAAGGGTAGGAGCTCCTTCTTTCTTTCTGCTTTGTAGTATTCCATTGTGCAAATGTATCATAGTTTTTTGATCCACTCATTTACTGATGAGCACTTAGGTTGTTTGTAGCACTTGGCTGTTGTAAATTGTGCTGCTATGAACATTGGGGTGCCTAGGTTCTTTTGAATTGGTGATTCAGGATCTTAGGGTATAATGACAGTAGTGGAATTGCCAGGTCAAAAGGTATCAACTGCACATTTGAAACACCTGTAGGGGGATTCAGTTTGCCCCTTCCCTTAGGGATGTTGATTAAATTGGAAGGGAGATTCTGGGAATGGTTTTTTTTTCCCCAAGAGAGAAGACAAAATCTTTGCATTATAGTTCTCTGCATCAAATCATTAACCATTATTAAGTTCTGCATATTTTGGTACTAATTGGTGTTACTTGTTAAAACATTTTAAAATTGGTGTCCAAGGAAACTTGAAGTCACTTTAATAACAGAAATCTATATTTGTATATTTGACATTTAAAAACATTACTTGTAAACTTAATGTGTATTAGAATCACCTGGGATCTAGTAAGAATGCAGATTTCCAGGCAGTGAGTGGGGGCAGAGAGCTATGCTTCTGCGTTCATTCCTAACAAGCTCCCCCTGGGCCACTAATGCTGCAGTTGTTTGGGCTGCACTTTCAGTAGTGGGAGTAGTTCGGACTGCTGTTTCTGTTAGAATGATGCTTAGCTTGTTGGCAGGACTTGAGCTGAACCCGCTTTAGGGTCCCCAGGCATTTCCCCATTGACACCATGTTATTCCTTAGCTCATTGTTTTTCTGGTGGTGAGCTACCAAGGCCCTTGCATGAATCTTCTTTCCTGAGGTCTGAACTCAATGACCCGTCATATTAGTTGCTCAGGCTTCTCTGCTTTTGTGGGAAACTTATTGGCATAAGTGAGTTTTTTTAAAAAACATGTGATTGAAAATCACATTATATAAAAACTGAAATATTCTGATTCATAATAATTATTTTAAACAAAATATAAAAGTAAATATGGATTGCAAATACTTTTGCTTTATGAGTGATATCTTTCCTGTGATTATAGATAATCCTTATATTTTGCAAGACTAGAATAATAAAATTTGTATTAGTGGATGCACATTTGTTGAAAAGCTATCATTCCATCTTGAAAATTTCAGATATGGATAATATACTTTACAGTTTATATCTGATAGTTCTTTAATAAATTTGAAAATCTTTCTGATTACTTTTAAAGAAGATAATTAAACCTGGGAATAGAGATTTGGTATTATTGGCTGAGCTTTGGTTACTGTAAACTTATATAATTTTTCCTTTTTATTTTGTTTGTCTAGTCTGTATCTACTAATAAGTAAATGTACATGAAGTACCTTGAATTTTTGAGATAAAAGGGAAACAAATTAAACTATTATGATTAAAACAATTAATAGCTAATTATCTCTACCCTTACTTGGCAGCTGAAGCCACTACAGAGGTGTGTCAGAGACCTGGAAGGAGTAGGCAGAGGATTTTAAGAAACGAGTGATAATAAATGCTTTTGCTGGCACCCAGTTCAATCAGATGGCCAGCTAGTTACCCAGTGGGGATATTTTGGGTGGGTTGACACCTCACATTACATGAATTTTGAGGTCCCCTCAGTACATATCCATATAGTTTGCTTGACCTCATGCAGCCCTTCTCACCCCAAGCGACACCATCTCACTTATACACATGCCCAGGCACCCCTGACACCTGTGCCTCTCCAGGTTGAGAAACACAGATAAGAGGTTCAATAAAAAGGCAAATTTTCTCTGGCTTCAGGTTTTCTTTGGTACTACGAACTGGATTTCTGTTACCCTGTTTGGCTGATTGAAATATACACTATTTTAGGAAAGAGGTCAGACAAACATGGTGGCTAAATAGGATGTTAATTTAACTTGATTTATATAGGCTTTGTGCTTGGAATATCTGAGTGGGCTTCATAATCCCACCCAACATGCTGCATATGATTTAAAGACACAAACTTTCTCTACCTGCATTGGCCAAATGTGCTTTCCTTGATGCCCCATCCCCTATAGGACTTCTTCCTCATCAGATGATTTTGACAATTTCACCATGAATCCACATGTATGCTTGTGTTGAGGATGATAGTTAGCTACTCATAAAAATAAATCAGAATCCAATGTTTTTACCAATTTGAAGGTAATTGTTTAACTTAATTATTGGGGACATAAAGACTTGCAAAAATACACATATTTTTTGTTCTTAAGGCACATTTTATTAAATAGAAGAAAGATTAATGTTAAACACTCTAATGTCCTTACATTTTTATTTCTCAGATGGACCCTAATAGAATATCAGAAGATGACACTCACTGCATTAATAGAATTTTAAAACTCCATGAAAACGCGGATTTGCAAGACACAAGTCTGGAGAGTCCAGACACGAGATTAATACCTGATTCGTGTAAGAGAATTAAACAGGCCTTTCAAGCAGCTGTGGGAAAGGTGAGTCCATGTTGAGGTTTTAAGTCGAGGGCCCTCATTGATTCAACTAATAATGAAATTAAAATAGTCTAAGTGCTGTTGATTTTGTTCTTTTTTATTTTAAGCATTTGTAAAAGAGCTGAAGAAACTTAATGGATTAGCAGAATTATTTTGAAGTTGTTGGTTGAATGTGACAACCAGAGACATTCATGTTTATGGAAATATTCTTTTCTTTTTTTCTCTCCTCCCCCTTCCTCCTCTCCTCTCCTCTTCCTTCTTTTCCTCCTCTTCCTCCTTCTTCCTTCTTGAGTCAGTGGGTCAGTTTGCTAGTTTTAATTCCCTGTCATAGAACCATTCCCTCACTTCAAAGGACTCTGCTAGCTATTTCCTTTATATTTGGCTTTGGTAGGATCTCCTGTTCTACCTCTGTTGATCTAGGGTTCTGTTTAGAATAATTGTAACTGGTCCATTGTTGTCATTTATGGTGAGGAGGTAAGCAAACAGAACAGGACATGATGTGATGGGTGAGATAGTCTGTGTCCATTTTTTTTATTTTCTGGGAGAGCTGGGTGAGAAGAGAGGAAATGGGGACAGAGAAGACTGGTGACTTCTGTTATGCTGACAGCTCCAATTGAGAAACACTGTAATAACTGAATGTTTTACTCTTCTGGATAAGGTCACTTGAGGATCCATCAGCCTTGGAATTATTTCATTTACTGACTGGGTAAAGCCCAGGGACTCCAGTGCCTGTGTACTGGCATGGATTCTTGCATCCACGCTTATATACCAGGCTCTAGTTTGCAGCTCCCTGGGCTATCTCTGATCATCTTGCAGTAAATACTAAAGTTCTCACATTCCTTAAACATAAATTAAATTTGAATTGAGTTTATTTTTTAAGTCTACAGGTAGTAATAGTACTTTTTAAAGAGTATTTGAGTTAAAGGCAGAGAGATAAAGCTATTTGTATAACCCTTAAAGTTGAGATAGCACCAATTTTCAACTGACTTTATCATTTTGAGAATCACAAAGAACAAAATGTTGACTAAGAAATTAAACACAATTGTCATAGATTCTAGTTGCACTTTCATCTTTTAGATTACATTTAAAATGTTAAAAAAACTGCATTATGGAGTCAAAGTGCAGATCACTCATATATCTATGACAACCTATTGGTTGTAAGTATTAAATTTTCATTATAATTAATGCATAGGTGCTTAGCTTTATGCAGTAGATGCATATCTTAAAATGTGGGTTTAAACTCAACCTTGTTTTCTTACATTATAATTTTTGAGGTATCTAGCAATAGCAATTCTGCTAGTCTATTCATTTTTGTTTTGTTTTATGCTTCATTTTCATTGGTTGGCTTTTTATTGAATTTCCCCAATATTTAGTAATCTCTCTGCAAACAATTATTTACTTGTACAAGAGGTAATCTGTTATTTCAAAACTGAACCCCTGACTGAGGTAATTTTGGTTAGGTAAATGATTATTTCCTAGTTTTCTGTTTAGATCAACACAAGTTGTATATTCTTACAGTGAGGGGAAACTTTTAATTCCACTGGCTTTCTCTTAAAAACTGTCCTTTTTGTTTCTTCTGAAAAAATAAGTATGCAAGTCAGTCAAGGTGATTTTGAAAATAAATAATGTTAAGAAGAATAGATACCATTGGTATTTAT
This sequence comes from Trachops cirrhosus, assembly GCA_028533065.1. Classification (NCBI taxonomy): domain Eukaryota; kingdom Metazoa; phylum Chordata; class Mammalia; order Chiroptera; family Phyllostomidae; genus Trachops; species Trachops cirrhosus. The sequence continues at coordinate 39,639,248 of CM052548.1, forward strand.
CTGAGAATGCAAGCATGGTTCATCTTAACAGGTCACAGGAGAAAAACATTATCATGTCATAAATACTAAGAAGTGATTGACAAAATTTTTCTTTTATTTCTGATGTTTAAAATGCTTTAAGAAATAAATCTAGCTGGATTCTTAATATTATCTGTAATTGCTCAAACTAAAAGTTACCATGTGGTGAAAAATAGAGACATTTCTCTTAAAGTCAGGAACACAGCAAAGATGCCCAGTATCCCTGTTATGTACCACTCAGAGTGTACTAGTTAGTGTAAGTACACGAAAGAATGCAACATGAAAATATATGTGTGGAGAAGGTAGAATTTGTATGTCATGTGATTGTATTCTTGGGAGAATCAAAAGGAACTTAAAGGCTACATGCAAAATAAAATGGTTTATAGCAGTTAATGTTTGGACTTGTGGCCAAGATGGAGGCATAGGTAGGCACACTGTGCCTCCTCGCACAACCAAAATAAGGACAATAATAATTTAGAAACAACAAAAAAAAAACAACGAGTACTGACAGAAAATTGAACTGTATGGAAGTCTGACAACCAAGGAGTTAAAATGGACATATTCATCCAGACTGGTAGGAGGGGTGGAATTGGGCTGCGGAGCGGAGAGAGGTCATGGCAAAAAAAGCTGTGGCTGGCGGACCCTGGGTGCGGGGTGGCAACGGGCAAACCCAGCGAGGTGGTGGATTGTGGAGGGGTGTTGCGCGCCAGGTGGCTGACCAACTGGGCGGTCCCACGTTCGTGTGCAGATAAACCAGGCAAAACTGGGGAGCAAGGCAGGTCCCAGTGCCGGGAAATAAAGCCTCAAAAACACCGATTGAAAACACCTGTGGGGGTTGAGGTGCCGGGAGAGACTCCCAGCCTCATGGGAGAGTTTGTTGTAGAGACCCACAGGGTCCTAGAATGTACACAAGCCCACCGACCTGGGAATCAGCATGAGAAGGGCCTGGTTTGCTTGGGGGAAGTGGCGGAAGGGACTGAAACCCAGCACAGAGCTGAGCAAGGGCCATTGCTCCCTCTTGGACCCCACCCCCACATACAGCTTCACAACTCAGCAATGTGGGTTGCCCCGCCCTGGTGAACACCTAAGGCTCTGCTCCTCACTACGTAACAGGAGCATCATGACAAAAACAAACAAACAAACAAAAAACCAGCCAAATGAAAGAAATATCAAATCTCTAGAACAAATACAACTAAGCGACCAAGAGATAGCCAGCCTATCAGATGCACAGTTCAAACCACTGGTGATCAGGATGCTCAGAATTGGTTGAATTTGGTCGCAAATTAGATGAAAAAATGAAGGCTACACTAAGTGAAATAAAGGAAAATGCGCAGAGAACCAATAGTGATGGGAAGGAAACTGGGACTCAAATCAATGGTGTGGACCAGAAGGAAGAAAGAAACAACTAAATAGAAAAGAATGAAGAAACTAGAATTCAAAAAAATAAGGAGAGGCTTAGGAACCTCCAGGACATCTTTAAATGTTCCAACATTCAAATTATAGGGTTACCAGAAGGAGAAGAGGAAGAGCAACAAGTGGAAAACTTATTTGAACAAATAATAAAGGAGAAGTCCCCCAATCTGGCAACGGAAATAGACTTTGAGGAAGTCCAGGAAGCTCAGAGTCCCAAAGAAGTTGGAACACACCAAGGAGGAACACACCAAGGCACATCATAATTACATTAGCCAAGATTAAAATGAAGGAGAGAATCTTAAAAGCAGCAAAAGATAAGGAGACAGTCACCTACGAAGGAGTTCCCATCAGACTGTCAGCTGATTTCTCAAAAGAGACCTTGCAGGCAAGAAGGGGCTGGAAAGAAGTATTCCAAGTCATGAAAGGCAGGGACCTACATCCAAGATTGCTCTATCCAGCAAAGCTTTCATTTAGAATGGAAGGGCAGATAAAGTGCTTCTCAGATAAGGTCAAGTTAAGGGAGTTCATCATCACCAAGCCCTTATTTTATGAAATGTTAAAAGGAGTTATCTATGAAAAAGAAGATAAAAATCATGTATAGTAAAGTGACAGGAAACTCACAATTATTAACAACCGCACCTAAAACAAAAACAAACTAAGCAAACAACCAGAACAGGAACAGAGCCACAGAAATAGAGATCACATGGAGGGTTAGCAACAGGGGAGTGGGAGGAGGAGAGAGAGGGAAAAGGTACAGAGAATAAGTAGCATAGATGGTAGGTAGCAAAATAGACAGGGGGAGGGCAAGAATAGTATGGGAAATGTAGAAGCTGAAGAACTTATAAGTATGATACATGGACATGAACTAAAGGGGGGGAATGTGGGTGGGGAAGGGTGTGCAGGGTGGAGGGGGATGGAGGGGGGCAATGAAACAGCTGTAATAGCATAATCAATAAAATATATTTTAACAAAGATAAAAAAGTTAATATTCACTGGCTCCCCTCATCTCAAACAATAATTAGAAAACATAAATGACAGTCAATTCATAACTTTAAAATATTCCCTAAAATAAACTTAAAAAGTAAGGTACAAAGCTTACCTATAAAACTAGGAAACTCTAGAGTAGCTTTTAAATTGGATTGGAGAATGTCAAGAAGTAACTATGCAAAGTCAAAATCCATGAAAGACAATACCAACGTTAGAGGAGAGCTTGTTGTGTGTGTGTCATAACTCAACATAATATGAAATGATTTTAAATAAGTGGGCATAGTTTGAATTACTCAAAAATGGTTCTGGGACTATTTATTTACAATTTTCAATAAACTTATAATGTATTTAATAATTTAATACTTATTAGAGGGCAATGACCTTATCTCATGTTTTATGGGAAAAATCTTAGGTGGAGAGAGCGCTCCGTGGCAAACGCTGCTCCCTCGTGGCTGTGCAACACCTTCTGTGGCTTCAGTGAACTTTTCTGCTCTTACCTGCCTCATCAGAACATACCTGTTCAGTGTCCCATTCCCTTTGAGCTTTCTAAGTGACTGCTGAGATAATAGATAAACCAATTTGTACTTAAAGATGTTGATGAGCAACAGTGGCAGAATTTTTACTATTTTAGGAGTCTTTTGGAGACATGGTGCCTCATTCCAAATGAGTAATGTTAATTATAAGAGATTCAGTACCTGGCAAGCCAGGAGAAAGGTTTGTGGGCAGACAAGAATAGTGAACTGCCCTTATTAAAGGCTCACAGTCTTAATTGTACTAATAGGGTGGTATGACTAACAAAATGTGTAGAACTTTATTTTATTAGTTTCACATTTGTTTTAGTAGTGATATAGGACTTTACATATTAACTATAGGTAATACTGTTATATAGGTAATCCTTCTTTAAGAATGACTATCATGACATATCAATGTGTGTTTGGAGGTAGAAGATTTCTTCCTCCAGACAAGAGGATCTTTAGGAAGAAGATGAGCACTGTTCATACCTCACCATTAGATTCAACCAGTGTTTGTTAAGTGCACATACTGTGCTAGGCACTTTGCCATCACGTATCCTGTGCCTAGTGATTTATGCTTCTCTTACCCTTGCCAAATAATGATTTTCCAGATGTGTTATCCTTTGATAAGGATTATTAGTTAATGTAACATTCTACTCATCTTGCCAAAAATAATCAGATTTCTCATTTTTTTTTGCCAGTGCTGAAAATAGGATGGTTGTATCAGGCATTTATAAGTAGGTTTGTGTCTTAGTTTTAGTTCTTTTATAGATATTGAGTGAACCATGAAACAAAATTACATGTGTGGCTGCAATCATTATTGAGAGATCAACCCATCTAGTGGTAACAAATGCTAGACATAAGCACAATATCACATTGTATGTGTGCAAAAAGTGGTGTTTACCCAGCCCGTCTTTGGTCAGACAAGTAATGCTGTTTTTTCCCCCTTTTTTGTTTGTGGCTGGGTTTTCTTGGCTTTTTTCCCCTTTAGCACAGAACTCCAAAGCCTCTTAGTGATCCAGCCCTACCAACCACAATTTTCAAAGTCTATCATAACAGTCTATGGCAATAAAGAAAACACTAGTACAAATATGGTGTCTGATTTATAAAGCAATTCTTGTTTCCAGCCTTGGCAGCCTCTGTGGCTTCTGCCAGCCCAGGAGCAGAGCAGTAGCTCAGGCCTGAGCATGGGCCTGCCCCACACAGGCAGGGTGGGCACCTGGCTCTCGGGCCTCCTGGCCGGTCTCTGTGAAAAGCCATCTGTTTAGGCACTAACTGTACATTCGGAGAACTTGGGGCTCTGACTTTCTTTGATTAGAGTATGCCAGATTATTGATTTCACATTGGATACTCATTTGTGAAGAACTTCCTAAAACTTACTTTCAAGTACACTTGAAAGAACAATATGCAAGAAAGAGATCAATATACTAGTTACACAAGCCCTTTGCTTTTCAAAGTGAAGTGATCAGTATATTCAAGATGATCCCCTAGGACAACGGAAGAAAACATGGGGACTTACCTGTATTTTTTAGTATTAGCTTTTACAATTTTTTTCTTTTTCTTTTTAAAAAATATTTTATTTATTTGTTTTTAGAGAGGGGAAGGGAGGGAGAAAGAGAGGGAGACAAACATTAATGTGTGGTTGCCTCTTGCACGCCCCCCTTTGGGGACATGGCCTACAACACAGGCATGTGCCCTGACTGGGAATCAAACTGGCGACCCATTGGTTTGCAGGGTGGCACTCAATCCACTGAGCCACACCACCCAGGGCTAGTATTAGCTTTTTTTAGAAGCTATGTTTTTGTGACTATTTTATAATGTACCTAATATACAGGGGTGGGCAAAAGTAGGCTTACAGTTGTTTGTATGGAAAAATAATAAATAATAAAATACAAGAACTGTATATATACTTTTGCCCACCCCTGTACAGGCTTTAAAAAAATTGTATTTAAATAAATAAACATGTAGGTTTGGGAATATTAATTTTTATCCTGAAAGAGCTGCACAATAAAAAATATTTAGCAATCAAGAAATGAAGCCGCACGCTCCCTCAGGACAGGGGCTGCAACCATTTGGCTCCCGCTTCTTCCGTCGCACCTTAGTTTCAGGAATGAGGGGAAGGAACAAATAAGTGTTAGATGACTGACTGAATTCTGTGAACTAGTATTTTGAAGTAAAAACAGGCATTAGTAGACAACTCATAAAATTGTTCGAATGTCATCAACCCGGTTCTCATTTCTCTGATGTCCTTCTAATATTACAGTTGATAATTATTAATATTATAACTGGAGCTAATAGTGAAGGTTAATTTTTTTTGCAAATTATCTTCATCCTGATTTCACTTTTAGTCACATTTTTCTTGGGTCTCTTCACCTCCTCATAGCCTGTAAATTATACAGAAGCAAGCCTATCATGTGAACTAAAAACATAGCTCTCTCTCCTTTTATGAGTACAATTTTATAAAATTCTCCAGTTTCACCCCAGTATATGAAAACCAATGATGATAACAACAACCAATAAGTTTTCTTGTTGGCATATTCTTCATTAAGTATAGTAAACCATTGAACAACACAGGTTTGAACTGCTCAGGTCCAAATATGTGCATTGTTTTTCAAATAAACACTGTAAGTATATTTTCTCTTCCTTAAAGTTTTCTTTTTTAAAGTACATTTTATTTATTTTTTTAAAGATTTTGTTTATTTATTTATTTATTTTTAGAGAGGGGAAGGGAGGGAGAAGGAGAGAGAGAGAAACATCAATGTGTGGTTGCTGCTCATGTGGTCCCCACTGGGGACCTGGCCTGCAACCCAGGCATGTGCCCTGACTGGGAATCGAACCTGCCATGCTTTGGTTTGCTGAAGTACATTTTATTGATTATGCCATTACAGTTGTCCCATTTTTTTCTCCCCTTTCTCCCCCTACTCCTACCAGCATTGCCTTACCCTTAGTTCATGTCTGTGGGTTGTACATATAAGTTATTTGGCGTCTCCATTTCCCATACTATTCTTAACCTCCCCCTGTCTATTTTGTACCCACCATTTATGCTTATTATTCCCTATACTTTTCCACCCATTCTTCCTCCTCCTCCTCCCTGCTGTTTATCCTCCATATGATCTCCATTTCTGTGATTCTGTACCTGTTCTAGTTGTTTGCTTAGTTTGTTTTTGTTTTTTAGGTCCAGTTGTTGATAGTTGTGAGTTTGTTGTCATTTTAGTGTTCGTAGTTTTGATCTTCTTTTTCTTAGATAAGTTTCTTTAACATTTCATATAATAATGGCTTTGTGACGATGAACTCCTTTAACTTGACCTTATCCGGGAAGCACTTTGTCTGCCCTTCCATTCTAAATGCAAGTTTTGCCGGATAGAGTAATCTTGAATGTAGATCCTTACTTTTCGTGACTTCAAATACTTCTTTCCAGCCCCTTCTTGCCTGCAAGGTTTCTTTTGAGAAATCAGCTGATAGTCTTATGGGAACTCCTTTGTAGGTAACTCTCTCCTTTTCTCTTGCTGCTTTTAAGATTCTCTCCTTATCTTTAATCTTGAGTAATGTAATTATGGTGTGCCTGGTGTGTGCCTCTCTGGGTCCAACTTCTTTGGGACTCTCTGAGCTTCCTGGACCTCCTGGAAGTCTATTTCCTTTGCCAGATTGGGGAAGTTCTCCTTCATTGTTTTCAATTTCTTGCTCTTCCTCTTCTCCTTCTGGCACCCCTATGATTTGGATGTTGGAATGTTTAAAGTTGTCCCAGAGGTTCCTAAGCCTCTCCTCATTTTTTTTTGAATTCTTGTGTCTTCATTCTGGTTGAATGTTTATTTCTTCCTTCTCCTCCAAATCATTGATTTGAGTCCTGGTTTCCTTCCCATCACTATTGGTTCCCTGTGCATTTTCCTTTGTTTCACTTGGTGTAGCCTTCATTTCTTCATCTAATTTGCGACCAAATTCAACCAATTCTGTGAGCATCCTGATTACCACTGTTGTGAACTGTGTATCTGATAGGCTGGCTATCTCTTTGTTGCTTGGTTGTTTTTATGGAGATTTGGTCTGTTCTTTCATTTGGGCCATATTACTTTGTCTTGGTACACCTGTTACATTGTAAGGGTCGGAACCTTGGGCACTTGCCAGGGCGGGCCAACCCACATCACTGTGTTGTGTCACAGTATGTGGGGGAGTGGCCTGAGAGGGAACAATGCCACTTGTTCAGCTCTTGGTTGGCTTTCAGTCACTTTCTTTGCTACCCACAAGCAAAGTGGGCCCTTCTGGTGCTGATTCCAGGGTGGGTGGGTTTATGTGCATTCTAGAACCCTTTGGGTCTGTCCAACAAACTCTCCTGTGAGACTGGGAGTTTCTTGTGGCACCTCACCCCCCACAGGTTTTTATAGCCAGAGGTTTTGAAGCTTTATTTCCCTGTGCTGGAACCCTTGGTTGCATGGTCTGTCTCGCTCCCCAGTTGTTCGTCCCAGTTTATTCACACACACATATGGGACTGCCTGCCACCATGTTGCCACTTCCTCTCTGCCCAGCTGCCCATCTCCGCCTCTTCTACCAGTCTGGATGAATGTTTCTTCTTTATCTCCTTGGTTCTTGTACTTCCATACAGTTCAATTTTCTGGCAGTACTGTTTTTTTTTTTAATTTGTTGTTGTTTTTCTTTTGGTTGTGCAAGGAGGCAAAGTATATCTACCTACACCTCCACCTTGGACACTGATTTCCTTAATAATGTTTTTTCTAGCTTACTTTGTTGTAAGAATATAATACAGATAACTTGCAAAATATGTTAATCAACTATTTTTGTTATTAGATAGACTTCACTAGCCTACATTAACAGTAGGCTATTAGTAAAGTTTTGGGGGCTGGTTCCCCAAACCCCCCATTTTTAAGGGTCACCCGTATTTCCTGGAGCGAGGAAGACTCTGACCCTCCAAATACTTACTGGAAAATGAGGAATAAGACCAGAGAGTCATCATTTTTGAACAATTAAATCTTACTTGAAATTCTTTTTCTTATTTCCTTGAGATCAGTACATACTTAACCTTGTCTCCTGCAGAATTCAAAGTGTGAATGCAAACTATCCTCTGATAGTAAGAACTTCATCCCCAAAGATTCACATGCTTTGATCCTGAATGAAATATTCATTGTTATTGGTACAGACTATGCTACTATAATGAAGAGACTCATCGTTCAGTGAGCTCAGTAAAAGAAAGTGTTTTCTCTTGCATGCAGTAATTAGAGGGGAGAAGTGTAGGGCTAATGGGAAGGCTTTTCCATCCTCAACAGTTCCCTTCCATCTCTGGAACCAAGCCCTTTCTTTATTTGTTGTCATTTCCAGACAGAGGAAATGAGGGGAGGAAGAAAAACTGAGGGCAGTATCTGGGAACTGACACACCCTCACGTCTAGTAGTATCTTATTGGTGGAACTTGTGCAGAAGACCACACCTTGGTGGCAGGAAGGCTGCACAATGTTGTCTCTAGCTGAGTGGCAATTTCCCAATGAAGCTCGAGGAGGGGGATTTCCTATAGCTAATTGGAAAAAAGGAGAGAGTGGATTTTAGGGGACAATGGGCAGTCTCTAGTATTCACTAAACCCTATTTGGGCAGAAAAATGAGGTCACTATGTGAGCAAGGGTTAATTAACACTGTGAATATACAAATCCATGAAAAATTTGAATGGTCAAGATTTTATTTTCTAAAGTTTAAAATACTTTAGAAATATTTAACTTACAGGAAATAGAAATTTAAAAGTAAATTTAATACCATGCAGCTTTTTGAGGAACATTCAAAAGTCTGTTTAGGCATATGCTTCTGTGACCTTTGAATAAAACTTGATCATCATCTACAGTTTTTATTAGGTTTTGTGGATTCAAGAATATCTAGTCATATCTAGCATTTATAAAAGCTGTCTTTATGGGAAAACTGAGGTAAGACACACAGAAATTTCCTATAACTTCAAGAGCATGTACTGCCTTTATCCACCCATGGGCTATTGGCTGTAATGTGCTCAACTCAGGGGAGACCTGGGACAAAAGAATATTAACTTAAAACCAGAAATTTCATCAAAGTATTTAATTTTTCTGTATGTAAAGCTGATCCCTTTAGAATTCCTATGTCAGTTATTACAAGAAGCTTATTTCCATTTTTAAAACTAAAGTACATGAGGAATTAAATAGAATTTAAGTAGATCTTAGCTGCTTATGAAATCATAATCATTAGAGTTGTTATATAGACATTATATCTTATTTGCTTCCTAGTAAGTGCATGCACCACCCAAAAAACAAGGCGAAAAAATTAAACTCCATTCATCACCCCTTTGCCTTTGTGTATAAGAGTATATGTCCCAAGAAAGTTTCTTGTAAACCCACAAGGAAACTTTGGGTTGGGGCACTGATGTTCCCAAATCAAGATGTTAGTCATGCAGTGGTTTTCCAATGGGATTTCATCTCTGTTTGCCATAACAGTTTTGGGAACTGCAATTCAATCAACCCCAGTCATATCTAGCATTTATAAAAGCTGTCTTTATGGGAAAGCTGAGGTAAGACACACAGAATTTTCCTATAACTTCAAGAGCATGTACTGCCTTTATCCACCCATGGGCTATTGGCTGTAATGTGCTCAACTCAGGGGAGACCTGGGACAAAAGGTAGGGTGGTTTGCAAGAGGGAAATAACCAGTGAGTGGTGTCATCAAAGGTGGGCTATCTTCATGCTAGAAGTACTCCAGGATGGAAGAAAAGACATTCTGGACATTTTTAAAGAAACAGAGACGGGAAAGGCCATGCCAGAAAGAGGAGTATCTAATTGTATGACATGGAATCTTAGGCTCAGATTTCAGAAGCAAACAAAACTGAGGGTCCTGGGTTGCAGAGGAGGGTGGTGAAACACAGATTGGACACTCCACTAGGAGTGACTCATCCTATAGTCTGTGGAATTGGAGAGAAAGGTGCCCAAGGCAGTGTTTCCCATATCTGCTGATCCTAATCACCTGGGACCCTTGTTTAAATAAGTAAATAAGTAAATAAGTAAATAAATAAATAACTCATTCCCATATCTGTCACAAATACTCTGTTTTGGTAGTTCAGGACTAGGCTCTATGATGTGGGAAATCCTCTCCTGGTAGGGCTGGTCTGTCTTTACAGGAGGGCTTCATATAGTACCCGGCACTGAGAAGGTGTGTAAGCATCCTAAGGAGAGGTGAGAGCCGCTGGAATACTGGGAAACCACTACTGAATGAAGTGACAGTGTTTGAGAAGTAGGATCAAGCTTGTGTGGTGTAAAAAGATGGGTCTGAGACATTGCAGAGAGCAGTCTGTATCTGAGATGAGCAGACAACAGATGGTTTGGTTGAACTTTTTTGAGGTTCAGGGTCTGGAAGAGTTTCACTCCCACATAGTTTCCTCATCACTAGGGTGCTACCCCATTCCTCAATCTTTGTCCTTTAAGAACACTAGGTAGAGGTGGTGGTGGTAGTTGTAGTAGTCGTAGCAGTGGCAGCAACAGTAGTAAAAAGAATAATATTATCATTATTATTTTTGTTTAGACTGTAAGGCTCATACTCATCAGAAAGTTTTGGTGAGCTCCGAATCTCTCCTCCCCAGTACCTCTCATCTGACCTACACTTCCCTTATGGGGATTACCACACCGTCATCCCCAAAACCCTAAACTGGAAGCCAGAAGACGGTCTTATACTCTTACTCACTAACTCTTCACCCCACCTGCATGCTGTGAATTCTACCTTTTCACAAAACCTTTACTTCTCTCTATTCTGTGTTACTACTGCTGTCTCCTTAATGTAGGTGTCACCACCATTTCTTGCCTAGGTCATTGCAGTGACCACCCTGTCCATGGTTTCACAGCCTCTAGTTCACTTATTCACAGCTGAGAGACTTCTAAAATGAAAATCTGAACATGTTGCTTCCTTTGTTGCTTAAAAAATTCTTTGGTGAACCCTGGTCATCGGGCTAAGGTCTGAGCTGCTGAACTTGGACCACAAAGTCCTGCATGTTCCATGTTCCAGACCGAGTCTCCAGACTCACTGCCTGTGCCCCATCTCATCACCCTGCCTCTGTTTGTGCTCAGTGGCTGCACCAGCGTGAAGTGCCGGCCCCTCCCGAACCTGGCTGTGCCAGCCCCCTCTGCCTCTCTGCTGTGATCCTGGGAACACAGCATCCTGAGCACCCCACGGCTGCCCCTGGCAGCCATCACTAGACTTTATGGAATGGAATGGAAGGGTGAATGCATTATGGGTCTTTGTGGTCCTTTTTATGCCATTCCAGGCCATTTTTTTGTAATTAGTTTTCTAACTGTCTTTCAAAATTCAGTTCAGGCATTGCTTCTGGAAGGAGGCCCACACTGATGCCTGACTGCCCACCTTTGGGGTTAGGAGCCCCTCCTGTGCATGCCCAGGGCTTCTTGTATTCACCCCTTCAATGTATCAGTTGTGCAAGTCTGACATTGCTGGGGTTCACTCAGATGTGAGCTTTGCAAGGACATAAACTGTGTGATATGTAGTTTCTGTCCCCATTGGCAGGTGCACAATAAGTGCTCAACAAAAGTTTAAAGAACCAGTTTAATGAATAAGTGAGTGATCTCTGCCCATCCCTACTTTTGTTGTCATCAAGTGGCTCGTTGTTTAATATTGCCAGAAGCTAGCCCAGAAAGATTTGCAAAGGGCTAGAAGTCATCCCCAAGCATACTGTTTTTCCTGCTTCTTCGAGAGGGATGCTTCTTGCCTCTTTGGAGCATCCACACGTTAGGAACCTTGAGGCTGGAGGCCCCTCACTGGCCACTCTGCCCCTTTCCTTCTGGGCTTCGTTTGTCCACAGTGGTTGGCCTGGTACCTCTGTTTCTCTTTAAGTCTCATCCTAGTGCCAGAAACACTTCTGGGAGGATGTGTGAGAATGAGCCTTCTTCAGAGGAGATGACACTTTGTGAATGTCGACAGCTGTCCTTGTGTCAGGGGCCATGGTAATGTTTCAAGTGGCAGAAGAAGGCAGAGACATGGCACACAGCAGGCTGACTGGGACGCCACACTGCAATCATTCTGTCAAGCCCTGACACCACACTTTTTAAACAAGTACCATAGCACAAGACATTTTAAAATTGGGCTGTTTATGGAGACTAATAGTGCTGTCTTAAGGCTGCTTTATGAAAATCCAAGGGGACCTTTAACTGTAGAAGAAGCTTCGTCATTTAAACCATGAAGGTTAAACAATAAAAACTAATGTTTTCTTCCCAGCATAGCCATCACACCACCAGGAAAGCATCCCTCTGCTTTAGGAAACAAAAGCACTCTCTTTTTCAACACCTCCGTGGGGAGAGCATGTTATCTGCTTGCAAAGACGCATCTTTTCCAATCAGCCAGCTTCTTCTGAGAGAAATGAGCCCCTGGGGACTGTGCTTGCGGTGGCAGGAGGAGGTCAGCCCACACTGCAGTGAAGTTCTTCCCTGAGAATTTTCAGGGCTGCCAAGGGGTGGTGGCAGGTGATTCAGGCAGGAGGTAAAGAGATTAGGAGGCTAAGAGGGGGTACTCGAATGTGAGGAAGTATGCTCATTAAGAAGGCTTTATCTTCAGGACAATTTTTCAAATGAGTAATATAGTAATACATTTTAAATGAATAATATAGTAATATATTTCTTAATAGTAATATATTAAGAAATAAATTATTTAGGGATCAAAATGTAAAGTTACCAATTTCAGTCCGAGATGGCTCTTACCTTCAGGGTTAGTGGAGCCTGTGCTCTGTCTACCCTCTCCCTTCCCCGCTTCCTGCTGGTGTGCTCTCCACCCACCAGTGCCCCTCTCCCTGCAGTGGGGATGGTGAGGACCTCTCCCTGTGCCCCAGTGCTCTTGTCCTCTCCAGTACTGGAAACCCGTAGAGCTCTGCTCCAGGGGGCCTGGGCTGAGACACAGGCTTCACTACATCACTCATATATGTAAGTGACAGATCACATTCTGATTTGAGTTTGCTTTGAGGTAGTTTTGAATGGTCACCATTGACTCTTCATATGGAACTGGGGGGTGTCCAGCTTCATCCAGGTGCATATGAAAAGTCCCTCCATGTTCTGTGCATTTGAAGGTTAGTGCGAGCTTTAGAAGAGGAGGAAGGCAAGAGGCTAAGATACTGATTCTAATCCTGTCTCTGGAGAACACCTGGTGGGTATTCTTTCTGTGCCTTGTAAACAAGACTAGCATGGGAATAAAATCTTTACCACAAATGTGAACCATCTGAGGGAGCAGCTGTACACAAGTCTACATGAACTGGAGGGCAGGATGCCTCCGGGAAAACTGGCTGTGAGTAGTTTCATGTGGCTGGCACCTCTGGCTCCTGGAGGTATCCTTAGGGGTGGTGGGATTTGGGGTTACAGGGGAGGAATAACAGGAAAACCTGGAACAGTAACCAGCCTAGTTGTGCAAGGCCTATTAAACAAAACAAAACAAAAGAAGATTAACTTTCTTTTTAAAAGAAGGTGCTCATTAGGCCATTGCTAGCAAAAAAAGAAAAAGTGGGGGGCGGGGGTTGGTACATGGAGTCTAAACCACCAGCAGCATGACTAGGTAGGAAAGACAACATGTCCATCCTCTCTGAGTTTGCAAAGATTTCTATACATCAAGTAGCAGGAGGGGGCAGAAAGATGTGAGTCCTCTGCAAGAATTTTACATTAGCTACAAGCAAAGGAGGGAGTAAGTGAAAGGGGGCAGCCCTGGGATAGGCGGAGTCTATAACAAGCAGTGTCTACTCTGGTGGATCAGCTGTGGGCTGCACCCGGAAAGTCCACAGGTAACAAGAAGTGGAGGCTTCTGGAATTGGACAGTGCCTGGCTCAGAAATCCGTGGAAATAGCCACCTGGAAATTAATCTGAAGTTCCAACAGACATACAAGAATGTGAGCAGTCTTTTGTCTGAGCTGGTCCACAGTTATTAACAAGGCTAACTGTTCTGTCTCTTTTACTCTCTGGCCACCGTGATTTTAATTTAGAACATCCCAGAATTGTCTCCTTGTCAGGCCTTACAAGCCCTGTAAGGAATGTGAACTTGTTCCTGAAATGTGCAGGCAGTCCCTGAAGGGATTTCAGAAGAGAATGGACTTGCTCCCATGTGTACTCTTGGTGTGTGGAGAGCAGGAGACTGGGAAAGGAGGTAGAAGGCTGTTACCTTAATCCTAATGAGAAATGTGAAGCTTGAAGGAAAGCAGTGGTCCTCTGGCTGGAGAAGAGGGAATGAATTTCTGAGCTATATACAAGGTGGAAGCCTGCAGGACTTCTCTGCAGGAATAGGAAACTGACTATTCATTTTCAGAAACAACACATGTGTGGCATTCATGTGCTAACTCGGCTGATGAATACACTGTTCTTGTAACTGGGTTGGAGAAGAATTACTTGAAGGGTATCATTAAGATGTTAAAATAAATGTATTAACATATGTTAACAAGTGTATGAACCCTGTATTATATCTGGCAAACGGGGTGTTAAATCCTTGTTCAACCAGCCAGATGTCCCTGCAGCTGCTGCTGGAACTGTGGAGGGAGGCAGCCACCTGAGACCCTGGCTAGGAGCTGGTGCCAATGGTTTCTGAAGCATCTGGCTGTACAAATTGCTTCTTCTGTGCTCAGATTGACGGGTACCACACGGATCACACAGTTCACATCACAATGCACAGGTGGGATTTTTGGTCTTATAAACCAGACTGCACCAATTTGACCTTTTCAGGGAATCTTTACAGCTGGGGATGTCATCAGTGGGAGCTTAAACCTGTTTATACTATTTTTTTTTAAGACAAAGAAGGAAAAAACCCACTGCAGTCAAACAAACTTAAGACCCACTTAAGACCCACTTTTGAATTGAAATGTTATCAAATTCTTGTTTGGGGCAATTATCCAGCTGAGTCTGCAGAAGCAGGCTTAGTTGCCATTTGCTGTAAATGTTGGAATTACCTGGAGTAAAATTCCCATAACTGCTCAAAGGATTTAAAACTACTCATAGGTATTTTTATTCTTATATAGTATAACCTCTCCTAAGTGGCCCAGGTTTATGAAGATTGAACAAATTCTGGGGTGTCTCTCTACTCCTGATGTTTGGCCAAAGATCCTAAAACATGTAGAAAGATGAGCATTAGCCTGGTGGGCCCCAACAGACTGAAGACAAGGTCTGTTCTCTTCATGTTTTCCCTGTCACACCCCTGGGAATTGCACTTCTTGGATGTTGAGTTCAGGAAAAGTTGAAGAAAAGCAATGTTAGGGACAACAGTTATGCAATCACATTGATCTTCTGTGTACTTTTTTTCCTGGAGCATAAATTGTGAAATTCCAACATTTTTCTGTGAGAGAAATAAAAGAGGAGATTTAAAAAAAATCATTATCATGTGTTTTCTGTCTGTTCAAATGTACTCTTGACAGCAAAGATGAAAAGTTAATGCAGTATAAATATAAAAATACCACAATGAGACGATTTTTTTTAAGTGTTGTGAAATTTCCTCATCTCTATTGTTTTCGAGACTTTGGAGTGGGAACAGAAGACAATCCCAAATCTGCAAAGCCTAGCTGCCGCGCCTCAGGCTTGTTAATGTTGGGCAGTGTCCACTAGGTGGCAGTATGACAGAGGCTTTCATTTACCATTGAATTGGCAGCGATTTGGCTGCCAGCCAGTGGTTCAGTTTTCCTTTTTGTTCCGTTTTGAAGGGTGAAATGAACCTATCATAATTTAGGCGCAAATTATGTTTATGTAAAAATGCATAAATTCTCTGAAAAGCCTATTTGTTACAGTGTGACCATAAATAAGTTAATTCATGCAGATTTTCTTAGTAACTTATAGCTAAGTTTTCCTGGGTAGTTGATAGAACCCAGAGGCAATTATTTCTGTCGCTTGCATGTAACAAATGCTAAACATGTTGTATTCTGAGAAGACAGATTTCTGGTCTTCCTGGGGAACAGGACGTTGGGTTATTCTTAGTGGCTCTTAGCCAAGAGAAGATTGCAGGGAGGGCCTTCTGCCCCCTTCCTCACCCTGGAGACTGTTTCTAGCTTCTGCTGGAAGCTGTTTGCTGGGAGTGTGTCAAAGCTATCTACACTTCTGTGCAAAACTGTGGGCATTCTGGTAGTGTCAACAACGTATAATTGCATTGGATGTTTATACAGAGAGTTATCTGATCAGTTTTTAAAAATTAATATACAACTGGATTTAAAATAAAATAAAATACTTTTAAAAAAGATCTTTTCATCTGAATAATTTGTTCAAAGGAGAGGAATTAGAACATTCTTTGTAGTGTTTCCCCAAATTAGATAATCAGAATTTTCTGAGTTTAAAGTAACCAGAAACAATATCTGAATGATAAGATTGGGGAATAAAGAACTCTGCAAATTTTGAAACACTTAAATTAATGTGACAGAAGTATAGAATTAATGTGGAAGAAAATAAATGTTAATTCAAAGCTTAAAAAATAAATGGAATTGTCAGTTGGAGTGAATTTGGATACTCCTCCAGAAGGGTTTCCTACAATCTTGAAAATGAAAATAGTAATTAGGAGGGAATTCAAGAAAGATCCATGCTTCGATGTACATAGCAAAGTGTCTGATTTTGAGAAAAATGACGAAACAGAGTGGTTTCTCTCTGTGGAGTGAACGTGGAGATGTGATGCACCTCCCTCATGCCCAGGATCTGCATAGCTACTTTGGGGGCCTCACCAGCCAAGTGCTGAGCATGGCTCAGCCAGGGCTGAGCCCACTGTTTTCAGCAGCCCCTGGGAGTTCTGAGACCGTGTTCCCTGATGTGGAGTCTCTTTTCCTCAGATCCCCATTCAAACTGTGCCTCATTTCTGAGTTATTACTTTGGGGAGGGAGCCATGCTCTTCACAGGGGTAGGGAAGAAAAAAAAAGATATTTTTCCCCTCTGCCCTCCTAGGTTCTCCAGCTGGAGCCCTGCAAATTAGACTGAAAAAGACAGATGAACAAGAGAAAAGTGTACAAATGTATATTTTTATGTGACATGGGAACTTTCCTAAAGAAATGAAGAACTGAAGAAACAGTTAACTGAATGCTTCAACTAGGTTTGACGAGGAGTGGAAGGGTGAGGGACAATGTGACAGGGCAGAGGGGCATGAGCTGAAGGCAGGGAACTGGGGCAAACTTGGCAAGGCCTGTTCATTCTGATTTGTCTCAGCATCCTTTGGTCTTAAAGATAAGGATGTTTCTTTCCTCCAGGTTTGGAGAGCACATCTCTTACATGAGGGTCTTATGACCTGCTTCAGGGGAGAAGGAGGCAGTCAGGTGGTCCTTCCTGCACCCGCTCTTTCTCAAATTTGTTCAGCTTTAAAGTATTCAATATGCCAAGGTGCCATTTTGGGGAGTAGCATGTGCTGAACCACATCACTGGCCACTGACACTTTTCTCTCCGCTTTCAGGGGTATATTTGATGACTGTGTCTTAAAAAGGGTTATGGGCTTTTACCTCTAGAAGAAGAGTCGAGTGGCACAGGGTCAATTCCAGCTTTATAAGGTAGTTCTTACTGCCTCCATTTCCCAGTCTGAAAAATCATGTTAATAATAGTTACCTAGCCTCTGATACTAACAAGTATCAAGTATGACCATAGAAGGGAAAATCCTTTGTTGGCTATGAATGTAAGAGATTATTTAATTTTCAACATGTGGAATAGATACGAAGTGCGAGGGTATAATGCATCTATGACTGAATAGAGATGTCACCAAACAACTGTCCATGGGAACACTCAATAGCAATGATGTTTCTCAGTACCTGCTACATATTAGCATCACCTGAGGGAGCTGCTTTTAAAAACTACCGAGTCAACATCTAGTTGAGTTAGACTGGCTGGGTTTGGAGGCAGGCACCCCAAAAGCGTAGTCTTAGAAGAAAGTTGTTTGTGGTTATTATCTATGCAGATTAATAATATCAATCTTAGAGTGGAAAAATTTACAGGTGGGGTGGGGATACAAAAACAGATATTGATAATTTACTTTTTTGTAGCCTAAGGTTACAGACATATATCCATCCCCTTTTTCTCATGGAAACTTCTCTGTATTGTTTCTGAGAGGAATTGCAATCTGTGGGCACACAACAACACATATGCCATGAAAACAGCAGTACCTCATGAGTCTCTAGCTAGAGTTTTAATTCATCCTTGGTTATGCCACAGATCTTTTTTTTTTTAAGCACACATGGAAAGTGCTTCTGAATGGTGCTGGTTATTGGATTTTCCTGTAACAGAAAGGCTCTGTGACAGTTCTGACCTAAGAACCTCTGATTTAGTGGGCAGGAGACTTCCATTTCTGGGAGGAAGGGAAAAAACTTTCCCTGCCTGCTCCATCAGTGACTTGAACCTGTGCTTCATTGGCCTAGGTCTCATGCCTCAAGAAAGTCTCAGAGTTGCCCATCTCTGATGTCTTTTGGGATGTGAGAGGGATTGCTGCTCTCAAACTGAGGCCCCAGGCCTGCAGCACCAGCTCACCTATTAGAAACGCAAATTCTCTGGCCTCACCTCAGATCAGAAACTGTTTCAACATGACCTCTGAGAGACTGTGAAGAATGCCAAAGTCTGAAAACCACTGAGCTAGCACAAAGCCTCTTTCCTCCTCTTTCTCAATAATAAGTGTTTTTCTCAGTAGAAAAGCATGAAACAGAAATTTGTAGGCATATGCCATACTTGACTTTGCTTCCTTTTCCTCTCCTTCTTCCCTCTGATGATGTGGCAGAGCCAAGCTAGGGGGAAAATGAGGGGTAGAATATCTCTGAAGTACTCTCTCATGAAGGTTCCTATTCCAACTTTTTAAGAGATAATAATCAGGTAAACATATATTACATATATAAATATATAAAGATATTGTATTATAAATATTTAATATATACTCTATATTTATATATCCATTATAAATGTATGAGGAAATATATGTCTGTATATATATATACATGTTTATATTTTACATAAATACATTAAATTTATAGAGTTACATTGTGCATATATAAAATCTCTGTTGTAAATGCAGGAGAGACCAAACCAGGAAATTCCAGAAATCAGGATACCTTTGGGAATCCAAAGTTTATGAGGGAGACTTAGGAGAAAGGAGGTCAGCAGGGGAAAGAAAGAAAAGTGGGCTGGTGTGGGGAGAAGAACAATGCCTGGTAGGGGCCACTACTGCCTTACACAACTCAAAGGGGGCAGCATTTGCCTAGACTTTCCTGTAAATGGTGCTCGAGAGCAGTGCAGTGCAGTGCCATGGGTCAAAGCAAGGGCAGGAGGTGGCCCTGGATGAGCCTCTAAGGTTTCTTTCTAAAAGTCAGTCACACTGCCATTTCCTTAGGACTTTAGAATAGGTAAATAAAGACAGCTGTGCTGTCTCCTCCAAGGGTCTTTACAAATGCAACAGATTCTCATCTATCTTGGGACTCCTAGAGGTAGAGAAAAGAGTCAGTGTTGTCTCATTTCTAGAATCCTTCTAACTGTTAACACTTGAAGTTGCGTTATTGCATCTCTGTCTGTCTGGGTCTATCTATCTACCATCTTCTTGTTTCTTCAAAGCAATTACTTCTAGACATGCAAAGAACTTAAACTATATGGTCTATTTTTTAAACATCATGGAGGAGGGATGGTTAATTAGCATGTGTGGTCATCCCAATGATAGAAATTAGGAGTCTCTCCAGAGCGAATCTAGTATTTAGAAATATGAATTTACAGACACTGCTAAGTGCCTACATGCATTTTCTAATTGAATCTTCATAATCACCATATGATAGAGTCACTATTAACACCCTCAATATAAATAGGTGGCAGAGCAAGGATTTGAACCAAGGTCAAAGCCCAAAGTGTTGTTCACTTCACCTATTTAATGTTAGCCAAGATCTTTATGTTTAAGAAGGCAAAATATCTTTATTTTTATGGTATCCTACTCTGGATTCAGTGCTAGGAAAATACAAATGATAAAAGCTTGCCATTACTTGCAATTTACTTTATTCCTCATAGCCAATAAAAAAGGTTTCTTTCTTCTTTATTTTGCTATTTTTTTAAAAAAATTAATCTTTATTGTACTTTTTTCTATTACTATTTAGTCCCCTTATCCACCTCCCTTTTCCCCAACAATCACCACACTGTTGTCCATGTCTATGATCCATTTTCCTTTTTGCTCCATCCCTCCACCTTCTAACCACTCCACCCCACCCCCACTAGCTGTCATCTGCTCTTCATCTATGGGTCTGTCTCTGTTTTGCTTGTTAGTTCAGTTTGTTCATTATATTTACCATATAAGTGAAATCATATAGTATTTGCCTTCCTCTGACTGGCTTATTTCACTTAGCATAATGTTCTCCAGATCTATCCATGTTGTTGCAAAGGGTAAAGTTTTCTTCTTTTGTATGGCCAAGTGGAATTCCACCCTGTAAATGTCCCATGGCTCTTTTATCCATTCATCTACTGATGGATACTTGGGCTGCTTCCACATCTTGGAGATTGTAAATAATGCTCCATGAACATAGGGTGCTTATGTTCTTCTGAATTAATGTTTCAGGTCCTTCAGATATATTCCCAGAAGTGGGATCACTGGGTCAAAAGGCAGGTCCAGTTTCAATTTTTTGAGGTATCTCCACACTGCTTTCCACAGTGGCTACACCAGTCTGCATTCACACCAACAGTGCAAAAGGGTTCCTCTTTCTCCATATCCTTACCAGCACTTGTTTTTTGTTGATTTATTGATGATAGCAGTTCTGACAGGTGTGCAGTAGTATCTCATTGTGGTTTTAATTTGCATTTCTCTGATGATTAGTGACATTGAACACCTTTTCATATGTCTATTGGCCATCTGTATGTCCTCTTTGGAGAAGTGTCTATTCAGATCATTTTCGCATTTTTCAATTGGGTTGTTTGTTTTTTTGGTGTTGAGTTTTGTAGGTACTTTGTAAGTTTTGGATGTTAACCCCTTATCAGATGTATCAGCGAATACGTTCTTCCATTCTCTGGGTTTATTTTGTTGATGTTTTCCTTTGCCATGCAAAACTTTTGGTTTGATGTAGTCCTATTTGTTTATCTTCTCTTTTGTTTCCCTTGCCTGGGGAGATATATTCAATAAAAAATTGCTATGAGCAATGGCAAAAATTTTGCTGCCTATGTTTTCTTCTAAGATTTTTATGGTTTCAGGTCTAATACTTAAGTCTTTGATCCTTTTTGAATTTATTTTTGCATGTGGTGTAAGGTGGTCTAGTTTCATTTTTCTACACGTATCTGTCAAACTTTCCCAACACCATTTACTGAATAAACTATCTTTAGCCCATTGTATGTGCTTGCTTCCTCTGTTGAATATTAATTGGTTCTACAACTGTGGGTTTGTTTCTGGGCTGTCTATTCTTTTTCACTGATCTATGTGTTTGTTTTTATGCCAGTACCAGGCTGTTTTGATTACTGTGGCCTTGTAGTATAGTTTGATATTAGGTAGTGTGATTCCTCCAACTTTGTTCGTCTTTCTCAGGATTGCTGTTGCTATGCAGGACCTTTTGTGGTTCTGTTTAAATTTTTGAAATATTTGTTCTAGTTCTGTGAAAAATGTCATTGGAATCTTGACAGGAATTGTGTTGAATCTATAGGTTGCTTTGGGTAGTATGAACATTTCAATGATCTTAATTCTTCTTAGCCATGCACACAGCACGTGCTTCCATTTATTTGGTTCTTCTTCAATTTTTTTCATCAGTGTCTTATAATTTTCCATGTACAGGTCTTTTATATCCTTGGTTAGGTTTAGTCCTAAGTATTTTATTCTTTTGGAAGTAATTGTGAATGGGATTGTTTCTTAATTTTCCTTTCTGTTAGTTCGTTATTGGCATATAAGAGTGCAGCTGATTTCTGGATATTAATTTTGTATCCTGCTGCTTTGCTGAATTCATTTATCAGTTCTAGTAGTTTCTTGGTGGAATCTTTGGGGTTCTGTATGTACAGTATCATGTTGTCTGTAAAGACAGTTTTACTTCTCCTTTCTGATTTGAATGCCTTTTATTTTTTCTTGTCTGATTGCTGTGGCTAGGACTTCCAGTAGTATGTTGAATAAGAGAGGTGAAGGTGGACATCTCTGTCTTGTTCCTGATCTTAAGGGGAACACTTGTAGTTTTTGCTCATTGAGTATGATGCTGGCAGTGGATCTGTCATATATGGCCTTTATTATGTTTAGGTTTGTTCCCTCTATTCCTACATTGCTGAGAGTTTTGGTCATAAGTGGATGCTGGATATGATTCAGGTGAGCACGCATTCACTTGTTGGACCCTCCATTTGCAGGGTTCAATTAAGATACACAATTACCTACTCTCTTTACATGCTTGTGCTCGCTCTTTTTCTGACTCATGCTTCTAAACCCCTGTTTGCAGCAATACTTTAACTTAATTATTGGTACTCTAAAAGCTCTTAGACTTCCATGTAGTACTTTAAACAAACTATGGCTTTTTAAAATAAAAACTAACCACTGGAAGCCAGGCACCTCTCTCTTTCCTGTAGTGTTATTACACACATTTACTAATGAAATAGACATAACAAGAGCCTCTGTAAAGATTTAAGAGTGTCCTGTATTCTGTGGTAATTGTCATTTTCCTAGATAACTTTATCTCTGTTTGTGTGCCTGCTACAAATTTTTAATTATGTTCAATTATTCTATGTTTCATAATTTACCTTGTCTTTTTTCCCTCTTATTGTCTGAAGTATTTTGATAGACAGTATTTTTTTAGACAGTCTACTTTTTAAGCACATCAACATAATTCTTTGAAGTGAACTTCCAGATATCAAGTAGCTATCTGGAACATTTACTCCCTATGATTATATTTCCAGCATATTTTAAAGGAAAAGATTATTTATGGTATGTCCAACAGTCCTGAATTCTTATATAAATAGATTTTTTCTTTTTATTTCAGGAATTACAGCATATTGTTAGATCTCAACACATCAGAGCAGAAAAACGTAAGTATGGCTTTGTATGAATATCTGAAATCTCATAAGGTCACTTCTTTTGGGGCTAACATGGTTTCTCTCATATCCAGCTACAGTGGAAGGTTCATGGTTATATCTGGCCAGGAGGAGCAAGCCTGATACTCAACCTTATGCACATCTTACTATTAATGCCACTGACATCCCATCAGGTAAGTTGCATTTGTCTCCAGCTTAAAAAAATATTTCAAGAGTCATTTATCAGCCCCATTTGATTACTCAGACCTATTAATAATAGCCTGTTACCAAATTTTTGAGAACACTTAACTTCTAGATCAGAAAAAAGATCATTTAGCCTTCAGTGGGTGATCCACATTGTGAAAACAGTGATTCTCAATCATGCCAGAATGGACATCACCACTATATTCATTTTCAGATCATCAGAGTGTGTTTATTTTAAATGATTGCCAATTGACATGGCATAACTGGGAAGAACAATCTCTTATTATGCTCATCTGTATTTACCCAAGCTGAAGGTGACACATCACCATTGATGACCTGGGACATGCATGAAGTCATCCAGGTAGTCATATACTCAACCATCTCCTGCAGAGTTCCAGGTATGGGCTCGACAGAGTGATATTTAAGAGGCAGTATTTCTCTAGAAAATAAAACATACTCCTCTTTCAGTGAACAGAGATCAGGTAATGTTTTGGAAATGAGGAAGCCCAGAGCTCTGTGCCATCATGTACCTGAATGCCCCAGCCATTTCCTCATATAATCCTCACTGCTTACTTTTGGGATATCGAAGCATCAAAAAAATTACAAAGAACATTATGATAGAGTGACAATTGAGCCTTATTGCTGCTATTATTATTATTATTATTATTATTATTATTATGCCATTTATTCAACACACACTATGTGTATCAGGCACTTTATTCTGTATTTATTATCTCTAATCCTTGCTACAATCCTGCAAGGTAGTGATTATCATTCAGATTTTGCAGACAGGGAAACTGAGGTCCATGTAGTTTACCTGCTCAAGGTCACAGTGGTAGCAGGATTAGAAGTTAAATTCCACTCTAGTTGATTCCCAAGTTTATGCTTTATATGTTATAGGTTATTATCTAAGTACCTTGTGGCCAATTGGATTTGTCAGAGGGAAATATATTTCAAGTTCTTATGTTCCTGTTTTTTCTGTGAAAAGTAGATTGACGTAGTTTTATTAGGCAGGGACTCTAAGTCCGACTGCCTGGTTTGTGATCCCACTGTGCTATTTACTGGCTGTGTGACTTTGTGCAAATTATTGGAATCATTTGTACCTCGGTTTCTTCACTGGGATGGTGATAGTATCTACCTCATGGTAGCTAGGAAGATTTAATGAGGTAATGCACTAACATTCCTCTGTGGAAGCTGACATTTAATAAGTGCCCAGGGAGCCCAATTTGTTATTATTATTTGAGTTTAATTAAATAATTATACATATTCTGTTTTGTTATAAAAATTATTTAAGGCAGATATTTCTTAGAATTAAAAAAATCCAGGTTTTAGTAAACAATTTTGAAACCACTATCATTATAACATGAGCTATGAAGTGATTTTTCCTGACTGCAGACATAGAAAGTGAGAAACCAACTCTTTAGTTTTCAGAAGATTTTCCTAAACTATTCATTGTTGCAGATATTTGCCTCATAAACAAATTTTCTCTGTGTGTGCATGTATGTGCCTTATGGTGGAACTACACTAATTTTCTGAGTGTAAAACTATTTTGCATGTTAGCAAAGGCAATCAGATTTATACAGATATATCAGCTGTGTGTGCTATGAATGTACTCTGCATCTATCTCTTCAGTTCATTTTATAGGGCATATTATAAATAGTGCATTAGACTGTGTGCCAAAGTCTGTTTGACAATAATCAGCATGTTTTACTTTCAAAGCTCTCTCTCTGGGCACCTAGCATCAAATCATTGCCAAAAAGCAAGGCAAAATGTCTGGTTATTTTCCAATGGTTATTGAGTTTGAGACTGAGTGAAATATAGTAGTGTATGCTTTTCTTTAAGAAAATAGAATTTGCTCCTCTGGCTGAACCAACAGCCCCTTGAGTCCAATTTATCTTTATCTCCCAGTTTTGGCCAGTACTAGATATTTCAGAGGAAGATGGCTTTAATTTTGCACGTTCACTTTGGGCCTCTGCTTAATACTTAATTACACATAAGAAAAATCAGAATCTTCCTTCTGTTGACCATTAGCTTGTGCATCGGCAAAGCTTTTTGAATGAAATACATTGAAAAGTGTTTTATGAAGTCAGAATATGTGGCTTTCTTTAGGGGGATCCTCAGGCTAAAAATTTGTAGAGGCCTCTTCTCCAACCTAACAGCTGTGACCATAGGACTGGGGAACTGGGATGAGAGGTCATCAGCGTGCCTCATTAATGATGGAAATCCAAATTTGGTATAAGAGGCCCTTCAGCGTGACTGAAGCACCATCTTCCATCTTGTTGCCCACTGTTTTCTGTTCAGGAGTCATCCTTTCACCTCTGTGCATTGTGTGTATTCCATCCTTCCCTCTAACAGTTTGCCTCACTGACAATACTCTCTCTTTTCTCAGCCTACCTAAGTTTGATCAAAGTCTTCTGTGTCCTCCAGCTCCTTTGTTTCTTCCCTGGGCTGACCTTTCCTGATTGCTGTTAATTTCTGGAGCTTTCACTGTCGATTGCTTCAACTGTACTTCATCATGGGCTATGTGATATGCAGAAATGAAAATGTTATACTTTTCATTGTATATGCCCAGTTCTAGTTTTCTCCACTACTGGTGGTTAGTGCCTTGAGGGTATACTGCTTGATAGAATTCTCAAGTATGGGCAAATGTAGTGCTCATAGAAAGCACAACATCATTTCTTGAATGGTTGATCAACTAAATTGATCAGTGAATGGATAAATGAGCAGATAAAAACAGAGATGTGTTTCATAGGATATGACACTCCTTCCACCTGACTTTAGCTAACAGTAGGGGTGGTATGTAGTCAAGGGTCCCATCTTCTCCCCTCTCCAGTTCATGTTCTTTTCTTCCCTTCCAAGGCCATATCTCTGGGTCCTTGGTTTAACATTAGTGGACTTATCCCATTGAGAGGGTAGACTTCATCTTTACCATTCTGCTGCTCTCTAAAAGCTGTCATAGGAGATAAACTATAAGACATATAATTGATTGTGTAAGAATTGAATTCAGGAGACGGGTGAGAAGGAAAGAAACATGATAATTTGAGGTGGAAAACATCTTTAATCTTGTTAGCTTTGCCAAGAGATTGTGTAGCTATTTATCAGTCTGGCAAAATTACTTTACTGGTATTTATGAGGATGTGATGAATAGTCTTGTAGTCTCACCTTGACTCACTTGGGACTATGGGATGGCATTTACATTTCAGATGTTTGAATCAGGGATGACCTGAGGTAGGACCTCCAGTAAAAAAGGACACGTGTTGTTGTGGGTCCTGAGGGCAGCAGAGATTGTAAAGTCTTCTCGGGCTCATTCTGGCACCCTCCCATGGATGAGATGTGGATTTTAGTAAATATAATATCCTTCAGGCCTTCACTTCACAGGCTTAAATGTGGGTTGCCCCACTGTAGCTTGGCCTCTGTGCATTTTTTTTTCATTTGCCCAACCACCTGGTTGGTTCTCAGAATAGCCTGGTTTTGAGGTCTCCAGAGCATATTCCAGGCTGCCTAGTGGTCCTCCAGAAACAGTGGAACATTCTCCTTTTTGTGGCTCTCTAGAGAAAGCTGCAGGTGTTCAAGGCTCTCCAGGATTCAGACTAGTCTGGGAAGATAGCCAGTATGGGCCACTGATGCTGCAAGGATCTCCCAAAATCCCACTGTAACCAGAGGGTTGCCAGCTCTGATGGATCCATGGAATCTACTTTAAGCCTAAGACCCATCATGGGCTTATTTGGTTCTTTGTGGGTGGCAGGCAGCAATGAACTTCTCTTTAGCTGCCTTGGCTGCAGAGGCTAACCCAACTCCAGTCTTAGACTGCTCAGCTCAGTTTTGCCTTGTTGAAATCTTAACAGATGCCAACCTTAGTTTAGCATATGTATTTATAAGATCTTTTGGAGTATAAATGTATTTTTGGACTTTCCACAGCTTAACAACTCCCCCCCCCACTAGTTGATACCTTGTTGAATAATAGGTGTCCCTATAAGCACAAATGATTGATTAATTTGGTATAGAGGTATTGACAACTTTTAACCTAACAGAATGCACTAAAGACCTAAGGTATTAAAAACATTGGACACACTGCTGATTTAGAAGATTCTTTAGAAACTTTCAGTATTCCAGAACAGCAGCATAAGGATGGTTGTCTCTACCTCATGGGTCATTGTTGATGGTGTACGTCACTAAAAGGGTAGGAAGGGGCTAAAAAGGAATTCTGGTCCATCAGGAGGGGTTCTGTGATGCTTTGGTCATGAAGGATCCTGTGAAGTTGTGAAGCTGGGGAGTGCAATGGCAGGAATGTTTTCTTCTTGAACTCCCCTGGGAGCATCTTTTCAGTTGTGTGAGCCTGGGAGGCATTTGGATTGTTGGAGGAGGGGAAAATCTGCAATGAGAACAGAGTTTAGGAATTTGACCTTTTGGTCAAAGTTACTGTGATCCAGACTTTCACCTCCTTCTACATACCATTTCCATAAATTGAAAGAGAAGGTAGAGTCTGTGAAGTAGGAAAGTTCTCTACCTTTCCTTATTTTCTGCATCCTCTCTCAGCTGCCTTCGGCTCATTCTCTTTCTTCAACCTTGAATGACTTTCTGCTTCTGTTGACTGCATTCTATTTCTCCTTTGAGTTCTCAGGCTCAGTAGCAACTCAACAAAGTTGTTCTTGATTGCTTTGGGGGGGCATCTCTCCTTCCTTAAAATTCCCATAGCCATTAGCTGCACCTTTCCTATCAGGGTTCATGACTGAGTTCCTACCTGAACACATACCATATTTATCCCTGGTGTACTTGTAGGCTCCTCAAAGGTAGGAAAAATGAGTGCCTACCAGAGAGCACAAAGTACATCTTAATGTATTTCTCCCCTTTTAGAAAATAAATTGTGAAAAGTTATTCTGTTGGAACAATGACTATTATACTGTTTCTTTTCCAACCTCATAGGATTGTGAGGATGTCTTTGTCATTGAAGAGGTGGATTTTAAATGATGTGCCTCTCCTCTCCTCAGGTTCCCACAAAGTAAGGTTGTCCTCCTGGTATCATGATCGAGGTTGGGCCAAGATCTCCAACATGACTTTCAGCAATGGAAAACTAATAGTCAACCAAGATGGCTTTTATTATCTGTATGCCAACATTTGCTTCCGACATCATGAAACTTCGGGAGACCTTGATACAGAGTATCTTCAGCTGATGGTGTATGTCACTAAAAC
Source organism: Trachops cirrhosus (assembly GCA_028533065.1). Taxonomy (NCBI): domain Eukaryota; kingdom Metazoa; phylum Chordata; class Mammalia; order Chiroptera; family Phyllostomidae; genus Trachops; species Trachops cirrhosus. The sequence goes on from CM052548.1 coordinate 39,667,472, forward strand.
CAGCACCAAAATCCCAAGTTCTCATACCCTGATGAAAGGAGGAAGCACCAAATACTGGTCAGGGAATTCTGAATTCCATTTTTACTCCATAAACGTTGGAGGGTTTTTTAAGTTGCGGTCTGGTGAGGAAATAAGCGTTGAGGTATCTAACCCTTCACTATTGGATCCAGATCAAGATGCAACATACTTTGGGGCTTTTAAAGTACGAGATTTAGATTGACCATTATACTGTGAAGCATTATCATGTATTTCTTAGGATGTATGGGAACTATTCTTTTAAACAACCCAAGAAAGATGTATATAGGTGTATAAAACTACTAAGAGGTATGGCCCACATGGTATAAGAGGACTATGTCTAAGCTTTTGATGCTGTAGAGAACATGTGTATTTACAGCCAAAGGAAGATGTTGGACTTAAGGTGTGTTACAGTCTGAAGGGCCTTCTTACACAGTGGTTTTTTAATTTTCTAATGAATTCCTAGAATTCAACCAGATTGGAGCAATTATGGAAAATTGCATTTGGGCCATGAGAGGGGTTCATCCTCTGGATCTAGCCCTTAGTTATGGCAACTGTGCAGCCGAAGTACAGAGCATGTTTGTTAACTAATTGAAAATGGATGCCCATCTGAGGGGTTATGTTCTTTTGAATTGTTACGTCATGCTGGAACCTGCAAATAAATACTTTTTTCTAGTGAGGAGAGAAAATATATGTATTTTTATATAATATCTAAAGTTATATTTCAGATGTAATGATTTCTGTGCAAAGTATTGTAAATTATATTTGTGCTATAGTATTTGATACAAAATATTTAAAAATGTCTTACTGTTGACATATTTAATGTTTTAAATGTACAGACATATTTAACTGGTGCACTTTGTAAATCCCTTAGGGGAAACTTGCAGCTAAGGGAAATAATGCTGTTTGTTAATATCAACTGTATTATATTTCTTCATTCTTTTTAACTTAATAGATTTTCAGACTTGTCAAATCTGTCCCAAAAAATTAAAATGGATGTCTTGAATAATAAACTGGATGTTAGCCACCAGGTGCCTTTCAAATTTAGAAGCTAATTGACTTTAGAAAGCTGACATTGCCAAAAAAAATACATAATGGGTGACTGGAATCTGTCAACAGTGTTTATATAATTATTGAACAGGTGGTTTTTCTACAAGTGCTGAAAATTATAAATTTTTTTTTTATTTTAAATGGAAAAGTTATCAATGACTTATCGGCAAAAGAATCCCATTTTTTAATTTAGTGGAAGTTATTTTATACTGTACAATAAAAAACATTGCCTTTGAATGTTAAAACATTTTTTGGTACAAAAATAAATTTATAAGTAAATCTGACTTGTGATTTTGTGCTTCTCTGTAATATCTGTCTTGCTCTGTGATCTTGTCCTCTCCAATATGGTAATGTGGCTTCTATCTTTCCAAAGGTAACAGAGAAATGCAGATTTAATTAAAATTAGGAACAGATTCAATTAAATTAATGAACCTTGGAATTTGAAAAATACTTTGTGAGGGATTTATATGCAAGAATGTAGCCAGATAGAAAATAAAGGCTTCTTTTACTCAAAAAGAAAATTTTATGTAATACTTATAAGGAAAAAATGGTATTTTGCACAAGTTCATAATGCCTTGCAGAACAATGGTTTGATCTGGAGGAATCCTGGAACATTTAATACTTTACCACAGTGAAGAAAGATTAACAGTAGACTGGATGATCATACACATGAAAATTTATGTGGGTGAGCTGTCCAACCCAAGCTAGTTATTCACATGAGAGAGAGAGAGAGAGAAGAAAACTGGCTACTCGGGGAGGCACAGGAAGCCATAATTTAAGGCACTTGGTTATTTGTGGATAAATTTTTCTTGAAGGCTGTGACTGGATGAAAGGAGAAAAGAAATAGCAGATGTTACAAAGAAGAACTTATAAAGAGTGAGCTTAGATGGAGAGACTCAATCATTAGCCAATTTTTTATATACCTCTTGTTATAAAACTATTAGTAAATCTAAGGTAGATTGGTACCAAATATGATTTCAGTATCATATAACCCAAGGGCTGAGCCCTGGGTTAAGGAAAATTAATTTTGATAAGCAATTGGAGAACCTCTTCAGTCTCCACTGATACAATCTTAGATCAAGAACCTTATTAGCTGCCTGTGCTCCTATAATGTAATTCTGTCATTTCCAAAGGTAAAAAACATTCATTTGTTCATTTCATGTTATTTGTTGAGCATCAACTATGTGTAGGCACTGTAGCAGGCACTGGGGATACTGTAGCACTCTTTCTGTCCTAGAGTAGTTTCTGTTCTGGTGTGGTAAGTGATATGGGTATGCAGAGTGTGCTGTGGGAGCAACAGGGATTAGGACCGAACCCAATCTAAGGGATCGCAGAAGGGCTAGAAATGAAATCCAGCTGGATAGGAGGCAGGCTGAAAGGCTCCAAAAGTGAATTTAAAATATCCATTATTATTTTAATTTATTGAAACTAACTCCCTCAAAGATGAGCTAAAATGCCAAGTCTAGGTATGGAAAGACCTGGTATCTAGTGTGACAATCCATGGGGGCACCAGCCAGACTTGGGAACTGATGTGGCAGGTGGTCTGCCATGCTAGGGGAAATCCTCTATAGAGCACCCTGACTGTAATGGGAACTTTTGTGTACATTAAAGGGATTTTTAGAGCTTTGCTGGAATGAATCTATGACAATGAAATGGTATGTATAACGGCCTTTGTCTCAAAGGGGGCAACTGTATCAAATGGATGTGCTGGGAGGTGTGGAAAAGGACTTCTCTCTTTCCTAGTGATGCTCAAGGCTTTCCTGGATCTGAGTAGCAGGATCCAAACCCCACCTTTTCCCACTTATATGCTACTTTTTAATCCTGCTTGTTCTTCTCACTCACCCCCTTTTCTACTTCAACTCTTCTGCATGTGTTTTGATCCTTTCCTTTTATTCTTTTCCTTTTCCCTCCTAATCTTTGGCTCTTGCCTCAGAGGACAACTTAGTTCCTCTGGTGGTCCTTGGGGAATAAGGAGGCTGCTGCATCTGATCAAAATGCAACCAGGTCATGTCACCCTCAGCAACAGCTAACTAAAGGTGTTGGGGAGGGAACAAGATCATATCAGGAAACCACATACTAGATGCTATGGCAAATTGGATTGTTTGCTCATTTTAACTACTCCATTTCAATGTTCTTCCCAACACATGCCAAATCTGAAAAAAGGAAAGCATGCAAATATAAAGTCATCTGGCTTCTTGAGTCAGCTTACACAACTATACCAGAGGCAGGCAAACTTGAATCTTTCCCAGACAGCACATATTTGTCAATTGTTGTTTAGTGAGGTTGCTTCCTTCCCACCTACCCCTTTTCTTTTGTGACTTTCATCACTCTTGGGCCATCCTAGAATATCCAGGGACCTATTTCCCCAGTGACATATGTGGGAATTTGAGCACCTCAAGCCTCACCCTTTCTCTGTGCTCAATTTCTGATTTGGTTTGAGACAGTGACTTTGGATTATACTTGTACATGTAGCAGACACAACTCTGATTCAACATTCAGTCGCATGTTTAGCCTGTGGAGTCATTCTGGATTAGCATTCATGTTTAGCGCCAAGCATGTCCTTGCCTCACTTTCGGCTTTGTTAGTTGATTCTTTAGCTGCCTGGCTATGAAACTGAAATATGTTTACCAGTAGCTGCATTTATAAATACTGATTAGTTATTGATTCACATTATTATGATTTAGCTTTGTGTTGCATTTACAATAAGAATTTTGTACACCTCAAATGTTAGATTTTAGCTATAAAACAGAAATCTATCTTTTTGACTAATAACATCTTTAATGATACTTCTACTCTTCTACTCTTGTAATTTAAGAGTTCTATTTTCTAATCATCTATCCTCACATTCCTGCTCCTTTGTTGACTGATTTTCTTTACAGGACATTGTTTTATTGCATCGTGACCAGTACTCTAGTTACTTGTGGTAACGATTTCTTTGGTTTTATCAGATGTAGATTAGTTATCGCATTGTTTATATTGCTACTGGCTTTCAACATCTATAGAGAAATCTTGTAGAAGAATTTTTCAAAAAAAGAGTACATTTAATATACAACATTGTATTACTTTCAGGTATACCACATAGTTATTCAACATTTATATTCTTTATGAAGTGATCTCCACACTAAGTCTAGTAACCATCTATCACCATACATGGACCTAGAGGTTGTTATGCTAAATGACATAAATTAGTCAGTGAGGGGTAAAAACTATATTATTTCACTTATACATGAAAAACAAACAAAGAGGACAAAATAGAATCTTTTGTTTTAAAAATTCAAAGAAGTGCTTCATCCTGTTGGCAAAGAAATGAACTAGAAGTTACTTACTCCATTAGCAGCACCCAGAGCTAACCGGGGATCAAGGCTGGTTTAGAGACAACAAGTTCCCTTAAAATTAATAAATATTTGAAGTTCATATATGAGAGTCCTAAAATCATGGATATCACTCTCTTGAGCAAAAACAATTTTCTCCCTTTTCCTATAGATTCTGCAGAAGCTTTATTTTCTCAAAGCTTCATCTCAACAATCTCAAATTGCTGGAACAAAAGCTCTTCTTGAGTCATGAACATCTTTTGGAAGAATGATCATAGATTTGGGTGTCAACCAGGTTTGGAATCTAAGCTGTTCTGTGTGGTAACCTTGAGCAGGTGGCCATCATTTGGATTTCACTTCCTGCCTTGTGAAGCAGGAGTCACCCTTACTGTGTTGAAGAGTTGTGAGGATTGATTGGTATGTGAGAGAGGCTCAGTAATGGTGGGAGGAACCGCCATTAGTATCTTGTCTTCCCATTTGCTACAACGTCAGTCCTAAGGCTCAAGCATGCAGTCTGACCTCTTTTTCTCTAGCTGCTGTGTGGGGCCTGTAGTGAGCAAAGCATTGTGCTCTGCCTTGTGGGAAACACCAAGACAGATATTGTATTAATTTCCCAGGGCTGCTGAGATAACAATGACCACAAACTGGGTGTCTTAAAACAACAGAAGTTCATTGTCCCCACAGTTCTGGAGGCTAGAAATCTGAAATCAAGGTGCCTGCAGGATCACACTTCCTCTGAAGCCTCCAGGGAGGAATTCTTCCTGCCTCTTCCAGGCTCTGGTGACTGTTGGCAACCCTGGGTGTCCTTGGCTTGTGGCTGCATCACGTCAAGCTCTACTCCTGTCATCATGTGGATGTTTCTCCAGTGTCTCCACGTGGGCTTTCTTCCTTGTGTGACTGTGTGTCTCTATGTCTCTGAATTTTCCTCTCTTAGTCATGGGGTTTAGTGTCTACCTTAATTCAGTATGACCTCATCTCATAATACTTTGATGCTTTGGGGGCTAAATTAATTCAGGGGCCTGTGATGTAAGGCCTGTGTGCTTCTGAGTTACAATACCCTAGAGGCAGTAGAAAGTACATCAGGTGGAAGAGTGAGGAGCCTGCTTTTTTAGAAAAAATTTTATATTCATCATTGTTCAAGTACAGTTTTCTATCCTTTACTCCCATTCCAGCCCACCCATCCATCCTTTCCCTCCTTCCTCCCATTTCCAACCTCCCTAGTTTTTGTCCATGTGTCCTTTATATTTGTTCCTGTAAACCCTTCCCATTCTCCACTGAAATTCCCCTGAAATGCCCTCCCCTCTCCCTTCTGGTCACTGCCAGCCTGTCCTCTATTTCAGTGTCTTTGGCTATATTTTGCTTGTTTCTTTTTTTAAAATTTTTTATTTTAGTTTATTCAGTACAGTTTCTATCCTTTATTCCCATTCCAGCCCACCCACCCATCCCTCCCCTGCTCCCTCCCATTTCCAACACCCCTAGTTTTGTCCGTGTGTCCTCTGTATTTGTTCCTGTAAACCCTTCTCTTCT
>CM052548.1:39673874-39692333 GCA_028533065.1 Trachops cirrhosus
AGGTATATCATAATTACATTAGCCAAGGTAAAAATGAAGGAGAGAATCCTAGAAGCAGCAAGAGGAAAGGAGACAGTCACCTACAAAGGAGTTCCCATCAGACTGTCAGCTGATTTCTCAAAAGAGACCTTGCAGGCAAGAAGGGGCTGGAAAGAAGTATTCCAAGTCATGAACGGCAACAACCTACATCCCAGATTGCTCTATCCAGCAAAGCTTTCATTTAGAATGGAAGGACAGATAAAGTGCTTCTCAGATAAGGTCAAGTTCAAGGAGTTCATCATCACCAAGCCCTTATTTTATGAAATGTTAAAGGGACTTATCTGTGAAAAAGAAGATAAAAAACATGTATAGTAAAGTGACAGGAAACTCACAATTATTAACAACCACACCTAAAACAAAAACAAGAAGAAACTAAGCAAACAACCAGAACAGGGACAGAACCACAGAAATGGAGATCACATGGAGGGTTAGCAACAGGGGAGTGGGAAGAGGAGAGGGGGGGAAGTTACGAAGAATAAGTAGCAATGAAGGTAGATAGAAAATAGACAGGGGGAGGGCAAGAGTAGTAGGGGAAATGTAGAAGCTAAAGAACTTATGACACATGGACATGAACTAAAGGGGGGAATGTGGGTGGGAGAGGGTGTTCAGGGTGGAGGGGAATGAAGGGGGATAGTGGGACATCTGTAATAGCATAATCAATAAAATACATTAAAAAAAGACTTTAAGTGAAGGAAATCCATCTGTTTGTCAGGCACACCAACTATGTGAGTGAGAAGTAAACTTTTATTGTGTTAAGCCACTGATATTTTGGAGTTTATTTGTTACTGTGGCTAGCACCATTACTTTAACTAATATGCCATATGTCAAGGTAAAAAGCAGGAGTTAAGCTCTTTTTTAAAATTTTTGTCATGAAGACCCAAAATCCCAGTTATTTCTCTGCCCTGAATGTCTCAGTGTCAGTGTCCCCTTATTTTAGTCTCTAGGTATGAAATTCCTACCTATCAGGAAACTCCAATCTTTCATCCCAGCATCATGGTCACAAGCAGTGCATTCGTCCAACTTTGGTAAATGCCAGTAAAGCAGCTCTTAGTTGGTCTCTGGCCATTCAAGTCCTTCAGAATAGTTTGGAACCAAGTCCAGTCTCCTTCAAGATCTCTTCACAGTGGGTGTTGCAACCCTCTTTAGTAACTACTTATTTAGTGAATAACTGCCAAGTAACACACACACATTCACAAATTATTAGGCCTACATAGAATAAATCCATTGTGAAGAAGATAAACATTACCAGCTATGTGGACAATATTCAAGACTGCCTTTCTCACAATGGAGTGAGGAGGCACTAGTTCTTATAACAGCTGCAATGCCCCATTTTGCAAAGCAGTTACCTTCTTTTCTTCATGTACCTCTTCTTTCAAAACAGTGTCATTTGGGATCTGCTGATTTATATATAAATTAATGGTGGCTGCCTTAACTAGTAAAAACCCAACCAACCAGCCAAACAAACAAGCAAACATGGAAGCTTTAACAAATAGGATTATCCTGAGGATTATCAGTGGAGGACAGCTGTTGCTCCATTGGCTGGGTGACACGGGAACTGAGGAGGGTGGGAGCTCGGGCTGGTTTTGCCCTTCCAGTTGCATGGCTCAAATGGGGACAGGTCAGTTCTCCTGAGAGATGGCATCTTTCTAACTTTTTCTCTGTTTAAGCTGAACTTGTGATTCCATTGAGGTCTAAGATCTACCCCCATTCTCAGTCCTCTCCCCTCCCCCTCCATAACATGATGGATTGATACTGGAAAAAGGGACCATGACAGAAGAAATATCTTGGTAAAGCTTAGAAAGCTTCCAACTCCTGGATGGAAATGGCCTTCCTGTTCCAGATGCTCACTTGCTGCCCAGTGTCATTCTAGGTATGAGATGAATAGTCAGCTCTCAGGAATGCCACAGCCTCGTCAGGTCTGCAACTCACAACTGCTGAAGTGTTAGACTTTTCTACCTGGAGGAAAGGAGCCTGCTTGGACTCTGCAGAACATTTGCAGGCCCCACCCTGAGCCAAGAAGCTTAGTAGCAATTAATATCTCCATTTATTCAGCACCTATTAGTGCCAGACAGGCAATGGGGACAAAGGAATGAATGGTAGAGTTCTCAACTTTTAGGAACTTTGAGAATAGACTGTGGATTTCCATGTAAGGTAAAACGTGTTATAATAGGAATATGCCCCTAGGGCTTGGGAACAGAGAGGAGGGGCACAGTGTCCATCCCAGAAAGTTCAGGGAAGGCTTCCAGGAGATGACAGTTAAGACAGCCTTAAAATTTGGGTAGGAGTTAAGCACATAAAGGATTGGAGAGAGAAGAAGTGGAAAGTAGAACTTAATTGGGCAAGATGAGAAGTTGAAATAATAGACACATTTGGCAGTTGTAGCAAAGGAAGGAACCCCAATAAAAGTAGAATAGTGAAGGAGGGGTGGAGAATAGAGATATAAGACCAAGATCAGATTCCACCGTGTTTTCCTAGGTCTTCCTTCGCACACCAGGGAGCACTTTTCCACTCTACTTAACAGTTAAATGTAGAGTCAATAGAAATACTTCCCTGAAAAATGACTTTCCCCAGACTTCAGTTGTGCAACTTGCTTTCAATTCTTGGTGGGAGACGTATGTTCCTCTGGAAACTGAGAGTGAAGTCTGAAAAAAGCAAGTCATAATATGGAGCTGTCACACCTGAGGCCTGTGGGAACCAGCCCCTCCATGCTCTGTTTCTTTTCATGGAGACACAGAAGTTTTCCTCAGGGGCTCAGCTCAGTAGAAGCCTGATTCTGCTTTTGAAAGCTGCGGTATAAATGTGTTATTCAGTTATATTCAGTTCTCCTCTCCTTTCCATCATCTAAACAGATTACATATCTTTATTTTCTTGTGACTAGTTCTAGAGTATAGATTGTAGGCTAAGTGACATGTGACGTGTTTTGGTTAGGAGCATTTAATTCCCAGCGCAGAAACATCTAGAGGTCTCTTTCTTTTTCTGTGAAAATCAGTAGCATTCCATATGGCATAGCTTCCAACATCTTGGGTCCTGGAGTAAGTATGGTGTGGAGCAGAGCCTCCCACAATGTGCACATAGCATGAGCAAGATATCAACCCTTGTTTTTCAAATTGTTTGTTGGTGCAGCATAACCAAGCTTATCCTTATAGAGACAGAAAGGCCCCCTCTTCCCTTGGACTTGATAAGTTGCCACCCTTTAAGGCTCCTTAACAATAATATGCACAAATTGTCTTCTTACCAGAAGTCAATGAAAGCAGAGGGAGCTACATGCTTGACTTTAGAAACATGGTATTGGTAAGGATTTTATACCACTTTTGTGTACAGAAGACAGACTGGAAGATTTTTCTGTAGCAAAACCCCAATGAGCACTAATCTGTTTGTAGCTGCATGACCTTCACCTGAACCTTTCCCACTGTTCTTACTTGGCTTATAAGTAGTGCTTTGGGGTTGGATTCCCAGCATGCACACATTTTTCTGAAATCTGAAATTCCCCTTAAATCTTCTGCTTTGGCCAACATACCAAAGATCATCAATAAAAATTTTCTATTCTTTGAACATTAGTTCTTTCTGCCTGATGGAACCTATTTTAGGCATATTCTTCAAAATTTGTGTGGTGGCTCAAAACACAAGAGCAATAACCATTTTGCTTCTAGATGATTTAACAACTGCTTTGGATCAACTGTACAATGATTATAGAAATTGGTCATTAAGATGACTGAGAAACATGTTCTTGACTGAACAACACGTTCCTGACTGAACAACACTGGATTTTGTGTCATCAAGTTGATATGGCCAAAGTCTAGTCAGTGCTTCCTATCCAACCCTCCTGTATTGCTCCCAATCCTTTTTCATAATGCCTTGCAGTATAATTTTCTAAAACATGGTTACAGCCATGCCACTCATTTGTCTTAAAGCCTTACATCACTTCTTAATGCCAACAGATTAAGTGCAAAACATCTACTGGCATCAACTTCTCTCTGCAAGTTTTTGTTCTGTAATCTCTGTCCGCTGGGCTCTACACACTGCCCCAGTCACACTAAAATACCACCTTTTGCCTCATTGATGATACATGCACTTTCACACCTTTGTGATTGCTCTAGGCAGCCTTTCCCCATTCTCTGTCTCATATCTATTTCTCATTCTTGAGGAGCTCAAACATCCTTCTGCATGGGGCTTTATTCTCATGGAAATCAGTCAGCCACTCTCTCCTCTGGGTCCCTGTGGCACTTGGTTTGGTGCTTAAAGTTATTTATTTATTTATTTATTTATTTATTTATTTATTTTCTCTCTTTTTATTGTTGTTCAAGTACAGTTGTCTGCATTTTACCCCCACAACTCCCCTTGATCCCAGCCATCCACACCTCCAATCCTTGATCATATATCCTTTGGCTTTGTCCATGTGTCCTTTATACATATTCCTTGATGACCCTTCCCCCTTTTCCCTCCATTATCCCCTCCCACCTCCCCTCTGGTTATTGTCAGTTTGTTCTTTATTTTAGTGTCTTTGGTTATATTTTGCCACTTGTTTGTTTTGTTGTTTAGGTTCCACTTATAAGTGAGATCATATAGTATTTCTCTTTCACCGCTTGGCTTGTTTCACTTAGTATAATGCTCTCCAGCTCCATCCATGCAATTGCAAAGGGTAGGAACTCCTTTTATTCTTTCTGCTGCATAGTATTCCATTGTGTAAATGTACCATAATTTTTTGATCTACTCAGTTACTGATGGGCACTTCGGTTGCTTCCAACACTTGGCTATTGTAAATTGTGCTGCTATGAACATTGAGGTGCATAGGTTCTTTTGAACTGGTGTGTCAGGATTCTTAGGATGTAATCCCAGCAGTGGAATTGGCAGGTCAAAAGGCAATTCTATTTTTAGTTTTCTCAGGAAATTCCATACTGTTTTCCATGGTGGCTGCACCAGTCTGCATTCCCACCAACAGTGTACTAGGGTTTTCTTTTCTCCACAACCTCGCCAGCACTTGTTGTTTGTTGGTTTGTTTATGATGGCCATACTGACCAGTGTGAAGTGGTATCTCATTATGGTTTTATTTTGCATCTCTCTGGTGGCTAGTGAAGCTGAACACCTTTTCATATGTCTCTGGGCCCTCTGTATGTATGTCTTCTTTGGAGAAGTATCTGTTCAGGTCCTTTGCCCACTTTTAATTGGGTTGTTTGTCTTCCTGGAGTAGATTTGTGTAAGTTCTTTATATATTTTGGAGATCAAACCCTTGTCTGAGGTATCATTGGCAAATATATTTTCCTATATGGTTGGTTCCGTTTCCATTTTTCTTTTTTTTAGCCATGCAGAAGAAGTTTTTTATTCTGATTAAGTCCTATTTGTTTATTCTTTGGTGCTTAAAGTTTGAATAGTAACTACTTATGTACCTCTTTGTTCCCCTCACTAGTGCAGGGATAGTGTCTTATTCATCTTTGGGAGTTGTGCCTAGCATATTGACCAACATCTGGAGGCTATCCAAGGAATACTGAAGGAGAGAAGGAAGGAAGGAGGAAGGGAAGGAAGGGAGTAAGGAAAGCATGAAGGAAAAGAGGAAGGATAGAGGCAGAAAGGCAGGAAGGCAGGTAGAGAGAAAAGAGGGAGGGAGCTGTGAGAATTAAGAATACTGGTCAACATGCTATCCTAAATCCTAGCACTCTTTGTCTCCCTCTCAAGTCTTATCTCTGGCCAAGAGTACAAATTAAAACTGAAGGTAAAGGAAGGATTTTAAGGGTAGTACCTGATGGGTGTCTAGATGGCCCAGACAACTCTTTAATAGCCAGTCTAAAGGGAACAAGCAACAACCTTCTCCTCTTTGTGGAACAGATGCTGCTCACTCAGCAAATCTGTGCCAGGCATGGCCCAAGTGCCAAGGATATTGGAAAAATGAATTAAACATGGCCTACATTGCTCTCCACTTTAGTAATCTCAATCTTCTTCTCTGGATTCAGTTCCTTTTTCTCTTCTCACAAAACTGTCCTGCTTTCATTAGTTCTTTGTTATTTCTGGAATCTGGATGTCACTGTTCAAGGTGCCCTTCTCCACCTTATCTTTGCCTCTTACATTTTAGAGAATGTTCTTATTTTCATACCACACTGACCCTGAATGCAAAAGTCAGATGATTAGGCTTTTATTTTATTCTCTTGGTTTTACTTTCCCAAATATGCTTTTCAAAGTATTATCTCATTTCTCCCTTTCTAGGATTTTGATTGCATGTATATTAGACTTTTTTTACTGTTTTCCCACATGCATCCAAATTCTCCTTTGTACTTGCCATCATTTTTGGTCTCTGTTACTTCAGTTTGGAAGCATTTTTAGGTCACTAATCCTAGCCTCTGCTGCTAAATCTGCATTATGAGGAAATTTCAGTTATTGCATTTTTCAGTTCTAAAAATTTCTGATTCTTTTTCATTAATTGTAGTTTGCCACCAAACTCCTTCTTGTCATCTAATTTTTGAACTCATTGATCTGTTTTTGATGTATAATAACTTCAATGTCTCCACCACTCTTTGGTTGTTATTGTGGTACAACAAATCACCCAAAACTTGGTTGCATAAAGCAAACATTTGACTGCAGTCATTTAGAGACATAGTCACTCAGGGCTGGCAGTTGATTTTGGTGTTGGCTATAGCACCTTCAGGTGCTATAACCAGGTTCTTAACATGGCGTAGGCTTCCTGATAGCATGGCTGCCACAGGGTGGTTGACTTTCCTACATGGTATCAATTTAGAGGCTAAGTAGAGATGATGGGATTGGGGGGTGGGGGTTGGAAAGTAAGAGTGTAGAGAAAATGGTCAGAAGATTATGACAGAAAGGTCAGATTCAGCATCTGAAATGTTAAAGTTTAAATATGGTAAGAACACATGGACACACACCCTATCTCCTTAAGCTGTAAAACAGTGAAAGATTGTCTATTATAACAATAATTATATATTATTACCTAATAATAATGAGCATTTATGGAGAGATTACTGGGTGTCATCAAACCTAATATTCTATTTCTGCAAAATAATCGCTATATTATCCCACCTTATATATGGGAAACTGAGGCAAGAGACGTTAAGCAGATTTGCTAAAGTCATGCTGTAAGTGGCATTTAAATCCAGGCAGCTACATTCCAGAGGCCACTTTTCAACATTATATTATTAATAATACAATAGACCAGGTATAGTCTATCTTTCACTTTCTATCCATTTCCTATCTAAATATCTGTCAAAGGAAGTTAATGAGAACTAAATGCAATAATTATGCTCAGACAGGAATTGAGTTTCTGCACCATTTATTAGGTACCCTAATGAAGGACCTCAGTGATGTTGCCATGAGAAGAGACTTGGATTTGGGATTTGGATTCAGTCACAAGTTCTGGTTCAGGTCTAGGCCCTGCCATTTGCTGGTCTGTGACTCTGGACTAGTATTCTAACCTCTCTCATTACTGTAAATGGATGATGACTTGTCTTTATGACTGTGGAGCTGGAGGGATAGAGAATGAGTAAACAGACATGCCCCACATTGCTGGAAGAGGAGGAAGCAGCCAGCCAGAGGAAGACAACATTCAGATACCCCCTTGACCACTGTTGATACTAAATTAGTAAATAACGTGGAGTGTGGGATGAGAGAGTGCATGGTGCAACAGAAGCCTCCCACATAGGGCAAAGGACAAAATGAAAATGGGGAAAGTTAACCTCTTCCTCCTCACTTTCTGTACCTGCTAGTAATGGAGACCAAGGGCAGAAAGTGGGTTTCTCCTCCCTCCCAAACCCCGACTCATTATCATCAGGGGTGTGGCTACAGCAGTCTCAGGTAGGAATGGGGAGTGGAGGGGGTGATAGTGGCAGGTGGGATCACAGGTGACCTGACATTCCAAGCCTTCAGCTCATGTTCCATTGTCTAATCATACTTCAGTTGTAAAATGAGTTTATTAAAAGATAAAATTATTAATAAGTTGGCACTGACAGAGCCTTAAACCCAAGCATGGGGTCCCTCTGGGTACAAGTCTCACCCAAGCATGGTCTGTGGCAGAGTTGGGTCCTCTGCAGCGAGGCAAGGCTGGCTTGATGGGGGAGGTGGGGTTGTTTCAGCGCATGGTGCCTTCTAAAGGCAATATCAAAGCACAGTTTCACTGCTCAAAGACCCAGTGTCAGAAGGAACGTTTATTAGGTTTCCTACCTCACACTCACTTGTTCAGCCTGTTCTGCCCACCCTTCATAGGGAGACCAGATGGCTATTGTTGACCATCACCCATTGGGAGGAGAGGTTTGACACTGATGTTCTAGGGCTGGAGTAGTTATGATAAGTGAAAGTGAACACTAATAAATCCTGGTATCTCATGCTGGCTTTAGGGAGCCATTTGCATCTATCTATATTTTTAACCAAGGCTTAGAGTAGTCAAGTTACATTACTTACATGTCACTGTTAGAAACACATTTTATCAGACACAGGCCCTCTAAAAAACATCACCTTCTGGCCTAAACTTATCTGCTGCTGCACAATTGCTGCTAACTTCACCTGCAGGGAGTGCCTTGTTTAAAATGGCTCTTCAAAAATAAGGATAAATGCTATAGAAGTGGGTTACATTTTTCCTGATGTAAGAATCAGCTTACATCTCACTATAGGTACATTCAATGATATCTAATAGAAATACAGATATATTGAATCTTGCATCAAATTCCATGGCCATCTGCAGTAATAATATTCTCCACACAGTTTAAACACTGTCTGAAAGTACATATATTATGCATTGTATATTTTATCTAAAATTATGATGTTGACTATGGAATATATTAATTAAGCTCTTAATGAATTAATAGAATTTGAGGGTTCATTTCAATTTTTCCAGCTTTATTGAGATATTACATGTAACACATGTAAGTTAAAGGGTACAATGTAATTATTTGATGCATGTATATGTGAGGGAATGATTACTAAAAATTTGTAATTAATAGAATTATTTGGATGATTCTTTAAAAAAGTATACAGTCAAAATACATCAGGTTCCTTAATGGTCCATATCCTTTGAGAGAGAAACAATCTTAGAGAAATTAGAACAGGAGGTAAACATATATGTAAAAATATGTTTACCAAAGATGCATTATTTGCAATTGCAAAACACAGACAATAACTTTGTTATCCAACAGAAGAATAATTACACCAAAGATGTATTAGAAAAACAGAATTGCCTCAAGGTTAGGAATGGGCTTTGGAGTCAGTCAAAAGCCCGTTCTGAGTTTGAAACCCAGCTCCTGACTTATTTGTAACCTGGAGCAAATTAGTTTTCTCATCTAATCTATTAATTAGCTACTGCAAAATAAAAAAACTGCCCCCAAACTCAATGGCTTACAACAACAACCATTAATTATCATATCTTCCACATGTGCAGACTGTCTGGGGTTGGTGTGACAGAAGCCGTGCCTGGCTGGGCACCTCTGCTTCTCACTGCATGACTGTGTGCCTGTCAGCTGGCCCTGCTTCACATGCCTCTCATCTTCTGCTCTTGTCCTGGTGGGATAGATGAACATATTCTTTACAAGGTGATGGAAGAGCCACAAGAGGTAAATGTGAAGATGCATAAGACAAACTCACATGGTAATTTCCACCTCATTCTATTGGCTAAAACAAGTCACATTGACCAAGCCTCAAGTCAAGAGCTCAAGTCAAGGAGTGCCATAAACCACACAGTAAAGGTTATGACTTTATCACAGGAATTCTCAACCTTGGCATTAGTGACCATTTGGGCCACATTATTCTTTCTTGTGAGGGGCTGTACTATGACTTATTGGATGTTTAGAGCATTCCTGGCCTCCCTGTACTAGACGTCAGTAGCACCTTCATAATTATGACAACCAAAAATGTTTCCAGACATTATAGATGTCCCCTGGTGGGAAAATGGTCCCTAGGTGAGACATTATTCTGTACGGAGAGAGGAAGAATTAGGTACAATAAGGAAGTCTTCCATTGTAAGAGTTATAGTATTACTGACCTTACAATTTTTCAAAGGAGTCAATTCAATTTTATTTTAATGTTTAATAAATGTTAGCTATTATGTCATAGCCATATAACATTAAAAATTTGATTTTTGAAGAATTTCTAATATTGTGGGAAAATGTGTAAATATTTTCTTAAGTAAAGAAGAAAATTATAAAATGATACATACATCAAGAAAATATTAAAAATACAAAGTAAATAATAAATACTTAGAAAGAAGAAAGGCAGATATATAGTAAAGTATTAAAAAGGCTATTTTCTATTGTATAGTTATGATTCTCATTTTCTTCACATTTTTCTTTTTTTCCTTTTGATTTATCACAATAAGATTGTATTTATTTTATAAATTAGTAAATGAGTTTTACACACAAACATACACAGTTTAAAATTTGTTTAACTGACTCTTCTCTCCTCCCCAAATATTTCCATAAAATAAAGAGACCCTTTTGGAAATCATCCTATTTACCTTGGTCCTTTAGAGAAAGTATTGTTATAAACAGTCAGTAAATATTTGTGGTTGATGATTTCATTTCTTGCAGTGAAAATCACTTCTAAAGGCAAGAATATATCACATATAGTTTATATTTTTAAAATATAAAAATATTAACTATTGGAGATTATGTAGGGAGGCAGATTTATATACTGTAGCTGGGATTACAAATGTCTGCAATCTTTCTGAAAGGCAATTACCCAATGATTTGAAGTGTTCATACATAACCTTTCAATTTCTAAGTATATCTCTTAATTACATCATTAGTGATTTACAGGGCCAGGCACAAATAATACCCCTATTTATTAGCTGGCAATCTATACCAAATCTTTTATTACAAAATCATAAGCATGTAATTATGTAACATAACAATATCACACCTAAACACAGCATATGACATTTTAGGAGAAATGTTCAAACTGTTGTCCACCTCTTGTGAGATGCATGTACCCTACCAACCATAAGCAATGGCATTACTTCTGCCAGACCCTGAATATAAAAACTGCTAAATAAAGATATTCAATAAAGGATTATGTACTACAGCATAAATCAGAAAACAATGTCCAGTGACAGAAGAATATGATAAAATATTCTATTGCCTAAAGATTTTGTTTGCAAAATCATTAAAGGATATTGGGAAACACTCATCATTCATGGGTGTGCAAGAGCTCTAATGGACCCTAGTACCATGCAATTATCATCTTGCACATAGTGATAGATCCCCAGGCCCACTGAGCTTTCACAAGTGACATCGTCTTCCATTAACCTCAAAATTCTATGAACAGAAATGATGTGAGCAACTTGAGAGTCATATCCATAAAAGACTGAAACTTCTTGGCCCCCACTTCCTCTCCACTTACAGATGTGAAATGCAGAGGTTGTGCTGTGAGCAAGCCCAGACCACCCATCCAGGGCCAATTCCAGCAGGAGAAGGAGACCTTGGTCTGGTGGTGACCTCAGAAACCAGACACTTTATGTCCCTAACCCCTTATTTTGTGATAGAAAACTCAATCTATTTCACAATTCTATATTTTGGGGTCCTTTGTAATAGTAGCTTAATCTGATCATTAAAAACATAAATTGGGACTAGAAATGGTATCCTGTAGGGGTAACAAAAATGTAAACTATATCACTTTAATAGCAGTGTGCTCTTTTAACAATTGTGTTAAAATGGATTGTATTTAAAAATCAGTCCTCGGAAATGGACTGGAGAGATCCAAAATGAAGGTGGAGTAGGTGGAAGCTACACTAACCTCCTCCCAAAACCAAACTGGAATTACAACTAAATTATAGAAAAATCATTCTGAATAGCCAACTGAACACTCACTGGAGAAAAGCCTTATAAGCAAGGACTTACAGAAGAAACCACACCATCACAACAAGACTGGTAGGAAGTGTGAAGGTGTAAGAGGGCTGGCTGGGCTCCAACAGGTGTCAGTTGAAGTTCCAGAGTGATAGTTCAGAGGCCAAGGGGAAGTGGTTCCCCATGAGAATTGTGGGGTTTAAACCCCAGGCTGGGCTTCCTAGCCTAGAGCACTAGAACCAGAAAAGGAACCCAAATAACATCCAGCTATGAAAAGCAGTGGGGCTTCTGTCTGCCAGGGAGAGATGGCTAGAGATGCAGAGAGCCTCTTAAAGGGCCAATGCACAAAATTTTGTTTGCAACCACTTACCCTGGGCTTTGGCAGAGGGTGGGCAGAGCAGATTAGAGCCTTGTGAGGAGAGTCTGGGCTTGGTGCTCTGGGGAGAGAGCTGAAGGATCAACCACCAGGAGTCCTGTGTTCAGTCTTTCCCCCATATTGCAGAAGCCATCTTTCTTAGGTAGAGCACTCCCCTCATGAGGCATCAGCCTGGGGGGAAGCATAAGCTTCACCCATAGGAATCCTTCTTGCTTCACCCTGTGAAGCTTAAATAAGGAGTAGTGTCCTGCTGAGGAGTACAGTTGGAGGCTATTTCAGTGATTAAGACTAACAGAAATCATGCAGGTGAAGGCAGATTTCTGGGAGCTCTGAGACTTTAGCAGACCTTTCCCTGGACCTGGTGCTGGTAAAAGCCAGGCTTGGTGTGCCATTTGGTACTTTCTACACAAATCCAGGTCAGCAGAGGGAGCAAAAGCTGTGAATTTCTAATAGCTCAACACAGGTTTCCCAGGGCCAGTCACATCTGATATAGGTCTGCACCAGAGTCTTTGCAGATCTATCTAACACACAGAAAGCAATACAAAGTGGCAGCCAAAATGGAAAGACAAACAGACCCTAAATGAAAGAACAAGAGATTTGCCCAGAAGAAGAACTAAATGAAATGGAAGCAAGCAATTTATCAGATATAGAATTCAGAGTAATGATTATAAGGATACTTGATGCAAGAAAAAGACATAAAAACAAGAAAAAAGGTACTAGTCAGAAATAAAGAATGCAATATCTGAAATAAATAATATCCTGGAATAAAGAGTAGGTTAGATGACACAGAGGATTGAATCAGTAACTTGGAAGACAAGGTGAAAAAAACCCCACCGAAGCAGAGCAGAAAAAAAAAAGATTTAAAAAACGAGTATATTTTAGAAAACCTTTGGGACAGCATGAAGTGTAACAACATCCATATCATATAGGTACCAGAAGGAGAAGAGAGTGAGCAAGGGATTAAGAATCTATTTGAAGAAATAATGACCAAAAACTCCCCTAACCTGGTGAAAGAAAAAGAAGCAAAGAGGCCCACACCAAGACACATAATTAAAATGGCAAAGCTTAAAGACAAGGAGAGAATCTTTTTTTTATTTTTCAGGTGAGTACAATTATTTTTTTTTTCTGTATGCCTCTTTTTAAAATTTTTTTATTTTAGTTTTTTTTCTTTTTTAATTTTTTATTTTAGTTTATTCAGTACAGTTTCTATCCTTTATTCCCATTCCAGCCCACCCAACCATCCCTCCCCTCCTCCCTCCCATTTCCAACCCCCCTAGTTTTGTCCATGTGTCCTTTATATTTGTTCCTGTAAACCCTTCCCTTCTCCCCTAAAATTCCCTCCCCTCTCCCCTCTGGTCACTGACAACCTGTCCTCTATTTCAGTGTCTTTTGTTATATTTTACTTGTTTCTTTGTTTTGTTGTTTAGGCTCCTGTTAAAGGTGAGATCATATGGTATTTGTCAAGGAGAGAATCTTAAAACTCACAAGTGAAAATCAGTGAGTTACCTACAAGGGAACTCCCATTAGAATGTCCTCTGATTGCCCAAGAGTAGTATTTCAGGCTAGAAGGGATTAGCATGAAATATTCAAGATGGTGAAAAGCAAGGACCTACAACCAAGGCTACTTTACCCAGCAAGGCTATCATTTAAAACTGAAGGAGAAATAAATAACTTCCCAGGCAAGAAAAAACTGAAGGAGCTTGTTAACACCAAACCAGTATTGCAACAAATGTTAAAAGGCTTGCTTTAACCTGGAGGAGGTTGTGGCTGATCTGAGAGATACAAATAAACTCTTTTCTTAAATATTGTTACATATATTGGGTTCAAGGTCATGACTAGCTACACATTTGTACATGACTAGTATTAAGACATAATGTTTAAGCTGTCAGTTTGGTTATAACACATGTTTTGTTAGGATATGTGATATTCAATAATAAATTGTATCTGAGAGATATGGTGAACTCTGAAGTCAGTGATGATGTAGTGCTTTGGGTTTTTTTTTTTCAAACTTCAGAGTCAGCATTGTGGGTTTTTTTTCCATTTACTGTTCAAAATGGCTGGAAAAATATATCAATTTGATAATCTAAGATATGTTGAAGAACTTCAGCTGATGCTACTCAGTCCGATGATGAGGATGATAGAGTCAAAATGAAAGCGATTTAGAAGATGAAGATTGGAAGAGAAGATGGTGGCATGGTAGGAGGGAGCACACTCCACCTCCCTCTTCACATAGGAGAAAAACCTAGCCGTTCTATGGAGGACTAGAGCAAACAGCCAACATTATCACAGCATACATGAAAATAGGAGATCAAAAATTGTAGTGGACATTGAAAGACCAGACGTTAAGGAGACTACTGCAGGATAATAACGGCCCAGGGATCTGCTCAGGGAGCAGGGAGGTTACAGTCCCAGCCCCGGAGCTCCAGGGTCTGCCGCAGGGCTCTCGGGGTTGGGGAGGTGGGTCAACTGCTCCCTCCCTGGCCAAACAAGGACTGAGCAGCACTGATCCGGTTGACCAAGGAGGGGGCTTTGGGGGAGATCACGGCCCAGCCAGTGGGACCAAAGATGGCTGGGCCTTGCACTAGCGCCCCAACCGGGAGAGAGTGATTTTTGGTGGAAGGTCCGGGGCCCACAGCTGTGGGCACGGAAGAGGCGCAGGCATTCTGCAGGATCCCCGATGCCCAGGCCAGGAATTCGGGGGAAGTGTGGGCCCCTCGGATCCACGGAGTGCACACCCGTGAACCTGGAAGGGGTGCGGGTGCTCCGCAGTAGGCTCCGGAGGGAGTGCTTGGGAGTGCGCAGATCCGGTGCTCAGGGCCCTTCCAGGGGCATTGGGCCTGTGCAGCTGGACCTGGGGACAGTGCTCCACAGGCTGCTGGAGCTCTGAACAGGAAGGGAAAAAAGCCACAGCATTTCCCCCTAAGTCAGCTGCAGCCAGCAAAAGCAGGAAAACTGGTTTGGCCAGTTTGAAACCAACAAAAGAGTTTTTTTTCTTTCCTTTTTTTTTTTTTTGCTTGATTTTTTTATTAAGTAACTTTTTATTTTTGAAATTCTTATTATTGTTATATCATTCAATTCCTTATGCTTCTATTTCTTTCTAGTGTTGATCCTTCTCCATTTCTTTCCAAATTTGTCTCTTCCTTCCATCTTCTGCTTTTTTCCTTCTTTTTTTGAGTCTGCAAGTAATAGCATATCTGCATTATTATTATTTCATTATTCTTACAGTTTTTATTGTAATAGTATTTTAGTATTCTTCTTCTTTCTGTATAGTCTTCTTTGCTTGGCTAGTTATAATGTATCATTTAATAGGTTTCCCCTGTTATCTCATTCATAGTGTACAGCTAATTAACTGTCCTTCATTTGTGTTCCATTAGTACACATCTCAAGGCTCCATACTTCCTATTCTTGTTATCTAGATCTTGTAGATTCTGTCACATGATTGTTGCTCTAATATTACTGTAAATAATAGCTATTTCATACAATTGTAAATAGTATGCAACATTCCTTCCAGACCTTAGCCCACTTCTCAGTTTCCTGAATTCTATTACTATAGTGGTTAACTTTATTCCCTCACACACTACACCTATTTACTATACTCTTTATTCTCACCCTACCTCAGAATCTGACCTCCCACATCCTCACTGTTTTCTAGATTCAACTCACAATCCTTTCCTTCCCAAAAAGAGTCTTATCTTCTTTCCATCTTTTCTAAAAAGTGGCTAGTGGGGTGGAAGATCACAGTTAACACTATCCATAGCCAAAGGATCTCCTATCTCTTTTCTACTTGCTGCTACTGTAAATATCATAGCATACTCTCTTGCTGTCTTAAGCCATTTTATCTTACCCCTCCAAATGATTATAAAAGATTTTTTCCCATTTACTGTTGAAAATGGCTGGAAAAACATATCAATTTGATAATCTAAGATATGTTGAAGAACTTCAACTAATGTTACTCAGTCCAATTGAGTAGAGTGGAAGAGTAGGTGGAAGCTGTGAATCCTGGATACCAGAAGGAGACTATACCACTGAATCTCACAGGTATTCTACCGCAGAAGTACACACCATAAACCCAGAGAGCCAGAACAGATCAACTTAAGAAGCTGAGGCTAATAACAACGGTCTCACGAACAATGAGAAAACAAAGAAACAATCCCCAAATGAAGGGAAAGGAGGAAGCCTCAGAAAGAATGCTAAATGAAATAGAGGCAACTCAACTATCAGATATTGAGTTCAAAGCAATCATTACCAGGAAGCTCAATGAGCTCACAATGAGCTACCAGAAACTACAGGGAAGCTACAATGAACTCACTGCAAACTATATCAACATGAAAAAGGAAATTGAAACTATCAACAAGGGCCAAGAGGAGATAAACAATAAATACTCATATCAACACTTATATCAGAAAAAATAGACTTCCAGAAAAGGGCCATAAAAACAGACTCAGAAGGTCACTTCATAATACTCAAGGGAACAATCCACCAAGAAGACATAAACAATATATGTAACCAATATAGGAGCACCCAAATACATAAAGAAAATCTTAGAGGACTTCAAGAAAGTTATTGACAGCAACACAATTATAGTGGGGGATTTCAACAGCCCCACTGTCAAAAATGGACACATCTTCCAAACAAAATATCAACACGATACTGTGGCATTGAACAATGCCCTAGATGAAATGGACTTCACTGATATATGTAGAGCCCTCCATCCCTAAGAAGCGAAATACACATTCTTCTCAAATACCCATGGAACATCTTCAAAGGTAGACCACATGATAGGACACAAAACAAGCCTCAAGAAATTCAAGACAATCGAAATCATAACAAGCATTTTCTCAGATCACAAGGGTCTGAAGCTAGAAACCAACCCCAATGAAAAAAACCCAAAACACTCAAGATCATGGAGATTAAATAGCATGCTATTAAACAATGAATGGGTCAAGAATGAAATTAGGGAAGAAATCAAAGAGTTTCTGGAAACAAACGAAAAGGAACTCACAACAACCCAAAACTTATAGAACACAGCAAAGGCAGTCCTGAGAGGGAAGTTCATAGTGATACAGGCCTACCTAAAAAAGATAGAAACATTTCAAACAATCAACCTAACTCGACATCTACAAGAACTCGAGGAACAACAACAAAGACAGCCCAGAGCAAGTAGAAGGAAGGAAATAAGCAAGATGAGAGCAGAATTAAATGACTTAGAGACGAAAAGCACAATTCTAAGGATCAACAAATCCAGGAGATGGTTCTTTGAAAAAATAAACAAAGTTGATAAGCCTTTAAGCAGACTCATCAAAAAAAGAAGAGAGAAGACCCAAATAAACACAATTGGAAATGAAAGAGGAGAGATTACAGTGGACACCACAGAAATACAAAGGACTGTAAGAAATTACTATGGAGAACAGTATGCCAAGGAATTTGAAAACCTAGGTGAAATGGACAAATTCCTAGAAAAATATAATCTTCCAAAACTCAGTGAAGAAGAAACAGAAAGCCTGAACAGACTAATAACAGCAAATGAAATTGAAGCAGTAATCAAAAAACTCCCAACATACAAAAGCCCAGGACCAGATGCTTTCACAGGAGAATTCTACAAAGCATTTAAGGAAGAGCTAACCCCTATCCTTCACAGACTATTCCAAAAAATCCAAAAAGATGGAAGACTCCCTAACTCTTTTTTTTGAGGCCTGCATCATCCTAATCCCAAAACCAGATAAAGACACAACAAAGAAAGAAAACTCCAGGCCAATATTGCTGGTGAACATAGACGCTAAAATCCTCAACAAAACATTGGCAAACCGCATCCAATAATTCATTAGAAAGACCATACACCGTGACAAAGTGGGATTCATCCCAGGGATGCAAGGATGGTTTAATATTCACAAATCAGTAAATGCAATTCATCACATAAACAAAAGCAAAGACAAAAATCACATGATCGTATCAATAGATGCAGAAAAAGCATTGGTTAAGGTACAGCACCCATTTATGATAAAAACACTCAGCCAAGTGGGAATAGAGGGAGCATTCCTCAACATAATAAAGGCCATATTTGAGAGACCTATAGCCAACATCATACTCAATGGGCAAAAACTAAAATCTTTTCCACTAAGATCAGGAACAAGTCAAGGCTGTCCACTTTCACCTCTTCTATTCAATATAGTACTGGAAGTTTTAGCCACAGTGATCAGACAAGAAAAGGAAATAAAAGGCATCCAAATCAGAAAGGAGGAAAGAAAACTGTCACTGCTTGCAGATGACATGATAGTG
>CM052548.1:39692833-39720775 GCA_028533065.1 Trachops cirrhosus
CCTGGAGGTTCCTAAGCCTCTCCTCATTTTTTTGAATTCTTATTTCTTCATTCTTTTCTGGTTGTATATTTTTTCTTCCTTCTGGTCCACTCCATTCATGTGAGACCCATCTTTCATTCCATCACTATTGGTTCCCTGTGCATTTTTCTTCATTTCACTTATTGTAGCCTTCATTTTTTCATCTAGTTTGTGACCAAAATCAGCCAATTCTGTGAGCTTTCTGATCACCAGTGCTTTGAACTGTGCATCTGATAGGTTGGCTATCTCTTGGTCACTTAAAAGGATGAGTTCTGGGGCTTTCAATTCTTCTTCTGATTGAGCCATCTCTTTGCTGTTTTTTTTTTTGGTCTTGTAGAACACCTGTAGTGAGGGGTGGGGCCTTAGGTGTTCACCAGGGTGGGGCACCCCAGTCGCTTGGTTGTGATGCTGTATGTGAGGGCAGGGTCCAAGAAGGAACAATGGTACTTGCTCAGCTCTCCTTAGGACCTCAATCCCTTCAGCCATTTCCCCTGAGCAAACTGGAACACTCTGGTGTCAATTCCCATGTAGGTAAGCCTGTGTAACCCCGGGGGACTTTCCTTTGCAATCAGTGCCCCAAGGCTCTATTTCCCTGTGCTGCACACAGAGCCTTGCCTCACAATTGCTGCCACACTGGGTCTGCCGGTCACTACCCCCTGGCTGGGACTCACCAGCTGCAGCTTGTGCATCCAGGGTCTGCCCGTTGAGGTCTTGCGCACTGTCCCGGTTGCCTTGCACATCCTGGTTGCCTCATGAGCGAACGGTCCCAATGCTCTCTGCTCTCTGCTCCTCAACCAGCACCTTGCTGCCTGACTCCGCCCCTCCTACCAGTCTGGATGAACGTGTCTAATTTAACTCCTTGGGTGTCCAACTTCCATACAGTTCAATTTTGTCAGTTCTGGTTGTTATTCTCTTTCTGAATTGTTGTTGTCCCTATCTTGGTTGTGTGAGGAGGCACAGTGTGTGCCTCCATCTTGGCTGGAAGTCCTGAGCATTATTATTGTTGTGGTTAACTCTGTTCTCTCTCACACTACATCTACTTGCTATCCCTTAATCTCACTATATCTCATCATCTAACCTTGCACAAGTGCTCTGTTTTCTGGATTCAGCTCACAATCATCCTCCCCTCTAACAAGAGTCTTATTTCTCACCTTTTATTAAAAATGGCTAATTGGATGAAATATCACAGTTAATGCTATACTTATTCAAAGGATCTCCTATCTCTTCTCTACTTGCTGGTACTTTAAATCCCATAAAATATTCTCCTGCTGTCTTAATCCATTTTGCTTACCCCCTTCCACTAATCACATATAATAACAGGTGGGAACTGCGAATATCAGTATACCTGCTAGAGAAGAAAAACCACCAATAAAGGAACAATGAGAAGGTACAAACCTAAGTACGACAAGAGAGCCCACACAAGCAGAAGAAAGGGCAAACCTAGAAGGTCCAGTCAAGGAGATCAGAGACCACACCACTGAACCTCATAGAATTCCTACCATAGAAGTTTGCCCTACAAAGACAGCTAACAAAGTGAAACATCAGGAATCATAGAAACAAACAAAAAGAATCAACTAAAACGGGGAGACAAAAAAGAACCTGCAATCAAAAGGAATGGGAGACTCCCCACTAAAAGAGCTAAACAAAATGGAGGTAACCAAACTATCAGATATAGAATTCAAATTAATGGTTATAAAGACACTCAAGGAGCTCACAGACAACCACAAGGAAATGACTGAGAACTACATCAGCATAAAAAAGGAAATGGAAACTGTAAACAAAAATCAGGAAGAAATGAACAATAAAATCTCAGAAACAAAATACACATTAGAAGGAATAACAAGCAGGTTAGATGAAGCAGAGGATCAAATCTAGTTGGAGGACAAGGTAGAAAAAAACTCCCAGATAGAGCAAGAAAAAGAAAAGAGACTCAGAAAGAATGAACAAGTGGTAGGGGAACTGCAAGACAACATGAAATGTAACAATATCTGTATAAAGGGACACCAGAAGGAGAAGAAGAAGAGCAAGGGATAGAAAACCTATTTGAAAAAGTAATAATGAAAAACTTCCCTAATTTGATGAAAGAAAAAGTCACACAATCCAGGAAACATAGAGAGTCCCAATCAAGAGAAACCCAAAGAGGCCCACTTGAAGACACATCATAATTAAAATGGCAAAATTCCAAGACAAAGAGAAAATCTTAAAGGCAGCCATGGAGAAAAAGGAAGTAACATACAAGGGAGCCCCAATTAGGCTAGCAGCTGACTTCTCAATGGAAATGCTCCAAGCCAGAAGGGAATGGCAAGAAATACTTCAAGTAATGAAAGCCAGAGACCTGCAACTAAGATTACTTTACCCAGCTAGACTCTTAATTAAAATGGAAGACCAAATAAGGAACTTCTCAGACAAAAGAAGTCTAAAAGAATACACCTCCACCAAACCAGCTCTGCAAGAGATGCTACAGGGAGCACTTTAAGAAAAGGAAGGAAAAGAGTCAGAGAGAGAGGAACACAAGTACGAAAAAATGGCAATGAATAAGTACCTATCAATAATAACTTTAAACGTAAATGGATTAAATGCTCTAATCAAAAGACAAAGACTAACCGAATGTATAAGAAAGCATGACCCACACATATGCTCCCTACAAGAGACCCACCTCAGGAGCAAAGACCTACACAGGCTGAAAGTGAAGGGCTGGAAACAAATATTCCAAGCGAACGGACAGGAAAAAAAAGCCAGGGTAGCAATACTCATATCAGGCAAAATAAACTTCCAAAAAAGGGCCATAAAAAGAGGCCCAGAAGGTCACTTCATAATACTCAAGGGAAGAATCCATCCAGAAGACATCAACATTGTAAATATATAGGCACCCAACATAGGAGCACCCAAATACATAAAGAAAATCTTGGAGAACTTCAAGAAAGATATTGACAGCAACACAATCATACTAGAGGATTTCAACACCACACTGTCAAAAATGGACAGATCTTTGAAACAAAATATCAACAAAGATATTGCGGAACTGAACAATGTCTTAGATCAAATGAACTTAACTGATATATATAGAGCCTCTCATCCCAAAGAAGCAAAATACACATTCTTTTCAAATGCCCATGGAACATTTTTAAAGATAGACCACATGATAGGTCACAAAACAAGCCTCAAGAAATTCAAGACAATTGAAATCATACCGAGCATATTCTCTGACCACAAGGGACTAAAACTACAAACCAACCTCAAGGGAAAAACTCAAAAAAAAACCTCAGAGTCATGGAAATTGAATAAGCATGCTATTAAACAATGAATGGGTCAAGAATGAAATTAGGGAAGAAATCAAAAAGTTCCTGGAAACAAATGAAAAGGAACTCACAACAACCCAAAACTTATGGGACACAGCAAAGGCAGTCCTGAGAGGGAAGTTCATAGCTATACAGGCCTATCTAAAAAAAAAAAGAAACATTTCAAATAAACAACCTAACCCCACACCTATAAGAACTCGAGGAACAACAACAAAGACAGCCCAGAGCAAGTAGAAGGAAGGAAATAACCAAGATCAGAGCAGAATTAAATGACATAGAGACGAAAAGCACAATTCTAAGGATCAATGAATCCAGGAGCTGTTTTTTTGAAAAGATAACCAAAATAGACAAGCTTTTAAGCAGGGTCATCAAGACAAAAAGATAGAGGACCCAAATAAACACAATCAGAAATTAAAGAGGAGAGATTACAAATGATACCACAGAAATACAAAGGATTGGAAGAAATTACTATGAAGAACTGTATGCCAAGAAACTTGAAAACCTAGGTGAAATGGACAAATTTCTAGAAAAATATAATCTTCCAAAACTCATGAAGAAACAGCAGAAAGCCTGAGCAGACCAATAACAGCTGATGAAAGTGAAGCAGTAATCAAAAAACTCCTGACACACAAAAGGCCTGGACCAGATGGTTTCACAGGAGAATTCTACAACGCATTTACGGAAGAGCTAACCCCTATTCTTCACAGACTATTCCAAAAAATCCAAGAAGATGGAAGGCTCCCAAACTCTTTATGAGGCCAGCATCATCCTAATTCCAAAACCAGATAAAGACACAACAAAGAAAGAAAACTCCAGGCCAATATCACTGATGAACACAGATGTTAAAATCCTCAACAAAATATTGGCAAACTACATCCAACAATACATTAAAAAGATCATACACCATAACCAGGGGGACTCATCCCAGGGATGCAAGGATGGTTCAATATTCATAAATCAATAAATGTAAATATCACATAAACAAAAGCAAAGATAAAAATCACATGATCAAATCAACAGATGCAGAAAAAGCATTGGTTAAGGTACAGCACCCATTTATGATAAAAACACTCAGCCAAGTGGGAATAGAGGGAGCATTCTTCAACATAGTAAAAGCCATATATGACAGACCTATAGCCAATATCATACTCAATGGCAAAAACTAAAAACTTTCCCACTATGATCAGGAACAAGACAAAGTTATCCACTTTCACCACTTCTTTTCAACATATTATTGGAAGTCCTACCTACAGCAATCAGACTGCAATAAAAGGCATCCAAATTGGAAGAGAGGAAACAACACTGTCATTATTTGCAGATGACATGATAGTGTACATAGAAAACCCTATAGACTCGACCAAGAAATTGATTGACCTAATATATGAACTTGTCAAAACAGCAGGATACAAAGTCAATATCCAGAAATCTAAGATATTTTTGTACACCAGCAATGAAATGTCAGAAACAGAAATCAGGAAAAATCTCATTTGATATAGCAACAACAAAAAAAATGCCTAGGAATAAACCCAGCCAAGGAGGTAAAGACCTGTACTCAGGTCTTTAAAACTACACAACACTGAAAGAAGAAATTAAGGAAGATACAAACAAATGGAAACATATACCATGCTCATGGATCGGAAGAATTAACATCATCAAAATGTCCATACTACCCAAAGCAACTTACGGATTCAATGCAATCCTTATTAAAGTACCAATGGTATACTTCACAGATATAAAACAAACACTTAAAAAATTTATATGGAACTATAAATGACCCTGAATAGCTGCAGCAATTTTGAGAAAGAAGAGCAAAGTAGGAGGAATCACAATAACTGATATCAAAATGTATTACAAGGCTACTGTAATCAGAACAGCCTGGTAGTGGCATAAGAACAGGCACATGGACCAATGGAACAGAATGGAGAGGCCAGAAATAAACCCAAGTCTCTATAGTCCATTAATGTTTGACAAAGGGGGCAGCAGCATAAAATGGAGAAAAGATAGCTTCTTCAACAAATGGTGTTGGGAGAGAGCTGGACAGCTACGTGCAAAACAATGAGACTTGAACACCAACTTACACCATACACAAAAATAAATTCAAAGTGGATAAAAGATTTAAATATAAGTCATGACACCATTAAAGTCCTAGAGGAGAACATAGGCAGGAAAATCTCAGATATTTCACACAGCAACATTTTTACTGACATGTCACATAGAGCAAGGGACATAAAGGAAAGAATAAACAAATGGGATCTCATCAAAATAAAAAGCTTCTCCATGGCTAAAGGAAACAATATTAAAATAAAAAGAGAACTGACTGTATCTGAAAACATATTTGCCAATGATACCTCAGACAAGGGTTTGTTCTCCAAAATATATAAAGAACTCACATGACTCCACTGTAAGAAGACAAGCAACCCAATTAAAAAGGGCAAAGGACTTGAACAGACAAGTCCTTCTTCAAGGAGGAGACACAGAGGGTCCAGAGACATATGAAAGGATGCTCAATATCACTAGCTATCAGAGAGATGCAAATTAAAACTACTTCCCACTAGTCAGAATGGCCATCATAAACAAAGCAACAAACAACAAATGTTGTAGAGGGTGTGGAGAATAGGGAACCCTAGTGCACTGTTGGTGGGAATGCAGACTGGTTCAGCCCCCATGGAAAAGAGTATGGAATATCCTTAGAAAACTAAAAATGGAACTGCCTTTTGACCTGCCAATTCCACTACTGGGATTATATCTTAAGAACCCTGAAACACCAATCCAAAAGAACTTGTGCACCCCAATGTTCATAGCAGCACAGTTTACAATAGCCAAGTGTGGGAAGCAACCCAAGTGCCCATCAGTAAATGAATGGATCAAAAAACTATGGTACATTTACACAATGGAATTCTATGCAGCAGAAAGAAAGAAGGAGTTCCTACCCTTTGTGACAGCATGGATGGAACTGAAAAGCATTATGCTAAGTGAAATAAGCCAGGTGATGAAAGACAAATATCATATGATCTCACCTTTAACAGGAACCTAATCTGCAAAGCGAATAAGCAAAGTATAGCCAAAGACATTGAAATTGAGAACAGGCTGTCAGTCATCAGAAGGGAGAGGGGAAGGGATAATGGGGGAAAAGGGTGAAGGGTTTACAGGAACAATTATAAAGGACATATGGACAATAACAAGGTGGGGTGGAAACAGGGGAGGGAGGCAGGAAGGGTGGGGGTGGGGGAAGGGTGGGGAGAAAAGGCAGAAAACAGCACTTGAACAACAATAAAAAAATAATAACCCCCCCAAAAAAAGTGCAGTTCCTTGTTTCTCTCCCTTACATGTAAATACTAAGATTTACTCCAGTGGCCACAGTTTTTCAAAGCTGGGAGCATTAGACCAAATAAATATCCAGAGGAAACTCTAAGTGCTTTTTTTAAAAAAAATCTTTTAATGATGTAAGACCTGTTCAATGCTTGGTTGACATCAGAAAACTCCAAATTTCATGGGAAAACTAGAAGAATAATTACCAGTTGATGACCACAGCTTAAACGAAGGGCTGCATCCAGCTGCTCAAGTGCTCTAGAACTAACAGAGTGGACAGTTATAGGGAAGACAAAAGGCCTATTGAGGAACTTGTCTACATTTTCTTTCTTGCTAGAAGCCTCTTTGTCAAAAATGTTTCTCAAACTTTATACATGGTTGTTTTACAACCTACTCAAAAGCCTTTCTTTCTACATCTAACCATCCCATAGACAGTCTGAGGACTCCAGGTTAAATAACTTCTTTACCTCCATCCCCTTCACTGTGTTCTTACTGCCAAGTTTCTAGTGTAGGCCCCTTTGATCTCAATGATGACAGCCACAGCAACTAGCCTCCCATTCTCCCATCTTTCCCCTTTTTACTGAAGTATCTACACTGTAGTCAGAGTTGACCTTTCAAGAAGCATCTGATTTTATCACTGCTCTACTTAATGTTTTCTACTGCTTTAAGGTCATGTCTAGTGACTCAAAGACCCTTCATGATCCCAGCAGTGCCCACATCTCTAGCCTCCTCCCCAGTCAAAATTCTTCACCCACTTTACCTCAGCAAACATACCCTGTTTGGTCCTCAGTGATTTAGTTACATTGAATGTCTTTTTTCATTATTAGACTATATCCTCATTTTATTGAATTTAAAGGGATTATAATGATTAATACAACTATAATAGATTTCAGGTGTCCCTGAAATGCCCTCTTAACTCTTTTCTGCCTGCCCCCATACCTTATTCCCTCTGGTAATCATCATACTGTTGTCTGTGTCTATGAGTTTCTGTTTCTTATTTATTTATTTACTTTTGCTTAATCCCTTTACCTTTTACCCAGGTCCCAAGACCCCCTCCCCTCTGACAGCTGTTCTCTGTATCTAGGAGTCTGTTTCTATTTTGTTTATTAGATTCCACATATAAGTGAAAGCATATGGAATTTGTTGTTCTCTGATTAGGTTACTTCACTTAGCATAATACTCTCTAGGTCCATCCAGGCTGTTACAAAAGGTAAGATTGCCTTCATTTATACAGCTTAGTAGTATTCTATTGTGTAAACATACCACAGTTTTTTTTGAGATTTTATTTATTTATTTTAGACAGAGCGGAAGGGAGGGAGAGAGGGAGAGAAACATGGATGTGTGCCCCTTACTGGGGACCTGACTTGGCCAGCACCCCAGGCATGTGCCCTGACTGTGAATCAAACTGGTGACCCTTTGGCTTGCAGGCTGGTACTCAATCCACTGAGCCACCACACCAGCCAAGGAGTACCAGTTTTTTAATCCACTCATCTACTGATGAGCACTTGGGCTGCTTCCAAATTTGGCTACTATAAATAGTACTACAATGAACATAGGGGTCCATATATTCTTTTGAATCAGTATTCCGGGTTTCTTTAATTTATTTCCAAAAGTGGAATAGCTGGGTCATAGTGCTTTCCACAGTGACTACCCCAGTCTGCATCCCCACCAGCAGTGCATGAGGGTTCCCTTTTCTTCACATCCTCACTAACACTTGTCATTTGTGGATTAATTGATGATAACCATTCTAATGGGTGTGAGGTGATATCTCATTGTGATTTTAATTTGCATTTCTCTGATGATTAGTGACATTGAGCATCTTTTCTTATGTCTATGGCCTTCTGTGTGTCCTCTTTGGAGAAGTATCTATTCAGATCCTTTGCCCATTTTTAAATTGAATTGTTTGGTTTTTGGTGTTGAAATGTTTCAGTTCTTCATAAATTTTGGATATTAACCCCTTATTGGTTGTATAATTCATGAATATTTTCTCTCAGTCAGTATGTGGGCTTTTTTTTTGTTGGCGCTTTCCTTTGCTATGCAAAAACTTTTTAGTTTGACATAGTCCCATTTGTTTATATTTTCTTTTGTTTCCCTTGCCTGAGGAGATATATCCAAAAAAATATTACTATGAGAAATGTCTGAGATCTTACTGTTGATGCTTTCTCCTATGATTTTTTTGGTTTTGAGTCTAATATTTAACTAATTGATACATTTGGAGTTTATTCTTCTGTATGGTATAAGGCGGTGGTATGGCTTCAGTATTTTGCATGTATCCATCCGATTTTCTCAACACCATTTATTGAATAGACTGCCTTTACCCCATTGTATGCTCTTGCCTCTTTTGTCAAATATTAATTGGCCATAGAGGTATGGGTTTATTTCTGGGGCCTCTATTGATCTATATGTCTGTTTTTATGCCAGTACCATGCTGTTTTGATTACTATGGCCTTGTAGTATAGTTTTATACCAAATAGCATGATATATCCAACTTTGTTCTTCTTTTTCCTCAAGATTGCTGAGGCTATTTAGGGTCTTTTGAAGTTTCATAAAAAATTTTGGAATATTTGTTCTAGTCCTGTGAAATATGCCATTGGTACTTTGATAAGAGTTGCATTGAATCTATAGATTGCTTTGTATAGTATAGACATTTTAATGATGTTAGTTTTTCCTGTCCATAAACACAGTATATGCTCCCACTTATTTGTGTCTCAATTTATTTCTTCAGTAACTTATATTTAGTACATATCTTTTACCTCCTTGATTAAATTTATTCCTAGGTAACAACTGTCTTTTTCTTGTTGCTCTTAAGATTCCTTCTTTGTATTTAACCTTTGGCATTTTAATTATAATTTGTCTTTGGGTTTATTGTGTTTGGGATTATCTGTTCTTCCTGGACTTGTGTGTCTTTTTCCTTCACAAAGTTAGGGAATTTTCAGCTAATATTTCTTCAAACTGGTTCTTGATCCCTTGCTCTCTCTATTCTTTTTCTGGTGCCTCTGTGATGCAGATGTTGTTAGGCCTGATGTTGTCTCAGAGGACCTCTGGACTATCCTCACTTTTAAAATTCATTTTGCACTGTAACTGGCACATAGTAAATAGTAGATCCCCCAAAATATTGATTACTGAGCAATTTTGTGAGTGAATTAATAGGATGCTGTCATGCCAAACTCAAATGTATTGAGAAGTTCCTTTTAGGCCTTTACAACTCTGTGGTCTAGTTTTTACTATTTACTCTCAACTAGATAAGTTTAAGCAAATTACTGAAAACTTCAGATTTGTTTTTACATTTAGAGACAAGGACCATGCTCTTTCCCTGGCTCTCCAGGAATCTTTATGAATGAGGTACATAAGTAGTATTGAGCTTCTATGAAGATACCATGCAAGAATGAAAGTGTCTACAAGATTTCCATGGCTCCACACAGCTCTGCACTCCGGATGGCTGCCCAGAGTGCTTATGGACTCTTGAAAGCTGCAGGTGTAAGTTCTGTGTGAGCAACTTATATGAACATCTAGAAATCACTAAAGAATAAACTTCTCATATGTGGTCCTTAGTCTTTTCATCAGCATTTTAGTTTCAGCCCTGTCAGACTCCATTGATTTGACTGTTCTAAGTATAGCTTTGCAGGCAAGGTAGTTCTGGTTCAAGCAGCAATAAATCACTGATAAGCCTGAGGGAACTCAGTTTTCTTCCCAGATCCTGGTCTCAAATCATGTGTTAGAACATGCCCCAAATTAGCATATTTTAGCTGACTAATGAAAAAGAGGAATATATCAGAAAGTCATCTGGCCTCTGACCTATACCCAGTGATAAAATCTTCTCCTCTAATGACTTTTATTTGAAGCTTACAGGGGAAAATAAATGTGACCAGAAAATACAATAACATAAAGATTGGCCATGCAAGAGAATTCCTTCTCACTGTCTTCAATAGTTCAGTTATCTCTTGCTGCATGTCTGCCATTCAGAGCAGGAAAACTATACATTGCAACTTCAGGTTCAGTGACTTTTTACCTGTTGTTTACTGGGGCAGAAGAGAATTTAAGAGGCTGTGCAGCTGCTTCTGTTGGACATTTGTTTATGCAGACTATGTAAGGGTTATTCACATCATGAGTTACTGCTGGTAGGTTCCAAATCCCAGAAAGGCCTTTCTCTGTTCTTGACCAGCTTCCTTTCTTTTCATTAATAGTAAGAGCTTAAAGAAGAGATAGATTACTTCTAACTCATTTTTATTGGAAAAAATGTTCTCAAGACAAATTTGCTAAAATCATAAAACACTTAAAAATAGTAAAGATTCAGGAGGTAGTTATCTCTCCTGATATGTCCCTAATCATCACTGTGATTGAGAATTGACTGTGCAAAGCCTGCATGAATCATAAAGCAAGGGAGATAATGAGGCAGCCATCTTCTGTGAGTTTGCCCAGTGTAGGAGAAGCTAAAGAAAATCCCTTGAATAATGGTCTCTCATGTTGCAAGGTCTGTCACTTTCAGGATATTACCATCTCCTATTTGTAGACAGGGGCTGCTTGTTGATGATCCTTTTGCCCATTTATGCTAATCTGATCCCCCTGCCAAACAAATTATGTCCTTGTCATTAAACAAAAGCCTCACACCTGTCCAAGGGATTCTAATAGCTGGAGGTTGATTGTAGTAGAAAGAACTCTTCAGGTGGCATTAAATGAGAATTTGGGTCTGACTTCTGTTATTCATTATCCATGCAACATAAAATAATCCAGTTGTATGCAATTTATTTTTTAATCTGCAAAATGGGGGACAATACTTCCTCTGCCCAGCTCATGAGGTTGTGAGCAGTAAGTGAAGCAATACTTTTTATGTGCTGTGTGGATACTCAAAGCTTTAGAATGGAAGGGATGATGAGGATG
The DNA here is from genome assembly GCA_028533065.1 of Trachops cirrhosus. Lineage (NCBI taxonomy): Eukaryota > Metazoa > Chordata > Mammalia > Chiroptera > Phyllostomidae > Trachops > Trachops cirrhosus. The sequence continues at coordinate 39,704,338 of CM052548.1, forward strand.
TTGGGCTATTCAGAGTGTGCTACATTCATTTCAGTGTAGGTCAGACTGTGGATGTACAACAGTTTTTGTGCCTGTGCTTACTCACTCCTGCAATAAAGGATAACAAGCTTTTCATGAAATTGTGTTCCTTTTTTTCCCTTGGGGACATAGCTAGTCTACATTTTCCATCTTTTATTGCTCTTATATGTAGCTATCTAGTAAATACTGGCCAGAGGAATGTGGATGGAAGAGATGTATTTATGGACTTGACCCTTAGCTATTTCTCAGCACAATCCTCTATTTTTTTTTTCACGGTGCTCTTAGAGTCTTAGTAAATTTTTCATGATAGATAGCCCTTGGCCCAAAAATATCTAATAGTTCCAGTTATAAAGTGGTGAGGTCCAGAAAACTTAAGAAGTATTTATGTTCTCATGACTTTGTGGCATTAGAAAAAATTAGTGCACATAAATTAGAAGCCAAATCATACTTTTATATCATTCTTAAATAACCAAAATTACTTAGTAGCACGATGTGCGTACTTGTTTGGTTATTGCGTAACCTCTTAAACTTGGGAATCAGATTGGACACAGCTATCCTCATCCCTCATTTTCTGTTGCATGCTGATTTCCATGCAGTTCTTGTTTTTTTTTTGTTTGTGTTTTTAAATCACAATGCTGAAAACAAGATTAAAAAGAGATAACATTATTATTGACAACAATATTATGGTGACTTGTAGGGAACCGCTTCTCAAGATGTGGAAATGTAGCTCAGCAGCCCTGTGGAAAACCAGTGGGGAGTGAGTCGGCATGCAGGACCACGCCCGTGAACAAGTTCTCCCATGGGAAATCAGGCCTGCATTATACCTAGGCTGCGTTGTGACTTCCTCTTGCTAAAACTCTCTCACCCTGAGTTCAGGTAGTAAATACTTACTGCATATCTTTAAAGTAACTCCCTGAAGTCTGTGCTCCCAAGGATTGAAGTGTAACCAAACCTGTTACTCTTATCATTCCCTTGCTTTTGCAACATTGTTTCCTTGTTAATCTGTAAGAAGTAATCAGAAACATCTCTTCCATTGCTATCTGTACAAAGTAATTATCTAAAGCAAACTTAAGTGTAATGAATGAAAGCCTTCTTTGATGTATGCTATTAGAAAGCCAATAAAAGCTTGTCAAGGCAAGGGTCGGGGGTGCTCTCCTCTTGAGGGAGTAACAGTACTGTCCCTTTTCCTCCACTGGACTTGGTAGTCTGTGTGAATTCATCTTGTCTCATCCATAACACCTTGGACACAGCGGGCTGTGTCCCTGCCAGGGACTAAAGCATTCTTCCTTTTAAAAATCGAAATAGACATCCATCCATGAACAAAAGTGCCTTTGTGGATGTTGTGGGATCCATCTTATGCATCTTATGCTTGGAAGAAGTCTCCCCCACCTGTGCTTCTAGTGATATGCAAATAGACCTTGGAAGGGGCTATGGAACCAAGGGAGCCAGCAAACTTGCTAAGACCACTCTGGTTAAAGGCTGGAAAAACCTGGAGAGTGCTGACATGGGCAAATATACAAGCAGGAGAAAGCTTCTTAAATTCAGCAAAAAATATATATACAAATTTTGTCACATCAGAGGTGGTGGTAAGAGTTTCTCAGCCCCCACCCCACCCCCAAAGAAACACTGTATAAGGTTGATTATCTGGAGGTGGCAACCTCACCCTCTAGGGAAAGCATGCAGTGAGTGAGTATCTAGCTACCCTGATTGTGCTGGTCATGGCTGGAGAACCCATTTCTCTCCTGAAGCTCCCAGAGTCCTGAGGCAAGAACTCCACGAGTTGGTGGAGAGAGGAAATTGGGGGAAAAGGCAGATATGGGACATGGTTCCTTGTTGACTGCTCAGCAGGAAGTCCATCCATGAACCTCTGGGAGTACCACATCTGGGGATCTTTTTACTGCTTCTACAGGAACCCCAATACCTCGAGTGCTAAATTCACACCTCTCCCCACTCTGTGGCTGACTCATTGTACATTTTAACATATAAGGTGATAAGAGAGAGCTCGAGTACTTAGGTAGCATGCTCAGAAAACAGGCCAGTCTGTGGGCAAGGGAGAAACCACAAACTTGAGCTATAGCGCCATCTTCTGGAAAACAAAGAGAAGATTCCAGCAGGCAGCCTGGTGACTTGTTCCAATTAGAGAAGACATAAATATTTAAGAATTCTGACACAAAAAGGAGCAAGAAGAGAGAAGTAAAACCACACTCAGAGACAAATAAAACCACAGATAATAGCAACACCATCAAACAGATGCCCCACTTGAATGCAACTAGCAAGAATTTGGGAAGGTATCTAATACTTCAAATGCAAAAACAGCAATATAAAATTACAAAAACACTAAAAATTGAGAAAACGTGCCATCAGAAAAAGAAAATAGCAATTCTCCAACAACTGAGCTCAAAGGCACAGAATTTTGTGATCTAGCTGAAGAGGAACACAAAATATCTTTTTCGAAGAAAATTCATGAGCCACAAGAAAATTCAGAAAGACAATTTGATAAAATCTTTAAAAATACATAAAAAATGCTCCATCTTTGAAAATACTTCAAAAGAGATATTTTCTGAAGAGATAGAAATCATAAAAATGAACAAAACAGAGATTCTAGAGCTGAAGAACTCAATGAATGAAATGCCAAAAAAAAAAAAAAAAAAAAGAGAGAGAGAGAGAGAGAAAGAAAAAAAGAGAAAGCAATAGATAGCACCTGCAAATAGCAACGAGCAAATGTAAGGTAAAATTAGTAAGTTAGTTAATGGGAATTTTAAAATAACCCAGTAAAAGAACAAAAAAGAAAAAAAGAATGAACAACAGCAAAAAAGTCCCCTGCATGATCTATAAAATTCTATAAAAAGAACAAATAGTTGAGTAATTAATATTATAGAAGGAGAAAAAGGGAGAAAAGAGCAGACCAGTTATTTAAAGAAATAATACCTGAGAACTTCCTAAACCTGGGGAGAGAATCAGCATGAAAGTTCACATAGCTAATAGATTACCCTATTATCTCAATGCAAAAGACCTTCTCTGGTATATATTATAATGAAACTGTCAAAAATCAGAGATAAAGAATTCTAAAAGCAGCCAGGTAAAAAAGAGATTGTAACCTACAAAGGAATCCTCATTAGGCTATCAGCACTTATGTGTCTCAGCAAAAACCCTACAGGCCACGAGAAAGTGGAGTGATATATTACAAATGTTGAAAGAAAAAAATCGTCAGCCAAGAATAGTCTATCCAATGAAGTTATCATTAAGACATAAAGGAAAAATACACATTTCTAGACACACAAAACCCTATGAATTTTATTATATTAGACCTGTGTTGCATGAAATGCTGAAAGAAGTTCAAGCGGAAATAAAAAGATGTTAATTGCTATGTTAAAAGATACAAAAGTATACAACACACTGGTAAAGGTAAATATACAGTCAGACTTTGAAGACTCCAAATCAGTAACAAGATATTGTGCTAACCACTTAAATAAAGTATATAGGTCAAAGGAAAGGAGTATTAAACAACTTATAGCTACTATAATAATTTCATAAATACACAATATAAAAAGAAGTAAACAACAATAAAAAATACAAAAAGGAGGAGCAAAGGGTGAAGCTTTTGTAGATTATTGGCATAAAGTTGTTGCTAGTTTAAAATGGCTTGTTTTACCTGTGAGGTGTCTTATGTAAGTCTCATGGTAACTACAAAGCAAAAAGTCTAGAGCAGATGCACAGAAGATAAAGAAAGGGGAGATAGAGCATACCACCATGAAAATCACCAATTTTCAAAGTTAGGCAGAAACAGGTAGATAAATAAGGAGTGGAAATACAAAACAACCAGAAAACAAGTAATAACATCACATTAGTAAGTCTTGTATTAATTATTACTCTAAAGGTAAGTAGATTGAATTCCACAATTAAAAAGCCCAAAGTGAATTAGCTAGATGGATTAAAAAAAAAACAAGACCCACATATATACTGCCTACAAGACACCCACTTCAGCTGTAGAGACACACATAGGCTCAAAGTAAAGGGGTGGGAAAAGATATTTAATACAAGTAGAAACCAAAAGAGAGTGGGAATAGCTACACTTAAATAACATAGATTTTAAGATAAAAATACTAACAAGAGAGAAAGAAAGTCATATAATAATTAAGGGTTCTATTCATCAAGAGATAAAACAATTGTAAATATATACATACCCAACATCAGAGCACCTTAATATGTTAAGTGACTACTAACCAATGTGAAGGGAAAATAGACAACAATACAATAATAGTAGGAGACTTGGCAATACCCCATTTTCAGTAATGGATAGATCATCCAGACAGAAAATCAACGGGGAAACAATGGACTTTAGCCATACATTAGACCAAATGGATCTAACAGAAATTTGTAGAACATTACATTCAACAGAACAGAATACATGTTCTTCTCAAGTGCAAATGTACATATGATGGAACATAAACCAAGTTTTAGAAATTTTAATAAGATTGAAATAATACTGAGTATCTTTTCTAACCACAATAATATAAAACTAGAAATCAACAACAAAAAGAGAGCCAGAAAATCTACAAATAAGTAGAAATTAAACATTATACTCCTGAATGATCAATAGGTCAATGAAGAAATCCAAAGTAAAGTGAAAAGTATTTTAAAACAAGTGAAAATAGAAACACTGCAAAATCTATGAGATGCTGCAAAAGAGCTCTGAAAGGAAAGTTTATAGTGATAATGCATATAAGAAGTTAGAAATACCTCAAAGAAACACCCTAATTTTACACCTTAAAGAACTAGAAAAAGAAGAAGAAACCAAGCCCAAAGTTAACAAAAGGAAAATAACAAAGATTGGATTAGAAATAAAGTAGAGGCCAGAAAAACAATATAAAAAATTAACAGAACTATGAGATGTTTTTCAAAAAAAACAAACAAAATCTACAAATTGTTAGTTAGATAAGTTAAGAAAAAGAGAAAGAAGGCTCAAAATCAGAAGTAAAAGTGGCGACATTACAACTGATCCTACAGAAATACATAGGCTCAAGACTGCTATGAATAATTATGTGCCCACAAATTAGGTAATCTAGAAGAAACTGGTAAGTTCCTAGAGACATATAACCTACCAAGAGTAAATCAGGAAGAAATAGAAAATCTCAATAGATTAATAATAAGTAACGATATTGAGTCAGTAATCAGAAAACCTCCTGACACAGAAAAGCCTAGGAAGAGATGGCTTCACTAATGAATTTTATCAAACATTAAAAAAAATTAACCAATTCTCAAAATTCTCCTAAGAATTGAAGAGAAGGGAACATTTTCAAATCCATTTCACAAGGCCAGCATTACTCTGATACCAAAGCTGGATAAGGACACTACAAGAAAAAAAAAACTATAGACCGATATTCCTGATGAATACAGATAAAAAATTTCTCCACAAAATATTGACAAACTAAATTAAATAACACATTAAAAAGAGTACACCATGGCCAAGTGGGATTTATCCCTGGTATGCAAGGATGGCTTGCCATATGCAAATCAATTAATGGACAAATTATATTAATAGAATAAAAGATAAAATTATATGATTATCTCAATAGAAGCAGAAAACCCATTTAATCAAATCAAACATTCTTTCATGATTAGAACTTTCAACAAATTGGGTATAGAAGGAACATATTTCAACATAATAAAAGTAATATACAACAAAACCACAGCTAACATTATACTCAACAGTTTAAAAAAATGAAATCTTTTTCTCTAAGATCAGGAACAAGTCAAGGATGCCCACTCACACTGCTCTTATTCAACATAGTACTGCAAGTCCTAGCTAGAGCATTAGGCAAGACAAAGAAATAAAAGGTATCCAAATAGGAAAGAGAGAAGTAAAACTGTTGTTATTTGTAGTTGATATCATCTTATATATAGAAAATTCTGAAACTAATAAAGTTATAGGATATGCAATCAACATACAAAAATCAGTTTTGTCTTATACACTAATGACAAAATATCTGAAAAATAAATAAGGAAAATGGTCCCATTCATGACAGTATCAAAAACAATAAAATACTTAGGAATAAATTTAACTAAGAAAATAGATCTGTATAAGACCCCAATGAAAGATATTGAAGAAAACACAAACAAATGGAAAAAATGTCTTATGTTCATGAATCAGAAGAATTAATATTGTTAAAATGTTCATACTAGTCAAAGCCATCTGTAGATGCAATGCAACCCCTATCAAAATTCCAATGACATATTTTCACAGAACTAAAAAAAAAATCCTAAATTGTGTATGCAACCACAAAAGACCCCATGTAGCCAAAGCAATTATGAGAAAGAAGAGAAAGTAGGAGGCTTCACACTTTCTCATTTCAAACTATACCGCAAAGCTATAGTAATTAAAACAGTATGGCACAGCATAAAAATAGACATACACACACCAGTAGAACAAGATCAAAAGCCCAGAAATAACCCCCTGCATTAATATTTTACACTAAAGAATAGCATCTTCAACAAGTTATATTGCAAAAATTGGACAGCTAAATGAAGAAAAATGGAATTGGACCCCTATGTTACACCACTCACAAAAATTAAATACATAATTTTATCTATCTGGAAATAGATAAAAAAAACTTAAATATAAGACATGGTCCTTTAAAACTTCTGGATGAAAACATAGGGAAGAAACTCCTTGACATTGAACTGGGCAACAATTTCTTACATATGATACCAAAAAGACAAGCAACCAATGCAACAATCACTAAATGAGACTACATTTTAGCTTCTGCACAGCAAAAGAAACAATAACAAACCTATAGATAAGAAATATTAGCAACCTATAGAATGAGAGAAAGTGTTTGTTGACCATATATCAGATAAAGGGTTAATATCCAAGAAATACAAAGAACTTATACAACTCAATGACAAACACAAAAAACAGTAAAAAAGTCAATAAAAATAGGCAGAGGAAGTAAAGAAATTTTCCAGAGAAGATGTCCAAATGGTCAGCAGGAACATGAAAAGAAGATTAAACACCACTAATCATCAGGGAAATGGAAATCAAAGAACAGTGAGATATCACCTCATACCTATCAGAATGACTATCATCAAAACACAAGAGATAACAAGTGTTGGTGAGAATGTGAAGATAAGGGAACCATTATACTGTATATAACCACTGTGGAAAACAGTATAGAGGTAACTTATAAACATTAAAAATAGAATTATCATATATGGTTTAGCCATTCCAATTCTGGGCTATATATTGAAAGCAAATAAAAACAGGAGTTCAAAGAGACATATGCATTTCCATGTTTATTGCTGCATATTCCCAAAAACAAAGCTATAAAAAGAACCTAAGTAATTGTCAGTGAATGAATGGATAAAGATGTGAATATATATATTATTCAAGAAATATATATATACACATATATATGAATATTATTCAGCCACGAGAAAGAAAGAAATCCTGCCATTTATAACAACATGGATAAACCTTGAGGGCATTATGCTAAGTGAGATAAATCAGAGAATGACAAGTAGTATATGATATCAATTATATGTAGAATCTAAAAACAGAGTAGAATTGTGTTTACTAGGGGATGAGGGTTGGGAGAATTGGGGGTGTATTGTTTGAGGGTACAAAGTGGGAACTAGGAGATAGAAAAAGTCCTGGAGAGCTAATGCATAGCATAGTGATTATAGCCAACAATACTGTATTATAAACTTCAAAATAGCTAAGAGGTTAGATTTTATTATTTTTTATTATTTTTAAGAGACTAGATTTTAATTGTTCCTACCATAAAAAAATGATTATGTGATATGAAGGAGGTGTTAGCTAATGCTATAATGGTAATCATATTGCAACATATAGTAAACTAAGCTTATATATGATGTTAATTATATTTTAATAAAAATAATAAAACATTATAGAAATGAGTAGCATGATTTGATGATAAGATTATAATTACCTTGAAGTAGTAGTTTTGTAGAGCCCAACAGATGTTGAATATTGCTGTGTGTTCGTTAAAATATTTGAACAGCTTGTGGCACCCCTGTGAATTCACAGAAGCACCCAAGGCCATGATTTAGAAACCATGGCTTTCTTGTTTTTCTCCACTTGAAGAGAATCTTAAGGATTCAGAAGATGGAGAAGACAAGACAAAGGCTGTATCCCTGAGTCTCAATTCAAGAGGATTTCAAGAGAAACACTTAACAAGAAACTCTTGTTTCAGTTTGTAGCACGAGTGAGATATAATTTTTTGACTTGCCACTGATTTTTGAGGGTTGTTTGTTGGTCAAACAACTGTTGTCTAAAAGTCAACAGTTGGTAAATGTTGACCCAAACACTCTCCAAATTCATAAAATATTACTAGAGCTACGTTTGTAAATCCAAACTTTTTTCCACATTGGATGGCTCTTGACCTTGGGAAATGAATGTGGGACCACTTGGTTTCTGGTCTTGGTGACTGTGTTTAGTTATGATTCCCTGGGGAAGCACAGACCCCCTTCCTCAGAGACCTGTATCCTCTGAGTCAACACAATATTTGTAAAGTAAGCAAGGGTATTCCCCAATGACCAAATTATCAACCAAAATGCAAATGTTCTTGAAGGTTTGGGGATGTATATTTTCCAAGAGGATAAAGTATTGTTAAAAAATAAACAGAAGAAGGTTGGTCTAGCTTCATCCATTAGCATGGACTCACACTCCAAGTAGTGAGATGTAAAACGTACCTTCACAGGAGTTGCAGTGAAGCAGATTTTACAGTCCAAGGCCCTTTTCCTGAAAGAACTGCACAGATTGCTTGTCGATCATCAGCATTCAGAACTGGCATTCAGGCTTCACAGGGTGGACCTTAGGGACTGTTTCCTCTGAAGTACGTCACATTTTCAATTAGGTCTTGTTTCCTGACCTACATAGAGAAGATGGTAGTTCAAAAGGAGGTAAACATTTCCAAGAAGGTTTCTATTTGATTATAATCATTCATAATATCTCTAAGAATTCCCTCAATTATCCCAAAGTAGCATGGAGCTGAGAGGGAGGCATTCTTCTCCTTCTCATGAATAATTAAATGTCACCATGCTTCTGGAGACTTGCTAGCATGCACATGTCTATATCATCTTGATGGTTTAAGCAAAGTACCAAGGCTCTGTGATTTCACATGTTCAGCCTAGATCATTCCCTTGTCACCTCTGTATTGACTTTCTTCATGCCCAGACTTCTTATCCACTGAACAGAGATAACAGGCTGCTGTTGTGGATGGAAGAATCAGGAATGGAGCTTCCTTGGCCCCATGAATTTCAGAAAATATTCCAGAGACTGTGTGGTTCTCTGAAGGTGTTTTCATGAAAAGTGGTTTGAGAAGCCCATCTGTCATAGACCCAAGTGCATGTTTCTGAAATCTGTCTTCCCTGTGAATATCTCTGAAGAGAAAATTTGTACTTTACATTTTTATTTTTTCAGCTTCACTGAGATATAGTTCACAAATAAAATTATAAGGTATTTAAAGTATACATAATGGTGGTTTGATATCTGATTTTTTACCCTCACCCATGGACATTTTTTATTGCTTTTAGAGAGAGAGGAAGGGAGAGAGAGAAGAGAGAAAGGAGAGAGAGAGAGCACAAGAAACATTGGTGTAAGAAAGACACATCGATGGGTTGCCTTATTGTACGTGCCCTGACCATGGATCAAACCTGCAACATGGGTATGTGTCCTGACTGGGAATCAAACCTGCAAACTTTCAGTCTAGAGAACAATGCTCTAACCAACTAAGCCTCACCAGCCAGGGCGATATCTGATTTATTTTATGTCAAAAAATCAATGATTTTTTTGGTGTTTTTTGAAAGGATTAGTATTTTATTGTTAATCTATTTGGGGTTAATTCCATTATATTAATTATTGTTACATGACAAATTACCCCAGAATTTAGTATCTTAAAATGACACTACTGCCTTCTGGCAACTCCTTGACGGGTGCTCAGGCACAGGGGTGGAGAGTTGGGAGGGTGGGGCTAGTGGATCTCCTGTGATGGGGTGGTATCAGTCTGGCTTGGGGGAAGGTAGAGCGGGAGGCCCTTGACTCAGAGCCACACATTTAGTCTGTCTTGAATTCTGCCCTGGCCTCCTGGGGTGTCTGTGTTCAGCAGGGTTGGGCTGTCAGGAGTCAGGAAGGTGGGGACACTGGGAGCCCTGAGGGTGGGTCTAGCAGATCTCAGGAAAGTAGGGGAATGGCCCCCATCCCAAACCTGCACGACTCAGTCACAGATACCCCTGAGTCTGTCCAGACTTTGACATCCTGGCTGAGTTAGCTGACTCCTCAGCAAGGAATTAACTCCACGGGGTGGGACAACAGAGAGACCAGAGAATGGGGCTATTGTATTTTCCCAGGCTGGTGCCATAAGGAGAGGAGTGCTTCACTCAAGAAGGATGGCATCTGAGGTATGGGAGAGGGACTCAACACAGAGGCCCTGGCAGCTGTCTCTTCAGCTCTCCTCTTAGAGCCACAAACCCCAGGCTCTTCACATAACTCCAGTTCACTCCACCCTCCCTCTGTGGGAGCTCCAGGTGCGTGATTACAAGTAAGATTATGTGCACTGGGTCTTTAAGAGGACACCTGTGTCTCTAGCAGCCTCTTGTCTCTCCCTAGCAACAGAATCCTCCCTGACTTTCATAACATGGGAATCCTCCCATGTTATCTGGGTGCCTCTTCCTGGCTTTGGTGCTCTGGGCTGGGGAGCCTGGCATGGATTTGAGACCCCTTACACCTCAAGGAAACATTGCCACTGAGATATGCCTCCAGAATCTCAGCTGCTGCTTGGGGTGCCCACCATGCTTAGCTTGCACATCTGGCAGAATCTGAAACAGACTGAGTTGTGTGGCTCTAATATGGTGGCCATTTTCCCCTCACACATCCAGCTGGTGCAGAGCCTTGTCTTCACATGGCCAAATCTTGGTCTGTTTGGGCCTGATTAACTGTGCTGGTTTCACCTGATGACTCCCAGAGACACCCCCCTCCCTACCACAAAAGTCTGCAGGCATCCAGTGGGGGAGGGAGCTAGACTGAGTAAATCCTAGGACTTTTTCTGAGTGGCCTCAGACCCAGTGCTGAAACTGAGTTTGAACCTGTAACAGTCTGCTGAACACAACTTGTGCCAACCTGGCCACTAAATGAGAATTTACCTTATGTGACTCAAGCATTGAGTACAACAGAGGCTCTTTCAGAGACTGAGGCAAAAGGCAGCCTTCAGGTGGATGCAGATGGAGGATGATCTAGAACAAATATTTCAAAAATTTATATGGGACCACTAAATAGCCCAAATAGCCAAAGAAATCTTGAATAAGAAGAACAAAGTTGGAGGAAATCATGCTTCATGATATCAAGTTTACTACAAGGCCATAGTAATAAAAATAGAATGGTACTGGCATAAAAATAGACACAGTAAAAGATAGAACCTGAACAACAATTAAAATAAAATTTAAAAAAATAGACACAGAGATCAATGAAACAGACTAGAGATCCCAGAAATGAACCCGCAGCTTTATAGCTGATTAATATTTGACAAAGGAGGCAAAGACACACAATGGGGTAAAACATTCTTTTCAATAAATGGTGTGGGGAAAATTGGAAAGATACATGCAAAAAAATGAAACTAGACTATCTCCTTATATCATACACCAGAATGAACTCAAAATAGATTAAAAACTTAAATGTAAGACTCAAAATCATAAAAATCCTAGAAGAAAACATAGACAGCAAAATCTTGAAAATTTCTCATAGGAATATTTTTTCTGATGTATAGCCTTGGGCAAAGAAAACAAAATAGTAAAAAGTGAGATCGAATCAAACTGCTGAGAGTCACCAGAGTTGAGGGGGTTTGGTGTTGGGTGAGCAGGGTGAAGATATTTAGCAAAGGAAAAAAAGGAAGGCTCATGGACATAGACAACAATATGATTGTCAGAGGGAGGAGAGGGTGGTAGAATGTAGAGGAGGTTAACATGGGATTAAATGGTGAGGGAAGGAGACTTGACTGTGGTGTGGTCAAAACACAGTATTATATAAAAATGATGGGTTGTATAATTGTATATCTGAAACCTATGTAATTTTATTAATCAATAAATTCACCTCCAATAAATTCAACAAAAAATAAATGAAAGGTTTTGCACAGCAAAGGGAAACTATCAACAAAATAAAATAACAACTCACTACATGGAAGAACATATTCACCAATGATATATCCTATAAGGGGCTAATATCCAAAATTTATAAAGAAGTTATACAACTCAACACCAAAAAACAAAACAATACAAAACAAAAAAAAATGGACAAAGGACCTGAACAGACACTTCTCCAAAGAGGACATGCAGATGACCAATAGGCTTCTGAAGGTATACTTGACATTGCTAATCATCAGAGAGATGCAAATTAACATCACAATGAGATTTTACCTCACACCTGTCAGAATGGCCATCATAAATCAATCAACAAAAAACAAGCTTTGGCTAGGATGTGAAGAAATGAGAATCCTCATGCACTGTTGTTGGGAATGCAGATTAGTAGGGACACTGTAAGAAAACAGTATGGAATTTCCTCAAAAAAATTAAAAATGGAATTGCCTTATGACCCAGAGATTTCACTTCTGGGAATAGATTTTAAAAAACCTAAAACACTAATTTGAAAGAATATATGAACACTTATATTCATTTTAGTGTTATTTACAATGGCCAAATTGTAATCAGTTCAAGGGTCCATTGGCAGATGAGTGGATAAAAAAAGCTTTCGTATGTTTACACAATGGAATACTACTCAGCTGTAAAAAAGGAAGGATATCTTACCTTTTTGAGACAGCATGGGTGGATCTGCATAGTAACGTGCAAAGTGAAATAAGCCAGTTAGAGAAAGACAAATACCATATGATTTCATTTACATGTGGAATCTAATGAACAAAATAAACTAATAAACAAGATAGAATCAGACTTATAGATACAGAGACCATAGTGCCAGCTCTCAGAAGGAGAGGGATTGGGGACTTGGTGAAAAAGATACAGGGAGTAAGCAAAGAAATGAAAACTATAGACAATAGTACAGTAATTTCCAGAGGGATATGGAGGTTGGGGAGGCAGGACAGGGTAAATGTAGAATAAATGGTAATGGAAGAAGAGTTGACTTTGGGTGGAGAAAACACAATATAATATACAGATGATTTATTGTAGAATTGCACAGTTGAAATCTATATATTTATTTACCAATGTCAGCGAACAAATTAAAAAAAATTAAAAAAGTAAAAGCAGTTGGCTGATTCTGAGGCTGAAATATGATTAAGGAGGGGGTAGTATCTTAAGTGTGGTATGGGTATCAGAGTCTATCAGAAATATTTAAATGGAAATTAAGTTGTTTTTATTCTTTTCCTGGACAGTTGGGTTACCATAGTTACTTTATATTGTCTTTCAATTGCCAATTTATAACAGGTAAATTGGATGAACATATATTCTTATTCTATGTAACACATCATGCGCTCAGTGGATATCTGGCCCCACTGACCTTCAATGTCATGGTGTCCTACCCATGGTGTAGGAATATGCTGTTCTACATGGCAAAAGGCACTTTACAGATGTAATTAAGTTACTAATCAATTGACCTTCAGATGTAAAATTATTCTGAATTATTAGTTAGGCCAAATGTAGTCACATGAGCCCTTGAAAGCAGAATTTTTTCCCAGCTCAGAGCAGCAGAGGTCAGAAAGATTTGAAAGAGAAGGATTTGATAAGTTGTTACTGGCTTAAAGATGTAGGGGTCCACATGAAAATTGTGAGAAGGAACTGAATTCTGCTGACAACCAGTGAACTTGGGAAAAGACCCTAAGCCCCACGTATAAACAAGTTGACACCTTCATTTAAGCATTATGAGATCCTTAGCAAAGAATCCAGCCACACTGGGCAGTACTTCTGACCTACAGACACTGAGGCAATAAATTTGTGTAGTTTGTGATAATTTTTTATCACAACAAGAGGAAACTAATACACATCATGAAGTTCTTTTGGATCAGAGATTATAACCTAATGCCAAAGGGGAGTATTGTCCCTCAGTTTGATGAGGACATTGATGAATACAGAAGTGGGTGGAGTTGGAAACAGATACTTTTCTAATTTCTTTTCTCTCCACTAAAATTCAATAAACATTTATTGATCACTTACAGTGAAACACTTCCCATACTTTCTGTCATTTAATGCTCATAATTACCTCTAAATAAGAAATGGAGAGTCTGAGAGTCTAGATGATTTGTTCCAGTTTTTACCACTAGAATTTGTGATATTTGAGCTCAGATCTTCTGACTAGGTTCTGGGCTGTTTCTTTTGTTACACTGGGCCAATTCTGGATCCATGAGGGTAACCTAAATATTAGTTGGCAGTCATAATTATTATTAGAAAGTTGCAAAAAGGAATTAAGAGATTTTTATTTTAATGGGGTGTCATAAATATACAATCAAAGATTCTGAGATTCTTCAACTTGTTTGAAAATCTGGCTTTCTGTCCACAGTTAAAAGCTAAGCAAAAATCAGAATTCTCACTTCTCAGTTGCTGGCATCCAAGTATTATTTCCATGGAAACATATCATATCTGCAAAAACAAACTAAGTGCCTTAATATCAATTCCATGCAATGGCTGGAACTGCCCATGTTTCAATCCAGTTTATATCTATTTCCAGGGGAAAGGATGGGAGAGCTGGCACCACAGAGCCACAGACTTGAAAGAAAACGAGCTTATTTCATCTCAGTGGTCTATTGCTGCCCAAGTATGGGAATCATTGCTTTCCATTTGCCATTTAATTTTAAGCAAAGACACAAAAGAAAAGGTATCTGTGAATTCTGCTTCAGAGGATAATTAAAAGAAATCTATTTACATTTTTGTTATTGTCAGTCATTGTTATTGGTCAGCATTATTTACTCATCATTATAAATAGCAAAGACCAATTTATGTGCTCTACACAACAGACACTATAAGAGTTTTTTAAAAATGAAATAATTACCATTGCCCAAATAGATCAAAGAAGACTTCAAAGAGTAGGGAAATAAGAGGGTTCTCTACCAGTGATCTTATAAATGTTACCAAAGATACACATACTGTAAAGCAGGCTCTCTACCCTCTGTGGCTCCTTTCCTGTAGAGAATTGGATCACTCCAGAGCCATGGCACGAGGGCCAATTAGACAATATGTCTAGAAGGCTTAAGATGCTTCAATGGACTTTCTCTTAAGAAGACTTTAAACAAATACTGTGACATTGTAAGACCATTACAACATCTTGGGTGGGCTTTGGCTTTCTGCCCAGAATTTGGAGGTTGAGAAAATCAGCAGTGTGATTACACTACTCTGTGGTCCATTGGTTCATGAAGCTGTTGAAGCTTTCATTATAACCATCAGTCAGCAGCAACTCTCAGGTGCCCACTGTGTACAGAGCACTGATCACTATGGGGAGCATCAGAGCAAAGAGAAAGCACTACTTTTGCTCTTAAAGAGTATTAAATTTATTGGGATAGTCAGGAGCACACACATGAAAATGTGTACGAAAGTTAATGAGAGAAACAATTGATCTACCACAGCAAAAAACAACACAAAAACCAACTTAAAACTGTTACCATAGGTAGTTAGCTAGTTATTAATAAAGGAAGAAAGCAAGGGAATCGGACATTATTAAGCATAATCAACTGGGGAGTATAAGCTTGCTTAGCCAGGAAGCTATAACTTCACACAGTCCAGGGGATCACAGCATTGCCCAGCCAAGGATTAACATGCACCTCTTCCCCTCTGGTACTTTTTCTGGTACCAGATTGTTTCAGGGGGCACAAGGAGGTAAGAACATGAGCAATAAAAGTCGGGTAAGAGGGAGGTGCTTGACCATAGAGGCCTGTCAGTCTAACCTGGGAAAGGGATCAATTGGATAGAAGGTGGACCCATCAGTAGCCTGCAAAAGCTTGAGAACTTGATTGGTTATTTTGAAAAACCTTTCTTTTTTTAAAAAAAGTATATTTTATTAATTATATTATTACAGTTTTCCCAATTTTCTCCCCTCTATCCCCCTTCTACTCTGTACCCCTAACCCTCCAGCATCCCCCCCTTAGTTCATGGCCATGGGTTGTACATATAAGTTCTTTGAGTTCTCTGTTTCCTATACCATTTTTGACCTCTCCCCATCTATTTTATGCCTACCAATTATGCTTCTTCTTCCCTGTGCCTTCCCCCCCATCCCTCCCTCCCCCTCCCCACTGACAACCCTCCATGTGATGTCCATTTCTCTGATTCTGCTCCTGTTCTAGTTGTTTGCTTGGTTTTTGTTTTCATTGATTTTCTTTCTTTTATTTTTTTAGGTTCATTTGTTGATAGTTGTGAGTTTGTTGTCATTTTACTGTTCATATTTTTGATCTTCCTTTTCTTAGATAAGTCCCTT
>CM052548.1:39721275-39739231 GCA_028533065.1 Trachops cirrhosus
CAGAGGGGAGAGGGGAGGGAATTTCAGGGGAGAAGGGAAGGGTTTACAGGAACAAATATAGAGGACACATGGACAAAACTAGGGGTGTTGGAAAGGGGAGGGAGGAGGGGAGGAATGGGTGGGTGGGCTGGAAAGGGAATAAAGGATAGAAACTGTACTGAATAAACTAAAATAAAAATTAAAAAAAAAAATAAAAAAAAATAAAATAAAATCCCCTAAAAAAAAAAAAAAAATTTCCAAAGAACCAATAAATATTTCCTTATGCATATAAGAGAAACATTTAATAACAGCTGAGATTATATGGGAACAAGTACCAGAAAATTTAATTGTGTCTACCTGTTTTCTTTGTATCTTACTTCCTATTGCATTCTTCCATGTCTGTAATACTTTGTAGCATTTTCCCAGTGGCTTCAGAATAATAATGGGTATTGGAGTTATCTGTTCACATTTTATGTTTCCTGAAGAACTGATTGTAAGAAGATAAGGGTAAGACTCATTGACATAGGCAAACTGCTTAGATGTAGAACAAGTACAGAAACAAAAAAACCTAAGAGGCTAATTAGGATAGATATGTCTTCTATTCATTTCTGGGCATATATGCATTAATCTGATGAGCATTTGGATTCCCTTGATGCTGTATAGCAAATGAGAACTATTCGATGCACTTTTTGTGATCATTAAAACATGAATTTCAGCATATGGTTCACCTGTTTTCCACTATATAATGAATATGAATGCATAATAAATCTTAATATATCTGAATACAGCAAAGAATCTAGGCTCTGACTGGGTGGCTCAGTTGTTGGAGCATTGTCCCATACACCAAAGGGTGCAGGTTCAATCCCTGGCCTGGGCATGTACAGGAGGAACTAATGGATGTTGGTCTCTCCTCTCTCTCTCTCTCTCTCTCTCTCTCTCTCTCTCTCTCTCATCAATGAAAGCATATTTTCAGGTGAGGATTAAGAAAAAAAGAGTTAAATCATAGGCTTCAGAGTCAGGCATATCTTAGTTTTGATATTAACTATTAATATTTTCTTGCTGTGGGAACTTGCCCAAGTTATTTCATTACTCTGAGCTTCAGTTTCCTCATCTATATAAAACAAGATTATTTTGAGTATTAGATAATATAATTATGGAAAGAATATGGCATAATGTTTGAACATTTCAATAATGCAATAATATTATTAAAAAATAATGCTTAAAATTGTTTTTTACTTACCTTATCTCCTTAAGCTTCATAAAAAGGTATTATTATGCCTTACCTGAGGAAACTGAGACTCAGAAAGTTTAAAGGATATTCTTCCAGGCTACCTAGGAAGGTTCTGCAAAGCCATTGTGGTGTAGATAACTAAGAAGCACTCCTGTTTACAAGCCATCTTCATGAGTGTGATGGTTAGTTTTTGTGCATAGATAGCTAGGCTATAACACCCAGTTATTTAACCAAACCCTAATCTAGGTGTTGCTGTGAAGTTAAAATGGGATGATAGTATTGCCCATGTCAGGATTAAATTGTCTGTGTTAAAAATGCCCAGCACTGCCTCTATTAGGTCCACAGTGAGTAGCCATTAACGCTCCTTGGCTTCTTCTCTCAGCTCAGTCTTGGTGTCCTTCAGCCTGGCCTCCCTCCCCCACAGTTGACTTGGCTCCCTGTATTTCCCTGCACAGGGGTGTCTCCTGTCTTGTTCACTGCTGTGCCCCAGTACCACACACTGTGTGGCACATGAATGGAATTCTAAAAATGTTTGACAAGTGAGGACTGTGTTGTAGATGCAGGATTACTAGTGAGCAGCTGCATGGTTTCTCGCTACAGGAATTTTCTCCATAAATATATGAGTGTTGCTAAACCTGCCACAAAAGAGCTTCTCTAAAACAACTATCAGCCACAATAGAGCTTCCTACACTTTAAAATTCTTAGGTAGTTCCTCAAAAATTTAAACATAAAATTATCATATGACCCTGCAATTCCACTTCTGGGAATATTCTCAAAAAACTGAAAGCAGGGAATTGAATACAAATATTTGTATACCCATGTTCACAGCAGTGTTGTTCATAGTAGACAAAGCACCACAACCCAAATGTCTAGTTTGAATAAACAAAATGTGCTATGTACATACAAAGAAGTATTATTAACCCTTTAAAATGAATAAAATTCTGATACATGCTGCAATGTAAATGAACCTTGAAAACACAATGCTAGGTGAAATGTCAGACACAAAGGACAGCTATTATATGTGAGACATCTAGAATAAGCAAATTCGTAGAAACAGAAAGTTGAATAGTGATTACCAGAGGCTGAGGGGAGGGTAGTATGGAGAGCTTTCTATAAGAGATACAGAGTTTCTATTTGGGATAATAAATGGTAGCATTGATTATACAATAATGTGAATATCATTCCTAATTGCTGAATTTCACACTTAAAAATGGTGAATTTTGTGGTATGTCTATTTTACCACAATAAAAAATTCTTATTTAGGACAGTTTAAACTAGCAGCAGAATCTGCTCTGCTCAGCTGGAGCCAGGGTGGGGAGGGAGCCCTGGAAGGAAAACTCCAGCCCAGTCAGCACTCCCCATAGCTGCTTGGCCTTTCTAATTACCAGGAGTGCTTGACAGTCTCCACTGGGGGCTTTGTCAGTTGGCCCCTGTGAGATCCTGATTGCCTTGCAGAAGCTGCCTTCCTGGGCTATAATTGTCTTTTCAGACTGCCATGGTGCAAGGGCCATGTTCATTTGCTTGAACCTGACTGTGTCCTCACCGTGACACTAGCCGCTGGGCATAATAGAGCATGAGTGGAATTTGGCTGACTGGAAATTTAGTTCCTGGAGTTGGTTTTCTCCCTACCCCGCTACTCAACACTCCCTTCCCAACTTCTTTAGCTTCACTGTGGCTATCACACCTTAGTCAATATGGGCCACCATTTGGGGTATATATGGCATCTTGTACTCATCTGAGTGTTCCATTGATGACATACATGTCAGAAGAAGCCTATTTATACTATAGACCAAAATAATTTTTTCCCCTTGTTAGCTGACAGAACCATTCTTACTGCAGAGAATCAAATCTGTTCCATGAGCTCATATATCATCATTACCTACAACACAAATTCTGAAATCAAAGCAGACCTGGCAATTTTATTGATGCTCAGAGTGGAGCACAGCCCAGGTCACCCTGAATCAGTTGTGCCAGCTTTGCCTTGCTGACAACAACAAACATATCACTGACAAAATTACCAGAGAAAAGGTGACTTGGGAAGTTCAGCACAGAAGGTAACTTGTCAGTGACAGGGTGGGATATTTTTATCTTTATAACTCAATGCTAATGAAATTGGTGGGGATAATACCTGACTGAAAATGTGTCCCACAGGGAGCAGGGAGAAGCAGAAAGTGCTAGAGTCGCTTTGTTTTCAAAGTCATTTTTTTCTCAATTAGTCACGATTAAATCAGGTGATCTTAACAAGAGCCAAGGATTAGCCCTGGCTGGGGTGGCTCAGTGGATTTGGGCACCAGCCTGTGTGAACCAAGGGGTCACTGGTTTGATTCCCATTCAGGGCACATGCCTGGGTTGTGGACCAGGTCAGGTCCCTAGTGAGGGGCACACGAGAGGCTACCACACATTGATGTTTCTCTCCCTCTCTTTCTCACTCCCAGTCTGCCTAAAATAAAAAATCTTTAAAAAACAAACAAACAAACAAACAAACAAACAAACCAAGGATTGGGGACCCAGAACAATAACTGCTAAGGCCAGTTATGTCTCCAGTGAGCACGGCCCCCAGATGAGCTATGTAAGGCAGGCGCAGAGGAGCTCTGTTCACACCTGAGTCTGTTTCCTCATTTGAGCAATGGAAAGAATCACACCAGCCTTTTGCTCATTTGAGGATTCTGTGTTGTTTATTAAGTGATTGGCGATCTAAGAATAGAAAGAATTAGAAATACAGCTCCACCTCATTTTATCATTTTAGCAAGGGTTGAGGTGGGGAAAGAAAAATACCCAGCCCCAAGAGGTTACTGTCTGCCTCTTCCAGGTGATGCAGTTGGGTGAGGGACAAATGGGGGATGAAGGGAAATTAGAAAGGGGAAAGATGCCTGTTGATGTTGATTAAAGGAAGATGGAGGGAAGTAGAAAGAGTAAAGACATTGTGACAAGGGTCCCCAAGACTATTCTCAGGTTTGAGGATTTACTGCAAAGACTTACGGGACTCAGAAAACTACTATACTCATGGTTATGATTTATTACAGAAAAGGGATACAGATTAAAGTCAGCAAAAAAAAGGCACAGAGGGTAGATTCTGGAGGAGACCAGGCACAAAGTTGCCAATTGTCTTCTCCCAGTAGAGTCACATGGACAGCACTCAGTTCTCTTAGAACTGATATGTGACAACATGCATGCAGTATTACCAACCAGGTAAGCTTTTCCCAGGCTTAGTATCCAGAGTTTTTACTGGGGTCAGTCACATAGGCATAAATCACCCACATATATGACTGACCTTGGCTACTCAGTCTGCAGCCCTTCTCAGAAATCAAACTAATGCAGGACTTCAGGAATATAAAAAGAGGCATTCACCATAAATCATGGTCAGCACAAACTATCTGTTAAGACCTAAGTCTCCAAGTATACAGAGACTGCTGTCAGATAGGGTGTTTGAAGGGCTCAGATCTCCCATGAGCCAGTCAAGGGCAGGTCTTTTCTTTGGACTGTGAAAAGTTTGGGCACCCTCGGTCTGCTGAGTTAAGACTTTACTGCACACATAAGGAAAGGAGTGTGATGCAGACACCAGCCTGCAGTGTCCACATCATTATGGATGAAATGAGACACTCACATGGATTACCAAGTCCGGTGGAGGAAAAGGGACAGCATGGCTTTTCTCTCAAGGGGAGCAAAAGCCACGGCCTCCGCCATGACAGGCCTTTATTTCTATTTCTCAGCACATTACATGATGGTCCTCATTTACTATGCACAGGTTTGCTTTAGGTGGTTACCTTTTACAGAAGACAAAGGAGCCAATGCTGCTAATCACATCACAGAAGAGGGATATTTGCAAATGAAAAGGCAAAAGTGGTTGAACCAGTTACACTCATCCTTGGAAGGTTTAGCATGGCTTTTAGGAAGTCACTCTGCAGTAAATAACCTCAATTCAGGGTGAGGGAGTTTTAGCAAAAAGCAAGACTCATAGTGGCTGAGGTACATTGCAGGCCTGATTCTCCACAGAAGAACCTATTGTGGGCATGGGTCCTGTGCATCTCCAAGTGGGAGCTGGGCCCGTGCCATGCAGAATGGTCTCCTACAGAGTGGAGTCCAAATTCCTTCTACCTGACCATCTTGAGGTCAGATCACTACTAAATGTGCTGAACTCTGTACACTATACGTTACTAATAAGTTAAAGTTATTGCAAACACATAATCTATCCATTACTGCTTTCTTTTTCAAGACTATTTTAATAGTCTTTATTTTCAGATTTGATTTACCAATTTTTTTTCAGAACTCAAGGCCAGGTAAATGTTTACCTTCTTGTGTGACCTTCTTATGTGCTTCTATTAAAAACCAGTGAGTTATAATAGTCTCTTTCCCTTTTCCTTTGCTGCTAGTATGTTTAGTATTAAGGGGTTTTTTTTTGTTTTTTCTCTTGATTTTTTAAAATATATTTTATTGCTTATGCTATTACAGTTGTCTTATTATCCCCCCTTCATTCCCCTCCACCCTGAACACTCTCTCCCACCCACATTTCCCCCCTTTAGTTCATGTCCACGTGTCATAAGTTCTTTAGCTTCTACATTTCCCATACTATTCTTGCCCTCCCCCTGTCTATTTTCTACCTACCATCCATGTTACTTATTCTTCGTACCTTCCCCCCTCTCTCCTCCTCCCACTCCCCTGTTGCTAACCCTCCATGTGATCTCCATTTCTGTGGTTCTGTTCCTGTTCTAGTTGTTTGCTAAGTTTCTTCTTGTTTTTGTTTCAGGTGTGGTTGTTAATAATTGTGAGTTTGCTGTCATTTTACTACACATGTTTTTTATCTTCTTTTTCTTAGATAAGTCCCTTTAACATTTCATACAATAAGGGCTTGGTGATGATGAACTCCTTTAACTTGATTGTGTCCATTGTGGCAACTATGTCAGCCTGTTTTCTGACATAGTTGTTGCCGTTTCTTTCCTGATCCAGTGTGACAGCATAGAAAAAGCATGACTTTGGAACCCAAATGTATGGAATCCAATCTTGGCTATTCAACATGCTGGCTGCGTGGCCTTAGACATGTCACTTAACCCCTTTGAACATGTACCTTTATTGGTAAAATGACTTTTCAAGATTGTTTTAAGGATTAGCAGTAAGGATATAAAGTATCTGGTGCTTGGCAGATGCTAATTAAAGGATAACTATTCTTATTATCATATCTTTTTCCTCTTTATTAATGACGTATCAGTTCTTTGCCTGAGATTTGTTGTTCCTATTATTTGTTAATGTAAACCTGCTTAACTCCTCAAGGCTTAGTCACTTTATATGATGGATATGTGAATTGGCCTTCCAGGTCTCTGATGCAGAGAGCATAATGAACTGATGGGTCCAGCTGCTGTGTTCCAAAACCCTTAGCTGCATCTACACTGAGGCTACCTTGCCATGGGCTGCTCCCTAATGAGCGCCACAGGAATACTAAGGCAGGCCTATTCCTTCAAAGTGTAGTATCTCTCTGACAAACAATTTCGGTGGCTTTCCTGAACTTTCCTTAAACCTGCAATGTAGTTCAAATGCTTCCACCCGACCCCCTTCCTTCCACCCAGTCTCTTTTACTTGAGTCAGACATGCACTGTGGTCTGATGACTCTCCTAGCCCTTCCTGGATCCCACCTCATTTTCTCTCACAGATATTTTCCATAAGTTTCTGGCACATTTTAGCTCATCTGGGCATCTGCTTCTTGAAGGATCCAGACTTGTCCATAAACTGTTGGCCTAAAATGTGGTGATTCACAGAGTGAGCTTCTCTTCCCTACTTATGGGAATGGGTTTTACCCATTATGGACCTGAGGTGGTACTAGTGTCTTCTCTATGGTCCTAGTACTTGTTCTGCACATGCAGTAACCAAGACTCTTTTCTCACTCTTGCTTGGGTTATTTAGTTGCATTCTAGAAAGAAGGTGTGGTCCCCACAGCCTCCGTCTTGGTCATGAGCTTGTCTTAGACAAAAACAAACATCACAAAGTGGTTGCCTGGTCTTCAGGGGGTGGAATGGGCTATTTAAATGTTCCGATCTGTGTGTTTATTGGCAGCATTTCCATTTCTTAAACTAAACATGTCCCACCAAGGAGCATTGCTCCTTAACTGACTAAATTACATTTTAATGCGGATTCTCAGCTGTTTACCTTGCCTATCTTAATCAATAAGGCACCAAGAGCAAACAGCTTGACATCTATTAGCTGGATCAGTGTGAAAACATTGTTGAGCTTGTTACTGTGCCTCCAAGTCTGTTCAGGGACCTGAAACTAATTGAAACTATTTTAAGAACCCATGATTTGGGGCAGTTTAATGCTATCCAGTCTCAGCCAGGACACTAGTTCCTTTGAATATGTCTGTATTACAAGAACATTACTAGCAATGTGTTTATACTCAGGTCTCACTGTTTACCTGTTTCTACACATAAGCTCCAGTCATAGCCATGCTTCAGGAAAGAAAAGGCCTCCAGTAGTGCTGAAGCCCAGAGGATGCAGCTGCTGGAGATAGGACTGGACAGAGTGAGTGTATGAAGAGTGCTCTAGGAAGCCAGATGCTGGCAGTCAATGACAGGTGTGCAATAGGCCAAGATCTCAGTCCACAGATGGGACCTTGGGATGGAAGCATCAGGTAGCTGGAAATAGGCAGAATTCCAAGCACAGCAGTGGTCAAAGGTGGGTAGGTTTGTCAGGAGGTGGTGTGGTTCCATTCCCTGAGAAGGAAAGGTTCTGGGAAGGGAAGCACAACACAGACACAGGCTGGGGCAGAGAAAATAGGAAGCCAGTTATTAGCAGAAGCCTGATGGGAAAAATAAGGCAGGAGCCCAGGTGCTGGAAGTTCTTTATGAGGCCAGAGTGGGAGGAGTGGCAAGGTTGACAGTGCTCCAAGAAAAAGTCCCTTATGGTCCCCATGACCAGGGAGAAGACTGGTGTCTGAGTGGAGTCTGGGGTGAGGAGGTTGAATTCGCTATAAGGCCTATGGGGTGGGGCAACAGAAAGAAGAATGGATCAGAGAAAAAAATGTTCAAGTAAAGACAGCTCAAGATATTGGTACACAAGGAAAAAAATAGGGAAAAGGCAAAAAAGGATCAAAATCTGGGAAAAAGGAACAAACACCATTGCCTCTGTGGTCCCGCTAGCATTTCACTGTCAAAACATCATCATGGAGAAAATGGGTTTCCTTTCCCTCAGCTCTGCAGCCCACTCGGCCTGTGCAGGCATGGCTCCCTACATGAGGGACACAGATGCTGTATGGTCTCCTGTCAGGGTCAGCACCCTCTGAGGCTACTTCAGCTCTAGGAGCCTCCGTAGTAATTCCGCCTTTCTCTTAAGAGGGCTGTGCTAGATGCTCTTGTGTCCCAAGTCCTTAGTCAGATCCCTTGCTGCCTCCCCAGGTGACAAAGCAGACTGGAGCTTCCTTCATTAAAATGAGCACTGATCTTAGGGGATTTGTGAATGGTGACATCACTGCCCTTGGGCTCCTCATGCATCATATTGGCCACTTTTCCTTTTAGAGTGTCTCCAAGGTCATCTGTGTGTTCTTCTTTCTCCTTAATAAGGAAATGAGAGGCATTTTCCCTTTACCATCAGCAACTCCTGAAACCATGAGCCACGGACTCTCCTGGTTCCCATTCTCCAGTCCATCACTCATTTGCTCTGTCTTAGCCATAGAGGTGGCTGCAGGTGTTCAGCCTCTGCTCCTACAAAGACACCCCATTGGCATGTCTTTGCTAACTTTTTTTTACTTTCTGGGAACTTCAATTTTAGCTGCTCATTTGCTTAATTATCTCTATTGCTGAACTCACAACAACACTGAAGATGTAACAGATGGTGCCTTGAGATGGATGGATGTTATAGATGCAGAACTGTCAGCACACCTATCTCGATCCCATTTTAACTTTTACATTAAATCCCCCTGTGTACTGTTGGTGATGAGCTTAGCTGTGTTCTGCAGGAGCTGGGATTCACATCTTTTCTCTCCTGTGTTTCCCCCTAACCCCTTTCACTGTATTTGGCTTCCCAATGCTTTTATAATGATCTCTGTAGCATCTTTAAAAACTATTCCACCTCATTTAAAATGTGACATAAACAATGGGGTTTTGACAAATTAAGTAATAAGAAAAACATTTTCAATATTCTGTATTTTTCTATTAAGTTCCCCAAATTAGTGGTTATAGGAGTACAATTCTCTCTCTACAGTTAATGATGTGTTAGCCTTGGTTTCATTAAAAACCTCATTATTCAAAGATTTATAACTCAGACCAAGAAATCTCCACTGAAGTTGGAAGTAGATCCAATCTCAGTTTACAAACTTACTCTTAATGCATTTGAGTGAGGATTGTGTATACAGTGAAGATAGTGATTGACAAACAAATGTCTCGGGATGTTGTATTGATTGGACACAACCAACAGAATGAAACTAGCACACATTATTGTTGAGTGCTACATAAAGGGTGAAAGGTTATGAAATAGAAGAAATATATATTTTGGAGTCATTAGATGGGACTCTGGTCCTGGCTCTGTTTCCAAGTAACTGTTTGAGCAGTTCGCTGGAAATCTCTGGGTTAAAATGATCTCATTCATCTCAATAACTAGCTGGCATATGATCTCTATGATAAATTCAGGCTCTTAAAGTATCAGCTGATTATAAAGTATAGATTTAAACCCCACTGAAAGAGCCTACGGCTTTATGGAGAAGGGTCTGACTCAAGAGCTGGCATAGCAAGGGTTACCCTGGAACATCTTTCTTGGTTGGAAAGAAAGGAAGTGCTCAAAATATGATGAAAATGTGACAAAAGGAGACAAGAGCCACCTGAAAGTGCTCTCGCTGGTTAAATCTGGGACAATTTGAGCACCAACATACTTAAAAATTGTACCAGGAAAGAGACAGACAGAGAGACAGAGACAGACCAAAAGAGCAAATGAGAAAGCAAATGGGGTAAAATGCTGACAATAGTGAATCTGAGTAAAGAATATATGAGCATTCTTTTTATTACTATTCTTTTTTTATTGTTCAATTACAGTTGTCCCCATTTTCCCCCTTTACTCTTCCCTGCCCCACCCATCCCCCACCTACCACATTTAATCCTCCTCTACCCCAGTTGTCTTTGTCCATGGATCCTTTATACATGTTCTTTGATGACCCTCTTCCTTCTTTTCCCTGTTATCCCACCCTCCTTCCCTCTGGTTACTGTCAGTTTGTTCTTTATTTCCATGTCTCTGGTTATATTTTACTCACTTGTTTATTTTGTTAATTAGGTTCTACTTACAGATGAGATCATATGGTATTTGTCTTTCACCACCTGGCTTATTTCACTTAGTGTGATGCTCTCCAGTTCCATCTATGCTGTTGTGAAGGGTAAGAGTTCCTTCCTTCTTTCTACTGCATAGTATTCCATTGTATAAATGTACCACAGTTCTTTGATCCTCTCATTTACTGATGGGCACTTCTTATACATCTGAAATTATTTCCAAAGAAAAAGCTTTTTTTCTTTTCTTTTTATTTTTAATGTGCAGACTGAAAGCTACCTGGCTTTAGAGTTCAGGTAGGGAAAAACCCAGGTAATAAAATGTACTATAAGCCAAAAATGCAACATGAGTTAAAATATCCAAAACATTGGAACACACGTGGAGTATTGGGATTATGCCTGCTGAATTTTTCTCATTACATGGGATTCTGAAGAAATTGGGTATATTTTCAGAAGGGTGTGTGGAATGGTGAAGGGTTTGAGAATAGCTATAGAAGGAAATTGAAGGAACTAAAACAGGAAAAAGCCGAAGTTTTCTTCAGGAGAGGTATCAGCTGTTTCATATTTGATAGTTGATATTCAGTGTTAGATAGCTGAAGGATCAAAATGCTCCAGACAATAAGATTTACTTACTGTAGCTCCAGGAGACAGGTCCACATTAAAACCACAATGAGATATTAGCTCAAACCTGTCAGAATGGCTGTCATCAATAAATCAACAAACAACAAGTATTGGTGAGGCTGTAAAGAGGGAACCCTAGTGCATTGTTGGTGGGAATGCAGATGGGTGCAGACAGTATGGGAAACAGTATAGAGGTTCCTCAAAAAATTAAAAATGAAACTGCATTTTGACCCAACAATTCCACTTCTGGGTATATATCCAAAGGAGCTCCAAACAATAATTCAAAATAATATATATGCACCCTTATGTTCACTGCAGCATGATTTGCAATAGCCAAGCTATGCAATCAACCCAAGTGCCCAGCAATAGAGGAGTGCATTACAAAAACTGTGGTACATATATACAATGGAATATTACTCAGCCATAAAAAACAATGAAATCTTACCATTCAAAAGCATGGATGGACCTCGAGAGTATTATGCTAAGTGAAAGAAGTCACTCAGAGAAAGACAAATACTATGTGATTCCAATTACATGTGGAATCTAAAGAAGAATATAAACAAGTAAACAAAATGGAAATAGACTCATAGATATAGAGAACAGACTGATGGTTGCCAGAGGGGTGGGTTGTTGGGGAACTCAGTGAAAAGGTGAAGGAATTGAGAAGTACAGATTGGTAGTTACAAAATAGTCATGGAGATGTAAAGCACAGCATAGGGAATATAGTCAATGATATTGTAATTGCTATGTATGGTGCCAGGTGAGTTTTGGAAATACTGGGGGACACACTTTGTAAAGTATATGATTACCTAACCACTATGGTGTGCACCTGAAACTAATAAAAAGTAATATTGAATATAAACTGTAATTGAAAACAATAGACATGGTCATATTTAGCCTACTTATTTCTCCAGGAGATTATAATAATAAAATCAGATATTCAATCTGGAAAAAATTATTGGCAAGAATTAATATTCAAGATTGAACTGCCCCTCCCTCCAAAGTATAACAAGAGGGATCATGTCCTACCAAACAGAAAACTCAGATAAAACTACTCTAATGGAGTTGAAGAAGACTTTGGATGAATGGAAGAAGAGAGAGGCTTTCAAACCAGACTCATATATGTAGGAATTCATAATGTGACCAAGATGTCGCAGCAATGTTTTATAAAGAAAATAAAAGGCACTTAAGGTATTTTAAACACAAAAGAATTTAAATTCAGATATGTACTCAGAGAGTCCTTGAAAGGACTGAAGGAAGAGTTTTAGGACAGATCCTCTGTAACAACTGAGAATACTGAAGCCTTCCTATCTCAGTTTCTATAGAATGGAGGGGATTATAAGGCCACTAAAAGAACTAGAGTTGAAGAATGTGCCCCCAAAGATGTAATTCAAGGAGCAGGAAGCTGCTGTCTTTACTACCTCAATTTCTAGCCAAAGAATGAACATTGGACTATGCTACAAAAATGTCCCATGTTTTTAAGACCTTTAAAATCCTGGATCACAGTGCATCTACCTCACAGCACCTAAATTGTACTGAGAATTCTAGTTGCAAAGTCAGTGCTTGGTTAGGAAAGAAGGTTGGGTTGGGAAAGAAGGATGATTGTGGGTAGCAGAGTATCTGCAACCAGTGTTACCAAGAAAAATTTATCACCAAGGAAAACAATAGTTATTTAGTATTTCCATTCTGCAAAACAGTCCAGGACCACTCACAGTTAAATAATAATAATAATAAAAACAAATAATAATTAAAAACCCATTGGTGTAGATCAGAGATTAGTAAATTTTTTTCTATAAAAGGCCAGATAGTATGTTTTTCTCAACTCTGTGACCATATGGTATCTGTGAGAACTCCTCAATTCTTTCACTTTAGCAGGTAAGCAAGCATAGATAATATATAAATAAATGAGTAGGCCTGTGTTCCAATACAACTTTACAAAACAAGTGGTGGGACAGATTTGGCCCATGGCCTGAAATTTGCCAGCCTTTCGTCTAGAAGATAATCACTGACATACTTTCTTGTATTAAGATTCTATGGCCCTGAAACATTTGCTGATGTGGTTATTGATAGGAACTTAGTGAAATTGTTTTTCTTATAAACTCTTAACTTGAAAATATCACTTGTAGCAAGTTTATTTGAGAATGTAATAATCTGCTGTCTGTTGTCTTTTTCAAAAAATAAAGGAAATTATTAATATGCCAAGCTATCCAACATTAAATTCTCTTTGAGCCTGAACTGCTCATTAATTTAGACGTTTTCACAGGGATATGTGACAGATCAATGAACACCTTGCTTGTGTCTTTGCCCTGAAAGAGGGAGGAGAGTAATCTAAAACTGGTATGTGTGAACCAAATCATGACCTTTTATTAAACTGTCATATTCTATCAACATTGTCAAAAAGCCTGAAAATAGGTTTCCTTTGAGGAAAGCTCCACTTTTCCTTTCATGTCTACACCAATATTTTCATCTTCCTCCCAAAGTACAAGCACACTCACCCACACAGGCACACACACCTGCACAAATGTGTGTGTAAGCACATAGGGTGCCATTTTTTGACGATGCCAGTTTATCATCAAGTGTCCTCTCTCTGAGATAGTCAATATCATATAACCAATTCGGGTGAGCTCACAGTCATATTTTTTATTTTATAATGTGTAAGATTATTAGTTTGGAATTTAGAGTGAGTTTGGGCTAAGAAGCAGTTGATACTCCCACTGATATTAACTGCCCTTAGCTCTTCATTGATCTGATTGGAGATTTTACATAACAAAAATTCTAAAATAAGATTTTTTTTGAGCTGAAGAAGATACTAGAGTTTATTAAGTCCAACAACCCCCTTTTTTTGTAAACTAAGAAACTGTGTCTGAAGAGCTGAACTTACACAGCTTGTTAGTAGAGCTCAAATCTGAAATAACTGATCTTTTTGTAATTAAATCTTATAACAAAGAATATTCTTATAAAACAAATAACTTTATAAATATTTTAAAAATATGAAAAACTGAGGGAAAAGCTTAACCATATATGTTTGTTTGGAAAACAACTTTACATGAATTGTTTTTCATTGTAAGCTGTTCACTCTTCTGTTGTAATGTCACATCAGTATTTTAACTTCTGTAAGTTAAGGTACATTTCTCATCTCAATTTTTTATAATGTATTCTCTATTGAGGGGCCTTAGTTATATGCAAGTGACCAAAGATTCTGTATAATAAATAGAGCCTCAAACACTCATACTTCAAATGTGAAGCCAAAGCAGAAATATAAATATAATGTCAAGGATAATGTTTCCAGTTTTATATGTTACATTGACAAAATACTATTTCATTTATGTAGGAAAACCATACTACATAATCACTGATCATGCACCTGGATACATGTGCATCTTGGACCACACAGGTCTACCAGGAAAGAAATTGAAATAACTCATGCTGTGAATGACCATTGGGAAGCTGATCTTTTACCCTGCTCTCTGTGTTTCTCCTGAGTTTTGCCTACTTCTTTGGTCTGAACATTTGGAAAAAGGATCTTATCAGCAAAAACTGGGACCTAGTTATCTGGGTGAATAATGGGAACATCTTGTCTCAGAGGTAGATTGATGCTACCTCTGTGGAATAAACTCTGCTATCTGGAGTAAATTTAATACCAGAGGCTAAAGTTTCAATAATACACTTAAAAATCTGTATTGCCCAAACATACGATGTAAGATAGAAAAATCATCCTTTATAACAGTATAGAAAAAGGTCTAGCTTCTCAGTTATTATAAAATATTACTATTTTTTTTTGTAAAAGTGAGACAAGTTACACCCCTGTGATTTAATATGTAAAGTTTGAGAACAGTGTAGAATTCTGTCCTCAAACTTAGAGGACAGTATTGGCCACTGTAGAAAATTTAAATGAAGATTTTTGAGAAATGCACACTAACTATATATCCTCAGGAAAAGCTGGGAGTAAAATTCTTAAATTCTTAGACAGACATGGAATTTTTTATTATTACCTTAGAGCTAAAGAGAATAGCATAATAGGCATTTTTAAGGATAATTTTTAAATTGAGTGTTCTGAAAGCAAAGGTGTCACATGACTTCTCAAAATCCATTTGAACCCACGAGTTCATTAATAAGTTCAGGACTATCTACGAGATCAACAAATTTTTCATTTACATTTATTAAACTGATGTCAAATTGTAAGAATGGAATACAGTAGAGCAGTAAATAAGATTAGCTTAAATGTGCAGTTTTCAACTTCCTGTTGAAGAGGAGAAACTAAGCAAAGATTTGTTTATTTTTTCTCTCCCTGCCACACCTCAAACCATAATGGTACTAAACACAAGAAAATTATTTTGGCAAATCAGAAACATTGTTAAGTTTATAGAAGATATAATGCATATAGGAGCTTCACGTTACCTATATGATACAGTAAATGCAGGACATAGCCCAAATATCACTTTTATATGAGGTTAAATAAGATATTTTTGTATAATTAAAAGTTTCAAGTAGTCTTCCCATATCTTTTGTGAAAAAATTATTTGAAGATATAGTTTAACAAAATAAATGAATCAAGAAATGAGGGGCACTGTCAATTCATAGAAATGGTTGAGATAACCAGAAATGAACTGAAAAAAAGTCCAGTAAGAAATTTGTACAGCAGCTGCCAAAATAAATGAGTCCAAGTTAAAACAAGAGAACAGAAGATTCTATGCTTACCCAAAAGACTCTAATGTTTCTCAATACCAGAACCATGAGGTCTGTCCAGAAAGTATCCAGCCATGACCTATGAAAAAATTGAGACATTTATTGAAGAAGATACAAGATACACAGTATTTGTATGGATGTTGGGTAACAAAGATAGTGTTTTCTGTATCCTCAACAAGTGTTTCTTCCCTTATTCCTTCCAACAATATCCACATGTGTTAGGTGTTACTATGCATTATATGGGTTTCATCGTAACTCAAAGGATGAATACTAAAAAGTTTAAGGCAATCATGAAAACTTTATTTTCTTTCTAAGTGATTATTTTATGCATTGGAATGTGTAACAAAATCATGCAATCCTGACCAATGAAATATGAGACAAATCTTCTTAGGAGTGTTTTTAGCAAAACTTTTACATATTCTTTAAAAGGAACACAGGCAATGACTGGGCCTTCCTGAGTCTATGTTGTTTTGTAAGGATATAGCACCTGAAACTACTATAGCTAATATTGTAATTCTGAGGGAAAAGTCATGATAATTACAGAAAAAATATACTTCAAGCTTAAACATTCTTTAAATTCAAAATTAACTAACACAGTCTACAAATAAGTAGACTTTTTATTGCCTAATAAGGGGGCAATAGACCCTTCACTGTTTAAGAGATGTTGGCTAGATATTCTGTTACTTGAAGCCAAATTCAATCTAATTGAAACATTGATATAATCATAACATTGTAAATGCTATTGTTCCTTTCAATAATTAGAATCGACACATAGAAAGAGCATAGAATACTTAATAGTATAAAACACAAATGCAACTATTATAAACTTCAGCAGTGTTTTTCCAGGGTTGGTAGATTAAGAAATAGAAAGCTTCAGTGTATTAAACCTACTTTTAAGCCTATGCCCTTGTGTGTTTATGATTGCTCTGCCTTATGCCTCTTTCCATCACCATAAGAACATGCATGAGCTCGTCCATTAGAAGATTAGAGACCCGCAGAATAGATATCCCACCTGAGACCAGACTAGATCAACCAACACTAGCTGTGCCCCTGTCCCCCATGCAGGTGAGCAGGCACAGCCAGGAGCAGCAGACCCATCTAACCAATGACCCCAGAAGCATAAACAATAAACACTAATGTTGCGTGCCATTGCGATATCTTAGTTGTTTGCTGTGCATCATTATTGGGGCGATAGATAACAAATACAGGTTATTCCCATATATTCTGGGTCTGTTCCTTTCAGGCAAAGGGTAATATGGTTTTTCCTTGATCTATTGAAGTTAAGCATGAGTATGTGACTTGCTTTAAATGTGAAATGTAAGTACAAGTAATATGTGTCTCTTCTGGGTGACAGCACTTAATTTCCTATGTAAGGCAAGGGAGCTCATCTTTTTTTCTGAGTGGTGATGGTAGAAGTACCTGTTAAAATGGAACTGCCATTAGTCTGGGTCCTTGAGTGACTATAAGACCAAGAACTACCCTGTGGACCTGTGTACATACACAGTGTGATTTAGAAATACGTTTTTGTTGTGTCAAGGCACTGAGCTTTGGGGACTATTTATTGTCACAGTATGATATAACTTATGCTTACTGATGCAGGGCTTCCTACTGGAATCCATTGAAATGGTGACATTTAAGTTTGGACTTGAAGGTGAAGGGCTTACTTGTGTGGTATCTAGAAGAAAAATATTCCAATACTTTGTAAATTACTGGTTAGTACAAAGTCCCTATATCAGGAGTATGCCTAACGTGTTCAAGAAGACCAATGTATAGAATGGGGTGAGGGAAAAGTGGTAAGAGATGAGGTTAGGGATAAGGAGGTGGGGTTGCAGGTCACATAAACTCTGAAGTTCATTCTAAAGACTTTGGCCTTTAATCTGAGAGAAATATGGAGAATCTGCAGGAGTTTGAGCAAATGATGACATTTGCCTGGCTTATGTTTTAACAGTGTGGGGAATGGCCCACCAGGATAAAAGTGCAGGTGGCAGTTATAAGCTATAATCCAGCAAAAAGATGATAATGGTGGCTGGGACCAGGTAGTAGTTGTGGAACTGATAAGAAGTGTATGTGGAAAACAGTATGGAACTTCCTCAGAAAACTAAAAATGGACCTGCCCTTTGATCCAGCAGTTCCACTGCTGGGACTATATCCTAAGAATCCTGAAACACCCATCCAAAAGAACCTATGCACCCCAATGTTCATAGCAGCA
>CM052548.1:39739731-39767455 GCA_028533065.1 Trachops cirrhosus
CTGGAATGGGAATAAAGGATAGAAACTGTACTGAATAAACTAAAATAAAAAAAATAATGAAAAAATATTTTAAAACAAAAAAATAAATTATTAGATAAATAAAAGAAGGAAAAGCAAAAAATAAAAATATCTATCTAGCTATCTATATCTATCTTTATCTTTGATGTATCTATATCTATCTATATCTATGGATATAGATATCTAAGATATCTTAGATATATCTAAGATATGTCTATCTATATCTATATGGATGCCTATGTATATAGATATCTATCTATATATAAGATATCTATTTGTATCTATGTAGATACAGATCTGAATTATAGATTAGATATAGATATGTCTAAGATATAGATAGATAGATCTAGATATATCTAGATAGATAGATTGATAGATAGATAGATAGATAGATATAGTATGGCTTGATTAGGTATAGGGATATTTAATGAAATCTGTCGAAAACTGAACTCCAAATATTGTCTCTAAACCTCATTCATTCAGTTGCATCAACCTATAATTTTGGTGTATTTTTATGTATCTTTTTCTAATTACACTCTTTGATCTGTCAGCAATTTCTGTTTGGTTCTATCTTTATGCTTATATAAGATTTCTAGAGCTGCTGTAACAATGTACCACCACCTGGGTGGCAAAAACAACGGAAATTTATTTTCTCGCAGTTCTGGAGACCAAATTCTGAAATCAAGGTATTGGCAGGGCTGTGCTCTCTGAGAAGGCTCTAAGAAAAAAATCCGTCCTTGCCTCTTTCTTGCTTCTGGTGATTGCCAGCAATTCCTAGTGTACCTCCATCTTTACAGGGCCCTCTCCTTCTGTGTTACTGCCTTCACATGGCCTTCTCGTTGATTTGAGTACTCACCTCAGTCCACTATGGCCTTGTTTTAACTAATCTTATCTATAAAGACCCAATTTCTGAGTAAAGTCTCATTCTGAGGGTCCATGGGAAGCAGAGATTTTTAGGGGAGTGTTTGATCCAGTACAATGAAATTTCTTGGATTTAAATCCTTTTCACTATTACTATGCTGGAAGAACCTCCTAATTAAGCTCTATGCTTTTCTCTGTGCCCCTTCCCCCACTTAATTTATTCTCAATGCAGCAGTCAGTACAACACAATTAAAGGGTACTTCAGTTCATTTTATTTCTCTGCTCAAACCCTCCAGGGGTCTTCCAAACCTCTCAAAGTAAAAGCCACAGTTTTTAATGTGCCTCATGTCTGGCCTCCATCTACCTCTCTGACTTCATCCCTTGCTAGTTTCCCCTTCATTCAGTCTAGTCCTGCAACACCAATCTCCTTGCTGCTTCCTGAACCTGCTAGGTGTGATCTTATTTCATGGTCTTTGCATTTTGTTTACTCTGCCTTGGATGTTCTTTCCCAGATAACCCAAGTTACAAGCCCTTACTTCCTCCAGATTTTTAACTGAAGTAGAATCTTGTCAATGACACTATCCCAGCCACCATCCAGATTTATGACTGTGTCCTAATACTTCCAGTCATTTTCTCTGATTTATTTTTCTTTGTAATACCTTCAAATACATATTATATACTTTATATATTATAATATATTCTATATTATAGCTAAAACTTCCTCATATCAGATATATTTAGATATAGATAGTACTTACTTATTTATTACCTGTTTATATTACTGGAATGCAAACTCCATTAGGGAGGAATTATCTATTTGTTCTTTGTTGTATCACCAGTGTCTGGTACATAGTAGGTGGTGAATAGCTATGTCTAGAATGAATGAATAACCATTTCCATCCATATATAAGTGTCATCAATCATATTTTTGGCAACAGAAGAGTGCTGGAAAAACTACTTCTACATCATGTTTCACGAAGAGAGAAATAGATACTGGTTTATTTTTAAGGTCCCTTTGACACTGCCAATCAGTTGCCATGCTTGCTCATGGTTACTCCCTCACTGTTCTCTTGACATTCAGCTTCCTTTCAGTCTCTGTGGGAGACATGGATGTGGAATAAGGGGCAAGTCAATTTTGTCCACAGTAGTAAAGGGCCTTTTATTTGAAAATAAAGGAAATGAATAGGATAGAGGACTTTTTCTTTCCTCTGTGCTAGCCAATTGCTGTTTAAGAAGGCATTCCCATCCACAGGGCAATCAACTTGGAGTTGTCCTCCCAAACTAAATACAGTCACTCCCAGAATATGGTTTATTTTTAGGTATCAGGGCATGCGATGACAGCAGTAGACACAGTTGGACATGCCTTGGTGAATAAGGAGAAAAAGTTGCTGTTGGTTACATTTCACTTACTTCTGGATATCTCAAGGGCAGGGTGAAAGAGGAGAAAATAAGAACAGTTAGATAAACAGAAGGTGAATTTGCCATTTAATCAGGTACCTAAACCATGAAACACACAGTTCTCTTAAGAAGCATCATTATCTTTAATAGAGTTCTTTAGAGCATCTTTAACTTTTCTAATGAAGACAGAGAGCCGCATTTTTGGTAAAGCACTTGTCTTTGCTTGTTTGACCACAGATTATCTATTCTATTAAGTTTCCAAGGGAGCTGATGCTATTCCCCTTTGTTTCTCATAGAATTATATCCAGAGAGTATCTGTCCAAATTATTTAATCAAATTATTCTGGCTCTAGCCAATGTATGTGCTTAAATATCCACACTTAATACTTCTTTGTGTAATGATATTCACTTATCTAAAATTACCCCTTAATTGATAGGATATATGAGTCAAAATACAATTAGGCAAAATGTTAAATGAACTCAAACCATTTAGAATGCTTTCATCAAACCAACTCCTGAATTTACTTAATCTCCAATGAACAGTCTAAAAAGGTAGAATTCAATCTTTGCTTCAACTAGTCTGTAAAAGCAAAGGGAAAAGGTGGCAAACAAAGAAAAAAAAAGTTTTTGGTCTTTGATATCCTCACTGCAAAAAATCCTGTGATTTTTATTTGATTCCTGCATTTCTCAGTTTTGATGAAGAAAACCATATCATTTGAAACAGTGTTTCTATGCATTTTATACATGTTGGTTAAAATGGTGTCAAAGACACTGACAAATTAAAATTACAATTTATTTAAAGTTAGGTTTATGAAGTATAATTTACATAGAATAAATATTACTCTGTGGCATACAGCTTTATGAATTTTAACATGTGTAAATGTCATATAACTACTACCATAGTTAGGATAGAGAACATTTCTACCACTCTCCAAAATTCCCTCTCTATGGAGTCAACCCCTTTCCACTATCCCAGACCCTGGCAACCACTGATCCTTTTCTTCTCCTTAGAGTTGCACATTTTCCAGGATGTCATAAAGTTGGAATCATATATTAGGGAGGTTTATAAGTCTGGCTTTTACTTAGCATAATATGTTTAAGTTCATCCATGTTACATTTATCACTAGTTCATCCCTTTTAGTCTTATGGAGTATTTTATTCTATGTATATATAAAGTTTGGTTGCTAATTCACCAGTTATGGATATTTGGTTTGTCTGCAGTTTTAGAAACTATGAATTAAGCCAATATAAACAAATGTATACAAATTTTTCTGCATACATGTGTTTTCATTTTTTAACCTAGGAGTGGGATTGATGAATTATATGGTACATGTATGTTTGACTTTATAAGAAACTGTCAAACTGTTTTCTAAAGTGCCTGCACCTTTTGCATTCCTATAGGCAATGTACAAGCATTCTGGTTGCTCTGGTACTAGCACTTGGTTTTGTCATCAAAAAATTTCTTTTAGCCATTTAATTGGTGTATGGTGATAGTTTAGTTTGATTTGCTTTTTCCTATAGACTAGTGATGTTGAACATTTTTTCATGTGTTATTTATGTATCTTATTTTATAAAATAATTGCTTAAATCTTTAGTCTATTTTTAATGGGTTGCTTATTTTATTATTATTACATGGTGAGAGTTCATTATATATTCCAGCTACCAGTTATATTCCAGATACTTTCTTGCAGAGGTAGATGGACTTTCCATCCAAAATTTTGTTCACATGCTCCAAGAGGGTAGGAAAAGTTTCATTTCTCATGTAATGAGGCTTTCTGGGGGTAGCAGGACAGGCTCACAAGCATTGAACTGAGACTGACTTTGGAATTTATGGTGTTAGATAGTGGGCTGAGGTGAGGGTCCCATGTCCATAGACTGGGCCTTGCATGGTTTGACATTCCACTAGTGCCAGGGCAGAGAGTACCTGGGCTTTCTTATCAGCTTATACAAAGTAGGTAGAAGACAGTGGAGCATAGTGGTGCTTGAAATCTCTCAGTAGTCAGACACCAAAAATGGTATCCAACTATTGCACATGACCATTATCAGATATGAAAATGATATTTTTAATATCAAAGAAACAACTCAAAAACATTTCATGTAAATGTACATAGATTATGCCTGGCGCAAATATACTTCAATTTTTTAAAAATATTATCTGGGAAATATATTACTTAGGTCTTTTCTAAGGGCAATGTTCATTCTAAATGGACCAGATTTATGTCTTAAGAAAAAAGGCTATAAATACAGGTAACAAAACATGGGTAACTATGAGAATTGTGAAATCTCTCTTCCTTGTTGTGAGAAAAAAACTCTGTCGACTGAATGACCGCTCACTGGAATCACAATGGCAACCAGTGTTTTATAAAATGCCCTGGATGGGTGGCTTTGTCTCAGGGTCTCCATTTTAGAAAAGATTTGAGGTCTGTCTGGTTGAATGGCCGTGAAGCAGGGGTCACATGGGAAGAATTCCTGTGCAGGATGATTTAATTGCAAAAGTATTATGCAAATTTTCTTCACTTGTTAAAAATTAATTGAACACTTACTGTGTGCCAAGCACTTGCTAAAATATGCAGTTTAAAAGTTAAATAAAATATAGTGTAGCTGTCAAGCAATCTAATGTTTATTGAAAATGAAATACTTGAGTCAAGTCATTGTTGAAATGGCTCGAGATTGATTTTGAAAGGCACATAAATAATAGACTGGCCAATCATCTTTACAGCTTCAATCCAAAGTGAACAGTTTTTACTGGGAAATGTTTTTGGACTTCATTCGCAGAAATATGCAAGTCGACAAGGCATTTGGGGATCTTATTTTCAATAGACATCACCAACCAACATAATGAAGCATGTTCTATATATTGATGAAATTCAATCTTTGAAACAGAAAAAAGATGTGTTCTTATATCTCACTACATTGTTATATTCTTGCCAAATGTTTTCTCAGATTGGGTCTAAATCCATTTCTCTTTTCCTGGGTGATGTGAAAGTAGCCATTTTATGATCAACACCACAGGGAAAATATTGGAAAGAAAATGAAGATGTAAGACGGTGCAGCCAGGGGGCCCCCAAAAGAAGGATTTGTATTGGGGTCCAGAACTCAAGGTGTTCAGGAAATATTAGAAAGATATATAGGATGTCTTCACCACCCCCCACAGGTGTGAGTTGGGGGAAGGGACAAATGGAACAGGGCCATTGAGAGCTGTTTTGCATAGCAACAGCTTTGCAGTTAACCTCTGGCATGGTCATTTAACACATCTATAACCTTTAACTGGTTTCATAGAAATGTTAAATAGCTGTGGCCTTGCTCTGAGTCAGGGGAATGGAAGTAACCCTCCCCCTCCTCCAGACATAACTGGGGGGGGCAGGTCCCCAGATTTACAGTGCCTGCGTGAGAGCTTGGAGATGATTGGCTCTGCACCATGAGGCCACGCCTGCCCAGACTCATCATGGCAGCCCAGTAAAGCTGGAAGGATATGGAAGTGCTGGCAAGTGTAGGTGATTGTGGGAGGAGTCAGAAATGGGGATGCAAAGGAAGATTGGTGTGGGGATTTAAACGGAGATGCAGCAGCCATTGAAAAGGGGGAGTCACACGGCTGTGGCAATGGAGAGAGAAATACTGGCTGCAGTCACATAAGGAGAACCATGCACCTTTGGCCAGAATGGGGACCCCCGCAGCCATGAGAAGAATCACCATGTGGCTTTCACAAAAAATCACCACACAGCTTTAGCAAAGAACCACCACGCAGCTTTAATAGAGAACCACCAGGCGGCTTTAGCTGGAGATACGGGCGACACAGCTGATGGTGCTGGGAACTGAGGGAGGCCTACCAGCCGAGCACGGATTACTGGGAAGAACTGGGGGCTGCCTGAGCCATGGACTTCTATTTCTTTTTCTGAGATACGGTACCCCAGACTGGGCAAAGGGGGGAAGGAAGGACTGTGTGTGTTTGTGGGTGTTTTAAGGGACTTTGGGATTTTGATGAAGACATTAAGTCATTACTCTTAGTCTGTATAACTTGAATAAATAACTCCTTTCCTTTTCACCAATCTCTAATATGGAGAGCTGTAATTCTCTGGTGAAGGGAAAGGTGAACCTAGTACAGGGGGACCCCAGGAGAAAGGGGGATCAATTCAGTAGCACTGTGGGACCCTCTTCCCTGGAGGCCAGTCAGGGAAAATCATGGGAGACCACATGTGCAGTAGCTTTAAAGTAATACAACTACTTGTGATGTGCAGTAAAAGCCCACCAAAACTAGCCAGGAAGGATCTGCCCTATAAGAATAGAGTCCCTCCAGCCCACGAGGTCAATCTCTGCTTGGAGGTGGCCTGCTCCCATGTTCTCTGCTATAAACTCTGGGTGTTCGGTTCAATTCTTTGTCCTGATCACCAAGAACCTGGTTACCTGTCCCCACCTGTGACAAAGAGAAAAGTAGTGGCTTTATTATTTATTAGTTTGTAGTCATGGCTGGATCAAGGCTCATGGGTATCCTGAGCAAATTAATCATTAGGAGCACCAAGCATGCTAATAACATGGCATCCTTCAAATTGTCCTTAATTTTTTTCAATATTTATTTTTATTAGAAGGAAGAAGGAGTGAGAAACAGGATTACCGGTATGTGTGATTAGCCTCTTCTCCCAGGTTTAGGTCAATGGTTTTCAAAGGGTGGCCCCCAGATTAGCAGCATCAGCCTCACCTGAGAATTCGTAAATCATCCTGGTTCTTGGGGCTCAGTCCAGACCAGCGGAGTAAGAAACTCTGTGAGGTTCAGCAATATGTTTTCTAGAGGATTCTGATATATACTGAAGTTTGGGAATGGCTAATTTGAAGAGGTTTAGCTCTGGCTACAAACTCACATTCTCACTAATAAAAAGCAGTCTTATAATTTATCTGTTTATAAATCTTAGAAGATGACGTAGCAGCCACCCATTGTTACTCAAGCATGTGCTTTGTGGAGGTCATCCTTTAACCCCTACCCTTGCTTCTCTTACTAACACCTCCATTCTATCTGAACACATACTGGTAATTCTCATTAAGAGAAGTTTTGTTAAATGCAAAAACTTTCCATTTTGTTACATTTCAGTGATTTTTAATGCCCCTGATGTATTAGCATCTTGACCCTTCTAACTCTTTGTGGTTCTGTGTTACAAAATTGCAACTCTACAGGGCTATTAAGAAATCTGTAGTGGTGGTGGGAGGGTAGGAAAAAGTGTTTTCAACTAATATGACTATTGGTCTGCTTGTTTATAATTTCCCGCTTAAAAGTAGTTAAATTGTGTATTCTGCAGTGAAGTTACTGCTATTGGCTCTAAGGAGAAAAGCGGAGCCTTGGATCACAGGGGTAATATGATTAAAGGTTGAAATTTCTTACAGGTAATACTTTTTCATTTTAATTTATTCTAAAACAATGCTATTGTGCTGGCAGATTACATAATTTATACATCTTAAAAATAAAGGGAAGAAAGAAGAGCAAGTAAGAAGCAAAAGAAATATATCCACAGCCTTATGTGGGGTCCAGCACAAATAATGCCCCTGTTGTATTGCAAAATATTCTATTACAAAATCATAAGCATATAGTTCTGTAACATAATACCACACTCAAGCATATGTGACATTTTGGGTGAAATGTTCAAATTAAAACTATAAATTATTACACCCATATTATTACCCTACCAACAACACTTGCATAGGCATTACTCCTGCTGGACCCTGTATAATACATACTATTATGTGAATTTCTGAGACAGCAAACTCCAAAGTAATGGAAGTTATTAGGAATAAAGAAGGGCATTATTTAATGATAAAGGGTTCAATTCTTCAAGAGCATATAAATGATCCTTTACCTGTATACAACTAGCAACGGAGTCAAAGCACGTGAGACAAAAACTAACAATTACAAAGAGAAACAGATAAATCAGCTATTATATTGTTGTAGACTTCAACATCCCTTTACCATAAATGGACAGATCCAGGAGGCAGAAAATTAGTAAGAACATAGTTAAACTCATAATGCCATAAATCAACTGGATATTATAATTAACAATAATAGACTGCTTCATCCAACAATGGCA
The DNA here is from genome assembly GCA_028533065.1 of Trachops cirrhosus. Classification (NCBI taxonomy): domain Eukaryota; kingdom Metazoa; phylum Chordata; class Mammalia; order Chiroptera; family Phyllostomidae; genus Trachops; species Trachops cirrhosus. The sequence continues at coordinate 39,748,076 of CM052548.1, forward strand.
AAATACATTCTCAAGCTCACATGAAACATTCACCAAAACAGACCACATTCTGGCCTTAAAACACATTTTAACAAATTTAAAGAATGCAAATTATTCTCAAGAGAGATTTTAAAATACTTTGAATTAAATAGTAATGACATATATGCATATATTGATATTTGTGGGATATAGTGAAATAAGTTCTAAGAGGGAAATTTATACCATTGATATACAGCCACTTTGGAAGACATTCTGGTGCTTTCTTACAAAACTAAACATACTCTTACCGTATGATCCAGAAATCATGTTCCTTGGAATTGAAAATTCAAGTCCTTACAAAAGTGCACATGGATGTTCACATTAGCTTTTTTTTAATCTTTGTTATATTTTTCCATTACCATGTAGTCCCCTTATACTCCCTGCCCCCAGCAATCACCACACTGTTGTCCATGTCTATGAGTCCTTTTTCCTTTTTGCTCAATCCCTCTACTCCCTAATTTATACCCTTCCCAACTAGCTGTCATCTGCTCTCCATCTATGAGTCTATCTCTTTTGATTGTTAGTTCAGTTTGTTCATTAGATTCCACATATGAGTGAAATCATATGGTATTTGTCTTTCTCTGACTAGTTATTTCACTTAGCGTAATTATAATTGCCAAAATTTGTAAGCAACCAAATTGTCCTTTAGTAGTAAATGGATAAACTGTGACATCTGTAGACAATGGAATATTATTCAGTGCTAAAAAGAAATGAGCTCTAAAGTCATGAAAAGATGTGGAGGAACATTAATAGAGATTTCTATGTAAAAAGAAGTCAATCTGGAAAGGCTACATACTGCATGATTCCCACTATAAGACATTCTGGAAAAGGTAAAGCTATGGAAACAGTAAAAAAAAATCAGTGGTTACCTGGGATTGAGAGCTGGGGGAGAGAAAAATAGGTGAAATACAGAAGATTTTTAGACTAGAGAGAATAATCTATATGATATCATAACGATGGATACATGTCTAATACACTAGTTCAAACAGAATTTACAATACCAAGAGTGAACTGTAATGTAAACTATAAAATTCAGGTGGTTGTGATGTCAAATGTGGGTTTTCCAGTTATGACAAATGTTATCATTCAGGCAGGGGTGTGGATATGATGAAGGTTATGCATGTTGGGGTAGGGGGTATATGGGAAATGCATTTACCTTCCTCTCAATTTTGTTGCAAACCTAAAACAAAGTCTTAATTTTAAAAATATGAGGAAAAATTGCATGAGTCATAGGTTTCTTTCCATTTTACAGATAAGAAAATTGAAGCATACAATAAATCAACTTTTGCAATGTTACAAGTTTAATAACTGGACTGCTAGGGTCCATAGCACATGTCCTTAATTTTGACATGATTTTCACATGTGCATTTCAGGCTGATGTAAAACATGAAAAAAAGAGGGAAGGCTTCTTGGAAGGACATGTATATTTAAGTAAAGGTGAGTTCTCTAGTGTGCCTATAACATGAGGTGGCAGTAGAGTGCCGGGTGAGGTATGAGACTGGAATATGTTGGGATCATCTTATTGGGAGATTTGAATGCATTGTCAGGAGTATGCAGTCCAAATTATGATAATGGTAGAGAGAGTGATAAGTAGAGAGGAAATTGGGAGATACTGTGAGGATAAAATTGGTCTAACTTAGTGATCAATTGGTATGACATGGGAGGAACATCTCATGTAAGTAATTTAGTCTTATGGTATTACTAAAGTTAAGGAACGAAGGGAGAATAAGTTTGGAAGAAAAAAGAGCTGATGTGTTTACTTTAAATATATCAAGTTGTAAGTGCCCGTGGAACATATCCAGGTAGGTATGTTCAGCTGGAAATATAGTTTGAGGCTTGAAACCCAGATTAAGTCAGGAAGTATAAATTTGAGAGTCACCAGAAGATCAATGAAAAAAAATGTGGTCCCCTGCAACATTGGAAATGATACTGTCACCTGTGGGGAAATGTAGAACAAGTAGAGGAAGGAGCCATGTGGAAACCGACCAAATGGAATAAATAGGGAAAGAGAAACCCAGTGGAAAAGACTAAGAATATAGTGGTCAGAGAGAAAGAAGCAAAATGCAGAGACATTAAAATTGGAAGTCAAGTGAGAGGAAAATTTTCAGAAGAAAATGGTAGTTCCCCACTGTGTCTGTGACAGTGCTGGTTCACAGAACCTTACACGGGATCTGATACTGACACTGAAGTCTAGCATCTACCTGTAATTAAAGAACTAGTCTCTGTAATATATCCTGATGTCCTTTTTATTGTTACTCCTGATCAACAAGGTCCCAGGCAAGGTTATAATGTAGAAATATTTAAAGTAATAATTATTAGCATATTAGTCCTAATCTAGTTCACAGATAATTGCACTAATTTAAAACAATTTGATAGAGAAAAGCCTTAATTATGCAACCTTTTAAAACTCAATTCTGGTATATAGTACAGTGACAAAAATCATAGTTCATGAAGGACTATGAAGGTGAGACTTGCTACAGCTGCTTTGGTGAACACAACAGCAGGCACTCTTGGTGTTTGTGCAAACACACTCCTGAAAGGTGTAAAGAACTTGTCGATGTAGATGAACTAGCCTTGCAATTTTGTTTACTGTTTTTCTATACTTAGGAAATCCTCTTTCAAGCATAATTCAAACATTTTAGCCTCATTTGAAAAACTAAAATTTTTATTATTTAGCTCAATTCGATGAGGTTTTCCTACTTGTGAAATGTTCTCCTTGCTCCATTTTCTACTTCATTGTCTGTGTAACTTTTTCCTTCCTCCTTCCTTTTCTCCCCTCTTTCATCTCCTCCTGAATTCTTTGTTGCCACCCTCTCAGATTTTGACAGGCTATCTCTTCAGTTCTGATGGCAATATTTCCCATTAAATAACAACACACACCCACGTTGTTCCTCACTGCATCTGGATGATTGGCAGATACTTGTTTAGAGGAATGGAAACAGCCAAAAGGACATTCAAGGATTCAAAAACAACTTGGTTGGGAAATGAATCTTTGGCTGGGGAAAAAATAACTCTTTCTTTGCCAGGCAATAGCCTTATAATTTATCATTGACTGGAAAAGAAGACTGCATTTTGAGAATCACATCAGACTAAAACTGATTACAGATATTAAGCAATGTTTCTACAAGCCATTACTCATGGTGTATTGCAAGGTGAGTGCCTCTGAAAGGCGGGAACTGATGAGTCACTGAGTGTTATATTGCATTGTTGTAATTTCTCGTGTCATAAATGATGGTATATAACAGAGCAGATTAAAGAGAATGTTCAGTCTCCTCTAGGAAGAGATAAATCATTATTTTACTGTGACATTAACTATTGATTTGGGTTTTTGTTTGTTTATTGTTCCTAATGGTTATGATCACTTCAGAGAAGTATTCATAGCTATTTATTTCAAAAGCCAGCATAAGTAATAGCTTAAGATGTTCCAACTTTGTGCTATTGCTCCTGAAACAAACAAAAGGATTTCATTTTCACTGTTAGAAAAAGAGAAGAAATTCAAGAGAGCGGGAACCAAGTGCTATGTACATAGGACTCTGAAGACCTTATGTGCTACATAAAGATTATAGTGAGAACCAAGGGAAATGGGCAGCTCAGCAGTGAGCACACAGAGCACTTGTCCATACCTTTTTGGAGATTTGTCACTTTTTACATTACATGTACTTCAGATAATGTTTTAGTCACTCTACTATATTAGAAATATCTCAAAACTGTGATTGTATCTTATACATTTTTGCTATCTTGTTAGAACCTAGCTCAGTAACTTGTTATATGCTGCATAAACCATTAACTTATTGATAAATGAATAATGTGAGTATCTGTATTTATTATAAGATGTCTCCATTTTCTCAGTTCTCTAAAAACACAAAACCTAGATTAGGCAATGTTGCATTAGAGTGAACTAAAATGGTTTATAAGATAGGTACATGGAATTGTTTACGTTTTTTCCACCAGTCTATAATTTTTACTTAAAGCACTCTGGTACTTAATAATGTGTACACATAATTAGAAAGGGTTTTACTTTAGATGAAGAAAGTATACCTTCCAGAGAAAACATTTTAATGTCATGCCTTTCAGGAGTCCACAATTTGCTGTTCAGAATATAAAGCAATACTAATCAGGAGTACACAATTCCCTCTGGGCAGATTATTAAATGTGGGTATTTACTAGGAAAAAAAAAGTCAGTTGGTATAAACCTTGCAAATGCAAATAGTGGATTACAGAAGTCACATGAGTCTATTCTGTTAAGATGAACCCGTCTGTAAACAACATGGCTAGCTCTTGAAGGACACTGTAGACTAGACAAAGACATTTGAACATCCTCTACCCTCTTTCTGGATATCCCCCCTTTCTGGACAATGCCTGTATCAGAAAAGAAAAAAAACAATGGAAAATAAATGATAAATACATACCCAAAATAAAACCATAAAAATAGGATAAAATTTATTTAAAAATAGATTTAAAAACAACAATACAAAAACATTTCTCTGGAAAGGTTAAAATAATAGAGACTTTCTGGTAAGACTGATCTAGAAAACAGGCAGCACAAATAAAAAGGGAAGGTCGGAGATAGCCAAATAACAGAGCTGGGAAGAGACAGTCCAAAGAGGCCACAACATGTGCAGAGACATTGGAAAGTTTACTTTTGAAGCAGCTGTCATGTTTCTTGTAAGCCTTCTGTTCCCAAGCTCTGAATGTCCTGCTCTTTCAAATGGGAGGCTTAAAACAATGCATTCTTTCACAGTTCTGGAAAGTAAAAGTGTGAAATCAAGACAGCAGTACTAGCCACACCAGATTCCAGAGGAAAGAACCAGTCCTTGCCTCCTGCAGCTTCTGGTGACTGTTGGCATTTGCCAGCCTCCATCTTCATGTAACCATCTTGTCTTCTCTCTGTTTCTCTCTTCCAGGTGACTCTTAAACTTGTAAGTTTGGATTTAGAGCCTAGTAGGATAATCCAGGATGATCTGCTCATCTCTAGATCCTTCCTTAACTTAATTACATCTGCAAAGACTCCTTTCCTAAATGTGGTCACTTGTACAGGTTCAAGGGATTAAGATGTGGATAAAACTTTTTGGGAATCACCATTCAACCCAATACACTTGGCAACTATAGGTCTGATTTCCAAGTAGCATTCCTCATCTACCAGCCTAGCAGTGTAGAAGCCCTCAATAATGCTGAACGTCTTTTTATAAGCTCACAATTTAAACTGCATTTGTCTGTCATCTACCTAGTATCTTCCCAGTGTTCTTCGAAGAATTATTTTTGGGTCCTGGCTAGTGTGGCTCAGTGGATTCAGTGCCAGCCTGTGAACCAAAGGATCGCTGGTTTGATTACCAGTCAGGGCACATGCCTGGGTTGTGGGCTAGGTCCCCAGTAGGGGGCACGTGAGAGGCAACCACACATTGTTTCCCTCTCTCTCTCCCTTCCCCTGTTTAAAAATAAATAAATAAAATCTTTAAAAGATTATTTTTGGTTACCAATTTAACAATATAATTTGGTTGTAAATTCCTTGGGAAAATATAAGTTTGGAGGGACATAAGTTCTATTTATATTTTAAAACAGTATTTTAGAATTCTGGTATTCAGTATAATTCTAATAATATTCACACAAGAGCCTACAAACACAGTTATAGGTACTTTTACATTTTGCCACAAACATTTTCACTATATAACTAATTGGCCATAAAGCAATTGTCTTGTAAAAAATAATAAAATAACTGATTGACAGTTATTTGTTTTTGTTTGTTCATTCCTCCACTGAAAAATCAATCAATACCCTTCAGCAGACTTAATGTATTTAAGCTAGTTGTCAGTTTGGTTTCGTTTCTCTATTGACAAGGTCTCCCAGTTGCTCCCATTTTTATACTACATACAAATCTTAGCCAGTCCTTATAATCATCTACACAGTGACTAGTAGATGTAGTGATGGTCAAACAAAATAGTTAGCATTTCATCCAGATGATGATTTGCCCCAAGAGTTGGTTTCTTATTTTGAAAAATATAGATTGGGAAGAAAAAGGAAGGCCAAATATTCTCTTTGAGGGAACAGAGTTAGTTGAACCACATTTCCCATAGAACAAAGAGAAGTGCTTAGGTACAATCCACAAAATAAAGTCAGTTATGTGTACAGTATTGCCATGAATCTACACATATTTTAAATGTATTCAAGTATTTTGTATTTTGAAGTAGTCATTTTATTTTTATGTTCTTTGTAATGTTCTTCTATTTTCCATGATTTTATCATTTTTACAGCAAAATTGCCTAATGTCTAATTAGGTGGCAAAATGTTTGAGCTAATGCTATCTATGGCAAAAATGCTTACAGCAAAAATACCAGACACGTACAAATATATAGTGAGGCAATTTCCTTTTGAAAATTCAGTATATTGTGTTCTGAATGCTTTGAAAAATTACCCTATTTTGATGAAATAATTCAATTCTGAATGCTGTCACTAAGAATGAAGAATTTTCTCCAATTTTTAAATAAGGAAATCAGTGCATTTGCAGATAATGTTTTATTTCCTAAGAGGGAACAACATCTCTTATTATATAGAATTTTATTTTTCAGCAAAGAAACTGCTACTACAAATTTTTAGAAACTGGGTTAATATTTTGTTGCAACTTCAATGTTAAAATCCTGTGTAGGAAAATGTTTTAGTGTCATTGGTAAACTATGGATCAGTGAATACAATAGACTGAGTGTGTTTTCCGTAAGATGTGACTTTCACTTTTTAAAAATATTTTTTTTCTTGTTTAAAAGCAAAAGATGAGTTTTGGAGAAAAGTTTGAAACAATAAAAAGCTGCACAACTCAGCGTTAACATATGGTGAGATTTGATTATAGTGATTAATAAATGTCCTATATCATAATGTACATTTTTGGTCAACAATTTTTATTAATAGATCAATTTTTATTGAAACTGTCTAGTGTCCTTGGTATACACTAGTGTTGGTATGAATGAATGCTCAGAAGCATGTATCTGAGATAAATTTGTGCCTTGGCCTTAGTGGTTTATTTTCTAGAATTATCCTTCTCTGTGGATATATCATGGAATCTTAAAGGGATACTTCAGATTGTTGTCAGTTGGAATAATTGCTGGTTGAATTAAATATTTGAATATTTATTTCATACTGTAGTACATGAGGAAAATAATAAAGACTATGCCTTTCTTCCTGGAGTGCCCCCTTTCTTACTTCAGGGAGTCAACATTCCTCAGTACCTTTTTTCCTTAGTTTGTATTTTGGTGAAGAGTCAGATCTAGAGTATCATGCCAAATTGTGTGACCTAATCTCTGTTTTTCAACATTCAAAGTCATAAATTTGGGGATTGAAGAATTTTCAAGGGGTCATTCTATAGCTACAGATCTCACTGACCTCTTCTGAGATGTTCAAATGCTGGACCTACTACATCCTCTCTTCTGAAAGTTTCATTTCATACAGGTTCAACTAGTTTGTCTTGTATGTCCCTGTCGCTCAGCCACAGTAAACGGGACCAGAGATAGGTCTCTTCCATGTGTTAATAAGCTGGAGTCCTCAGTGTGCCCAGCACGGGGCTCTACACAACAAGAGTCTGCTATGTGCACAAGGACCAGCAGACTTTAGAGACTCTCTCTCGGGGAGTTTGAATGAGATAGCTGAGAAGTCAGTAGAGTTCAGAGCGATCCAGGCATGGAGAGATGGTCACAAAGACAATGAGTAGAAGCTGTGAAGCACCAAAGTCATGAGAAAGCTAAGGAATCAGTGGAGGGCGTGAGAAGCAAACAAGGAGAGGGAAGGAGTGAGTTGATACCGAAGTAGCAAAAAGAAACAGTTGAAGGGAGAAGTAGATGCAGGGGCTGAAACATAAACTTGGCCCAGAAATAAAATTTTTGCTCTTGCCCTCAAGTTATTGTCAAATTCTCAGAGCTGGTAGAGTAAGCTGCATGCAGTGAACAGTGTTCCCATTCTCTCTGACCCCTAGGGGTGTGCTTTTGAGACAGCATCCAGTTTTTCACCCTTTCCCCTGTATGTCATTAACTAAAGTAACCTGAGTCTATTTCTGTACCTTGCATATGAGAAAGCCTAAATGCCCCCCCTCCATGATATCCTCAAGATCAGGCAAAGACTATAGTATAGGTGGGCACACAGAGAAATTAAAATATGAATTCATAATTTTGGCAGTAAAATATAATCACTTAACAGTATTTTTATTTAATTACTGTATGCCTGGTCATGTTCTTTGATGCTTCATATATGGACACAGGATATATTCTGAAAAAGACAGTTCTGAAAGTTAGAAATCCTCTGTCAATTCTGGGTTTTAGACGCAAGTGATTACTCTCAGGGTTGGACTACCTAGAGGGTAATTTGGTTGTCCAGTGACCTTTCAGGTAGGTGGGATTCTCACCCTTACAAGTCAAAGCCACAGGAGAGGGTTGCCCAGCAACATCACTCTGTGTCCCATTGACATCCTTCATCCTGCATTGTGAAACTCCATCACTGTACCCCTGCTGAGTAGTCAAGAGAAATTTGTGCATGATTGTCAGCCTGCTGTCCTATGATCAGTGTTTCTTATTATCTCAAATGTGATGGAGAAAAGGAAATAGTTGTGTTGGTTTCCTAATATGCTAAAGTTTCCTTTCTCTGAATCTGACACATATTTCTATTATTTGAACAACATAAGTGCATATTGCGCATTCTACTTTATATGCATTGTCTTTGAATCAGGCTCATTTCTTCACATATGGAAAAGCATCACTTCATTGTCTTGCTTAGATGATTTTCCCTTAGCAGTCAAAGGACATCTATTTGCATTTATTAACTAAATTTGGAAAATTTTCATTCTTCTGTGGCAATAAATGGCTTACCTATGCCTGGTGGGGCAGAACCTGTTCTTCATTAGGGATGATTTCATTTTTTATCTGCCTCATTAAGCTTTGGGCTACAACTATACTGTGGAGCACATGCTAGGAACTATTGATCCCGGGAACCCTGGAAGTTATTGTAAAAAGCAAAGCTAGAGGATGCTATTAGCTACCATTTTCAATGACAACTTCTAGTAATAGAGACTATAGGAAAAAAAAGAGCATAGGTTTAAAATGGGAAGACAGAACCTGAACTTCTAGCTCTACTATTTCCCAAAAAATGTGGCCTCTGCCCTCCCTAACCAGCTGAGTTTCCTCCTCTGTCCTAATGAGCAATACCTGCCTTATTTTCCAGGCAGGGTAGTTATGAAGCTCAAAGGAGATAATTTTGTGAAAAGTGCTATGAAAATGAAAATCTCTTCAAAAGCAAGATGAGAGGATGGTGACTGCTGTGACAAGAAGGCAGGCTGCAGCACTTTGTTCCTTGTAATAATTTTATGGGTGGGTGTGCAGACAAAATGGGAAGTTCTCAGAATAAGAGTAACAAAATGAGACAATAGCAATTTAGCCTAAGACTTGAAGACAAAGATAAGATGACAAATAAGATTCATTTTTCCCATCTTCCTTTCTATTTTTCTCTCATTAATGTGAAAAATTTGTATACTTTACATTTTGAAAGAAATAATTATAATAGTTGGAATCCAATTTTTTACAAGCTCTGAATTTTGAGAAGCCATTTATTACTACTGGCATTAATTCAATTTAAACTAATTATTATCTTTAATTTACTGATTAGGTGGCATATATCTAATGACACTGACACCACCATCCTGTGTTTCATCAATGTCAAGTGTGGGAGGGTTGAGACTATAAACTATAATATAGATAGAAGTAGTCCTGGTCTGAATGAGTTATGCATGAAAAAGTTGTAGGAAAGGATAAAGTTTGAAGTATACCCTTTGAAATGAAAAAAGAAAGATGTTTTGTTTTTCAGGAACACTTTGTTTTTTCCAAGCGTGAAAAAGTTTGGGGGAATTAGTGGCTTTATTCAGGATACAGAAGAATGCTAGACTGCCAACCTAGCAAAGATATTCCAAAGAGTGGGACAAAGAGTGGGGAGGGACCCTGTTACCCTCCAGTTCTATGAGGTGTAGAGTCAAAGAAGTAGCTTCACATTTGGATGTTATTTCTCCCTAGAAAGCTATTTTTCCCATATTATTTATTTAAAAAATGTTTTACTTTAAAACCCAACATTTCTTCTTTTTTAAAAAGATTTTATTTATTTATTTTTAGAGAGGGGGGAAAGAATGGAGAAAGAGAGAGAGAGAAACATCAATGTGTGGTTGTTTCTCACATGGCCCCCACTGGGGACCTAGCCCACAACCCAGGCATGTGCCCTGACTGGGAATTGAACCATTGACCCTTTGGTTCTCAGCCTTCACTCAATCCACTGAGCTACACCAGCTAGGGCTAAATCCCATTTTAAATGCCCCATCCCCTCATTAGGAAAAAAAAAAACAAAATAAAACACAACAGTTTGAACATGTATTAATGATTAAAAATAAATATTATTCTAATAAGTGATATTTTCTGTGTTTTAAAATTCTGATTATTCCCAAATAAAAAGGGAAACATTTAAAGTAGGTAGGGTATGAGGAGGAAGGAGAAAGGAGATTCTTGACACCAAGCAAAAATAGCATTTCCTAAGACCCCCAGGCAGCTGAACAAGGTGGTTTAATGTCTTCTTTCAGCTCCCAAGAAGGCAGCAACAGTCAGTTTCTTTCAAAAATGAGAGTCTTAGGTGATTCCTAAGGTCTTTTCCAGTTCTAATTTTCTAGAACAAAATGTTCTAAATTTTGACATTGGCTTTATTTAATCCCTCGTTTATGCAGGTTTGAAAGATCCTGATTTCTCTCCAGATACCTTTCTCTTCCTCTGAAATACTTGTATGACCAGCTGACTCTTAGAAGAAGTGGCCAAATACTTAGAAATGGGCACAAGAGATAGCTGGTGTCCTGCCCCCCTGGGTGTGCTCCGCACTGTCTAACTGACCTTTAGGGGATTGTTGGGTTCTACAGAAGTTTCACCTCTGTTTGGTTTTTATTGACTGGGCTATTTTGGAACTCTGTAGGGGCAGAACGAAATTGTAGAAAATTGAGTGTAATACATGATTCTTATCTGTATAGTGTTAATGAATTTTATCTGGTAAGTATACAAGTGATTTCTAACCTATAGAAAAGGTTACTTCAAACATTATATTTTATTGTCATATATACAGGATAATAATCCTGTTTGCGTCTGTTAGCAAATTCATTTCCAAATTCTTTATTGCCTAATCTTCAAATTCTCCAATAACATCTTATTGATTCCTCCTTTATATAAATAAATAAATAAAATCTTTGAGTAATGTTCAATTTATGTAAGAGTTATGGTTTATCATTTTGAAATTATATTTGAGCAGCAATTTAGCTAATGAAAGGTGTGTGTGTGTGTGTGTGTGTGTGTGTGTGTGTGTGTGAAGGAGAGAGAGACAGAGAGACAGGCAGAGAGACAGAGAGAATTACTAACACCTCCCCTGCTCATTTGTTAACATTTACCATCAGTAACCAGTTGTCTCCCCTGGGCTTTAGCTGTACCCTCATTAAATCAGTATATTGCATCTAATTTAGAAAGTTCATTATGGCCTCAGTGAATTGCTTTGCAGTCTTACAGGGTTCAAGAGAGATTACAGAATCTGCCATTTAATGTAATTATAGAATAATAATTACCATTTGTAAAAAATTTCTGAGCATAAAAATGCTAGAACAAAACCTGTCTTCAAACTAAAGGAAAATTGTGAAATAGTTAATTGGTTCAATTGTCATTTCCTCCCTTTCAAAGTGTTCAGTCCTTAAATCTTTTCCCTGACTAGATGAGTACTCTCAGTGCCAGAAAAACTGCTGAGAGATACTGATATGAGATAGTCTGTGTTATCTGAACTTGAGAAATTTGAAGGAATTATCATCCCACATCGAAATTTTGCTGCGTTAGAAAGTGCTGTAGAAAACAGTGCAATACTAATTCAATACTAGTATTTCATGAACTGCAAATGACTTTAACCTTTGTTTTCATTTCAGGCTCTCAAATAAATCAGTATGAGATAATTAACACTTATATTTTAGAATCAAAGACATTGCTGCTTCAGCTAATCTAACGAACAGCAAGCTGGTGAGAGGGTTCATACTCATTCCCAGCTGGAGACAGGCATAGCAGAATCCTTCTCAACTCAATCCAGTCTATATTTCTCTTTAATATGTACTAATACTGTGTGTATCCCATATAATCTTTATTCATACCTTCCTGAATCATCTGGGGATAGGCATGAATTACAAATTAATCTCCCAAACCACTATTCACTTTCTACTAATAGGTTTTGATTCACATACTAGATATTGAAAAGTTAACTCTTACTGAAATGAAAACCCCTTAAACAATGTTCCAATGTGGAAAGGCTGGCTGATAAAGTGAGAAGGTAGGTGATAGAGTCTATTTTTCTTTGCTGTGAGGACAATAAGATATATATATCTTACATATATATGTACATGTATATATATATGATACTATATATATATATATGTATGTATGTGTGTGTGTATCACTAAATCCCGAGTAAATGGAATGTGTGGAATCAAGTTTTTTATTAGAGATACTTTTACTTTCATATTTTGTTTTGAAATCTTATGGCATAATATTTATTGTATTTATTTTCTACCTGGATAACATAAAAAATAAATCTTATTCTGTTTTGATTACTGAGATTTTACAGTAGTTTTGGTTATTATCCTGAATATCAGTGATTGGTAAACAGTGATCACTGGGGAGGCAGAAGAATAGGCATCTCAGCAGAATCCAGGGCCATGATAAACCAGTAGGTTCTCTAGAGTAGTGCAGTGCATAACCTATATGATTGCATCTTTCAGTCCTGGAGATTGCTCAGCCTAATGGTGAGGACTGGACTTCACACAGAATGAAAGTGTGATCCCTCTTGGTGTGGTCAGATCTCAGAAATTCCTAGATTGACTATATCAGTCTGCTTCCTTCGACTAGCTGTGTGCACGTCTGGCTCATACTAGCTCCTAAGCTGAAAAGAAACAGATGTAATACCCCTAGGGCTGAATGTATTTCTACCCTGATACAGTTGAATAATAATTTGTTATTGATACAGTTGAATAGTAGTATTTTTTGGATGGCATCATTACTTTCCTCTGTCACAGCTGTCAAGAAATACCACAAAGGTATAAAGACACTTTCTCCACCCCCCACCTCCTTCCACACTGCACCAATCTGGGAAAGCCTCAGCGTGCAGTCTGGAAGGGCCTGACCAAATTGTCAGCCCCATGCAGTGATGTCTTTGGTTGTATGTCATGGTATGTATGGGAAATGTGGGGAGCTGGGGAAGCTGCATCCCCAGCCATGAGCCCACTGCAGGGGTTCTTGCTCTTTGTAGCACTCTTCTGGCAGGTAAGTTCTTGCTTTTATCTGTTTAAGAAAGGAATTTTTATTCTTTGCCTGTCTCTGTTGGCAACTTTATGTCAGACACTATCCCTCTGAGACAACCACTCACCAGCACATCTCTGGAATTCAAATCAACATCAGTAACCACATCTAGATCTCTGGCAGAAACTTTTGTCATCTTTTTGTTTTGTTTTTGTCCTAAAAATGGAGAGCAGAAAATGAGGAAGTGAAAAGTTTTACATACTCCATATTTTTATTTTTTCCTTTTTAAAAAAATATCTGCAAGACTGACACTGGCTGTTGCAGTTCATAATTACAGGCCTGTTCTAAGTGATATAAGACAGTGATTTGCTCTCTTCAAGCAGGAAATTAAATGACAGAATTTTCTCTTGTAATTTCTTTTGTACGATGCATAGCTTCTGGTTGGATATGTAAAAAAAATTTGGCTGTGTGTTTTGATTATGAAATAATTTTGAACAAGTCATTTAAATGTTCAGTTTTGCTATCTATGATAAAGAAAATATAAATAATCATAAGTAAAATGTTTTAAGAAGCTTACTCATGTCATAGGATTATCAGTTGTATTAATTTATGCAGACAGCTTAGCAAACAGGGTCTGGCAAATAGCAAGTAACTAATAAAGGGTAGTTGTAATTATCAGTATTACTATTAACATAAATGAAACATACAAGGATTGGCTTTAAGAGATTATAACTCGGTGTGATGCCATGTACCTAAGGATGAAGAAACCCTCACAGGGGAAGGGCTTGTCACCTGCAGACCTACCCCAGAGCAGAAAAGAGCAGCTTAAAGCTGGAATATAATAAAAATAAATGGCTTTAATTTAGTAGGTATCTAATATATATATCTTTTATCTTCACCTCATTTGAACTTTATGATAACATTGTAAAGTAGTTGCATTCCCCATTTTTAAAGACTTTATTTTGTTAGAGGAGTTTTAGATTTAAAACAAAATTGAAATTTTACATATACCCACACATGTGTAGCCTTTCCTAGTTTTCCCCAATTTTTAGTAAGCAAGGAAAAGTCCAGCAGCTTGCCCAGCTTCTACATTTAATAGGTGATAGAGGTGGTCAGAGGGAATCTAAACCAGTCTACTCAAGAGCCGTAATTTTTTTTTCCCTTTCAACTTGAATGAAAAGAGGCCCATCTAAGACTTCATCACTTAGGACCCGAAAATAAAACATAAAATGACAATAACCTATACCTATTGATACTCTCCAACTTAGACTTCTACTCTCCACAGTCCAAACAATATTGTCTGAGTTCACTGATGGAGAATTAGCCACACCTAACGCAGAGGAGGGGTGGCATCCATGCAAAGAGGAGAAAAGTTGCAAAAGCAAAATGGTTCTCCAGGTAAGCCAGTTTTCACCCACCTGCCTATACCCCACTCTCTCTATGAAGTAGGATTTCTCTCACCATTTCAGTCTTCATGGTTTCCCTTTTGTTAAATTTCAGCTGCACTAAGATCCCATTCTCTAGCACTCTTTAACTATCTGGCCTTTATTATTTGCTGATTAGAATTAAAAAGTAGAGCAGAGGAAGATGGAGGCAAGGTGGGTGGGAGTGGAGCCCACTTGCCCCTGCACACAGGTGAAATACCTAGCCAATCTACTAAGGAACAGAGCAAACAGCCCACAGTACCCCAGCATATATGAAGATTGGAGACCAAAAATTATAGAGGACATTGAAAAAACCAGTCGGTAAGGACAATACTTCAGGACAATAAGGTCCCTGGGACCAGCTCAGGGACCAGGGTGCCTGCAGCCCCAGGCCTGGCACCCACCGGGTCTGCCACAGGGTTCTTGGGAGAGAGCTGAGTCAATGACTCCCTCCTCTGCCAAACAAGGTTTGATTAGCACCTGGAGAGACCTGGTTGCTTGAAGTCTCGGAGAGGGAATAAGAACTAAGTGGCAAACACACACGGGGGACACCAGCTGAGGACAGTTGAGAGTTGGGCTGTGATGGGCCATGATCTGGATAATCTCCAGTCTGGTTGGAGAGGTGGGCTGTGTGAGAGGCCAGGCCTCTGTATGGAGTGGCAGTCTTGAACAGGAGGAATTTCTCAAAAAGAAGAAGTGAAAAAAGAGACACTTGGTGGCTATTCAGGGAATTCTCCTGCCAGCCAAGCAGTGCTCCCAATGTGGCGAAGAAGCCCCTCCACACACAGGGGCCCTGGGAAGAGTGTGCACCTGAACCTGAGGGACCAGAGGTGGTCAGGCCAAGTGCCACACCTGCAACCCAGGGTGAGTATGCTCTGCAAAAAGTCCTGAGCCCACACCTGAAGCCCCAGGGAGAGTATGCGCCTGGACCAGAGGCTGCTGGGGAACTGAGCCGGAGGCTGACTGCCAATCAGGAAGGGAGAAAAGCAAATCAATCACCCCTTAGCCTGCTGCAGCCAGGAAGAATAGCAAAACTGGTTTGGCCAGTTTGAAGCCAGCAGGAGGCTTTTTTTTTTTTTTTAGTAATTCTTTATTTTATTTTAATTTTTAAAAAGATTTTATTTATTTATTTTTAGAGAGAAAGGAAGGGAGGATGAGAAACATCAATGTGTGGTTGCCTATCATGCAATCCCTACTGGGAACCTGGCCTGCAACCGAGGCATGTGCTCTGACTGGAAGCAAACTGGCAACCATTTGGTTCACAGGCCTGAGCCCAATCCACTGAGCTACACCAGCCAGGACTCTTTATTTTTTTTTATTTCTTTTTATCTTTTAACTCCTTCTTTCTTTCTTTCTTTCTTCCTTATATTATTCCTTCTTCCTTTCTTTCCCTTTTTCTCTCTTCTTCCTTCCTTATATATATATTTTATATATATATAAAATTCCCACAAGTGAGACAAAAAAACCTGGAACTGTGAAAAGACCAGAGATGGATCCAAGGAGGGGGAAACCCAACAGCTGAGACAGTGAGACAAATTTCACTTTGCTACTACAGAGAAATTGCAAGTTATTGCATATTTGTATAATTATTTTTTTCATTATTCTTACATCTTTTATTTTATTAGCATTTTTGTACTCTTCTTCTTTCTGATTAGTCTTCTTCGCTTGGCTGGTTAAATTGCATTGTTGGACTGGTTTCCCTTGGTTCTCTCTTTCATAGTGTATTGTTATTTTACTGACTTTCACTTCACTTGTGTTCTATTAGCACACTACTCTAGGTCCTATACTTCCTGTTCTGGTTATCCAGAACACATAGATTCTGTCATATGACTGTTGCTCCATTATTATTGTAAATAGTGGCTGTTCCATACAATTGTAAATACTACACAGCACCCCTCCCAGATCATAGCCCACTTCATGGTTTCCTGAACTCTATTACTGTTGTGGTTAACTCTATTCTCTCACATACTACACCTATTTACTATCCTTTACTCTCACTTTACTTCATAATTTGACCTTCCAAAAGCTCACTGCTTTCTAGATCCAACTCACAATCCTTCCCACCCTCAACAAGATTCTTACCTTCTTTTGACCCTTTATAAAAAGTGACTAGTTGGGTGAAATATCATGGTTAACTCTATACATATCCAAAGGATCTCCTATCTCTTCTCTACCACCTGCTACTGTAAATATAATAGAATACACTCTTGCTGTCTTAAGCCATTTTGTCTTCCCCCTCCAATTGATCACAAAAAAGAGTAGGTAGAAGCTGTGAACACCAGGATACCTGCTGTAGGGAACTTCTTTGCAGGGTATGGAAATGTAGCTCAGCACCCACGTGGAAAACCAGTGGAGAGTGAGTAGGCATGCAAGACCATGCCCATGAAGAAGTTCTGCCAGGGGAAATCAGGCCTGCATTATACCTAGGCTGCTTTGTGACTTGCTCTTGCTAAAGCTCCCTCACCCTGAGTTCAGGTAGTAAATGCTTACTGCATATCTTTAAAGTAACTTCCTGAAGTCTATGCTAATTCTCCCAAGGATTGAAGTGTAACCAGACCTATTACTCTTATTGTTCCCTTGCATTTGCAACATTTTTTCCTTGTGAATCTGTAAGAAGTAATCAGTAGCATCCCTTTCATTGCTATCTGTAAAAAGTAATCACCTAAAGCAAACCTATGTATAATGGATGAAAACCTTCATTGATGTATGCTATTAGAAAGCCAATAAAAGCCTGTCAAGGCAAGGATTGGGGCGCTCTCCTCTTGAGAGAGTAGCCAGGCCACTCCTAGGCACTCTCCCATTGAGAGAATAGCCATGCTGTCCCTTTTCCTGCCCAGGACTTGGTAGTCTGTGTGAATTTATCTCATCTCATCCATAACACTGCAGATACTGTAGGCCGGTATTTTCATCAACCTGCTGGAAGAGGAAACCCACCAACAAAGGAACCACCAACAGATAACAACAGAGGAAGGTGAAGGAAGGAGTGGAAGCCACACTAAATCAACCCAGGACCTATCGGGAAATACAAATAAATAGTGGAGAAATTACCCAGAACAAATAACTGAACAAGAGCAAGAGAGAATCCTCAAAACCTTGTACAAAGAGAAGACAGCTTCTTCTCAGAAGCTTCAACACTGTCTGCCCACACCTGCACAATGGAATACAAGAGGTGGTGGACAGAGTGACTCTCAGTTAACCAGATGGTGGGAAGGAACCACCAAAGAAAGACCCAACAACAATCAAAACCCAAAGACATACAGAGAGCCAACATAAACGACAGGCCAAGACCAGTGAGCTTGGGAGATCAAGGAGTCTACACCACTGAATCTCACAGGTATTTTACCATAGAATTTCACACAAAAAACCCAGGGAGTCAGAATAGATCAAATTAAGAAGCAGAGGCTAACAAGAAAAGTCTCATAAACAATGGGCAGACAAAGAAACAATCCCCAAATGAAAGGAAAGGAGGAAGTCTCAGAAAGAATACTAAATGAAATTGAGGCAACTTAACTACCAGATATTGAGTTCAAAGCAATGATTATCAGGAAGCTCAATGGTCTCACAGAGAATTACCAGAAACGACAGGGAAACTCCAGTGAACTCAATGCAAACTATATCAACATGGAAAAGAAAGCCCTGGCTGGCGTAGCTCAGTGGATTGAGTGCTGGCTGTGAATCAAAGCATTGCAGGTTCGATTCCCAGTCAGGGTACATGCCTGGGTTGCGAGAGGCAACCACACTTTGATGTTTCTCTCTCTCTCCTTCTCCCTCCCTTCCCCTCTCTAAAAATAAATAAAAAAATCTTTTAAAAAACATGAAAAAGGATATAGAAACTATCAACAAGGGCCAAGAGGAAATGAAGAATACAATTTCTGAACTGAAGAACACAGTAGAAGGAATCAAAAGCAGGACTGATGAACCAGAGGATCGGATAAGCTAGCTGGAGGACAAAGTAAAAAGAAAGACCCAGAAAGAGCAAGAAAAAGAAAAGAGGCTCAGAAAGAATGAAGAGGGATTAAGAGAAATGCAAGACAATATGAAATGTAATAATATCCATAAAAGAGGGATACCTGAAGGAGAAGAAGAAGAGCAAGGGATAGAAAACCTACTTGCAAAAGTAATGATGGAAAACTTCCCTAATTTCAGGAGAGAAAAGGCCACACAAATCCAGGAAACACAGAGTCCCAATCAAGAGGAACCCAAAGAGGTCCACTTCAAGACACATCATAATTAAAATGACAAAATTCCAAGATAAAGAGAGAATCTTAAAGGCACCAAAGGAAAAACAGGAAGCAACACACAAGGGAGCCCTGATAAGACTAGCAGCTGACTTCTCAATGGAAATGCTCCAAGCCAGAAGGGAATGATAAGACATATTTCTAAGTAATGAAAACCAGAGGCCTGCAACCAAGATTACTCTACCCAGCAAGGCTCTAAATTAAAATGGAAGACCAAATAAGGAGCTTCCTGGACAAAAGAAGCGTCAAAGAATATACCTCCTCCAAATCAGCTCTGCAGGAGATGCTAAAGGGTTTGCTTTAAGAACAGGAAGAAAAACAGTGAAAGAGAGAGGAACACAGGTACAAAAAAATGGCAATGAATAAATACCTATCAATAATAACCTT
>CM052548.1:39767955-39794243 GCA_028533065.1 Trachops cirrhosus
CCCACATCCTAGTGGAAATCCTAGCCACTGCAGACAGGAAGAGGGAATTAAAGCCATCTAAATTGGAAAGGAAGAGGTAAAAGTGTCATTATTTGCAGATGACAGGATACTGTACAGACAGAACCCTCACGATTCCACCTAGAAACTTCTGAAACTGATGAATGAATTCAGCAAAGTAGCAGCATACAAAATTAATATCTAAAATTCATTTTTATCCACCAATAATGAACTGGGAAACTGAGAAACACATCCCATTTACAACTGAATCAAAACATAAAAATAAAACACCTAGGAAGACCTATAATTAACCAAGAATGCAAAATACTAGCACTTAGAAAATTATAAGACTTTGAAGACAGTTATTAAAGAAAATGCAAATAAGTGGAAGTATATACCATGTTCATGGGTAGGAAGAGTTAACATCATTGAAATGTCCATGGTACCCAAAGCAATCTATAGATTTAGTGCAATTCTCATCAAGTTTCCAGTGATATAATTCTCAGAAGTAGGAAAAATATTCCAAAAGTTTACATGGAACCACATGAGACTCCACATAGCAACAGTGATCCTGAGAAGAAAGAACAAAGTTGGAGGAATCATGATACCTAGTATCAGAATATATTCTAAAGCGATGGTAATCAAAACAGAATGGTACTGACCTAAAAACAGACACATAGATCAATGGAACAGAATAGAAAGCTCAGAAATAAACCTACACCTTTATAGTCAATTTATTTGAGAGAAGAAGCAAGCATATACAATGGGCTAAAGATATTCAATAAATGGTGCACGGAAAATTGGACAGATACATGCAGAGAAATGAAACTAGACCATCTTCTTATGCCACACATCACAAAAAGAAGTTCAGACAGATTAAAGGCTTAAATAGTAGCCACAAAACTACAAAATCCTAAAAGAAAACATAGACAGTAAAATCTGGGACATTGCTCATAGCAATATTTTACCTGATATATTGCCTCAGGCAAAGAAAACAAAAGAAAAAAAATAAACAAATGGGACTACATCCAAGACAACTCACAGAATAGGAGAACATACTTGCTGATACATCTGATATGGGTTTCATATCCAAAATTTACAAATACCTTATAAAACTCAGCACCAAAAAAAAAAAATCCCATGATATCCAATTAAAAAGTCAGGGCATAGGACATGAATAAACACTTCTCCAAAGAGGACATGCAGATGGCCAATAGACATATGAAAATATGCTCAATGCCACTAATCATCAGAGAAATGCAAATTAAAAGCACAATGAGATATCACCTCACACCTGTCAGAATAGCTATCATCAATAAATCAACAAACAACAAGTGCCGGTGAGGATGTGGAGAAAGGGGAAGGAACCTTTTTGCACTGTTTGTGGGAATGCAGGTTGGTGCAGCCCATGTGGAAAGCAGTATAGAAATGCTTCAAAAAATTAAAAATGGATCTGCCTTTTGACTCAGCAATCCTACTTCTGGGAATATATCTGAAGAACCCTGAAACACTAATTTGAAAGAACTTAAGTACCCCTATGTTCATGCAGCGTTATTTACAATTGCCAACAAGTGGAAGCAGCTCAAGTGTCCTTCAGTAGATAAGTGGATAAAAGAACTATGGGACATTTATACAATGGAATACCACGTGGTCGTAATAAAGAAGAAAATTTTACCCTTTGCAATAGTATCGATGGACCTGGAGAACATTATGCTAAGTAAATAAGTCAGAGAAAGACAAATACCTTATGATTTCACTCATATGTGGAATCTAATGAAAAAAAATGAACAAACAAGCATAACAGAGACAGACTCATAGATAGAGAGCAGGAAGACAGCTATGTTGGTGGGGTTAGATGATAGATTGTTAACTACTGGTAGAGAAGACAAATACTATTTCATGGCTGGAACACTGGTAAAGCAATGGGATACAGTGCTTGAGACTTTGGTATGAGTACACACCGATCTTTAAAACATGGGTAATAAAATGTGTTCATAGAAAAGCAGAATAAATGTGACTTCATGGGCATTAGCATGTGAGGAAGAAGGATCCAAGATTACAACCCAAGATAAAGCTAAACCCTAATTCAAAGAATCCAATCTTTAGAACAAGAGGCAGAGTTTTATTGTACATCATGGAGATGAATACTTTGCTTGAAAATCATGATCCCAGTGAAAAAGAAGAAATCACTGAGAAGTATAGATTGGTAGTTACAAAATAGCCATGGGAATGTAAATTACAGTACAGGGAATACAATAATATAATAACTATATATGGTTCTTGGTGGGTACTGAAAATACCAAGGGCAACTTTGTAAAATACATTGTTACCTAACCACTATACATACACCCGAAACTAATACAAAATAATATTGAGCATACACTGTAATTAAAAAATAAAACTAAAAACCAAAAACATCAACAACAGCAACAAAAAAAATGAGCCCAAGAGGAAATTATCTGCTCATATCCTTCTGCTCCTGTTCCTTCTCCGGGATATTCTTTGCTTCAAAACTCTCTATGGGGATAAGACTGCCATGCACAGCCCTTGACTCCCCAGGTTCTCAGAGGGCCTCAGTGGACAATAATGAAGTGAAGGAAGTGTCCCTTTCCCAATCTGTACTGCAGTTTCTCACATAGACTCCTGAGTGTCTTCACTCAGAGTCTTACACAGTCTCTGTTGGACTCTGCTTTCTCATAGGGCTACATAGTCTGTTGGGCTCAGTCTTGTTTGATGGAGTACGTGTTGATTAGTCTTTGATTATTCTGCCTTTTTCCTCCAATTTCATCACTGAAAGTGCTATTTCTCCAAGATCCTAAAACAAAACTTGTCACATATACCAATACCTTAGGGATCACTAGTCTCAAAAATGAGAAAACTTAGAGCCCCAATTTGGCCTCCAAGAGCCACTTTCAGTAAGTGGAAATTATTTTGGACACTTAGAAGCAGTGATAATCAGGAAAAAGAAAGCTGGATATAGCCATATACAAGGGTAGACAAAAATAGCTTTACAGTTGTTTGTATGGAGAATAATACAATAATTAATCACAAATAAGCTCAGTGCTTTACACACTCACAATTGTAAACCTACATTTGTCTAACCCTGTATATGCTAAGGACTTTGGAAAAACAGATTTCAAAAACATTTAGAATTTCAAAAAATCTAAAATGAAATACAGCTCAACAAGAGAATGTCCAAAAGTTTCATTGTGACCCTAATCACAAATAAACTGTATGGAAGAAAGAGGTAAGATATCAAAAGGAACTAAAATAGATACACTGGGAGTTCACATTCAATGCTAGACTTGAGGTCAGGATATTATTTTTATTGTTGTTCAGTTACAGTTGTCCCCATTTCCTCCCAATTACTTTCCCCCTGCCCTACCCACACCCACCTCCCACATTCAATCCTCCCTGCCCTCTGCCATTGTCTTTGTCCATGGGTCCTTAAATACTTTTCTTTTAAATTCTTGCAATTTTAAAAATTATCCTGGCCTCAGAAATGAGAGGCCAGGATAATTTTTTAAAATTTAAAAGAGAAGCCAGGATATTTTCTAAAATTGCAAGAATTTAAAAGAAAAGTATTTTTCATTAGGAATTAACAAAAGTCTTCTAAAAACAGGTCCCATGCATAGCTATTGAGTAGTGGAGCCAGGACTCAAACCCATGGTTACCTGTCATTTCTCCCTTTGGTCTCTGGAACTAAAAGATAACCCAAACAACACATTGCTATAATAAAAAAATTATCCCTCCTATGCAGCTTTTATCAACAGACAAAATTTATGTATCTTGAATCCTTCTCTCTTTGGGGTATGTTTGTTCCCATCTGAAATACTGGTTGGTTAAGTAAGGAGACTTCAGTTTCACAAAGATTTATGGTCATAATTCTGAAGAAGGATATTAATCATTAGTCAAGCAGGATATTAGCAAGACACCAAGCCACTGACCTTCTAATAAGGTTCCTAGGAAGGCTCCTTGCAAACAAATGTCTAACAGGCCTGTCCTATCAGTCCTCAAAGCTGCTCAAGTATTTCCAGATTCACAGAAGTTATGGACCTGGAGCTTGGGTCCTTGCCTATGAAGACACTTTCTATATGTATTCTGATTTTTTTAAAGGGGATTCAATAAAAATGTCATTTACCACTAGGTAATGGATTAGCAATGCAACTTTAACAATACTACGAGGTCTGTACTGTGACTATCTCTGTTTGTCCTATGAGGAAATGGAGGAAAAAGAGTTTAAACAATCTATACATATTCCCACTGCTGGGAAGCAGTAGAACTAGAACCTAAATTCAGGAATTCTCTCTTCAGCATCTGTGCTTTTAGTGACATCAGTTCATCTCTGAAGTGAGGAATCAAAGGAAAGGGCTTGTCTCACTTCTTCTTCCCTTTTGCACAGGGATCTCACTTTTATATTTCTTTGGCCCAGATGTGGTAAGGACACAGAAGGGTAAGGAGAACTCATGGAAGATGGACAAAGGAAAAAGTTTCAAGAAGTAACTTCTGCTACACATGAAATATTTTAAGGAAGATTCTCTGAAGGAAATGAATCTCTGTACCCATCAACATGGTTATGGGGACTATAGGTCCCTGGAAAGACACCCTAAATACTTGGATATCCAATAAATTAGCAGGTTATGCTGACTGAATGAACAAGTGAAGTCATAAATAACAATATAACATAAAACATCTGGTCACTAACCAGAAATAATAGTTGGAAATGTCAAATATATTAGCTTTATGTCATAAAAACCAAAACCTTAGAGTTAAGTCATTCTAGGTTTCAGTGCTGACATGTATCATGTAGGATGTATTCAGCTGAATATAAGAGAGATGCAAAAAAAAAAACTGTGGTTTAAATGAATAGAATTTATTCTTGTCACTTTACAAGAAGTGAAGCAATTTGGTGGTGATAGTGGGTCAGTGATTCCCAGCTGGTATCTGATTCTCTTGGCCTTCTCATGGTCATTAGCTGGCTACTTCAATGACAGTCAATATGTGTCACTAATCCAAGAGTTTATCATCATGTACCTTCTCTTTATCAGAGAGGAAAACTCTCTCCCAGAAGTTGCTCAGAGGATTTTATCTAATATTTCATAAACCAGGTATATCAGTCAGTCGTTGCTACTACTGCCGAACAAATATCCACAAATCAACTGTAAGTTGATACACATTTGCTTCTGTTTCAGCATCTTCAGATCAGCTGGTATGGCCCTCCTATAGGCTGAAAATTGGCAGGTCAACTAGGAAAGCTGCTCCATGTATCTCTCCTTCTTATGAGTCCTGAGCTACCCAAGGGGATATATCATTGTGGCCAAGGTCAGAAGCTCTGGAAGAAGCAAGACTTGGCTTGGAATTGACACACTTCTACTTCTGCTACCTTCCAAGTCCAAAATCAATAGGTCAAAAAAAGATACACTTCTAAAAGAGGTCATGGAAACTGAATAAATATTTACTAAAAAAGGTAATATAATCTGCCATAAAAGGACTGGATTTAGCCCAGACAAAGGGCTCAGTTTCCTGGAAGCCAAAGGTTGCTTGTCCAATCTTAAATGTGTAGGGCTGCTGTCCAAAGAAAGAGGTAATGGTAGGTAATGATGGATAAGGAACAGTCCAACAGGGTCTGCCACAAGGTGGGAATTTCATCCAGAAGGGATTTTTATATACTTGTATTTATCTCTTAAACTATCAAAAAATTAAGATGTGGAGCATTTGAACAGATAATTTTCTTTTTATGCTCATACCTCCAGAGATAAGAAATAAGATGAAGAAGGAAACTGCTATTTATTATGTGTCTAATATGTGCCAGAAACTGCTAGGAACTTAAGGTATATTATTTTATTTATTTTTAATAATGCTTTGGGGTAAATGTTATTTAATAGTTTTATGAAGAAAAAAATTGAGGCTTTGAGAAGTAATTTGACAACTTATATACAATATTATACAAGGTAGATCCAGGACTTGAGAAAAATGAATACACTAGTATTTTATTTTATTTCATTTTATTTTAATTGAATTTATTGGGGTGATATTAATACAACTATATAGGCTTCAAGTGTAAAATTCTATAATATATCATGTATATATTGTACTGGCTGTTCACCACCCAAAGTCAAGCCTCCTTTCATCACAATTTATTCTCCATTTACCCTCCTCTACCTCTCTCCACTCTCCTTTGCCTCTGGTAATCATCATGCTGTTGTCTGTGTCTATGAGTGTTTTTTCTTAATCCCTTCATCTTCTTCACCCAGCTCCTCACAGTGGCTGCATGAGTCTGCATTCCCACCAACAGTATAAAAGAGTTTGCTTTCTCCACATATCGCTAGCACTTGTTGTTTGTTGGTTTATTGAGGATAGCCATTCTGACAGGTGTGATGTGATATCTCATTATGGTTTTAATTTTAATTTCTCTGATGACTATGACATCCTTTTTTTTGATTGGTCACCTGTATATCCTCTTTGGAGAACTATCTATTCCTGTCCTTTGCCTATTTTTTAATTAGATTTTTTGGTATTGAGTTCTTTATAAATTACAAGTTCTTTATACATTTTAAATATTAACCCCTTATCAGATGTATCATTGGTGAATATGTTCTCCCATTCAGTGAGTTGTCTTTTCACTTTGTTGATGGTTTCCTTTGCTGTGCAAAAGCTTTTTAGTTTGATGTAGTCTTATTCACTTATTTTTTTCTTTTGTTTCCCTTGTCTGAAGAGATATGCCTGAAAAAATACTACTATGAGAAATGCTGGAGATTTTACTGCCTATGTTTTCTTCTAAGACTTTTATGGTTTTGAGTATTATATTCATCTTTAATTCATTTTAACTTTATTTGTGTTTGTGGTGTAAGAAGGTCATCTAGATTCATTATTTTGCACATTTCTGTCCAGTTTTCCCAACATCATTTATTGAATAAATTGTCTTTACCTCATTGTATGTTTTTGCTTCCCTTGTCAATATGAATTGACCATAAAGATGTGGGTTTATTTCTGGGCTTTATATGCTGTTCCATTATCAATATATCTGTTTTTATGCAAGTACCATGCAGTTTGTATTACTATAGCCTTGTAGTATAGTTTGATACCAGGTAGAGTGATTCCTCCAACTTCATTTTTTTTTCCTCTCAAGATTGCTGAGGGTATTTGGGGTCTTTTGTAGTTCCATATAAATTTTTGAAATATGTGGTCTAGTTTTGTGAAATATGTCATTGATATCTTGTTAGGATTTGTGTAGAATCTACAGATTGCTTTGGGTAGTATGGATATCCTAATGATGTTAATTCTTCCTGTCCATGAACACAGTATATGCTTCCACTTATTTGTATCTTCCTCAGTTTCTTTCTTCAGTGTCTTGTAATTTTCTGAGTATAGCACTTTTAATTATTTGTTAAATTTATTCCAAGGTATTGTTTTTTTTTTATGCAATTGTGAATAGCATTGTTTCTTAGCTTTCCTTTCTGATAGTTCATTCCTGGTGTATAAAAATACAATGGATTTTGGATTTTATTTTGTATACTGCTACTTTACTGAATTCATTTTTGAGTTCTAGGTAGTGTTTTTGGTAGGACTTTTAGGGTTCTACATATATGGTATCATGTCATCTCCAAATAATGAGACTTTTACTTCTTTTCCAATTTGGATGCCTTTTATTTCTTCTCATTTGATTGCTGTGAGTAGGACTTCCACTACTATGTTGAAAAAGAGTGGTGAAAGTGGACATCCCTGTTTTGTTCCTGACCTTAAAAGGTAACTCGTTTAGTTTCTGTCTGTTGAGGATGATGTTGGCTGTGGGTTTGTCACATGTAGCCTTTATTACATTGAGGTATATCTCCTCTATGTCCCCTTGCTGAAAGTTTTTTTTTTTATCATAAATCAGTGCTGGATTTTATCAAATGTTTTTTCTGCATCTATTGATATAATCCTGTGGTTTTCATCTTTTATGTTATTTATGTGGTAAAACACATTTATTGATTTTTGGATATTATATCAACCTTGCACTCCTGGAATAAATCCCACTTGATTATACACTTTCTAGTGTATAATCTATTCAATGTATTGTTGTATCTGGTTTGCTAATATTTTGTTTATAGAAATAGGCCTATAACGCTATGAATTTTTCTCTTAGGACCACCTTCACTGTATCACATATACTTTTTTTTATTGTTGTTCAAGTAAAATTGTTTCCATTTTCCCCCTACCACTTGCCCCCACCCCAGCCATCCCCACCTCCCACCCCTTATCCCACCCCACCTTGGTTTTGTCAATGTGCCTTTTATAGATGTTCCTGAAAACCCTCAACCCCTTCCCTCTATTATCTTCTCCCACCTACCCTCTACTTTTGTACTATTGTGTTCCCATTTTCATTCATGCCAATGTATCTTTTGATTTCTTCCTTGATCTCATTGTCAACTCATTCATAGTTTAGTAACATGTTATTTAGCCTCCATGTGTTTGTGTGTTTTTAGTTTATTTCTTGTGATAGATTTCTCATTTTATAACATTATGGTCAGAGAAAATGCTTAATATAATTTCAATCTTCTTAAATTTATTGAGACTTGTTTTGTGCCCTAACATGTGGTCTATCCTAGAAAATGTTCCATGTGCACTAGAAAAAAACTGTGTATTATGCTGTTGCTTAGGGGTGAAATGCTGTGAAGATATGAACTATGTCCATCTGATCTAGTGTGTCATTTAAGGCCTCTGTCTCCTTGTTGATTTTCTGTCTGAAACAAATATTCCCTATGGGGATTGCGTTACAGTTGATCTCTCCCTTTATGTCCATCAAGATTTGCTATATATATTTAGGTACTCCTATGTTGGGTGCATAGATGTTTACAAGAATTATAGCTGCTTATTGGTTTAATCCCTTTATCATTAAGTAGTGCTTTTCTCTGTTTCTTATTATAGTCTTTGTTTTAAAGTCTATTTTGTCAGATATAAGTATTTATCCCCAGCATTTTTTAAAATTTCTATTTGAATTAAATATCTTTTTCCATCCCTTTATTTTTATTCTGAGTGTATCTTTCGATCTGGGATGGGTCTCTTGGAAGCAGCATCTATATGGTTCTTTTTCTCCTGCTATTCAACTACCCTATGTCTTTTGATTGGAGAATTTAAGCCATGTACATTTAAAGTGATTATTGGCTAGTGGAGGATGGTGGCACCATAATATATGTGACAGAAGATGGTTTCACTTTGGGTGGTGGGCACACATTGCAATATATAAATCTTGTATCATAGAAATGTACCCTTGAAACCTAAATGATCCTATTAACAATGTTACTCCAATAAATTTAATTAAAATTATAAAAATAAAATTATTAATATGCATATGCTTATTGCCATTTCTTTAAACTATGTTCTTTTTTTTTGACTTCTTAAAAATGATCCTTTAACATTTCCTGTAATAGTGGTTTGCTGGTCATGAACACCTTTCACTTTTACCTGTCTGGGAAGTCCTTTATTTCTCCTTCAATTTTAAATGATAGCCTACTGCATAAAGTAGTCTTGTTTATAGTTCCTTGCTTTTCATTACTTTGAATATTTCACACCAACATCTTCTGGCCTGAAATGTTTCTGTTGAGAAATCTGCTGACAGTGTAATGGAACTGCCTTTCTCTTGCTGCTTTTACAATTCTTTCTTTGTCTTTAACCTTTGCCATTTTAATTTTGGTATGTCTTTGTGTGGGCTTCTTTGGGGATCATTTTGTTTGGGACTCTCTGCACTTTCTGGACTTGTGTGTTTTTTTCCTTCCTTAGATTAGGGAAGTTTTCAGTCATTACTTTTTCAAACAGATTCTCAATCCCTTGCTCTTTCTCTTTTCTTTCTGGTACCCCTATGATGCATGTGTTGTTACACTTCATGTTGTCCCAAAGGTCCCTTAAACTATCCTCATTTTTTTAAATTCGTTTTTCTTTTTGCTGCTCTATATGGGTGTTTTCTGCTCCTTTGTCTTCCAAATTGCTTATTTGATCCTCAGTTTCATCCAACCTACTGTTTATTCTTCTAGTTTATTCTTCATTTCAGATATTGTATTCTTCATTTATAATGGGTTTTTTTATGGCTTCTATGTTCTTTCTTATGCTTGCTATCTCTTTGTTGAAGTTATCCCTAAGTTTCTTGAATATCCTTATAACCATTTTTTGAACTCTATATCTGGTAAATATCTTGCCTTTATTTATTTAGCTATTTTTCTGGAGATTTCTCCTGTTCTTTCATTTGGGTCACGTTTCTTTATCTTTCCATTTTAGCTGCCACTTTGTGTTTGTTTCTATATATTAGATAGAAAGTCTTGGTAGGGTGACCTTATGTAGTAGGTGTCCTTTGGTACCCAGAGGTGCAGTCCATTTAATCACTTGAGCTGGGTGCTCCGAGAATGCCCTTTGTGTGGTCCTTCTGTTGCAACTGAGTTTTGAGTGTTATTGGCCAGTTCATGCATAGGGTCAACCTTCAAGTTGACTGACTATGAGGACTGACCTTGACCACAGTGTATGAGCTGTTATGCAAGTGCTGACTATGGTAAGTAGAATTTACCTAAGCAGTGTCTGGTGCCTGCCAAGACCTTCCTTTGGATATGCCACTTGTGATGCTAATTGGGTTCTTCTCTGATATTGTCTGAAGCTGGTTATTGTCAGTATGTTCTAGGATCTCTTAGGATGGACTATGGTACAGGTCAATGTCAGTCACCTGAAACAAAGGCTTTTATTCTGTTTATTGTACCTTGTTTTTTTTATTATACTTTGTTCAATGTGCCTAAAGCTATTTCTAGAATATTCTAGTGGTGTCTCATGGAAGAAACTTAATTATTCTCAAAAAGGATAGTTCTTTATATGTGTGAAATGAAAAATTCTGTCTCTCTATTTCATTTCCTCTCCAGATTAAAAAGAGTTTCTACAATAATTCCTTTTATTATATGTGTAAGCCCTATAAAGTTCCATTTTTCAGAAGGCCTCTAGGTAGTCATATGTAGAAGAACTCTTAACCAAAACAATCAAGACAAACATTGGCTGATTACTCTTATAATCAGTCTATGTAATATTTAATTCAAGCATGTAGTTAAAATAGTTAAGTACAATAACATAAACAGATTCAGGAGATACCCAAATTGGGAAATATATAATACAACTGAGAGTACCATTAGTTAATCCAGAGATTTAACAAAAATAAAATTCATTCAGAGACCTTTGACAAAAATGTTTTCCAGAATCACTATTAATGGCTCAAGGACTTATGATGGGATTACTTCTGGATAAACTCATTGTAAATTGAAAATATTGTTAAGAAGAAAATGTATTCAATATACCTAACCTATTAAATGTCATAGCTTAGCCTACCCTACTTTAAACATGCTCAGAACACTTACAGTAGCCTAGAGTTGGGCAAAATTTTCTAACACAACACATTGTGGAATAAGGGTTGCTCACCTTGTGATTGCATGGCTGAGTGGAAACTGTGTTCTCACTGCCACTTTTCAGCAGCATGGAAGTATCATAGAGCATATGGCTAGCCCAGAAAAAAATCAAAATTTAAAATTCAAAGTAAAGTTTCCATTGAATGTGTATTGCTTTCATACCACCATAAAGTCCAAAATTCACAACTCGAACCATTGTAAATTAGGGACCTCCTATAGATTGAAATCCATTTTGCAGTTGAATTCCTTACCAGGCTGTTGCTTGTTTTCCTTATTTCCCTCTTTTGCTGGGTCTTCTACTGCTATTGTATCTTTTATATGTGTCCTTCAAATCTTTACCAGTTATGCAATATGAAACCCAAAGAAGAGTAGTTTAATGAAACACAGCTTTATTTTTCTCATATGTTACAAGAAAGGGCTTTTCATCTTTGCTTACCCTTCTTGTTTTACTGCATTTGGATCTAGTAATCCCATTCCAAACAGCTCACCTGGTGAAGCTGACCTGGAAATCTTTTATGATGTTGCCATTTATGCTTGCCCCTCCATCTTCTTTCCATCACTCTACTCCTTAACTATTGATATAGTTGTCAAAACTTTAACCTTGTGTCCCTCTGGTGTTGGAGATTAATCCCTGTAGGCATCATTTTCAGCCCCTTGAAAATGCATGATAAGGTTACCATCTCTGATTTGACAGTTTGTCCATACTTGTGAGCCAGGCTCCCTAGCTTTCTTGAAATCAACCTAGACACAGTAAAACCCAGATATGAAAATCTCAGAGACTTGAATCAGAAGAACTTGAATTTGCAGAATGGTTCCACAATATTCTACCTACACAATACTAGGGTTGTTTTGAGCATTGAAAGAGATAATGAAGAAGGGTTTGATCCCTGATAAACTTGTATAGTGCTTAGGTGTGAAGCACAAGTCTAAGAAGTTCACATGTGTTATCTTGTTTAATCCTCACATCAACCCCTTGAGCTAAGTACTAGTAGTTCTATTTTGTAGATAATCTGAGTCATAAAGTATTTTAAAGCCTCAGTCAGTTATATAGCTATGTAGTTTTATATTAGGTTGACCAAAAAGTTTGTCTTTCTCCATAAGATGGCTATAGTAGTGCTTAGTTGTCTTTAACTTCATTTAAACAATTTTGTTAGATTGTATTGTGACAGGGGTCATATCAGTGTGCATTTAAAAAAAACATTGAAATTGGTGAATTTTTGTTGCCATTTTAATATTGAAGGTGGAATAAGCAACATTTTCCAAATATTATACTTTATTATTTCAAGAAAGTTAAAAACACAACTGAAACACAAAAAATAATTTGTGCAGTGTGTAGAGAAGGTACTGTGACTAATCAAACATGTCAAAAGTGGTTTGTGAAGTTTTGTGCCAGAGATTTCTCACTAGATGATGCTCCATAGTCCAGTAGACCAGTTGAAGTTGATAGCAATCAAATCGAGATGTTAATTGAGAACAATCAATGTTATACCATGCAGAAGATAGCTGACGTACTCAAAATATCCATATCAATAAAGTTATTGGTGAAAATTAAAAATGTGTCTTTTATTTTATAGAAAAACCATACAGACTTTTTGGCCAATCCAAAACTATAAGTGGTAGCCCCAGGACTTAAACACAAGTTGCCTAGTTCCAGAGTTTTCCCTGCTGACCACTATGGTGTACCATCTCTATATTGGTAGCTCTTACTATGGGTGTTATTGCCCTTAGCTGCATAACCTTGACAGATGGGAGATGCAAAAAGACTGAGGCTTCCTTTTTTGCATGAGGTCATTCTTTTCTCTTTCTTTTTCCATCAACTTACACTCCCCTTTCACTTCTCCTGTGCAGATGATAAATCATAAACACTTCCTTCTGCCTTGCCACTCATGTCCAACTCTTCTCTTCACCCTTCTTCACTAGGAACTTTATATGCTACTCTATGCCAGGTTCCATGTGGTTCTGAACTCTTCCTAATTCTCACTGTGCACTTATAGACTACCTTAGTTTTTCACCAGCCTTTCAAAATATTCCTACCTGAACTAGATACCATGTGAATGACCAGAGTACATTCTCAGGAGAGTAGTTACTTCCTATGACCTGGATGTTATACTTCTCTTTACATTTCCCTAAAGACTGTTGATTTCCTTAGAAGCACAGTGAAATAAAGGAGAGATTATATTTGGAGATCAGGGTTGAGGATGAATTATAATTTTAAGTAGAGTGGTCAAGGTACCTCACTGAACCAGCATCATGTGAACAAAGACTTGAAGGAAGTGAAAAGTGAGCTGACGTTTTGTGGTTGTTGTTAATTACACATCTATTCTCTCCATTTTTTATACATAGGCTCTTATGATCTGAATCAATTTAGAAAAAGAGTGTCACATTTTATCCTTCCAATTTTCCATTAACAACTCCCAGCCTTCTCTCACCTTCTTTTAGTTAGGGACACAGAGTAAAGCATTATTCAGTTCTTTCTTTCTTTCTTTCTTTCTTTCTTTCTTTCTTTCTTTCTTTCTTTCTTTCTTTCTTTCTTTCTTTCTTTCTTTCTTTCTTTCTTCTTCTTCTTCTTCTTCTTCTTCTTCTTCTTCTTCTTCTTCTTCTTCTTCTTCTTCTTCTTCTTCCTTCCTTCCTTCCTTCCTTCCTTCCTTCCTTCCTTCCTTCCTTCCTTCTTTCCTTCCTTTTCTCTCTCTCTCTCTCTCTCCCTCTCCCTCTTTTTAATTGTAGAGAGAGGGGAAGGGGAGGAGAAAGAGAAGGAGAGAAACATCAATGTGTGGTTGCCTCTCACACACCCCCTTCTGGGGATCTGGCCCACAACCCAGGCATGTGCTCTGACTGGGAATTGAACTTTTGGTTCGCAGGACTGCGCTCAATCCACTGAGCTACACCAGCCAGGGCCTGTATCCAATTCTTAATTTCAGCTGTCAGATAATTTTTCTTTTCACATAGTAGGCACTTCACAAATATTTATTAAATGAATCAATAAATGAACAAAGGCCACTAGCTCATAGTAGAAGGTGGTAACTAATAACTGATTTTGAAGACTCCAAGAATATATTCCCTTGAATGGGATCCTTTGAAGAAGCACTTATGCAAGACCTGGAGGTAAATTGGAGAAATAGCAGGTGGTGGATTTGTCATTTGGGGCTGAAGCTCTCCCTATGCAGTGCTTTAAGAATTGCCTTTCATTAGGGGTTCATAGCTCACTCCATGAGCTACCCCTGAACTTGAGGACTGGGCACTCATTGATTCTGTGAAAATAGGAAGTGGGAAAGTCAACTTTGAGGTATTTTTCCATTTAGCTTTTAATCTTCCAAGTCAGCTTTGCTGCCATTTACCACAAAGCAAACAGCAAGCAATTTTTCTCAGGGTCCCACATCTTGGGCAGGCTAAATGCAAAAGGCCCTTGACAAAAGTCCCTGCACTGAGATTATTGTTTGTAAAAAAAGAAAACAGAAATTCGCAAACCATAGAATTCTGACATAGCATGCAGGAGAACTTTTTGGGACATAATTTTTCCTTGGCTTGAAATATGCAAACTATGGAAATTAATGTAATCTATGTGTGTAAAATAGGTAATGAGCAAAGGAAACTTAGAAGATGGGTGAACTTATAGTTCATTGTCCCACCTAGAACACTCCTGACAGTAAAAGGGTCTCTATTAATCATCACATTAGAAAAACAGGCATAAACCAAGACTTTCTCAGGCAAATAAGAATATATGGTGACTTTTTATAGAAGAAAAGTACTGTGAAAAAAAGTGTACAGAGAAGTATAGGTAAAATTTAATGTTTTCCCTCCCTACTGTGCATTTTACACACCTTTGATGCTGCCATTCTAACCATAGAATCACCAAATCATATAATTTAATTTCACCAATTTCAGATGTGCAAGCCCCATAACTGAGCCAGTTCCTTAGATTAAGTAAATCTCTCTTTTTCTCATCTCTACACACACACACACACACACACACACACACACACACACACACACCCTATTGTCTTACTGTGTGGCAGATCCTGGCCTGCAGGATCTGTGTATGTTGTAGCTGCTTGTGAACAAATACACATGGACAACAAAAGTCCCATGGAGAAGAAGGGACGGCATGGCCACTCTCTGAGAGAGAGAGGGTGAGAGGGCCAGAGAGCTCAGTCCCTGCCTGGACAGGCTTTTATTGCTTCTCTGGGTACATTACATGGAGGGTAGTCCTCATTTACTATGCACAGGTTCACTGCAGGGGACTACCTTTTACAGATAACAAAGGAAAGAATGTTGCTAATTACTTCAAAGAGAAGGATGTTATAGACCAGGGGGAAAAGTGGTTGAACTGGTCACACTCCATACTTGCGAGGTTTAGCTCAGATTTTAGGAAGTTGCAGTAAGCCCTTGCTGCCTCAATTCAGGGTGAGGGAGTTTTAGCAAAAGCAAGTCTCATAGCAGTCTAGGTACAATGCAGGCCTGACTTCCCATGGGAAAACCTCTGCATGGGCGTGGTCTTGGGTGCCACTTGCTCCCCACTGGTTTTTCACGTGAGTGCTGAGCTACATTTCCATGCCATACGAAGTGGTTCCATACATTACTGGTTCTGTTTCTTAGCAGAACTCTGCCTAATATAGTCAGTATTCCCAGATTTATCTCAAAGCTTATTTTACCAGAAGTTAATTGGCAGACAGATTTTGGGTGATCTGTTGCTAAGTGTGAAAACTGCAAAAATCTCTGTTCCCAAGTTCTCCACCTGAAGGGGCAGGGTTCATTTCTGATTAATCAACCTATCCTCAATGCCTAAGACTGTGCCTGGCACAGAGGTGGAGGAGGTACTCAGTAAATGTTTGTGGGTGAATTTACATGACAGTAATACTTACCTGTGCAAAAAGTCAGGTTTACTTGCAATACTTTTGCAAGTAAACAAGAAACTATTTACAATGACCTTAAAGAAAGTAATTTTGTATAGACAGAGATGCATTGAAAATCTAATGTAGTCTCTTAGTAAATTTGGAATCTTTGAGGGTTTGGTAGAGGGAAATGGAATACCCAAATTTCCTCTTGATATCAATGTACCATCACAGTTAAGAACAAAAACACTGTTGCTAGAACATCTGGGTTCTAATCCCAGCCCTGCCATTTGGTATCTGTGTGACCTTGAGAAGTTTACTTAAACTCTCTTAATCTCAGTTTATCCACATGAAAAACAGAAATAAAAACATGCTACCTCAAAGGTTGAGTTAATACAAATAAAATACAGACGGTCCGTGACTTAGGCT
This sequence comes from Trachops cirrhosus, assembly GCA_028533065.1. Classification (NCBI taxonomy): domain Eukaryota; kingdom Metazoa; phylum Chordata; class Mammalia; order Chiroptera; family Phyllostomidae; genus Trachops; species Trachops cirrhosus. The sequence goes on from CM052548.1 coordinate 39,784,622, forward strand.
AGTTCAACTAATGATTTTTCTACTTTATGATGGTCCAAAAGTGTTACTCATTCAGTAGAAACCAAACTTTGAATTTTGAGTTTTGATCTTTTCCTGGGCTAACAATATGAGGTAAGAGACTCTGCTGAGATGCTGGGCAGAGGCACTGACATGAGTATGCCCAGCTGTAGGCTAATGTAATTGTTCTGATCATGTTTAAGCTGTGATGTTTGGTAAGTTAGGTATATTCAACTCACTTTTGACTTACAATATTTTCAAAGTACAGTGGGTTTATCAGGATGGAACACCATCAAAAGTTGAGGATCATCTATACTCAAAATAGTGTCTGGTATCTAGTAAGTACAGTAAAGGTGTTGGCTGTCATTACTATCATCCTCTTTCATTTGGTGATGAACACTCATTGTCTGCAACTATACTGAGGGCCAGATATTTAAAAAGTAAAGCAAAAAGGCAAACTGTGAATAGATCTGTCAGAGAAAATATTCAAAAATGATGAGGTAAATGTGCAAAAAGGTAGTGTTTGGGAACACAGAAGGCAGCTAATTATCAAAACCAAATAGCCCATGAAGACTTTATGGAAGAGGTGAAATTTCAGCTAAATTTTGAAAAATGAGTAAGAGTTCACAAGAGAGAGCAGTGGAAAAGGCATGTCTAGGTGAGGAGGCAACATATACACAAGCATATGACATAGTTTGGGAAATGTTGTATGTGTTTTGAACCAGAGCAATATCCAAGAGGTACTCAGTAGGTAAGAGACAAGTGGGCATAGAGCTCCAGAGAAGGGAAAGTCTGGAGGATTAATCTGGAAGTCATAGTGTCAGAAAAGTTGTCACTGCAGCTCTGAGCTGTGGGCAAGAATGAGCATGAGGGTGAAAAAATATGAGGGTCATCAAGGACCATGGTGTTTAAGGAGCAGGTGGGGGTGACACACTTGCCACAGAACAGTCAAAGACATACGGCGGAAACACAGAAGAGAATTGTATGGTGGAAGCTGAGACAGAGGAGTGTTCCAAGGTGAAAGCATGCTAATTTCTTCTTGTCACTATAATTTTGCTATTTATGTAAATAGAATTTATTAAAATACATGGTCTTTTCCTTCACTTAGTATATTGTTTTAAAGGATCATCTATGTCATAACATGTGCCAGTACTTCATTCTTTCTCTGTGTGGTTGAATAATTTTCCATTGGGTGGATATCGCACATTTTGTTTATCCATTCATCACTTGATGGTCATTACTGTTATTTCCACTTTTTGGGTGTTATGCATAATGCTGCTATGGATATTCATACACAGGTTTTTATATGAACATATGTTTTTAAGTGTTTGGGTCCAACAATTATAAATTACCTGAATAATATAATAAAATTCTATGTAAGCATCAAAAATAATGGTATAGAGTTGTATATGCTAATATGAACCAAAGAGTTAAATGAAACTACAAGGCACATTACACTGTGTATTGAATAAACATATTTTGTAATTAAAAGCAAACAAATAAATGAATGAATAAGAAAAATAATAAAGGGGATGACAGGAAAATGACTGTTTCAAGTCTTCCCTTCTTCCCAAAAGCAAGCACCAATATGCAGAAGCCTTGAAAACAGTCAAAAGGGGGTTGTACCCATTTGCTGTGTTAAAAAATAAACAATAGCTAAAACAAAATTTCCAATTACATAACTTTAAGGTAATCTTATTTCACATTTTTGGGGAGTTTTCCATGAATGTATAATTAAGATAATTTCCAGTAACTATGTGAATTTAGTCAAAGTAGGGAGTATTTGCTGTTTTAGAACTTGTGTGGGCACAATTTAAAACTAAAAAAAGGAAAACATCTTTTAATGCTCTTGAAGAATTTCCAGTGCTTTCAGTCCTAGGATACCATCCAAAAAATTGTCATAAATCTTAGTTTTGTCCCTGTAGAGCCATCTGCTCCTAGGGGAGCTCTCCCATTTACCTGTCTTTCTTTTGTTTTATGAAAATCTCTCTCAAATAAATGCTGCTGTAGTCTGTAACATTGGTGGCCTCAGTCGCACCTTGTTCCCTACAGTTCATACCTCAGAGGGGACGTCCTGTCCCCTAGAATCTGGATTGCCCTGTGACTCACCAATGGAGTGTGGCCACCATAGAAGCAGTGCTGTGCCAGTTCCTTGCCTAACACTTAAAAATCCTGGCAGCTTCTGCCTTTGTGCTCCCAGGAGACTTAAAACACCAAGTTAGAGTCTGGCTACCCTGCTGCAGAGACCATGTGGAGAGGCCACAGAGAGAGGCTGTATGAAGAGGTGAAGACGCCCTGAGCCATCCATTATCCAGTGTCCCTCTTGCCCTAGTGGCTAAATATAGCCACATAAGTAGCCACTGAAAAGACCAGCAGGGAAAGTACCCAGCAGAACCCAGCCCAGTTACTGAATCCTAACAAAAAAAAAATTAGTTATTGTGTTGTAGGCCACAAAGTTTGGGGTAGTTTGCTATACACCCATAGATAAACAAAACAAATAACTGTGTCTTTTTCCTGAGAAAGAAAGGTGTAAAAAAATTTGCAGAAATTTAAATGACCCTCAAAGGGATAAGAACAAACTTTTTCATGTTTCAAGTTAACCCTTTCATAATCAAACCTTTCATATCACAAGTAGAGAGACTGAGACTGTTGAAAATCAAGTGAAGCAGTGAGCTTACAGAAATTTGTTTTCTTCAGCCCACATAAACTCATGAGAGCTGAGTCCCTTTTTTGTTAAGGCTGTAGATCTCAAATTTTTCTCTCTGCTGTTTTCATGTACTTGCTTGCTGAGAAGTATATTCAAATGCATGTTCATTCCCTAGAAATCCCATTACCTCCCTTTCAGCTTTAATATGCCCCTGAAACCTACTCTCGACTCCTCTCATTTTTTTTTAAACTTGCTCTGTCCTGTGGGCCACCACAGCCCCTGTTTCTCTTGAACACTCCTTGTCAAAGTGTAGATCCCAGGTAAGCAGCAACAACATCACCTGAAATTTATTAGAAATGCAAATTTTTGGCTCTGCTTCACACTTACTACAGTGGAAACTCTGGAGGTGGGACATTTGGTTTGTTTTGACAAGCCCTCCAGATGATTTCTAATGTGCACTGAAGTTTGAAAACCACTGCCCTAGATCAGAGGTCTGCATCCTTTTTTCTATAAAGGGCTAGATAGTAAATAGTTTAGGATTTTGAAGCCAAATGGGCTCTGTTGCAAGTATTCAACTCTACTGTTGTAACATGAAAACACTAACAGGCATTATATTAATGAATACGTGCAGCTGTGTTCTAATAAAATATTACTTATGGGTACTAATATCAATATTTGGATTTCATAAGATGTTCATGTGTCACAACATATTATTCTTTACATTTTTTCAACCATTTAAAAATGTGAGAATTATTCTCAGTTTGAGGGCTATATGAAAGCAGACAGTGGACTGAGCATGGTCCACGGGCAGTAATTTTTGCAAACCCTTGCCTGGAACATCTCTGGTTTGCTCTCACACATTTTGTTGAAGTATCCATCTTTAGTTGAACAATGTTTTCTTTTGAGACCTCCAGATGCGTGTCACACTCTCCAGGCCATTAACCTTACCTGAGGCCATGTCTTGAGGAAATGGCTCCATTTGGGACACCGCATTTAGGAGAATTGTCTGTATGTAGCCCCCTAGCCAGGACCCTCCATCTCCTTCTGGAGAACTGACTCCACCTCAGATCAGTCTTGATGGCAGTGGATTCAGAGGACAGTTTACTCCCCAAGACCAGCAGTGTAGTCCATGCTGAGCTGGGCTCTCATTACCCCAAATAAATCAGAAATGTAGGGTGGAGATGACCCCTCCAGGCTCATCCTGGACAGGGATGAGGTTCTTCGGCCAGACCACATCCTCTGGAGCTGTTCGTTCAAGACCGGGTGTTCCCTGGGGCTGGAATCTGAATTGTTTGTGTAATGCTATTCCCAATCACACCTTCTTTCCAGGTGGTCAAGAGACCAGTGTGTCTTGGCATAGTTGGGGCAGAAAGCACAGGGAACACTGTAGCAAGCATTAGAGTCTTCTAATTTTAAAAGAAAAAGATGACACTGAGTCCTACTGCTCTCATGGGATGTAGATATGTTCCTCTCTCCCTTTTCTTTCCCCTCCCGGGAGAAGCACAGATACGTTAATGGTGCTGGTGTTTTGGTTCCCATGCTGCATAGTCACAGAACCCCCAGCAAATGGCTCCCTCCATCTTGGCTGCCGCTCTGGGAATTGCAATGCTTTCAGGCTCCTGAGGTAAGTGGCGAGCAGATGGAAATTTTTTTCTTGTAATAAAAAAGAATCAAAACATTTCAGGATGTCTTGTCTCTGGCCAAGCTGAGGATTTTATTGTTGTTGTTATTATTATTATAAGTAAAGCAGGAAGGTGTTAAATTGGTGAACTTCTCTTTCTGCTTTGGAATTAGAACAGAATCCTTCTTCTGATAAAGATCAGGAACCCAGTCCATATACCATTGCAATCAAGCTTCCCTGTATGGAGCTGGTCCAAGGGTGGAGCCTAAACAAAGGGTTAGCTTTCTAACCAGTAACTGTATCACACTGTGTGAGAGAAAAATAGGGACTGGCTGGTAGAATGGTTAGTACAATTGTCACCAGTAGCAGTTACCGTGAATGGGGCACTTGACATAAGAGATATGAAATAGAGATGCAGAGAGATCAGGTAACTTGTTCAAGGTCACCCAGTTAAGTGGTCAAACTGACTGCAGTTTCAGATGTACAATATTTGGCTCCCCCATCCTTTAATTGCTCCAGGAGACCTCCCAGCATCAACTGACAGGTCATTTTCCTAACATCGGCACCTCAGGTTATGAGGACCACCTATTGTTCTAAGCACCTTACCTAATCAACTCGTCTAACCCCCATCTTTATATAGTAGACACCATCATTATCCAAATTTACATAAGAGGCACTTGAAGTACAAAGAGGGAATAACTCCTCATACACAGCAACTTATTTGATTTACTCAGTGGAATCTGAACCCAAGGCACCTGGTTTTAGCAGCTGCTCTTGCCCCTGCACCACAGGCTCTGGAGCCAGATCGAGGCTTTAAGTCCCTGCCCTGCTGCTTGTTGACTGCATGATCTTTGGAAAGTTATATAATATTTCTTTTTAGAAAAAGATTTTATTTCTTTATTTTTAGACAGGTGGGAAGGAAGGCAGAAAGAAAGGGGGAGAAACATGAATATGTGAGAGATACATCAACAGGTTACTTCACACACCCCCAACTGGGAACCTGGCCCACAACCCAGAAATGTGCCCTGACTGGGAATTGAACTGGCAGCCTTTTGGTTCAAAGGCTGGAGCTTCAATTCACTGAACCACACCAGCCAGGGCTAGAAAGTTATGTAATATTTTTGAACCTCAGCTATCGCATTTGTAACATGGGCCTAATGTGGTTAATAGTGACAAGTAATGAATTATCCCTTGAAAGTCTATCCAGCTCAGAAGAAAATAAATAAGCACAATAGGGAAATGTGGCTGAATTCAGCTTTCATGACCCTATTTCACTAGACCTCTAGGGTGTCACACACCCCCACATGAACGGTAATGAAAGGTTATTTTCTATTTTGCAAATTCACTTATGAATTTATTTGTTTCCTGAGGTCTTTTGCAGTACACTTGCTATCTCTTGCTATGCAGGCAACAGATCATTTAAAAATGGAGGCTGTTATTTATTAAATATTACCAATCGAGTCTATCCAGGCTAAATGGAGGGACACATGGACTTTTAAATCTATTTTAGTAATTTTTTTTTACTAAAAATATATGTACATTATAGAAAATGCAGTTAGAATGAAGAAGACAACAGTCACATAATCCCAGCAGTAAGAGATTAGCATGATTAACATTTTGGTATATAGTCTTCTGATCTTTTTCTATGCATATGTATATAATATTTTCAAAAAATTCAGATAATATTATACTTAAGTTGTACACTAAATTGTGTATTATGAACACATTTCAACATCATTAAATATTCTTCTACAATGTCATTTAAAAATATATATATATTTTTCACTGCATTTTTATACTATAATTTTAAAAATCAATTCCCTATTGTTGATTATTCCAGTTGCTTTCAATATTTCCCTAGTATATAATTAAAGTTTTGATGAAAATTCTTTCATTAAGTGGAAGAATACAGCCTTCCACATCATTTGGAATTTAAACATCATATTTGAGATCTGCATTTGGGTTTCTTTCTGGGCACGTATTTACTGTGTAACCTTGAACAAGTTACTCAACCTTTTTGATTTTCAGTTTTCTCATTGGTGAATATGGATAATGATAATAGCCTCCACGAAATGACTAGAATTAGATTGAGAGACTTCACATACACAACTGCCAGGTCAAATGATATGCATATTTTCAAGACACAGAATAAAATTTCTGTATTACCTTCCAGAAAGGTTGAGCTATTTATATTCTTGCCAGCAGTGTAAGACAGTACCAATTTCCATCAAAACTTGGCAACATTAAGTATTAACATAAAAAAATTTTTGCCAATTTGATTGGCAGAAAATATTTTTGTGTTGTTTTAATTTGCATTTCCGATCAAATGGATTTTTAAATAAAGGTGTACCTCTGTGAGTCATGTGGTACCAATGACTGGGGAAGAGAAGGCTGACCAGTGAATAAAAAGACTTGGAATGAAGAATAGCAAAGAGTTTTGAAATATAAACTGTTGGGGAGAGACAGGACTTGAAAGAATAACACTTCTAACCCCATGAACTGTGCCACCAGACACCAGATCTCATATTTATAGGCAGTATTTTACACTGGGTTGTCTGGGAATTTAAGGCTGCCAAAATTCAATGTTTGGACACTAAGTCTCAGTTGGAGGATGGACAAGAGAGATGAACATGTTTTTTCCAGGCTAGAACACCTCCAAACCCTGTTCCCTGTGTGGTGATGGATCAGTCCCAACAGCCTCTGTGTCTGTGTCCTCTGCTTCCCACTGTCACAGTCATAGGGTACAGGGGCAGTTGAACAACATGGCAATCAGGTGATGATGCAATGCCTCTGGAAGCTGCCAAAGAGAAAGGGCAGACCAACCTACGTCAATTAAGGAGCAGTAAAACCCTGGGAATTAGACCTTGGCTCTTCTTCATGGCTTTATTACAGCTCAGAAGAAAATAAATAAGCACAATAGGGAAATGTGGCTGAATTCAGCTTTCATGACCCTATTTCACTAGACCTCTAGGGTGTCACACATCCCCACATGAACAGTAATGAAAGGTTATTTTCTATTTTGCAAATTCACCTATGAATTTATTTGTTTCCTGAGGTCTTTTGCAGTACACTTGCTATTCTGAACTGAAACCAGGACTGCATTTAGTCACTCAGCCAAACTTAACACTGTGGATGCAGAGGTACAGAAAATATGGCCTTGTCCTGAAGCTGCTCTCAGTGACCCACCTGCAAATGTTTCCAACTTGGTAATTTAAAAACTTGTAAGCACAACATTTCAAAAGACTATATAATTGATAGCAGGTACCAAGTAGCTTCTAGTGGCTCACCCTCTCTTAAAGGGCAACAGACAATGAATATAAGGCTAGGTCAGGTACAGTCCCTGGTGGAAAAGGGGCTTTCCTGCTCTGAGAGCCACAAGGAAGCCTGTGACCTACCTCTGCCATGAGTTGCCCACACTGACCACATTTGGTGGTCAAGTCACAGACCACACAGAGAGCTGTTCTGCCCCATGCTCCATTGCTTCTCAGACCACCTTCAAGATCCTTCTGTCTGGCCCATGGGTGCAGCAGGCCTAATAGTTTCATTGTCTGCCTTCTTTCTCCCAGCACAGTCCAGCACCTTTTATATTTTTATTTTTTATTTTTAATCCTCACCCAGAGATATGTTTATTGATCCTAGAGAGAAAGGGAGAGGAGAAAGAGAGAGAAACAATCAGTTGTCTCCTGTACATGCCCCTCCTGAGGACCAAACCCACAACCTAGGTATGTGTCCTGACCAGGGATCAAACCTCCAACCTTTTGGTACTCAGGATGATGCTCTAACTAACTGAGCCACCTGGCCAGAGTGATACTCCAGCACCTTTTAAACACCCACCTTTTGGAGGGAGCCAATAAGGTCCCTTAGATGCTGCATTCCCCCTTCCTTCCTTTTCTCTACTGCCCTCAAAAAATTTTGGGCCCCCTGCTGACTCTGGGTTTAACCTCTAGCTTGCTAGGTCATTGTCCTTGCTTGTCAGTTTTGTCTATTTTACCACCTTCTTGTTTACCTCCAATGGCTAGTCTATTCTCAGGTCTTTCTGATTTTACCTCCCAAATATATCCTATGTCTGTTTACTTCTGATTGTCTCCACCTACCAATCTACAATCATCACTCCCCAGGACCCTTGAAACTTTTGGTCTCCACATTTTTCAGTCTTGTTCCTCTTTGATTCACTCTAACCAAGCCTTCAAGAATTTAAAGTAATTCAATGGCTTCCCATTGTTTTTAGGAAAAGTCACAAATCTCTAACCTGATCTTTTTGACCCTATTCCCTGTGCACATCTTTTGCTTCACCTCATTCCATTATTCCCTGGGTTTTCATCACCTTGGCCATGGTCATCTTTCAGTTTCTCAAATCATCCCTGTTTCCTTCTTCCTGAGGGCCTCTGCACTTGTGTTTCCTTCAGTCTGGACCATTTTCCCCATCCCCTGCTGAGGTCCTCTGAATCTTTCAGATCTTCTCCCAGAAGTTACCTTCTTATAGATGTCATTCCTCACCCCTAACTAGACCAGACCCCATATATGTTCTTAGCTCTCCATATAACTTTTCCTTCATGAGCTTTTGCACCTTTCGTAAGTGTATACTTGTGTACTTATTTAAGGCCATAGTCAGTTAGACTCTAGTACTGGTAAATAAAGAGATCATCGTGTTCTTACTATTACATTTCTAGCACATATTTGGTATATAATAATCAGTAAATTATTTATTAAAATGATGAAGAAATGATTAACAAAACCAGTTACCTTTCTTAAGAAACCATAAGATTTTTCCTCAGAAATAGAACATCTATGTATGACACCTCCTGATTTGGTCACATTGGGGTACTTTGGGTAACAGGATCAAGAGGCCATTTATCTTTGGGGTTTCATGAATAGGGAGAGCTGTCTAGGAATTTTTTATTCTTTTACACCAATTTTATAGGGATCATGGTGATTTAGGGTAAGCATGGTGTAGGGTAATAAAGCAAATATATCTAATTAAATTGCTTCTCCCCCTCCACCTCCTGACCTTGACCTACTCATCAGTCCTTATCTCAAATGTATGCAGGGATCTTGTCAACATTACAGGAACATTCTCTTCCTCTTGCTGCTTCCACTCATTTGATCATTAAATGGGTGTTTCTTTCTTTGTCATTACTTTGATATTCTCATTTATCTGTCCTAATCTTACTTAAATTTCTAGATCCAGCTAAATTTCCATAGAAATCATTGAACCCTTTATTGAATAATTACCATGTTCCAATCACTGTGCTGAGCACATCACATATATTATTTATTTATTTTTTTTTCTCTTTCTTTTTTTTTTTTTAATTTTTATTTTAGTTTATTCAGTACAGTTTCTATCCTTTATTCCCTTT
>CM052548.1:39794743-39814781 GCA_028533065.1 Trachops cirrhosus
ACCTGCGGGGCCTGGGCCTCACAGGTCCCGGGGAGTGCCTGGGCTTTTCCGGGTCCACGGGTGCGCAGTCTCTGGGTCCCGAGGGGCGCGCACTTCTCCTACCTGCGGGGCCTCTATTATTTAATTTTATCCTTAGTACACAGTGGGGTAGGTATCATTTTCCCTATTTTTCAAAGCTTAGAGACTCAAATAACTCATTTAGTGTCATCCGACCAGCTTCAAACTTAGGTCTGTCTGACTTCAAATGCCACACAGTTCATCTCACTGTGTTCAGCTGCCTTCAGTTACTCCAGGAAGCACTTCTTGGTGATTCTTATTCTTACTAATCCCTCTGCCTCTGAATTGCTAAATTTCTTTTAGGTATGACACTCAACTCCAGATTTTTTTATGTTCTCTGCTAATTTGTTGGGGTTCCATGTAAATTCCCCTGTCTCTTCAATTGTCCTTATGAGTAGGAGAGTGATGACTGCCACCTCTATTCCTCTTTACCCTGAGCTAACTTTGGATAAAAAATATTAGGTCTGCTTCAGGCACTCTTTATAGTTGTTTTTACTCCCACGATGTGGAGTAGTGGGGGGAAAAAGAGCAGGAATTCATCAAAGAAAAAAATCTACATGGGACAGTTGGTTGAGGGGATATCCTGCATCTAGTAGTGTGCCTAAGCCTTTGGAAGTATTATGGTAGTTTTGTTCACATTTGCACTCTCCTAAGCAACTAAATAATCATAACAGGAAGTATTGTGTTCATGGAAAAGGCAAGCATATGCCCCTTTGAAAACAAACAACGTACATCTTGTCAGTGCGATGGCATTCTGTGAAATAGAAAAACATATGTCACTGTGGTGATGAGTTAAAATAACAAACTATAGACAGTGCTGCCTCCCAAGCAGCTTGGATTTCTTAACTGCAAGTTGGTATAGCTCCTTTCCTTTCTTAATTGTGAGTCTTCATCTTAATTGCCTCACAGACTTGTAGTGAGGCTGTTCAGCCTATATTAACATCATTACCATACCCATCACTAGTTCTCCTTGCACATGGCTGTTAGGATTTGTTTTGTTTTGTTTTTTTAATTGCATGTTCCACTGCGTAACTACATTTTCTTTGTATTCTATCCAAACTCCTACCTTTGCTTCTGGTTATGAAGTCTCTCTCCCAGGTCATTTGGGTTCCAATAATCAGGTTAGGTTGTTTTCTCCAGACATTTTGATGGAGACTCACTCTTCCAAGTCTGTTTTCAGAAAAGTAGGTCAAAGTCATAAAGAATAGACTTCCTGAGCAGTGACTTTCTGGTTCATCATTAATCACTTCCTTGTGAATAATTGGGAAAATATATTTCATGTAAGTCCTGGTAGGTATTAAGATCCTCTGTAAAGTCCTGTGAGGATACAGATAATTTTATGACACCAGGGAAAAAACAAGGTTTCCATTTTTCAAACCATAGGTTTCTCCTCTCATTTTAAAGTCTCAATAGGTTCCACTTTTATAATTTCAATAAATAAATAGGAAATAATTCTGAGGAGTTATTTGCATACTTAGAAGAAAGTAAGTGTGCTCTAGTGAGTTAAGGATATAAAAGGGTGTTCTCAGTCCAACACTGGGCACAGTCTTTTGTCAGAAATAATTTCTACTCTGTGGGTTGGATTTATTAAACCAGAGGTATAGGATACAGGGAAAGGTAATGAGTCACACAGACCCTTTAGTTCTAAATTGTTTTTACTTAGTCATGACCCAGTTCTACAAGATGAAAAATTATTTGGCTATAGCCTAAAGAAATATTCACACTACAAAATAAAGTCTTTAGAGGGTAACCCCAGACTTGATATTCATATAGAGATTATACGGATAGAGATTTAATCTCGGATAGAGATTTTGACTGGTAATCAATCTAGAATCTTCTCTTGGTAGACCAGACAATTGTCCTACATCTTTTAGAAATAGTGAGCTCAGAAACAAGATGCAACACACTAATTCACTGCCTTTGATTTGGCCCATGGGATTTCAAACAAGGCTTAGATGGGCATGCTGAAGTCCAGCTTCTACATGGCAACATAGCTATTAAGTGATGGAGGTCAGGATAGCTGAATAGTGCCTATCTCCATTAGAAACCAGGCCTTTTGTACCAATGGAAACACTCCTGAAGCATCCAATACAGCTACTGAGCAAATGATCCTGTATGCGTTCTTACTGTGGAAAGATCCTGGTTCACAACAGAGCCTTTCCAGTCACCTCCTTACAGACAGAAAGAAGCATAATTCAGTCCTTCAAGAATCACCAGGCACTGATTAATGCAGGAATGGGAATGGGACCCCATAGACAAGTATACCTATTTCATTGTACTTGAGAAGCTCATTCCAAGATGAAATTCTTAATAATACAAATATAATTCAGGCCAAAGCTAAGGATAAGAAAAAAAAAGGAGCTATGTCAATTCTTCATGCAACCTCTAGTTTGAAAATGTTCCCTTACTTTACATCTGTGCTTACCTTCATTCATTTACTCATGTTACAGAACAGAGCGGGGGGGAGGAGCTGAATGATATAAAAGATCCCCCCTTTTTCTCCAGGGGTTCCTCCACACCTGCTGGGTTCATTTTGCCTGCCGCCTGAGGAAAGATGTCTCTTAATACCAGAGATCAGTGAAAAGGAAAGGAATTTATTATTTATTTGAAATAACACAAACTAAAGTTCCCCACAAATGCACACAGCCCTCCCGGCACCCTCCACATGGCAAAAGGGAGCATTTTGAAAGCCTCGTGGTCCTGACTCTCACCCAAGCCACATGGTCCCAACCAAGACACCAAAGCCGAGTGGTCCTAAACAGATGCGTGGTCCCAAAAAGAGAGACACCCAATGGCTGCCATGCCTCCATTTCAATCCCAGCACCAATCTTCCTCTGCAGGCCCATTTCCAGCTCCTCTCACAATTGGCCACAGCTGCCAGCATTCTGGACAGGTGTGGCCCTGTGGTGTGAAGCCAATTATCTCCAAGCTCTTCTGGACCCTATTACAAATCCTTATTTTGGGCTCCCCTCTTGGCTGCACCCTGTTACAATGATACTGTAACATAGAGAACCCCAAAGATTCCACCAAGAAACTACTAGAACTTATAAATGAATTCAGCAAAGTAGCAGGATATGAAATTAATGTCTGGAAACCAGTTGCATTTTTTTTTACCAGTTGCACTTTTATATGCCAATAACAAACTAACAGAAAGAGAAATTAAGAAAACAATCTCATTCACACTTGCTTCAAAAAGAATAAAATACCTAGAAATAAATCTAACCAAGGATGTAGAAGATCTGTACTTGGAAAATTAGAAGACACTGAAAAAAGAAATTGGAGAAGATACAAATAAGTGGGGAGAACATACCATGTTCTTGGATAGAAAGAATTAACATCATTAAAATGTCCATACTACCCAAAGCAATCTATAGATTCAATGAAATTCCTATCAAGATTCCAATGATGTATTACACAGAGCTTAGAACAAATATTTCACAAATTTAGATGGAACTACAAAAGGTCCTGGATAGCAACAGCGATCCTGAGAAAGAAACACAAAGTTGGAGGGATCACACTACCTAATATGAAACTATACTATGAGGCCATAGCTTTCAAAACAGAATAGTACTGGCATAAAAACAGACACATAGATCAATGGAACAGAATACAGATCTCAGATAAACCCACATCTTTAGAGTCAATTAGTATTCCACAGAGGAAGCGAGCACATACAATGGCATAGTTTATTCAATAAATGGTGTTGGGGAAATTGGACAGATACATGCAGAACAATGAAACTAGACCACCTTCTTAAACCACACACAAAAATAAATTAGAAATTGATCAAAGACTTAAATGTTAGACCCAAAACCATAAAAATCCTAGAAGAAAACACAGGCAACAAAATCTCAGATATTGCTCATAGCAATATTTTATCAGATATATCTTCCCAGGCAAAGGAAACAAAACAATAAATACATACATAAATAAATAAAGCTACATCAAACTAAAAAGTTTTTGCATAGCAAAGGAAATCATCAACAAAATAAAGACAACTCACAGAATGGGAGAACATTGCTGACATATTTGATAAGGAGTTAATACACAACATTTATAAAAAAACTTACAAAACTCAACACCAAAAAACAACCCAATAAAAAAATAGACAAAAGACCTAAATAAACACTTCTCCAAAGAGGACATACAGATGGCCAATAGACTATATGGAAATATGCTCAATGTCACTAATCATCAGAGAAATGCAAATTAAAACCACAATGAGATATCATCTCACACCTGTCAGAATGACTATCATCAATAAATCAACAAACAACAAGTGCTGGTGAGGACATGGAGAAAGGGGAATGCTTTTCCACTGTTGGTGGGAATGCAGGTTGGTGCAGTCACTGTGGAAAGCAGTGTGGAGATACCTCAAAAAATTAAAAGTGGATCTGCCTGTCAACCCAGCGATTCCACTTCAGGGAATATATCCAAAGGAAACCAAAACACTAATTTGAAAGAACATAAGCACCCTTATGTTCATTGCAGCATTATTTACAATTGCCAAGATATGGAAACAGCCCCAATGTCCATCAGTAGATGAGTGGATAAAACAACTATGGGACATTTACACAATGGAATACTACTCAGCTGTAAAAAAAGAATGTTTTACCTTTTGCAACAGTATGGTTGGACCTGGAGAACATTATGCTAAGTGAAATAAGCAAGTCATGGAAAGAAAAATACCATATGATTTCACTCATGTGAAATCTAATGAACAAACTGAACTAACATGGAAAATGTGGACAGACTCATAGATGGAGAGCAGGATGACAGCTGGAGGAGAGGTTAGTGGAAAGAGTGATTGAGCAAAAAGTGAAAAGGACTCATGGACATGGACAACAGTGTGGTGATAGCTGGGGAGAGGGAGGTATAAGGGGACTAAATGGTAATGGGAAAAAAATACAATGAAGATTAAATTAAAACAAAACAAAACCAGGGAGGTTTTGGGAAGTTTCCTGATAATTGCTTACCTATCTAGGGGAAAACTTCAAAGGGAGTCTGAGGACTTGTAATTGAAGAAGCTGTATATGTGAGGTTTTGCCTCCATGAAGGAGTTTAACATCCCTTTGCTACAACTCCTCACCACATGACCACTGGAAAAACAATGTAATCTTTCTCTCTCTTGCCTCTAAGAGTCACTGACAGAGATATGGGCACATGGACAAGACAAGATTTACATTGTGTGGTTTGCAATTTTGTAGGTAGTCCTAGGATATGAAATGCTCTAAACTTCATGTCTTGGTCATCTCACAAAAATATTTTACTCAGGTGAGGTTTTTATCTCCTAGACGGTGACCTCATAAGGCTCTTATCTCAGGGTTCACACCCTGACAGTCGCCCAAAACCTCACTATGTGCAGCTCATAGTCTCTTTTTTGACCACCCTCCCCCAGCAGGTGCACACAGGACCCCATGACCACCCAGCTCCCAACCCCAGAAGCAACAGTCACCAAAGACCCCATTGACAGAGGTGGATGTCCTGAGATAGCTTTGACAGAATTCTGGGCATCTTTTACTTGGGAAATCCTTGGCCCCTTCTTCCTATCTGTGTGATAACAGAGCCTTAATAATCTGAGAAAATTTCTTCATTTTGATTTTTTTTCTGGTCTCTGGATTCCCTTTCTCTCCATGATCTGAGACTGTAGGACCAGCAGGAGAGCCATGAGCAGCCTCTGGGGAGCAAGTTGGATGGAGCAGCTGGGGATATCATGAAAGGCCTTTGTCCTGTCAAAGGAGCCAGGACACTCTCCAGTGGAGAGGCCATATCATCTGCATTAGCATTTTCCCCCACATCAGGCAAAATGGAGTGTTAAATGGTGTAAGATGTTTATCTCCCCTCCAAACCCAGCAGTGTGTGTTTGGGGAAATTAGGATCTTGGCATTAGGACTTTTTAAACCTTAAGAACCTTAGAGATAATTTAATCTAGCTGTTTTCAAAAGCCCTTTAGCTATAGAAGCCTTGGCTCAGGGAAACCATCCTAAAAGTACATTACTAAGAACAGAAAAAGGTAGATGTGTTCTGATTGAAGCAGGAGTGGGACGAGTCTTGGGTCCTGTCCACTCAGACAGTAACTCAGACCTTGCAGAGCAACATGATCCAATATGGCAGTCACTGGCCACATGGGACTATTTAAAGTTTACTTATTTACAATTAAATAAAGTTTAAAATTCAGTTTCTCAGTTACACTAGACACATGTCAGCACCATAGCCACTAGTGGCAAATGGCAACCTATTGGACAGTGTGCACATAGAACATTTCCATCACAGCAGGAAGTTCTGCTGAACAAAAGTCGTCAATAAGACAGACAACAGCACTGCTCTAGTGTCCAAGAGATTTCTAAGGAAACTGGAAAAATTCTAGGACTCTGGGAAGAACAGTGAGAAAACCACTGGCATATCTGACACCTGAGCAAGAAGAGAAGTCCAAAGAGGCGGCATGATTTGCCAACCACTCAACTAGTTATTGAGCTCCACCTCAGGTGTCATACCCCACAAGGGGTATGAGGTTTGGAAAGGTGCTTTAAATTTTATACATGTTTAATCAGCTTCAGGCACTTAAATTAGAGACATTTAAACTCACACCAAGTCCAAGAAGATGTGAAAGGAAATTCTGTCAATTAGTGAGAAGCTAATTAATCTTTCTTTGCCACATATACTCTGGCAGGATCTAAAAAGTGCTGTTTTGCTCGGAGCTGCAAGATTGCTTGCTGTGGAAACAATGCATAAATATAATGTTGATTTCTTGACTTTGTTCAGAAGCTGGCAGTGGAGGGCAGATCTTGCCAGCAGTCACCCCTGCAGTTAGAAAGGAAAGGAATTAGAAATTAGAAAGATACTTTAATTAGTAAACCAAGATATTTTGGATTTTCTCCTTTTCGTAGAATAAGCATATTTTATCTTGCATAGCATCTTCCAATTCAGGTACTTCAAAGTGATTTCCTAATTACATTTTGTTATTTTTCAATGTATGTGTTATTATTATTATTTTCAAGTACATGGAAGTGCAGATGAGGGGACTGTTATAGATGAGGCTCTTCAAAGACAGAGCATCCTCCAGGATCTGGTAACTGGTGTGCTTTTTCCAAGGGCTGGGAACTAGCCCAGTTCTCCTTCACATCTGATGACACTTTCCTTGTCATCCAAGTCATCCTGTGGCTGACACTAAGGCATGTCTATTTACAGGGAGATGCTCTAAGTGCGTCCAAGCCAAAATGGCATCTCCATGTACCCAGCCAGCCAGCATCTCCATATATCATCCAGCCACCTAAGCATCCAGAAGTTAGGAAGTTTGAACTCAGTGTCAGCGACAGTGCTAGGCACAAAGGCAGTTATGTGAATGAGGAAAACTGTACTTAATAATGGCAACTGACTCCTAAACAGTTACAAAATGGTAACTTCTGTGACAGAAGCAATTGTAAAGTGTAAGGGGAGTGCTGAGAAAACTTTAGCTTCCATCACTACACTGAAATTGTTCTCTCTAATGTCATGCTACTGAACTTCTCTGTGTGTTATTTCCTTGGCTTGATAACTTCACTTGCCTGATAACTTCCATTCATTCATCAAAGTTCAATTGATGTCACTTTTATCTGTGATCCTTTCTGACCACAACACCTTCCCAAATGATGAGCAGAATTGGGTGCATTATTCTCACTGTCTTTAGGGCAGCTCATACATTTCTCTATTTAGTACATCACATTGTTTTTTAATTATTTGTTTATGTTTCTATTGCCCCTTAAGAATACCCTCCAAGGTTCAATTTCTTCATCTATATAATGGGACAATGTGAGGAGAGTACACTAGTTCTCAAATATATGGTGACTAATATTACATAAATGAATAGGTGAATAAGATAGATAATGTGATGTATGACTTGGGCCATGAAAAACGAAATATGCTATATGGAGAAGATATTTTAATTTTAGTAACACTCTCCTTAGAGTTTACAATAAATCTAAAACTGGGAACTAGTCTGTTAAAAGTTCATTGTTCACATACTGAGTATCTTTTAATTTTATTTATGCATTCACTTACTAAGTATTTATTATAAACATATACATGAAATGTTTGGGGAAATTTCAGAAGAAGGACAAGGTACCCTCTCTGGAAGATTTTAAAAGTAAAGACATATGAAATAATTAACTCTGCAGGCATATAACTAGTAAATGCAAAAATGAAGAATATATATGAAGGACATATATAATGCATACAATAGTTGTTCAGAGGATATAGATTTTGTTCTGTTTTTGACTGAGGAAACTTTCACAAAAGGTGAGGCTTGAAAGGGCTTTTAAATATAGGTAATGTTTGGAAGGACTGGTTGGTAATGGTTTTTCAGCAGTGGGAGACCAGGAGGACAAGAACAGAGGGGTCATGGACAAGGTGGACTCAAGAGACAGCAAGTAAGGCATCTAGTTAGAGCAGAGCACTTGCAGTGAGAAATTAGATTTGCAAGAGATAAGATTTAACCATTTATGCTACAACATTTACTGAATTCCTAGTTTGTGGCAGGAACTGTTCTAGGCATGGAGAGCATAGACAAGATAAAGTGCTGATTTCAGTGAACTTATGTGTGAGTAGGCAAGAAAAATAAAAACAATAAATATATAATAATGACAGGAAATGGTGAGTGCCATAAAGAAAAACAATGTAAGAAATGAGGAAAGAGAAATTTCTGGGTTGCTCTAATAAGAACTCCTATTTTGGAAATGAGGTCAAGGAATTGTTCTCTGATGATGTGGCATTTAAGCAGTAACCTGATTGTAGTAATGGAAAAAGCCGTACAAATAATCTCAGGAAAGTCATTCCAAGTGGAGAAGATATCAATACTAAATATCTGAAACAGTGGTATGCTTGCTGCATTTGAAGGAAATAAGGAGTATTAGAATTTGATATCAGAGAGGTAGGCAGGGCTAGCTTAATCAGAACTGGATAAGCCATAAAAAGGACTTTGGGTTCCAAATTGTGCTTTGAAGCCATTCAGGGTTCGGTTATAAATGACAACTATGTTTTAAAAGGATCCCTTGGACTGATATATGAAGTACAGATAACAATTATCACAGCTAGAGTACTAAATACTACTTTAAGTGCTTCCCAATTTTTAACTTATTTAACCCCAAGAGAACTGTAACAGAATTTTTTAACAGGAGTTTACTGTTAAAATTCCCACCTTACAGATGAGGAAACTGAAGCACACAGAAGTGAAGCAAAGCTGTGATTTGAATTCATGCTCTACCCACCTCCCTAAAATGCCTCTCTAGTTTCCATCTAGCCTTATACTAAGTGTAGCAGTACAGATGGTGAAACAAGGTTGAATTTTGGATATATTTTCAAGGTTGTGCCAATGGGGTTTGCTGATGGGTTAGATATAGAAGATGAAAGAAGAAAAACAAGAGTAATCTTAAAAATGTTGACTATGTAACTGTATGTTAGTAATTTTGAGCTAGAAACACTGGGAGAAAATCAAGTTTGGGCCTGGACAGAAATCAAGGTTCAGTTCATGAAAGTTTAGTTGCTGAAGACATCCATTTAGAGATGATTGGTAATCAAAGTATAGACTTCAGAGGACAGGTTGGTGCTGGAGATAAAAATTTTGGCATCATTGTATATAAATGGCATTTTAAGCTATAGGATTGAATGAAATCATCTAGATAATGAATAGAGAGAAATGCTAAAAACCTGGAGTGCTCTAATAACCGAGGAAGAGAAAAAGAACTGAATATTAGATTAGGCAATGACATTGACAACTGTCTCTTGAGTGGACTGAAGACAGATGCTTGATTGAAGTGGGTTCAAAAGAGAATAATTGGTACTTTTTTTGAGAACAGTTTATCAATATCTAGTAAAGTTCAAAGTGAAGTTACCCTAGTGATCCAGAAATTCCACTCCTAAACATATAACTTAGAGAAATATCTGTACCTATAATAGCAAATGTAATAGTACTAGTCAACCTAAATACCTATCAATAGAAAAATGAATAAGTTAATTTTGGTGTATTCATAGAGAATGCTGTATATCAGTTTGAACTAAGGCTACATATAACAAAATGTCTATGTCTCCAATGTGATGGTGAAGGCAAAAAGGCAGAAAAATATAGTACAATACCATTTATATATCAGGTTTAAATACATGCAATACAATCTAACATTGCTTGAGGGTATACAATTTGGCATAAAAATAAAAAAGAACTAACAAATTTCAATCTCAAGGTAGAGTTACCTCAGGAGAAGTAGGAATAAGAAAATCTGAGGACTAGTAAGTATTTTCAACTTTATTGACAATACCTTATATTTTAAAACTAAAATCCCTCTTTTTATGTATAGCTTGTAACATAACTTATTTTTTTATTTTTATTGAATTTATTGGGATGGCATGGGTTAATAAAATTGTATAGGTTTCATGTGCACAATTCTATAATATATCATCTGTGTATTGTATTGTGTGTTCACTACTCAAGTCTCTTTCTGTCACCATTTAACCCTCCCCTTCCTCGTCCTCTCCATTCCCTCTTGTAATCACCATAATGTTGTCTGTGTATCAGTTTGTTTGTTTGTTGCTTAATACCTTCATCTTTTTTTCAGCAAACCTCCCCACCTCCACCCCCCAAGTCTGAGAGTTGTCAGTCTGTTCTCTGTATCTATCAGTCTGTTTCTATTTTGTTAGCTACTTTGTTTTTATTATTAATTTCCACATATAAGTGAAATCATATGATATATGTCTATCTCTTATTTTACTGGCTTATTTTACTTAGCATAATAATCTCCAGGTCCATCTGTGTTGTTGTGAAAGGTAAGATATCCTTCTTCTTGACAGCTGAGTAGTATTCCATTGTGTAAATGCTTTTCTTTATTTTTAAAGATTTCATTTATTTATTTTTAGAGAGAGGAGGAGGCAGGGAGAAAGAGGGAGAGAAACATCGATGTGTGGGAGAAACATTGATTGGTTGCCTCTTGCACACCCCCTAATGGGTACTGACCAGCAACCTTTCCATGTGCCCTAATCAGGAATTGAACCAATGACCTTTCACTTTGCAGGATGATGCCCAACCTACTGTGCCATGCCAATCAGGGCTGTACCACAGCTTTTATTTACTTATCTACTAATGGGCACTTGGGTTGCTTCCAAATCTTACCTATTATAAATAACGCTGCAATGAACATAGGGGTGCATATGTTCTTTCAAATTAGTGTTTCAGGTTTCTTCAGATACATTCCCAGAAGTAGAATTGCTGGGTCAAAAGGCAGATCCATTTTTAATCTTTTGAGGAAACTCCATACTGTTTTTTACAGTGGTTGCACCAACCTTCATTCCCATCAAAAGTTCAGAAGGGTTCCCTTTACTCCACATCCTTGCCAACATTTGATGTTTATTGATTTTTTTATGGTAATCATTCTGACAGATGTAAGACAATATCTCACTGTGGTTTAAATTTGCATTTCTCTGATGACTAGTGATATTGAGAATTTCTCCATAAGTTTATTGGCCATCTGTGTGTTCTCCTTGGAACAGTGTTTATTTAGGTCCTTTGTCCATTTGTTAATTGGATTATTTATTTTTTTTTGGTGTTGAGTTTTATAAGCTTTTTATAAATTTTGGATATGAACCCCTTATCAGATGTATATATCATTGACAAATATATTCTCATAGTCAGTAGGTTGTCTTCTCATTTAGTTGGTGGTTTTCTTTGCTATATAAAAACTTTTTAGTTTGATGTGGTGCCATTTGTTCATATATTCTTTTGTTTCCCTTGTCTAAGGAGATATATCTGAAAAAATATTGCTATGAGAAATGTTGGAGATTTTATTTCTGAAGTTTTATTCTAAGATTTTTAAGGTTTTGAGTCTTGCATTTAAGTCTTAAATCCATTTTGAGTTTATTCTTGTGCATGACTTAAGGATATGATCTAGATTTATTTTTACATGTGTCCAATTATCCCAACGTCATTTATTGCATAGATCGTCTTTACCCCATTGTATCTTTTTGTCTCTTTTGTCAAATATTAATTGACCATAAAGGTGTCAGTTTATTTCTGGGCTCTGTATTCTGTTCCATTGATCTATATGTCTGTTTTTATGCCACTACCATGCTGTTTTGATTACTATGGGCTTGTAGTATAATTTAATATCAGGTAGTATGATCCCTGCATAAGCTAGAATCTATATGCATGGAGGTTTGCTATGTTATTCTTTGTTTCTCCTAAATTTAATAGTTATTGTATGATATCTTTTAGAGAGATAATTAGAAAAGGGGAAAAAACAGACAAATCTTTTGAGGAGTTTGCTGTAGAAGAATATATGTTATAGTTGAAGATGAAGAAAAGTTTTTATCTGTAGAGATAGTGTATATTGTGGCTTGTTTGCTTACTGATGGCAGTGATCCAGTACAGATGAAATAATTGATGATGTAGTAGAGTGAGGAGTGAATTCCAGAATTGTCTTTGACATAGCAAACAATAGAGGTTGGTCTTACAGAGGAGCACTGTAAAAGAGTAAAGGTTTAGGGGTTGTAGAATTGGTAGTGGGAAGGCAGGAAAGTTCTCTTTGATTGTTTTCATTATTTTTTTAGTGAGATAAAAAGTGAAGTCAGCATGTAAGCATGAGGAAAGGAAAAGAATATTGGCAATGTGCGAGAGCAGTCTGGGGAGAATAGGAAAGTGAACCGAGGAACTGCAGTAGGATGGCTGCACAGCACTGAGGCCCATGTGAGTTGAAACATCACTTTAAAGTGAATCCAGTCCTCATGGGTATGTGCTTCTTCTCCACCTACATTCAGTTCTCCAGTGCAGGCGCACAGTAGGTGATGGGCATTTTTCAAGTAAACATGATGAATGGGAAGGAAGACAAAGTACTTGAGAGCTTAGGCAAGGTAGTGATTACAATGATAATCATAAAATTTAAGCTAGGTAAGGAGGGAAGCTGCTGGGACACAGTATTGAGATGTTGGAGGTTGTACAGTAATTGTTAAAGAGAATATCTAGGGTCTTACC
Source organism: Trachops cirrhosus (assembly GCA_028533065.1). Classification (NCBI taxonomy): domain Eukaryota; kingdom Metazoa; phylum Chordata; class Mammalia; order Chiroptera; family Phyllostomidae; genus Trachops; species Trachops cirrhosus. The sequence continues at coordinate 39,807,789 of CM052548.1, forward strand.
ATGCGAGTGAGGTTCAGATGATGTGGAGGACAAGATCATTGGGAGGAAGGCCATGGAATTATAAGACCAGCAGATGGATGGATTTCCTGCACAGATATTAAAGTTACTCAACATGGTGACAAGAATAATACAGAAGAGAAAGATAATAAGCCAGGAATGAAAGGGGGGTGATCCTGAGATGTCAGGTAACTACAACAAAGAAGAATAATGGGTAGAGTAACTTGATGGCATAATTTTTAAAGGGCTTTGGGACAGGTTGAGATAAGTTGAAGGCTGACTTCTCCATAATGTGCAGGACACACACTGCTTAATATTTTGAAAATATTTTAATGTTTAAAACCAAAATCAAAAATCAATATACTCATGAATATACAATAATGAATCTAACCCAGGTTATATTCATCTTTACACCAACAATATTAGTTACAAAATATTATCATCATGTGTGACATATATACACAGATATATATATATATATGTGTGTGTGTGTGTGTGTGTGTATAATTTTTTTTATTGAGGAAGAGGCCCGTAAAGGCAAAGTGCTCAGGACTCACAAAATTCATAATGTAGGGCTTTCGGGCAGAGGGAGAAACAATGGTCTGGAGTGTCAATGAACTAGCATAGAGCACATCTCTCCAGGCTTAATATTATGAGAGGTGGGGGAAATAATAGCCTCCACTTGAGATGCTAGCCCTTAGTGGTCATTCATTCACTCCCCTGGTTGTATATGAGAATCACCTGGAAATGTTTTAAAAGTTCTGATGCCCAGGATCTACTCTAGACCAACGAAATTATAATTTCTGAGAGTGAACCAGGTATTAATACTTTTTAAATCCCCCCAAGTGATTCCAATATACAGCTTAGACTGTGAACAATGAAAGGGAAGAAAATGAATGTGAAGATTACTTGCAAAGGTGAGGTTGAGGCTATGCTATATTTCATTGGTTGCAGACAATGGATTTCATTGGGCATACTGAAGGTTTAAGTTGTTGAAAAGAAGTGGACATTTCAGTCAGATAAGGTGATAAGCAGGACACCAGATGGATAAGAATTTAGACATGGGTGCTGTAAGGGTTTTGGGTTTCAAGGGTGTGACTGCAGTGAACAAAGATATTACTTGAGGAATGATGGGATTGGTACTGACACTTCCTTAATGGAGGCAGTCAATTAGCTCTAACTGTCACATTTCCTTGCCTGGTGTATTATGCCATTTATAGTGGGAAGTGGAGACCAACCAGGGCAGAGAAGCTGATGTCTCACTCCAAGCATATGACGAGCTGTGGGCATCCTGAAATCTTCCATGGTGCTGTTGAAGCCACAGAAGAGCCTGCTTGTCAGAAGGATAGGACAAACTATCCTAGGGCCTGATCATTGATCTGGGAAAAGCACATTCTTTCCTGAAGGTGATGGTGAGTGATGCAATGGGAATACAAGTATGTGCTGGCACATTTCAAATGCCAAAAAACCCAGTCACATTTATGTAAGAACTTTTTTATGATTATTTATTTGATTTACTACTAAGAGTTAGTCAAGGTCATATTCTTCTTTAATGCATTAAGTAATACACTCATGGTAAAGGTACCAAGGGAAAATGCTGCTGAGTAAGACCCCAACTACCTAAAAAGCAACAGAGTAAGATTTAGTTTTCCACCACCAGTGAGCATGGGGTCTCAAAACCTAAAATACTTTCTTAGAGATGGCAGTTGCCATTGTATACTACTGAATTTATATTCTTGCAGTGGTCTAATTTTTTTTAAAGGTATGAAGAAGAGAAAAATGGCCACAAAGATATGCATGTCTCAATCCCCAGAAACTATGTACCTTAATCCACAAAAAAAGGGACTTTGCAGATCTAATTAAATATTAAGATAGGGAGATTATTGTAGATTATTGAGGTGGGCCCAAATACAATCACAAGTGCCCTTATGAACAGGAGCCAAGATAATTAGTCTATAAAAGAGGAGAAGGCAATGTGGCCACAGAAGTATAGGCTGATGCAGCTATAAGCCAAAGAATGCTGGCAGTACTCTGGTTTCTCTTCAGACTGTAAAATCTTTCACTTTTTGCAAAGTGCCTGCAGGCACTAGAGGCTAGAAGAGACAGGAATGGACGGATTCTCTCCTGGAGACTCCAGTTGGAACCACTCCTGCTACCACCTTGGTTTTGGTTCCATAGGCCTCATTTTGGACTTCTGGCCTTCAGAACTACAAGAGAATACATTTACATTGTATTAAGTCGCCAAGATTGTGGTAATTTCTTCCATCTGCAATAACAAACTAATACAGGGAGTTTAATTTGTATATTTTTTCTACTTGGAAAAATGAGAAAATGAAATTATTCTTTAATAATCAACACATCTACTCGAAGCAAACAGAAAACCAAACCTTCTGATGAGAAGAAATTTGGGAAGTTTGTGATACAAGTGCATGGGCTTGGAAGTCAGGGACATAGGGTTCAGAATCCGGCACATACAAGGACACAAACTGAGAGCGAGGACAAGTTCACACCCCTGCCTAGCTTCTTTTCCTCACCTGTAAGATGGAGAAGGTGACATGCTTACCTCACAGCACAGTGTTTGGCACAGCATAGACATTCAGTAAACATGCACTGCAATTGTCCCTTCTTCCTTCCTTCCCTTTCACACAAGCACCTGGAGAAGCAGTAGATTTTCCTTGCATAAATGATATCCAGATAAGACTATGAGCAGAAAACTGACACACAGCATTGGGAAAACCTTTAGTTCAAATCGACGCATTGAAGAAGAATGAAGGAAGAAGAATCAACAAAGAAAAAATCAGTTCAAGAGACTCCTGGTAACAGAAGTGTCCCCATCTCCACAGGCTCTTCTCTGGGATACACAGACCAAATAATGAGTCATTTTCTGTTTGATTCTTCAGAAACAAAAAATTGATTACACTAAGATGAGGCATACCTATGTTGTATCTTATTTTAATGCTAAGAAAATGAAATTCAATGACACTGTATAATGTATGATTTATGTTATCAGCCTTCTGGTTCCACTGAAGAAAAAGTCTCTAATCACTAGAGTTTCTTTGGTTTACCCTTTACGTCTTTACTCCATGAGGAATACATGGAAGAGCTGACCAGACTGCTTAATGCTTGGAACTTAACCACAAAGCCCCTCCCACCCTTTTCACCTGTGAAGTGAGAACCGCTTTGTTCTTCCAGATACAACTAACTACTCTATTCTGGGTTCCTGCCTCTTTAATGAACATGACATATCTGTGAATTTCTATGAACTGAAGATTGGACTTAATTCTTAATAAACTTGCTATCTGCTAATTATCTTCTATTTTGGGCTTTGGTTGGAGGTTACAGAGAATCACATTAAAACAGAAGACTATTAATGGCCTATAGATCATTCACTGAAATTTTAAAATATAAATTAAATTATTATATACAGAAAGTCTACAGAATGTACCCAAAAGCTATTAGACCTAACAAGTGATTTTAGCAAGGCTATAAGCTACAAAAGCAATGAAGAAAAACCTATCATACTTTGTATATAGTTACAATGACAATCAGCAATTAAAATTTTATTAGAAGGGAAGATGGTGATGGGGTAGGAGGGAGCAGATTCCACTTCCCCCTACACGCAGGAGAAAAACCTAGCCAATCTAAGGAGGAACAGAGCAAACAGCCAACAGTACCCCAGCATATATGAAAATAAGAGACCAAAAATTATAGTGGACACTGAAAAACCAGACAGTAAGGAGAGTGCTTCAGGACAATAAGGTCCCAGGGACCAGCTTGGGGACCAGAGTGACTGCAGCGCCAGGCCCAGCACCTGCCCCTGGGTCTGCCACAGAGTCCTCGGGAGAGACCCTGGTCAACTGCTCCCTCCCTGACTAAACAAGGTTTAAGCAGCACTGGGAGAGACCTGGTTGCTTGAAGTTGAAGAGAGGGGAATAAGGACAAAGTGGCAAACACACAGGGGCTGTGATCACCCACGGAGTCTGTGGACACTGGCTTGGGAGAGTTGAGAGTCTCGCAGTGACTGGCACTGACCCCGATAGTCACTGGTCTGGCTGGAGAATTGGACTGTACGGAGATGCAGGCGTGAGTAGGAGGAATTTCTCAAAAACAAAGACTGTTTGGGGAATTCTCCCCCAACAGCCGCTTGGCCTCCTCCGCAGCAGGTCAGCAATCCCGAGGTCGTGCAGAAGTTTGTGCAGAATGCCCTGTGCACCCCCATAGCACTGGGAAGAGCGTGCACCCAAACCATCAGGACCGAGGCAGCCTGGCCGACTGCTTGAGTGCCCACACCCCAGCCCACAGCAGTAATCCCGGGGAAAGAGCGCTCTCAGGAAGACCTGAATCCCACACCCAAGGTACCGGGGACAGGCACCAAGGTATCTCTGAGGAGAGTTCCAGCAAGACTGGCTGAGTGCAGATCAGGAAGGGAGAAAACCCATACCAATCCCCTCTCAGCCTGCAGCAGCCAGCAAGACCAGAAAAACTGGTTTGGCCAGTTTGAAACCAACATGAGGGTTTTTTTTCTTTTTAAGTAATCTTTTATTTTTTTAATTTTTATTATTGTTTTATCTTTCAATACCTTTTTCCTCTCTTTCCTTCTTTCTTGTTTTATTCCTTCTTCCTTTCTTTCCAATTATATCTCTTCTTCCTCCTTTCTTCTGCTTGTTTTTTTAAATACCCACAAGTGAGACAAAAAAACTTGGAACTGTGAAAAGACCAGAGTTGGACCCAAAGAGGAGGCATCCCAAGAGTTGAGACAGTGAGACAAAATTCACTTTGCTAGTACAGAGAACCTGCAAGTTATTGCATATTTGTATTATTATTTTTTTCATTTTTCTTACATCTTTTATTTTAATAGTATTTTTGTATTCCTCTTCTTTCTGATTAGTCTTCTTTGCTTGGCTGGCTATACTGTATCATTTGCCAGGTTTCCCCTGTTCTCTCTTTCATAGTGTATTGCTAATATACTGTCCTTCACGTCACTTGTGTTTCATTAGCACACTACTCAAGGTCCTATACTCCCTACTCTTGTTACCCAGATCACATAGATTCTATCATATGTTTGTTGCTCTAATATTATTGTAAATAATAGCTACTCCATACAATTTTAAATACTTCACAACACTCCCCCCCCCGATCTTAGCCCACTTCACACTTTCCTGAACTTTATTACTGTAGTTGTTAACTCTATTCTCTGAGACACTACACAAATTTACTATCTTTTACTCTCACCTTATTTCAGAATATGACCTCCCACAACCTCAGTGCTTTCTAGATCCAACTCACAATCCTTCCCTCCCCAACAAGAGTCTTATCTTCTCCCCATCCTTTCTAAAAATTGGCTAGTTGGGTGGAAGATCACGGTTAACACCTTACATAGCCAAAGGATCTCCTATCTTCTCTCTACCGGCTGCTACCGTAAATATTATAGAATACTGTCTTAGTGTCTTAAAATGTTTTGCCTTTCCACTCCAACTGATCACAAAAAAAGAGTAGGTGGAAGCTGTAAACACAAGAATACCCACTAGAAGAAGAAACCCAACAACATAAAACCACCAACAGATAACAACAAAAGAAAGTGAAGGAGGGAGTGGAAACCACACAAACCTCAATCCAGGACCTATCTGGAAATGCAACTAAATAGTGGAGAAATTATCCAGAACAAACAATTGAAAACAGCAAGAGAGAATCCTCAAAACCATGTGCACACAGAAGAACCAGCAACCTGCCCCCACCAGCACAACAAAATACAAGAGGTGGTGGACAGAGTGACCCTCAGTTAACCAGTTAACCAGCTGGTGGGATGGACCCACCAATGAAAGACCCAACACCAATCAAAACCCAAAAACAAACACAGAGCCAACTTAATGACAGCCCAAGAGCTCGGGAGATCAAGGAGACTACACCAATGAATATCACAGGTATTCTACCATAGAAGCTCACACCATAAATGAAGGGAGCCAGATCAGATCAATTTAAGAAGTTGAGGCTAAAAAGAAGAGTCTCACAAACAATGGGAAGACAAAGAAACAATCCCCAAATGAAAGGGAAGGAGAAAGCCTCAGAAAGAATGCTAAATGAAATAGAGGTAAGTCAACTATCAGATATTGAATTCAAAGCAATGGTTATCAGGAAGCTCAATGAGCTTATAATGAGCTACCAGAAACTACAGGGAAGCTACAATGAACTCACTGCAAACCATATCAACGTGAAAAAGAAAATTGAAACTATCAACAAGGGCCGAGAGGAAATGAAGAATACAATTTCTGAACTGAAGAACACAGTAGAAGGAATCAAAAGCAGGATCAATGAAGCAGAAGATTGGATCAGCAAGCTGGAGGACAAAGTAGAGAAAAACACCCAGAAAGAGCAAGAAAAGGAAAAGAAACTCAGAGAGAATGAAGAGGGATTATGAGAAATGCAAGACAATATGAAATGTAATAATATCTGCATAATAGGGATACCAGAAGGAGAAGAAGAGCAAGGGATAGAAAACCTATTTGAAAAAGTAATGATGGAATACTTCCCTAATTTCATGAGAGAAAAAGCCACATGATTCTAGGAAACACAGAGAGTCCCAATCAAGAGGAACCCACAGAGGTCCACTTCAAGACATATCAATTAAAATGGCAAAATTCCAAGATAAAGAGAGAATCTTAAAGGCACCAAAGGAGAAACAGGAAGCAACACACAAGGGAACCCTGATAAGACTAGCAGCTGACTTCTCAATGGAAATGCTCCAAGCCAGAAGGGAATGATAAGACATATTTCCAAGTAATGAAAACCAGAGGCCTGCAACCAAGATTACTCTACCCAACAAGGCTCTAAATTAAAATGGAAGACCAAATAAGGAGCTTCCTGGACAAAAGAAGCGTCAAAGAATATACCTCCTCCAAATCAGCTCTGCAGGAGATGCTAAAGGGTTTGCTTTAAGAACAGGAAGAAAAACAGTGAAAGAGAGAGGAACACAGGTACAAAAAAATGGCAATGAATAAA
>CM052548.1:39815281-39833584 GCA_028533065.1 Trachops cirrhosus
ACTTCTCTCCAGCCCCTTCTAGCCTGTAAGGTCTCTTTTGAAAAATCAGCTGACAGTCTGATGGGAACTCCTTTGTAGGTGACTGTCTCCTTATCTCTTGCTGCTTCTAGGATTCTCTCCTTCATTTTTACCTTGGCTAATGTAATTATGATGTGCCTTGGTGTGTTCCTCCTTGGGTCCAACTTCTTTGGGACTCTCTGAGCTTCCTGGACTTCCTGGAAGTCTATTTCGTTTGCCAGATTGGGGAAGTTCTCCTTCATTATTTGTTCAACTATCTTTTCCACTTGTTGTTTTTCCTCTTCTCCTCCTGGTACCCCTATAATTCGGATGTTGGAATGTTTAAAGATGTCCTGGAGGTTCCTAAGCCTCTCCTCATTTTTTTGAATTCTTATTTCTTCATTCTTTTCTTGTTGTATATTTCTTCCTTCCTTCTGGTCCACTCCATTGATGTGAGACCCATCTTTCACTCCCTCACTATTGGTTCCTTGTGCATTTTTCTTCATTACAGTTACTGTAGTCTTCATTTTTTCATCTAGTTTGTGACCAAAATCAACCAATTCTGTGAGTATCCTGATCACCATTGCTTTGAACTGTGCATCTGATGGGTTGGCTATCTCTTGGTCGCTTAAAAGAATGGGTTCTAGGGCTTTCAATTCTTCTTCTGTTTGAGCCATCTCTTTGCTGGTTTTTTTTTGTTTTGTTTTGTTTTGTTTTTTTTGGTCTTGTTGAGCACCTGTAGTGAGGGGCAAAGCCTTAGATGTTCACCAGGGCGGGGCAGCCCAAGTCGCTGGGTTGTGATGCTGCATGTGGGGGCAGGGTTCAAGAAGGAACAATGGTGTTTGCTCCACTCTCTGTAGGATCCCATACCCCTCCGTCACTTTCTGCGAGCAAACTGGGCCCCTCTGGCCCCAATTCCAGTGTGGCTCAGCCTGTGTACCCGGCGAGACCTTCCTCCTCAGTCAGTGACCCAAGCTCTATTTCTGGCACTGGGACCCTGAGTTGAGCTCAGTTGAGCCTTGCTTCCCAATGGCCACCTCGCTGGGTCTGCCACTCGCCACCTGCCAGCCACTGCTGCTTGTGTGCCCAGGGTCTGCCTGCTGTGGTTTGCCTGCCGCCCCATTTGCTCAGCTCTCTGCTCCGTGTCCCTCGCCCAGCCAGACTCCGCCCCTCCCACCGGTCTGGATGAACGTGTCTAATTTTAAATCCTTGGGTGTCTGACTTCCATACACTTCAATTTTTTGTCAGTTCTGGTTGTTATTTTGTTTCTATATTGTTGTTTCCCTATCTTGGTTGTGCGAGGAGGCACAGTGCATCTACCTTTGCCTCCATCTTGGCCGGAAGCCCCGAATAAGGCAATATCTTATACAATTAAACCTAAAGCTACCATATCAGCCAGTATTTGTACTCCTAGGTATCTACTGAAGCAAAACAAAAACTTCAGACAAATGCTTATATTAAAATATTTATAACAGCTTTATTAGTAATAGTCCACAATCAGTCAATCCCAATGTTCATCAGCTACTGAGTGGATAAGCAAATTGTGGTGTATTAATACAATGAAATGCTACTTGGCAGTGAAAAGAAACAAACTACTAATACAGGGTGAGGCAAATGTAGGTTTACAGTTGTGAGTATAGAAAACGCAGATCTTGTATAATTATTTATTTTTGTATTATTTTCTACATGAACAACCATAAATCTACTTTTGCCTCACCCTGGCTATGCAACATGATGAACCATTGTAGCATCATGTTAGAGAAGCCACACACAAAGCACTATATACTGTGATTTCAATCATGTAAAATTCTAGAAAAGGCAAAACTGTAGTGATAGAAAGCAGATCAGTGATTTCCGTGGGCCAGAGTTGGGGAGAGGAGATTGTCTACAAAAGGACACAAACATTTTTTGAATAATGTTAACATTCTATAGCATGATTATGGTGGTGGTGATGTGACTGTATGCATTTGTCAAGACTCATTAAACTTTAACTAAGTGCATTTGTTGCATATGAATTATACCTCAATGGAATTGTTTTAAAAAGAAAAAAAGTGGCCACATAGAATAGAGAACTGCAGTAATTCAAGTTCTATTGCTTGTTTTTATAATCATGGTTTCCACTGTTCATTTCAAATCTTTCAAATCTACTGTTTCAATGAAGGAATATGTAGTACCACAGTGGCTGGAGATATGTGAGCTGATACTGTGTGGGTTGGGAGTTCTCTGAATTACTTTCAATAAGGAATAAAGTAATTACTAAAAAGAAAGTAATAAAAATGTGCTACTTTGACTACTTTGAAGCTTACATATAGAGCAGAAGTGTCAAACTCATTTTCACAGGGGGCCACATCAGCCTCATGGTTGCCTTCAAAGGGCCAAAATAACTTTAGGACTGTATAAATGTAACTACTCCTTAACTATTAAGAAGTTGAAATTACATTCGGCCCTTCAAAGGCAACCACAAGGCTGATGTTGGCCCCAGTGAAAATGAGTTTGACACCCCTAGTATAGACTATTAAAACTCAACAGTATCCTCAGCTATTTGTTTAGAACTTAGACCCATAAAAGAATTTTGGGAAAGGAATATTTTATCACTGATCCTGTTTAGAATTACTGCTGACTCCTGGTGATGACAGAAAGCAGCCCAACTTTTACTCAGCTTTATTATTGTTTTAAAATTCTTTACAGACAATGCATCCCTATTAGCTGCACCTGAGATGGACTACTCCTGACACCTGTTCTTGATAAATTACTGGTGCTCTTCATCAGTAGTTGTAACTTCCTGGGATCCTGGAAAAATATCACAATCTCAGAGGCCAGTCTGAATCACAGTCTTTGGACATTTCTGTATTACTCAGCAAGTGTTATTGATTACCTACCAAAGGCCACACACTGTTCTATGTTCCAGTAATTTCAGGTGAAATGATCACTGTTCTCAAGAACTTTCTGATGATGTCTACTGACATTGTGAAAGCAAGTTATATAGTCTCCAATAAGTCAAAGTAGTAGACTTTCCTAAAAGTTACAGGTTGTCCTTGATTCTCCTTTGATCATCTTTCTCAGTGTTTTCCCATGTAAGCATCTTTTTTCTGACACCATAATCGATCACATTCTTCATAAACTTTGGGCTGGGGCTTAAGAGGAAGGGTGTTATCTTCTCTGAAGGGAGAGTCATCAAGTAGGATCTTCTGTACATACTTAGATCTATTTGTCATTCTATGGGCCTATAACATTCACTTGCCAATTAGCTTTTAAATCCTCTATAAGAAAGTAGATGCCCCTGATATTTGGGATACAGGGATGCAACTCAGAATTATAACAGGCATCCTTGATATTCTGCATCACTAGCTAGGGATTATACAACAAATATCTGTATGCAACAGAAAAAAGTCTAAAATAAAAGTGCATGCAAGAAACTTAAAGTGATAAAAGCCCCATCATGGGAACAATGGAAAGAATAGTATTGACCAATTTAGGTATTCCACAAACCTCTGTCCCTCAGGAGGGCTGCCCTATAGCTCACTCCAGTGCCTTTTGATATATATTTTTTAAGTCTATCTAATGATTCTTGACTTATAATTGTAAAGCTACTTAGAGTACCTGAGTCAGGGCCAGCATAGGCAGAGGTCAAGAAGTGTCTCTATGACTTGGTGGGTCAGCATTGGCTTTCCCACGTCTTCCTCTTGGACTTGAAGTGGGTCAACCATGCCTCTTGTTCCTCCCAAAGAAAAGTCAGATAGATTCTCAGAATCAGTACTGGGAGTTTTCAGAATGTTATGATCTTCTGATCATAATGGTTGTATTGTCATCTTCTGCATTATCTTCTTCTACATTAATGGTTGCAGAGAGATGATAATAATCACCAGTGAGGCTTTTTGTTTTTTGCTTTTTTATTTTTTTCTGCTAATATTGTAGCATTTTCCTTTCAGATCAATGTTAGCATACCCCTTTTTAAGTGAGTTTATATTCCACCTAAACCAACTCCTTTCATGGGCATGACAAAGTCATTGGCTGATTTGAATGAAAAAGGGGGCTGAACATTTAGAAAAAAGGTGAAGAAAAGGCATTTTTATTTTGACTTTATGTGAACACTGATGACTAATTTTTAATATACAGAAAATTGCTAGTGTTGAAAATAACTATTAATTACAATATAATACTATAATTTTGATATGATGATTTGACCTCTCATTTTTCGGTTCTAAAATTCCATTCTTTTAATAAAATTTATTGAATTTATTGGGGTAATATTGGTTAATAAAATTATATAGGTTTCAAGTGTATATTCCAAAATACATCATCTGTATATTGTATTGTGTGTTTACACCCTAAGCCAATTCTCCTTCCATTAACATTTATGCCCCCTTTACCCTCTTCAACCTCCCACCACCCCTCTTTCCCTCTGGTAATCACCATACTGTTGTCTGTCTATGAGTTTGTTTGTTTTTTGATTAATCTCCTCACATTTTTCACCCAAGTGCCCAACCTCCCTCTCTTCTGACAGCTGTCAGTCTGTTCTCTGTATCTGTGAGTCTATTTTGTTTGTTTACTTTGTTCATTAGATTCCACATGTGCATAAAATCATATGTACATGTGATTGTGGTAGTTGTCTTTCTCTGACTGGTTTATTTCACTTAACATAACAATCTCCAGGTCCATCCATGCTGTCATGAAAGGTAAGATTTCCTTCTTTCCATTGCCAACTAGTATTCCATTGTGTAAATGTACCACCATTTTTTATCCACTCATCTGTTGACGGGCATTTGGGCTGCTTCCAAATCTTGGTTATCATAAATAACACTGCCATGAACATAGTGGTGCATATATTCTTTGGAATTGGTGTTTTGGGTTTCTTTGGATATATTTTTGAAAGTGGAATCACTGTGTCATAAGAAAGTTCCATTTTTAATTTTTTGAGGAAATTCCACACTGTTTTCCCCCATGGCTGGACCAACCTGTGTTCCCACCAATAGGGTTCCCTTTCTCCACATCCTCTCAAAGCACTTGTTTGTTGTTTTAGTCATCATAGCCATTCTCACAGTTGGGAGGTGATATGTAATTGTAGCTTTGATTTGCATTTCTCTGATGATTAATGACATTGAGCATCTTTTCATATGTCTATTGGCCATCTGTATGTCCTCTTTGGAGAACTCTTTGCCCATCTTTTATTTGGATTGTTTGGTTTTTGATGTTGAAATTTATAATTTTTTAAAATAAATTTTGAATATTCACCTATTATCAGATGTATCATTGGTGAATATATTCTTCCATTTAGTGGGTTGTCTTTCCATTTCTTCATGGTTTCTTTTGCTGTACAAAAACTTTTCAGTTTGATATAGTCCCATTTCTTTATGTTTCTTTTGTTTCCCTTGCACAAGAAGATATATGCAAAAAGATATTGTTAGGAGAAATGTCTGAGATTTCACTGCCTACATTTTTGTCTAAGATTTTTATGGTTTTGAGTCACACATTTAAGTCTTTAATCCATTTTTACTTTATTCTTGTTTATGGTGTAAGAAAGTAGTCTAGTTTAATCTTTTTGCATGTATCTGTTTAATTTTCCCTACATTATTTATTGAATAGACTGTCTTTATCCATTGTATGTTCTTGCCTTCTTTGTCAAATATTAATTGACCATAAAGGCATGGGTTTATTTCTGGATTCTCTGTTCTGTTCGACTGATCTGTATGTCTGTTTTTATGCCAGTACCATGCTGTTTGGATACCATGGCATTGTAGTATTCTCTGATATCAGATAGTGTGATTCCTCTAACTTTGTTTTCCTCTCTCAAGTTTGCTGTGGCTATGCAGAGTCTTTTGTGGTTTCATATAAATATTTGGAATATTTAGAAATTGTACTGAATCTATAGATTGCTTTGGGTAATATGGACATCTTAATGATGTTAGTTTTTCCTATCCATGAGCACAATATATGCTTTCACTTATTAGTATCTCTTTTCAATTTATTTCTTCAGTGTCTTATAATTTTCTGAGTACAGGTCTTTTACATTCTTGGTTAAATTTATTCCAAGGTATTGTTTTATGATGCAATTGTAAATGGAAGTATTTTCTTAGTTTTTTTTCTGATAATGTATTATTGGTGTATTAAAATGCAACTTATTTTGGATACCTAGTTGGTATCTTGCTAGTTTATTGAATTCATTGATCAGTTCTAGTAGTTTTTTTGCTAGATTCTTTAGGGTTTTATATATACAGTATCATGTCACCTGTAAATAACAGCAATTTTGCTTCTTCCTTCCCAATTTGGATGCCTTTTACTTCTTCTTGCTTGATTTCCAGTACTATGTTGAATAAGAAATGCTTTTAGTTTCTGTGTGTTGAGGATGATGTTGTCTGTGGATTTGTCATATGTGGCTTTTATTATGTTGAGATATGCTCCCTCTATTTCACTTTGCTGAGATCTTTTTATTATAAATGGGGGCTGAATTTTATCAAATGCTTTTTGTTCATCATTAATATCATGTGATTTTTTCTTCTTTTTTTAAGGTGGTGTATAACATTTATTGATTTGCAGATATTGTACCAGCTTTGCATGCCTGGAATAAATCCTGCTTGATCATAATGTATGTCTTTTTAATGTATTGCTGGGTCCAGTTTGCTAGTATGTTGTTGAGGATTTTAACATCTATCTTCATCAGCAGTATTGGGCTATAATTTTCTTTCTTTGTAGTGTCTTTATCTGGTTTTGAATTAGGATAAAACTGGCCTCATAAAATGAGCTTGGGAGTCTTCCCTCCTCTTGAATTTTTTTGAAATAGTTTGAGAAGGAGAGGTGTTAGTTCTTTGAATGTTTGGTAAAATTAACCTGAGAAGCCATCTGATCCAGGACTTTTGTTTGTTGGTAGTTTTTTAATGTTATTATTATTAGTGATTCAATTTAATTAGTTGTAATCAGTCTAATAAGATTTTCTGATTTTTTAAATTCAGTTTTGGAAGAGTGTATGATTTTGTAAATTTATCCATTTTACCCATATTGTCCAGTTTTTTGGCATATAGCTGTTCATAATATTTTCTTACAATCCTTTGTATTTCTGTCATGTCAGTTGTTACTTCTCTTTTATTTCTGATTCTATTTATTTAGGTCTTCTCTCTTTTTTTTCTTGATGAGTCTGGTTTATCTTTTCAAAGAAATAGCTTTTATCTCATTTTTTGCTTGTTTGCATAGTCTTGTGTGCTTTACTTAAAACCATCGAGAACACTGAAAGATTAGACTTGTAATTAGTTTTCAGGGGCTATTTCTTGTTCTGCTGAGAGTGTACCTTCATTTACCAGGGGCGTGGGATATTTTCATGAATTCTCCTACCCCTGTGAAAGTTAATTACAGAATGGAGAATGAACTCAGCTGTTGTGGGTTTATAATTCCAAGTTTCACAGATTACGCAAGTAATCTCAAGTAATTATGCAAGTAATTCCAAGATCACACAAAAGAATTGTTGAGTCAGATAAGAACCAGGAGATTTGGGGTCAAGTTGACTTCTATTGTTTGATGGGAAAGAAGAGAGGAAGGGAGACCTGGAAATGTACAGTCCAGGTGTGGCTGAGAAGATAGGGCTCTAGGAACCCTGCATGCTCAGTGTCAACTCTGTGTTGTTTAGGGTATTTTCAATATGTGCAATGGGCATCTTTTCGGGGATGGTCACCCAGTGATAGAGAACCTGGCACCCTCTGATAACTTCTCCTATTTCACTGTTTTTGGGACTTCTCTAGGAGGCTTTAGTTCAAGGAAACTTTTACTTTGAACACTTCAAAAGTCATTTTACTCTATAGGTATGTCAAGTAAAAGACTTCTCAATGTGTTTTTGCTGGTAAAATGCAGTGTGTTTTTGCTGGTTTTTACATGGGAGAAAGATTATTTCTACTTGTGGGTTTGTATTAGAAGATTTATTTATGCTCATTTACAAATATACACTCAGTACCCACTAGATGCCAGAAGTCCATGAGCACACTGCCTGTTTTAGACCTTTTGCCAAGACTTGGCTCCTGAGGGATCAGAGCCTTGCACTTTCAGCTCTGGGTCGGACCACAGACATTGGGAGAGCTGGCAGCCATGTTCTTGTCATGGCTGAAGCCCTCCAGGGGATGGCTCTTTTTGGAGCTTCCTTGGCTGAGGCTTTCTTGGTTGAATCTCTTAAGTACAGTGTACAAGCCAAGGCCTCCTGCTGAGTAATATAACCTAGGGGAAAGAAATAAGAGAGACTTTAAGGTCAATAGTTTTACAAAACAAATAAGCAAAAAACACTGCAAATATTCAGATTCACAAAATTTCTTCTACTTTATAGGACAGAAACAATTGTGTTTAGCACTCCCAGATTTTTATGATTTTTAAAGACAGGAAGTATATTTCTTCTTTTGCATTAATCATTCAGTAAATTAATAAATACATAGCCATTGATTATCATAACAGATCATTTGGAGAGGGGCTTGAGCCATGAAGAATCTTCATCTGAATTGTTTATCAGTATTAAAACTTTCTTCAGACCAGAAGCAGATATATTCAGCCTTTCTGTGTTACTAAAGTACAGTCTGCAGATCACCTACACAGTCATCTGGCTAAGACCACTTTTCATGATGTTTTTTAAAAATGCAGATTTCTGGTTCTACTCCAGATATCTTTGAATCATAAATTCAAAAAGTTAAGCCTAGAAATCTACATTTTAATAACATACATGGTTGGATTTTATGTGCACTAAACATTGAATATTCTGCTTCCAGGTTCATTGGCTTCTAAGAAATTTTATTCTGCAAACAAAGCTACCAGGTGATGTTTCTGTAACATTTCAATCATTGGGAACAGCTGAATCCTGACTCTGCTATTTACTAGTTACATGACCCTAGTCAAGTTATTTAACTTATCATATCTCAATTTTCTCTTGTGTAAAATGTGGGTTATAAAGGCATCTACCATGTAGACATGTTTGTGTTTTTATAAGACAATACAAGCAAATACAAGCAAAGTACTTAGAATAATTGCTGAAACCTAGGAAGACATAATACAAGATAACTGCTGTTATTGTTTTTGTTATTAAATCACTGCAGAAAACATGTTTTCCTTTTGTGCAAATACAGAAACAATAATATAAGTGGATGTGCTAGTGCTGAGAGTAGTTTAGAAAAAAATAATAATAAATAAAGTTCTATGGGAGTTAGGAGAAGAGTGTAATAGAGAGGAGCTGAAGACTGAAAACATTTTTGAAAGAAAAAAGATTTAACAACAATTATATCTTTCTGTAGGTTGTTACTTATGATCTATGAAGGTCGTTCAGAACCATTATTTCATTTATGCTTCTTAAAATCCCATGAGGTTCATAGGAGAAGAGAGACAGTGGGGCATGGGAAAGAGAGTGCATAATCTTTGCAGGTGATGGTCCTAACTGACATTTACTATCTGTGTGAGCTTGATCAGGTTATATACCTGCCTGACCAAAATTTCCCACAACTGGAACATGGGGAGAGATGAGAAAGCTGGCATAAAACTCCAAGCACAATGTCTGGAATATGGTAAATGCTCAGCAATACAAATATTCCTATTGTGAGTAAACCACATCTCTGAGTTTATGCAATCAGCAAGGGGCTGAGCTGTGGTTTTTAGCTTAGACCATCTGCTTGAGGCTATGGCTGTTTCTACTACATCAAGTCCTGTAAATCTCAGAGTTGTTGATATTTTACAACAATCCACCCTCCAATTTCTTTAAACCCTCTTAATTTACCCATAAAACCTTCCTTTCTATTGTTAGGGATAATTATTTTTAAACTTGGCCTGCCAACCACATTGATAAAACAGCTTGTTGACAGAGGCCATTCTACTCAAATTTTTATCAGGAAACTTGACTTCTGGCTGCAGTTCACAAGTCCTTTCTTGAGGTGCTTGGTCCGGGTCAGGTAGTTAAACTCACCAAGCAGCTGCTGGTGCTGAAGGCTGTGAATATATCGGGTCTGCAGGGCCTCCCACTGGGGCCTGGAGTTGTAAATCCTCATGATGCTGTAAAAGTAGCACTTCTGCCCTCGGGTTAGATCCTGTCAGAGCACAGCAGGTGATATGAATTGGTGGAGTTAACGGAATTAAGAGTGTCATGTATTCAAATTTGACTTCCCCTGAAGTAAGATGCCTCTCTCCCCCTTTCTTTTTCTTGTGCTCTCTCTATTTATAATATATACACTATATATCAAATATATCAAATATATTATATATATATCAATTGGAAAACAACAGTTGGGTAGTTGTCTTCCTTAGTTTACTTAAAAAATCTTTCACTGGCCTGTATAAAGGTGAAATATCTAAGTAAAAGATTCCAGGTAAGTAGGTCAATGTTTTGGGTGGAGGGAGATCCAAGGATTGTTTAGTTTTTATTAATCTATTATAGTCCTTGTTGAGAAAGGCAGGTTGTGAGAATCTACCCAGGTCTGGAAGTATGCCAGGCCTCTACATGGATAAAAGAGAACTTTCCACTGAAAGTTGTCAGTAAGCAGGGGGGGATAGGTAGATGAACAGACTCACAATGTGATAGAAGTTCAATAGAAGGAAAATAAACTCTGCCTGCACAGTCAAGGAAACTCCCTAAATGAGATGATCAACACATGTAGACTTAAGGGTGAATAGGAAGTCCTTAAGGGATTAGAATCCTGATTCTAAAAGGCATCAACATCACCTGGTACTTGTTTGAAATGCACATTCTCAGGCCCCACCCCAGGCCTACAGAATCAGAAACTCTGGGTGGGGTCCAGCACTCTGAGCTTTAACAAGTCCACCAGGTGATTCTGATACATGCATGCTAGAACTGGAGAACCACAGGAGCAGAAGACAAAGAAGGTAGAAAGTAGTACAATTTCTTTTATAGGCACAACATATCTAGATATATTGGGAAGAAGACTTTTTTTTTTTTTACTTTAACCAGAACCTGGAGTCTGAGTTGAAAAAGGCTGTATGTAGCATTAGACAGGGGAAGGTCATGGAAAACTTTTCATGACATGTTAAGAATTTAAAGATTACCCTCTTTCATAAGGAACCATTGATGGTCTTTATTTAAAGTAGTGCTTCTCAACAGTGTGATTTTGACCCTCAAGAGACATTTGGCAATATCTGGGGAAATCTTTAGTTGTCACAAATGGTGAGAGGAAGGAGGGATGCTACTGGTATTTGGTGGACAGAGGCCAGTGATGCTGCTGAACCTCCTACAGTGCATGAGACAGCATCCAGTTCTTACAACAAAGAATTATCCAGCCCAAAATGTTACACATTTAAGCTGACCAGATTTGCATTTTAGAAAGATCATGGAGAAGGAGCTCACAGGAAGATGGACGATTGGTGTGGATACAATTTGGAAGGCTGTCATCTACGCTAGGGAGAAACAAAAGGGCCTGGGCTTCCAGTCAGGGACAGAAAAATACCATATGGTCTCATTTGTATGTGGAACCTAATGAAAAAAGTAAACTGACAAAATAGAAACAGAGGCACAGACACATCGAACAGACTTACAGCTGTCAGAGGGGAGAAGGGAGGTAGGGACTGAATGAAAGAAGGTGAAGGTGAGGCAGGACAGTGAAAAGCTAGGGAAATTTCTTGATAAGTGGAATAAGAGAAACTGAGACAAAATACTAAACAAGGGCTAACAATTTGAGCAATTTACAGCCAGCTAATGAATCACAAGGCTTTATCTTCCCTAACAAAGGACAGTTAGGAGCAAATGGTTTATACACTGTCCCAGGGCAGAACAGCCTTGCTCAATGATGTCCCTCCTCAATGATGTTCTTTAAAAATAAAACTAACCAGAAAAATAACCCTGACCCCTCTATACACACATTTTGATGAACAAGTTGAAGGACACACCTGGAAAGCTAATGAATATTCTATTAAGAGCCTCCCCTGAGATCTTCCCTAAAATTCCCGTTGCTTCCAAAAAAAGATAAAAAGCCTCAAGACAACAAATCCACTTCACATTTTCCCTCCCTGGAGGACACAGTACCTTTCTCTTACCCCACTTCTTCCCATACAGGTATCTCCCAGACTCTAAGGGATCCCAGGAAACTTGCAACCAGGGAAGAAATGGGCAGTGGCAGCTCATCCTGGTTTAGTCCCTGAACCTGTCTCTAAGGACCCCTTTTTCTCTGACTTCCCAGTGAGCTCACTTCTTTTACTGTGACTTCTTTCTTAGAGAGCCAAAGCCCCACCTAGTCTCTCTCCTGTTTCTTCATCTATCTTAAGTCCTTCGTTATTTCACTATCCCCAGCTTTAATACACATACTCTCAAAATCAACTGGACTCATCTTGTGAAATCTTTCCTATACAAGGTTAAGAACTCACACATTACTAGTGGGCCCATGGCAGACCCACTCTGGCCCAGACCCCACCCAATAACAAAGGGATTAGCCAAAGAGCATATATGCATAACCCATAGACACAGACAACAGTGTGGTGATGGCCAGAGTTGAGGGGAGAGTGTGAACTGGATGGAGGTGCACGCAAAGGGGGGTGGGGAATGAGAGCTATGTAATAGGGCCAACAGTAAAAATAAAGTTAAAAAAGGGTTCTGGACTTAAATTACTATTATATACCTAATAGTCTTTTAAAAATTTTTCAATGAACTTTATTTTCCAAAATTTTATTTATTTATTTATTTATAGACAGAGGGTAAGGGTGGGAGAGAGGGAGAGAAACATCTATGTGTGGTTGCCTCTCATGTGCCCCCTACTGGGGACCTGGCCCACCACCTAGGTATGTGCCCTGACTGGGAATAGAACCAACAAAACTTTGGTTCGCAGGCTGGTGCTCAATCCACTGAGCCACACCAGCCAGGGCCTATACCTAATATTTCTTAATTGTTTATTGTATGCCGATGAGGAAACTGAGATAATGACATCAACATTCTATAAAAATAAAGATAAAATAAGTTTATCCCAGGCCAGAAAATTCAAAACAATAACAGAATTTTAAAACTACTTGATAACTATGTAATAAATCTAAACTTAAAGTAATTATTTATAAAAATGACTTTTATCTGTTAGAAATTTTGTTTGGAGTTGAAATATGTGATCCAGGTTTTTTTTTTTTTGATGTCTAGAGATCTTAAACTTAAAAAATATATATAGAGTGAAAGCAGCAAAGCCAAGTACTTCAAATTTGAGACATCATTTCAGCTTTACAGTTTCTGAATTACATTTTTAAAAGATAATATATTTGAAGAAAATGAATTACTAATTAAACCTTTTCAAATGACTGAGAAAAATATAATGTGAAAATTCCAAGCCAATTTCAAGAGCAGAGCTCCAAAATGCAATGGGAGTTTCCATTATATTACATAAAACCGTAAAAGTTATGGTTTTGCTGAATAAGAACAAAAAGTCTACTTTTTCTTAGTAAAACTGTCAACTTCCAAAATAAGAAGTAACAGTAACATTTCTAATACTCTTATTTAGTTGCTCATTCCTCCTTGAGGGGATGGCAGAGAACTGAAATTTTTACAGAGCATTTATGAGAATGACTTGAACTAATTTTGACTGAAAGGAGCTAACAGCTTTGTAGCAGGGAACCAGAGTGTGGTCAGTCAATGAGTTTCCCATCACTGGTGTGGGTAATCCACACTCATTCACTCTCCCACACACTGTCAACGCCCTGAGAGGACCTACACTGGGCCCATTGTTCTTACTACTGCTGGGTAAACAAAGACATGAAAATTCCTCAAGCCTTGAAGGAGACACAGACAAGGCCTCTTCATCTGTGAATAATATGCTGTACCTTCAGTAATGACGTGTCAACAGAGGGAGGGACTCGAATGCAAGGAATCTGTGGAATAGTCTGAAGTTTTTGTTGTCTGTTCTGTTTTTCTCCCATTCTTTATCCTGTACCTCCAACGAACAACAAAGCATAGCATAAAATTGCATTTTGTTCAACAAATTTTGGGAATGTACCTAAGTAAATAAGCAAGTAAATAAACAAATAAACAAATAAATATTATTTGTTTCAAGGGATAAGAAATTTTCTCACCTGTTTCCTAGTAAGTGGATTTCACCAGACCTCTTAGTTCTGCACTTTCCCCGGCTCTCATCCTTTTTTTTTATGGGAAGAGTAATTCAGAGCTCCATGTCTCTCTGCTGCACACTGTGTTTGGAAGACAAGGGTTGTAGAGCATGCAATGTCACAACAGTTGCTATTTGATAATTTTAAACAATATTTAGTATCTTCTCTGATTCTAAAATTAATAGGTGTCATTATGAAAAATTCAAAAAAATTAAAAATTAAATAAAATAACACAACAGCAACCATAACCTAACTTTCCATTACTATTGTTAGCATTTGATTGATTTTTTTATTAACTTTTCTGTGTATATTGTGTGTGATTTTAGAGAGGGTCAATCATAGTCTATGTGTTGTGTACTTTTTCCAGCTTATTAAATATCCTTTAAAATATGACTTTTAGTGACACTATAGTATACTTTTACTTAATTCTCCATTTCTTGCACATTTAGATTTGCAATTTTATAGCTCTATACTAAAAAAGCAACTATTAAATCTAGCCACATTTTTGCCACTTGCTTGACAAAGATACAAAACAAAGTCACACCTGCTTATGAGTAAGTCTTCTTTCCATGTAATTTAGGATTTAGAATCTGAGATGTATAATAATTAAAAAATTAACAATCAAAGAAGAATAGGCATATTGGAATAAGGTGAGAGACACAGAATGGGAACTCCAAGCATTTTCTCCTCTGTTGACAACTTTGCTCTTGGTAACAATGCCTATCTTATCAGGTTGTTTGATTAACTGAGATCATGAACATAGAACACTCTCTCTTTATGTTCCTTCTATTTCTCCTCTCCTCTGTTGTATGTTCATGCACACATACATGTACAAGTGCACAGCAAAAACACATGTAAGAAACATTTTAACATGTGAGAAATCTCTGGTTCTGAGTTCACAGAACTCAGGTTCAGATATTCCAAAAGAGAAATGTGTTAGGAAAACATCAGTCAACATCTCCATGGATCCTGTTCCCATGATATAGACTTATAAAGTAAACTATAAATATTTAATACTGTTTCCTTCGACATGCACTCCAGAAACCACACCAACCAAGACATACTCTTTTAATATTCCCTGTGATAGAAGCCAAACTCTATCCTGTACTCAAATCATCTCAATATCCCTTCTTCCATTTTCCAGATCTGTAGAGCAGAGCATAAATATTCTTCAAAGCTGGAAAGATTTATTTTTCCCTAAAATAGCATAAGAAATGACTGATGATATTTCTTGTGACAACAATTTATGTGTGCTGAGAAAATCCATCTTACCTATTCAAGTGGTCTGTACCTGATACAGTTTGATTAAAATGCTTGGGTAGATAATTCAGGAGGAAAAATTCACAAAATAACTTATATCTGAAACAAAAAGACATGTTTGCTTAAAAGAAACTTACCCTGTGTTGCAGTCGCTTCCTTTTTAAAAGCACCCATTCATATTCCAAGAATTTTTTGCAACGTCTCTTTCTTCTTGCAGTGGTGGAGTGAAAATTCTATCTGTTGATAAGCTGATATCCAAGCAACATCATGTGATTAAACAAAGAGCTGGGAGAATTTGGCCTCATGCTTTCTCCTCCTCTGGACTACATTCAACTGCACAGTTTAATCTTTTTTTTCTTCTTTTTTTCCCCAGATTGTTTCTAATCAAGTGTCAACTTCTAAATTTATTGTATCTGTGTTATATACAGACATAGGAGAGGAAAGTACATGGAAACGGAGAGGGCGAATGTTAAAGGTCAAGTCATCCTTTGGAACAACAGATCCTTACATGAATAGTTCCCAGGTTTGGAGTCAGTAGCCCCCATCCCCATTTCTCAGAACGATGAAGGTACCTAAATATAGAGGTGCAGGCATCAGTTTGACTGTGGTAACCTATGGGATTGTTACATAGTTCAAGATAATGTTCCTCTCTTAGATTTGGAGGAGTATGATATTTTCCATATCTAATCTTGGACAGAGGTTATATATGATGATGATGAGCCTATGACACAAGGTTCATGCCACACCAGCGTACATCTCACATTTTAACCTGGTTCATGAGAACAATCTTATCCCTTCCTCTGGGCTAGCATTATTACTAGAGACTTCCTTTCTTTCTTGAGAAATCTCTTTCTGAATGCCAACTTTATCTGCAAAGATGAAAAGTTTTTAGAGAACATAGAAAAAAAATGTCAAAAGAAAACCATAAATTAAAAATTCTTGGAAGGCTTAGAGGAAGGAAAACACAGGTAGATAAGGATTATGAATTGTATAGCTTAAAGAAGAAAGAAAGGACTCAACAGATACAAACATTTGCATTTTTTTCAATTATTTAAATGCAAATATTCTGGGCAATAAACATAGCACAAACAAGAGTTTATAAATGCTAGTGAATACCATGACAACTCTCACTGGATCTGAGAGTTTGGTGAGTCCCTATTGAGAGACAAAGAAAAGCTGAATGCAGAGTGAACATTGTCAATTGAGTCTTCCTCGAATGTTTTGCCCTCTGAAGCATACCACATATGCTGACTGTTACGCACAGATGCTGATTCATAACACTGTGCATCAGGTCCTGACCAATCAGAAAAGTGGAGATAGATCTAGGTGTTCTCCACACAGAGGGAGTCAGATATAAGGAATCTGTTACAAAAATATTGGAATGGGCTAGAGAAGCAAAACAAGAAAGGTTAGCTGATCCAAACATTGGCAACTACACTCCAATATGATCACATCTGGAGCTGAAAAACAAAAGGGAAAATGATTTCACCCAGGGTCCATGAACACTTTACCTCTGAGCTGCTTCTGCTGGGGCCACTGCTGCTTGAGCAGTGACTCAGGACCCACCAGTCACCAGCCACTCTTGCTTCTGTGTTCTTTCCAGAACTGCTGATGTTACCATTGTGACCACTACTGTCACTGCCCTGCTGCTGCCGCTGCTGCTGCCACCACAGATGAGAGCAGAAACCATGAAAATGGCTTCTCCTTGAATACAGGTTTCCATTTCCTACCTCCCATTGCCAGCTGGGGAGGGATGTTGTAAAATGTATTTTGGAGTCTTCCCACTGCTGTGGTAAAAAGAAGGTTAAATACAAAGCTGAGAGATAATGAAACACATGGGGATTATATCGACAAAAATCTGAGAGATACCTATGAAGTCAGGCAGAAGGTTTAAGGACTAAATATACAGTTAATGTTTGCCTATGCCACTGAAGTTTGGAATTTTATAAGAAAAGGCAAAATAAAAGATAACTAACTAGCCCTATAGATGGTATCAAAGAATGAGATGTGTATTTTTGATCAATATCTTAAGATTCAAAAATAATAAAACAATGTATATCATCAGTTTTGGATAAAAGAAATTGTTTTCACAAAGAGCAGCTATACTTTTCAAAAGAATTGAAAACTGCAAAATATTTAAAAAACAATAGAAACACCCACCATCTTACTATAGAGCAGTAATTTTTAAACTTTTCATCTCATGGCATACCTAAACCAATTACTAAAATTCTGTGGCACACCAAAAACATATGTTTTGCCAATCTGACAAAAAATAGGTATAATTTTGATTCACTCACACCAGACAGATATTACTGTGTTCATAGTTGTCACTTTTTAATTTGACAATCTGAAGGAAAAAACATCAGTGTCCCTGACTAAATAGTCAGATATTGCATATTTTAAAAATTCTTGCAGCACACTGGTAGAAACTTGCTGCTATAGAGGAGGGGTTCCCAACCCTCAGGTCTGTGGCCTGTTAGGAACCAGGCCACGCAGCAGCAGGTGAGGGCAGGCAGTAGCCTGCAGCCAGGAATGGAAGTAGATCTCCACCTCCTGTCTCTCCCCACATCCTTCACTGAGTCCCTGGAAAATTGTCTTCCACAGATCCGTTCCCTGGTGCAAAAAAGGTTGAAGACCACTCACTGGGTTAGGAGATGGAGGATTTGAGCAAAGAGGAAAAATAACCCATAGACGTGGACAACAGTGTAATGACTGTGGGTGGGGGCGGTTTAGAGGGATAAACGTAATGGAAAAAAATACAATAAGAAATACTGTGCAAAAAAAATTGAAGTCACTGCTCTTGTCTGAGGAGAAGCTTGGGGTAGGGGACCCAGGCAATGACCTCAATACACTGAACTAAACTGAATGGGGACCTCACTTCCTAACCATAGAGCCCAACAGAACTTGGAACCCTGGTAACCAGGCAGCCACATTCTAAACCTGCCCCTACTCGACTCGTTTGGCTGGAGACTTTGACACCTGACAGGATATTATCATGCTGTCTGCCCATATCCC
>CM052548.1:39834084-39866776 GCA_028533065.1 Trachops cirrhosus
GGCTGGAATGGGAATAAAGGATAGAAACTGTACTGAATAAACTAAAATAAAAAAATTAAAAAAAAAATAATGGTTAATAACCTATGTGAATACACTGCTTATTATTCTTACTCAAAACTAGGTGAAACCAAAAGTTTGTTATAATGGTACTTGAATCTACTAAAATTATTTATTTTTCCTATATTACTAAATATGCATACAATTTCATCAAAAAGGAATCCTGACTTGGTTTTCTCTCCTATTTCCTATTTTGTGATGAAAGTGATCATAACCTGTCCAAGAGTTTCTGCATTTTTTTCAATTGAATTGCTAATTGCATCAGTGCAATTGGCCTCATTGGCCTCTTTGAGTCTGCTTTCCCCCTAAATCACAGCCCATTGCCTGAAATATAATCAATCCCTATGTTGGAAATCCATCTCTGTCTACCTCCAGAGAATTTTCCCATATTTTTTCTCCACATTAGGGCTATTATATAATAATACGAGTTACGCAGCGGTTCAGTCACATCAGCAGTAGAAGATATTCCCACAGCTATTGGAAATCATAGCTCATCTGTAGGGTCAGAGACAATTATCCAGCTGTAATTGAGCCAACACTTAGACAATGCATGGAATGAGTTCCCAAGCATCCCCCTGGCTCATGATGTGTGGCAGACATTCCTGAGAGGAAATGAGTATCTGTTTATAAACAGAGTTCTAGAGAAAGAAATGTCCTACTCTAAAAATAATGTAATGAGTCTACAAGGATGATCAAAATGACAAATTATCTTTGACAGTCAGTGATGTTTCTAAAGCCCAGCTTTTATCAGAAAAAATAATCACATCATTGTAAATATATTACTTATTTTTAAAAATATATTTTACTGATTATGCTATTACAGTTGTCCCATTTTTCCTCCCGTTTATTTCCCTCTGCCCTCTATCCCCCCTCCCACCATCATTCCACTACCTCAGTTCATGTCCATGCCTCATACATATAAGTTCTTTGGCTTCTCCATTTCCTACACTATTCTTAACCTCCCCAAGTCTATTTTGTACCTACCATTTAAGCTTCTTATTCCCTGTACCTTTTCCCCCATTCTCCCCCCTCCACATCCCCACTGACAACCCTCCATGTGATATATTTATATGCAATAAGCTGTTGCAGTACACATACTATATTGTACATCTATGTAAATGAGGAAAGATAAGGAAGTGAAGTCCCATAAATTATGAGGTTTGTTGAAGCACATCTAAGCTTAGGTGGAGAGAAAGGGTTTGGGAGGAGAGGGAAGCTGCTCACGAGTCAGACTGTGTTGTAAAAGGCAGGTGTAAATGTGTCTATTTCCTAATGGAAGGGTTGGAGAGCTGAAAAAGCTGAAAGGTATGTCAAATGCATTGCAACCAGGATGATGAACATGTCAGTTAAAAAATGCATAAAGCCAGGGAAGGAGTTAAGATCAAAAGAATGAGTATAATCTATGTAAGTTAAGTGACCTTTGGTTTGGGGAAGTTAAAGTCAGGTGTTAAGATTCAAGCTGTCAGGTTCTTTTTTACAAAAAAGCAGGAGGATATTCCAATTCTGTTTCCAGTTATAATGTGTGTGGGTGTTTCCCCCAAAACGAAGCAATTCTTGGACACCAGCAAAGTCATCTTGATTCTGACATCATCAGCTCAGAGTTAGCTTAAATTCCACAGAGGAAGGGCTCATTCCCTCAAGCCCTGTCCCCACTTCAGATGCCAATCGCAAGCCTAGGTTGTTACCTGTGCTTCTGGCCAACTAGCTATAAATCAGAGGTTCCTATTGCCCCCTTTCTGGGGGCAATAATCTTCTAGAGCAGATTTGATTAATCTCCTAGAACAGTTCATAGGGCTTGGCAAAACGTACTGGATTACTGGTTTATTATAAAATAATGTAATCCAGGAACAGTCAGATGGAAGAGAAGCACAGGGAAAGGTATATGGGAAGTGGCTTGGAGCTTCCACGTCCTGTTCAGATGTGCCACTGTCCCTACACCTACACATGTTTACCAACTTAACCTGGAAGCTCTCCAAACTTTGTCTTTATTGGGTTTTCAGGGAGGCCTCATTAAGTAGGTATGATTGATTAAAACATTGGCTATTGGTGATTGAATACAATATTCATCCTCTTTTCCCTCCCCCAGGAAGGTGAAGCAGGGGTGGGAGGGGTTGGGATAGAAACTCTCAGTTCCAGTGCTCTAATCTCATCAAATTACAATTTTAAACTAATATGTAAGGTTTAAAAAAATTCTTTACTAATTTCTTGGAATTTACTAATTCCACTGGCCCCTTAAGTGCTTTCCAAAAATCATCCCATGATCATAGGCAAAGGCACTTTTATTGCTCTCATCACAGGAAAGTCCAAGAGTTTTAGGACCTCTGTGCCAGAAATAGGACCGAGACCTGATATTTCTTATTATAAATCACAATACCACAGGCATACACACAAATAAAAAAGAAAAAGAGAAAAAAGAAATTCACTTTAGGATTTCTTAATTCTTAAAATAACCCATATAATTTACATAACTAGAGAATTTTTTAAAACCTTACATATTTTTAAATTGTAATTTTATCATTAAGTATCTCATGGTGAGATGGGCTATATTAAGTGGTTCTTCTCATGCTATTTAGTCATTTATATGTTAACATATTGACAGCATCTGAGAGCTAGTGGGAATAGTATTTATTCACTATTATGTTTACAAGCAATTAGGTGTGTGTTGTGGCTGAAGTACAGAGTACAAGGCACAAGTAGTGGGAATTAAGTGTAGGAGAAATTACAGCTTGGTCATGGAGAAACCTGAATAAACTTTAATTGGCAGATGATAGGGGGCCACTGGAGGTGTTTTTAGTAGGAGCTTGGCTGGAGAACATGTTAGGTGAACCTTTTTCCGGTATGATGTGGATATAAAATGGGCCACTTACTAAACCTGACAAGCTCAAGGGAGGCCTGCATGGTGGATCATACAAACTCAAAGACCTAAAGTAACCACATCAGGTGGTCTGAACATAAAAATTCCTAACTAAAAGTGGATCATGGAGGGTAGTCACATCCTGGGCCTATAGCTTCCTTGCAAAAGGTCAGTCTTTACCTTAAATCTATTTTCTTTTTGCATCTAAGATAATATACACTTGGAATGGCAAAGTAATTTTCTTTTTCTGACTGTTCAGGGTACAACCACTGTAGCAGAGCACAAGACCACAGAGTCCCTATCTTATTCTCTGAACTCCACCTCTACGAGCTGTAAATGTTGTTAACTATTCTGTACTCATCTATGTAAAAGAATTATATGTCTCTCCATTTTACTCTTTACCCAATTCTAGAGATTTTTTTGTGTTATTTTCTCCTGCCTCCCTCATCTACTGCCCATGAATTTCATGTAATCTCTCCCCTTACATCTCTTCCTTTTATTCTGTTGTGTAAAATTACTTGCAAAACTGACATTCTCCAGAAAATTTTCTCAATCTGTTGAGATTTTGTTTTCTAGAAATTATTGTTGATTTGGCTTAAATAAATTCATAAAAATTCTCTGCAGGTTTGGATGTTTCTTACATCAACACTGAGCAGGATGAATCAGAGGAGAGGAAGGAATGAGGAAACAATTCAAAGTCTATCCCAATATTCCAGGAGCAGAAATTGGAAGACAGAACTCAGGAATGAAATGCAGGGAACAAAAGCAAAAGACCTGGTGACAGAAGGATCAGTGACTCAGGCTGAGTGTGACAGGAGAGTCGGAGGGGATCACAGGGAGATCCTAGTAAAAAGCACAGGGCAAATGGCCCTCAGAAGAACTGATTTTGGGAGTACTGTGAAATATTGTCTGATTTCAGAGAGGTTAGTTTGAGACATCTGTATTTCACAGGCATGGGTGTGAAGATAAAAGTCAGCTGTGGATGTGGTGAAGCGGTGAGAGGAAGGGAGAGTCTCAAGGAAGGAGAAGAGACAGGTGCGAGAACAGAGCAAGGAAAAGAACCTGAGGAATACTCAGGGTGTGCAGCATGAAGCTTGAGAGGAGAGCAGCATGCTAGAAAGGGATCATTCAGGCCAGTAGAAAGCCAGACTTGCACAGGTCAACAAAGAGAGAAATTGAAAAAAAGAAAGGGCTAACGCCTGCAGGAGGAAAATGAAGACTAAGATAAAGCCACTGGGGTTGCCCGTTAAAAGCCTGGTGGTGGCAAACCAATGTCATTCAGGTGCACAAGGGCAACAGCTGGACTCTTGGGGGTGAAGAGCTGTTATGAGAGTTCAGGAGGTCACAGAATGAATCCAGAGTTTTGAGCAATGCCAAAAATGCTTGGTCAGCATCCATTCACATTTCTGTATTTTTTTTCAATCTGCTTGACCTTCCTAGAAATTCCTTTTTTGAATCCCATTTTCTCCATTCACTTACATAGAGTATTTCCCTTGCATCACAATGGAAGGCACTTTCAAAAGCTTATACCAGCTGAGTGTGTTAATGGAGCCTCAAGATGAAATTCTACCAGGAAGAACATATTGTTATTGTAATATATTTTATTACTCTATTAGTATATGTTACAAAATATATACTTATGAACAATTACTACTAAAATTTGATATATCCAATCCATTAATGTAGGAATTTGGAACAATATATTCATTTTCAGTAAAGAAATTGAGATGAGTAAAGGTGAAATACAAGATTCGATGGCATGTGTGAAACGAAATGATCCATTTAAAGACTGGATATAACTATAGATGCACTTCCATTTAAGACAAACTATTCCACTTATAACTGTTAAGGATATATTAAAGCTAGAGAATTAAAGTGAGATAAAAATCTCTTAGCAAAATGTCAACTGTTTCATCCATGTAGAACATCAGAAGTCTTTAAAAAAATCCTTTTCTTTTTTTTTTAACTAATGGTTTAAAACCCGTGCTAATTTCAGTAAATGTAAGGGATAATTGTAGTCAGCACTTTAAAGTGAAATAAAAATGAATGATTTAAGATGCAGGCTTTATAAAACATCTAATTTCTGTAGAAATTATCAAAGCCAACAAAGATATGGAAGGGGGAGGGAGACAATAAGTTAGTGCAG
This sequence comes from Trachops cirrhosus, assembly GCA_028533065.1. NCBI lineage: Eukaryota > Metazoa > Chordata > Mammalia > Chiroptera > Phyllostomidae > Trachops > Trachops cirrhosus. Next base: position 39,839,142 of record CM052548.1, read on the forward strand.
AACAGAGATTTAGGGAAATTTTTATATGGATAAAAAGATAAATTGATTAAAGCAGACACCATGCTGTTTATTGTGATAAATCATATTGATACAATTCTTCTAAACAAGATATTCAATTGAAAAAAGGGGAGGAAATAAGTAAATTGAGGTCATAGTTGGCTGCCTTTGCTTTTGGATGCAAGATAAGGCCCCGCATTCATGGCTGTGTCTGTCCCACCATCACAAATGCTTTGGCAGGAAACACAGCATATAACATTGTTTTTGAGCATACTCACAGCAGGTTTCAGAGAATAAAATATTACCAAAGAGGAGGGAAGTGTCGAAATCAGACTTTTGCTCAGAATGACATTTTAATTATTCTCAATAACAGCAAAAACATTTAGTTTCATAATCCAGTCAAACTAGTTTCATATTTTTTCTTCTAGCTCATTCACCAGGCATTTCTTGAGAGTGGGTGAGGAGGCAGGTCCAGAGAAAAGTACTGAAGATTTTGTATGGAGTGAAATGCCTCTGTTTATGTTGTCTTTGCTGTTTACCTTATGGCCTTATGGCCCTGACCACAGTGACCACCTTTTCCACAGGTGGTGAGGAATCATTGCTGTAGATTGCAGGTTCCAGTTTTCTGTGAGTTCTCAGTGAGGTCACCTTCCAGAGGCCCTCAATGTATACAGGACTGAGTCCAGTGGGAGAACAAAATGACAAGTCCTAACAAGCCGAGAGAGGCCCACTACAAATACTTCTGGCCTGACACAGGTTATTGTGGCTACAGACACATGACAAAGAAGAGCAGAAGGTTTTTTTTTAACCAGAATTAAGTATCATAATCTTGCAAAAATAACCTGATCAGACATTTAAGCTCTATCTTTTCCCCCACATTTGTTTTTAGTTATAGTACTTAGTGTAATAGTTGAAGCACAGTTATGGAGTCCGATCATCTAGGTTGAATTCTAAACACAGCGCTTAAAAGTCATGTAACTGCATGTAAAGGACTCCAGCTCTGTGCCTCAGTCTCCTCATCTGTAAAATGTTGATAATAATGGCTTTTACTATGTGGGGATTTGGGAGGATTCGGGCACAATGCTTGACATTATATGCATATATGGATGGTAGCTTACTAACTTAGTTTTAAAAGTATAATAATCACATTCAATTAGAGATTTCCAGCCAAGATGAATGCATAGGTAGATATGCTTTGCTTCCTTGCACAACCAAAAGAAGGATAACAACAAATTTAAAAACAAAAACCAACCAGAATTGCCAGATAATTGAATTATATGCAAGTCCGACAACCAAAGAGTTAAAGAAAAATCATTCATTCAGACTGGTAGGAGGGGCAGAGACAGGCAGCCAGGGCAATGAGGATGTGTGACAAGGCAGTGGCTGGTGGACCTGGGCAGGCATGGTGCACCTGGCAGATTGGGTGCTTCCACGTTCTTGTACTGATAAGGCAGGAGGAACAACTGAGGAGTGAGATAGACTACACAACCCAGGGTTCCAGCATCAGAAACAAAAGCTTCAAAATCTCTGGCTATAAAAACATGGGAGGTTGCAGTGGTGGGAGAAACTACCAGTCTCACAGGAGAGTCTGTTGGATGGGCCCACCGGATCCTAGAACATACAAAAGCCCACCCACCTGGAAATGAGCACCTGAAAGGACATAATCCAGTTATGGGAAATAAGGGAAGTGACTTAGGGGCAAGAGCCGAGTAAACAGCATTGTTCCCTATCTGACCCCTCCCCTACATACAGTGGCACAAGGCAGTGAAGTGGATTGCCCTGCCTTGGTGACTGCCTAAGTCTCTGCCTATTACAATGTAATAGGTGTGCCAAAACAAATAAATATGGCCCAAATGAAAAAACAGATCAAAACTCCAGCAAAAGAACTAAGTGACAAGGTGATAGCCAACCTATTCGATGCACAGTTCAAAACACTGGTAATCAGGATGCTCACAGAAAGGATTGAATATGGTCAGAAAAGAGGAAAAAGTGAAGGCTATGTTAAGTGAAATAAATAAAAATATACAGGGATCCAATAGTGAAAGGAAGGAAACTGGCTCTCAAATCAATGATTTGGAACAAAAGGAAGAAATATACATTCAACTGGAACAGAATGATGAAAGAATTTTAAAAAATGAGGAGAGGCTTAGGAACCTCCAGGACAACTTTAAATGTTCCAACATCTGAAACATAGGGGTGCCAGAAGGAGAAGAGGAAGAGCAAGAAATTGAAAACTTATCTGAACAAATAATGAAGGAAAACTTTCTCAATCTGGTGAAAGAACTAGACATGCAAGTCCAGGAAGCTCAGAGAGTCCCAAAGAAGTTGGATCTAAGAAGAAACACACCAAGACACATCCTAATTACATTACCCAAGATTAAAGAGAAGGAGAGAATCTTAAAAGTAGCAATAGAAAAGTAGAGAGGTACCTACAAAGGAGTAGCCATAAGACTATCAACTGATTTCTCAAAAGAAACCTTACAGGCAAGAAGGAGCTGGAAAGAAGTACTCCACATCATGAAAGGCAATGACCTACATCCAAGATTACTTTATCCAGAAAAGCTATCATTTAGAATGGAAGAGCAGATGAAGTCCTTCCCAGATAAGGTCAAGTTAAAGGAGTTCATCATCACCAATCCCTTGTTGTATGAAATGTTAAAGGGACTTATCTAAGAAATAGAATAATATCAAAACTGTGAACAGTAAAATGACAACAAACTCACAGCTATGAACAACTGAACCAAAGGAAAAAAAAACAAAAATTAAAAAAAACTAAGTAAACAATTAGAACAGGAACAGAATCACAGAAATGGACATCACATGGAGGGTTAACAATGGGGAGGCAGGGGAGAATGGGGAAAAAAGGTACCAGGAATAAGAAGCGTAATTGGTAGGCACAGAATAAACAGGGGAGAGGTTAAGACTAGCATAGGAAAAAGAGAAACCAAAGAAGTTATAGGTATGACCGATGGACATGAACTAAGTGAGGGGAATGCTAGTGGGAAGAGGGTGATGGGCAGAGGGGGATAAAGTGGAAAGAAATAGGACAACTGTAATGGCATAATGACTAAAATATACTTTAAAAGTATAATAATTGTGGTAACAGAACAACTAATACTTAATATTTTTAGTGTTTTACTACTGACTTACCACCTTTATCACACTTAATCAAAGGTAAGTTTGGTCAAAGGAGTTTGTTGAAGATAATTTCCCAGAAAAACTTTGTGATGACTCTCAGTAAGTAAACTTTTATCATCTTCTCTTTCCAACTCTATTATATTTTGAAAAATACATGACAATAGAAGAGCAATGTGAGTGATTTGATTAAGGGTGGGGGGAGCTTCAAACTGGAAATAACCCAAATGTCCATCAGTAATAAAACGATAAGTAATTTGGGTTTATTCTGATAATAGACTATTACACAGCAATGAAAATGGATGAATTATAGCATACAACACCACAGATGAATTATAAAATCATAACATTGAACGAATGAAATCAGACAAATATATATTATATGATTCTATTTATAGAAAGTTTAAAATTTCAGTGTTTAGGAATGCATAATGGCTACCATAAAATAAGGGCCATGACTACCATGTGTTGGAGGAGCTAGTGATGGGAAGAGACATGTGAGTGTATAGGGGATATTTCTGAACTTCTGTCATTATTTTGTTGTCTGTGTGGTAGTTACTTAAGTGCTCATAACTTTTGTAATACCACATATTTATGTTTTGAGCATTTTTCTTACTGTGTATTATAGTTTATAAGAAGACTTTAAGATAATCCTGATGTAAGTTTAGAATTTTTAATAAATGGAAACAAACTTTTATGAGGAAAGATACTAGGAACCTAAGGTAGATGTGAGTGCAGAAAATAAATCTCTTTGTTACATCTGTATGCCCCAGCCTTCACATCATTTCTGTTTGTACTCCTCCAATTCCTTTATTTCCCTTCACCAGCTTAATTATAAGAATTTCCCAATCATAAAATGTTGAAGGATAATTACAAACAGCTCACTGTAGTACATGAAAGATATTCTCACTGTGCATGGGGAATCTAATTGTTAGATGTAAAGAATAAAATCTGGATAATAAAGATGATAAAACATACTCTTGAGAGATGTTTTTGAGAAGAAAATTGACAAAACATATGTCCTAATTTAGATAACTGCTTTTATTCTATTTTACACTCTAAGTTTACTCAGCTCACCTTTTTTTCAGAGACAGTAAAAGTCCTGGATAATAGTGGTTCAATAAAAGTTCATTCCCATGTTCCAAATAATGGCTCATAGCAACAGTATTCTGTTGATCTATTTGTAACATTTTGAAGAAGAGCTTTTTCTGCCCCAAACCTAGTGACCTTAAACATACCTTCACTATATTGTTAACCTGCTTCAGAGAAATCTCTTAAATGCACACATATAAAGAATGAAGTTAAACAAAATCCATAAAATAAGAGAAGAAAATTTGTCTTTTAAAAGACAACTGTATGTAAGGCCATTACTTACTTGATGTTGCCTACCCTAGGAACCAGAATGTCTACCCGATTCAGATCTCTCTCTGCACAGCCCTGGGAGTTATTGACCTGGGAACTTTATGAATCTAACAGAAGAGGTGAGAATGACCAAACCAAATAAAACTGCTCTTTGTACAACTTTACTTCAGTGTGACCCTTTTGAGAGCCAAAGAAGAAGCAACCTGTGAAAGCCCTTTTATTTTTTTATGGGGATGTTGTTGGAGAAGTCACTCACAGGAAAGTCAAATTTTAGTACCAAGACCAACTGGCTTCTCCTAAATAGTTAGTTTATCCTATAAACCCTGTGGCTCAAGCAAGGACTTCATTCTTTGTGTTGGTCATAAGGAATTTCAGTGCAAAATCTGAAGTCAATTGTTAATACAGGCAAATTTTGGTTTGATTTCATATCTCATGCTCATATGTTGAATTTCCCCCTACTTCTGTATTTGCCCATTTTGGTCCTGTAACTTATGTTTTACAGAATGTAACAGAGTGTAAATAATTACCCCTCAAAACTGAATCATCTTAATTGATTAGGTTTGCAGTTCTAGTCTTGATTCCCTCCTAAGTAACAGATATAAATATCCATCTGCATAGGTGACTCCACCTGGATTTTCCAAATACATACCAAAAGTATTATCAATTCCCAAAACCTAGTCCTCTGGTATTCTCTACTATGTTTTGACAAGTGCCACCATGCACTTGGCTTCTCAAGTCAGAAACCTGGATGTCATACTGAAGTTATCCTTCTTCCCACACAATTTACTTCCCATAAATCAATAATTTACATAATCTCTACTCATAAAACTCTTGAGTTCATTACTTTCTTTCCCTCTTCACCACTGGTAACTAATTTCAGGCCCTTCTTCCCACTTGCCTGAACATATAATCCTTACTGGCTTCCCTGATCTAGTCCCTGTCCCCTTCTATCAGTGGCCCACACTTTGGCAGCAGGGATCTCTCAAACGCTCAAATAGGATAATGTCAGTATTTGGTTTAATTTTTTCTCAATGGCTCCCCACTGTCTACAAGATAAAACAAAATTCTTCAGAATGACTTATTAGTGAACTTTTATAATCTGGCTTCTAAGCATTCACCCCTCTGCTCCTTGAATAATTGTAGAGTTCCAAACTCTCATCTCCTATTTTTATGCACATACTGTTTCCTCTCCTTAAGTTCTATTACCTCTTTGGTGAATCAGGGATCTTCTGTTCATTCTCAGGCCCCAGAATAAGCCCTGCTTTGGGATTCCCTGATCCCAAGGCAGAGTTTTGCATGCCTTCCACTTGTATTTCTATAGAATCTGACCCATACATCTAATACAAAAATTACCATGGTGCTTAAATTACTTCCTTTTATGTATCCTTCTTAGACTAATTTCCCTATACTTCAGGCACTGTGTCTCACTTTCCTTTCTATTACTGAACTTAACATAGAACACACACCAATTAAGTAAATTGATCACTGAATGGTGGATGGAATTGTTATGCTTGATGAGGTCAGACTTTTGATTCAGAGGACTGTACATTTAAAACAGTAGACTAGAGCAGGGTCAACAAACTGACTACAGGTCAAATTTGGCTCACAGCCTGTTTTTAAAAATAACATTTTATTGAGAAACAATCATACCTATTGGCTTACATATTGTTTAGGTTGCTGTATAGCCCACAAAGGCTACAGTAATTACAATCTGTCTTCTTACAGGAAATGTTTGCTGACACATATTTATGGGCCAGAGTCATGGCCTTGTAGAGTGTATCATGCTGTACTAGAGTACGATGTCAAGCACATCCAATATACATATTACCTTCTACACTTTCCTTTGCTATTCTCTTAGTTACCTCAAAAACCAACACACTTTACTTATGCAATCTGAACTCAGATTAGTCCTAAACTGTATAACCTATTTAAACTTACTTATTTGGGATATTTCTGATTATTTAACTATGGTATCTAACTATGAGTGCAGAGACTAATTGTTCCTCAGTTTACAATCTTCACTTCTTCCTTTCAGTAACATACTTCCCTGAGTTGTGGCTGACACAGGACTGCTCACCTGGAAACTGTTTTGCCCAGCCTCACTTGCAGCTAGGTATGGCCATCTCACAATGTGTTGGCAAGTAGAAAATAAACAGAGTAATTTGCACAGTTCAAAGTCTTTGCTCTCTCTACTCTTAAAACTCAGTGCTCTCATTCTGTCTTTCCCTCCCTCCATTGGGTTGGAACAAGGATATAAAAAATGAACCAACTTTGATCATACAGACAAGGACAATCCTGTGGGAACAGCAAGATAAAAGAAACATAGACCTCTTTTCAACTCCAAAGAGTACCCCTAATTCTCCTGAATTGCTTTCAGCCCAGACTTTTTTTGTGAGAGAAATAAGCCTTTCATCTTTTTTATACCACTATTCTTCTAGTCACTGTTAAAGCAGTCAATCAAATATCCTACCTATTTTACCCAAATTCTCTCTTCTTTTTCCTTTAATAGTCAGCTTAGATTTCCTCTACCAGAATCTGGCCTCAGCCCATCTCTATTCACTTTCACCACTTTCTCTAAAACTTCAACTTTTCTTAAATCTCTCTCTTTCCACACCCTCCCTGCTTCTTTCCATGTCTGTTCTTTCTTCTTTTCCACAAAAGAAAAATAAAATAGAAAACCTCCAGCCCTTCTGATGCATTCGTTGTTCTCCTTTTTCTGCTTTACTTTCCTCATTGTCCCAACAAACAACTAAGCTGGTGAGGACACAACCCTTCTTAGAGAATGTAAGAAGAAGAGAAACAGTTGAAAAAACAATTTTCTTTTCTGGTAAAGTGGAAAAGGCGATACTCACAGCTATTAATTTTTGACAGTTTCACAATGGCAGAAGTTAAGAATTTGGAATATGAGAAACCTAATAATGTAAAAGTGCTATTAGATCACTGTGAGGACCACCTAGCACTGAGAAAGTGGTGTGTTAGGGAAAGTATTCAGGACTTACGGGATACATTGAACTGGATGGTTTTGAGTGGAGTCCAGGAGATCAATTAGAGATGAAAAAGGCCCAGACTTGGGTGATGCAGTGAAAATAGAAAACAGGGGAGTGTAGCCACCATATATTTAGAGGAATAAAATACAGTTTTAGATTGCATATAGAAGTTTCATTATTGTCTTCCTTTTTAACAAGAATGTTTTCTTTAATATTTGGTGTAAGAATTTTAAAAAGGTAATAAAAATAAGTGAATATATTTTCAGAGCATGGCACAGTAAAAAATATGCAAATGAAATAACAGGTATGCAAATAAGAGAACATGGATGAAATGTCACTTCTTACATAAAATAGTTAACACATTTTCCAAAGGGCATGTCAAGTACATGCTGATGAATCTAATTCTGCTTTGGCATAAATAGCTTCAGGTTTGAGGCACTGCAAGGAACAAGTTAAGTTAAACCTACTTTATTTTCTCTGCACGGTCCCCTCCAAGTTCTGCATAACATCCAGACCTCAATGATTATTAAATAAATATAGTAAAATAAAAGCCTTTTCTCATCTAACCAGTATTATGCAAGTTATCCCTAACCTATGTCTCTCTGGAAGCTTTCTTCATGATCCTCTGTGGAGTTGAGATCAGAATCCTCACAATTAAAATAAAAAAAATATATTTTATTCTATTTCTAGAAACTGAGAGTCTTACCCGCAAACAAAAACCATGTGAATTGGTGGACAGGATACTGGCTCTGCTTTAGAAAACCTGTGCTCAAGTCTGATGCCACCATCTGCCAACTGTAGTTCAAATACTATGCTGCATGTGACCAGGGCCCCAAAAAAGCTAAAACAGTATAAGCTATTCTAGTCTTCCCTCAGTGTCTTAAGAAAATTCAAAAGACTTGGTATATTCTTAATGAAAAATTAAACTTTAAATCCTTTTCAGATATTTCTCTCATGGATTAGTCTTTATGTGGGGAATAGCTAAAAGCCTCTCCTCTGCCCACTCACTTTCTTCCTCCAGTGCATTCTTACCTACGTGGAGTTCACCCCTTCCACTAGAACCCTCTCCTGTGAGCATAGCCCCTCTCATGACTATTCTAGAGAATCAGTCCATTCTACATACCAGCTGGGGTGAGGAGAGAGTCTCTTTATCTCTCCACACTGACAATTTTTAAATTCATCTGTAATCTCCCAAGTCTTCATTTCTTTTTCTTTTTTAAAAAAAATATTTTATTTATTTATTTTTAGAGACAGGGGAAAGGAGGGAGAAAGAGAGGGAGAGAAACATCAATGTGCGGTTACCTCTCAACACTCCCCACTGGGGACCTGGCCTGCAAATGAGGCAGGTGCCCTAGACTGAGATTCAAAGTCATGACCTTTTGGTTCACAGGCCGGCACTCAATCCACTGAGCCACACCAGCCAGGGCCCAAGTCTTCATTTCAATTGGAGATTTTACCTGCCTAATCTGCTCTACAGGATTGTTCTGAAGATTCCATGTCACATTGGATGTAAAAGCGTTTTTGCATGTGTTCAAGTATTGCACAAGTTTAAGTGGAAAGTCATTATTTTTAAGTGTGCCCTTTTCTTTCACTTTCCATGAGCTTACCCTTTCAGGGGAAAATGATCTAATTTCTTCCATCATGGGATGTTTATGGAGTAAAGACAGCCCTTTTCCTGACCTCTGTGTCTTCATCATGCAACATCATTTCTTTTCCTTCCCTTCAGAGCCAAGCTGTTGGAAAGCATTGTCCACATTCATTAGCTACTTCCTCACTATCATTTAATGTCCTCCCCCACTCCTCTATAACCTTATTGCTTCTGCTAAGGACATCAATGGCTGGCAAACCAACCAAACACTGGTATACCAAACTCTTTTCCTTTTTTGATTCCATCTCTTCTGGCTCTGTTTTTTACCTCTCCATCTCATGCTCCTCCTAGTCTCCCCTTCATTAAGGTTCTTTTAAATGTTTGCATTACCCTGGCATGTTCCTAAGGACTATAATAGTTAACTAGCTCATGCTGAGCTCCTACTATGCCTCAGACAATTGATGTTTCCTATCTCCTTTTCCTAACAACCCCATGAGATAACCTTTGTTATCCCATTTTACAGATGAAGAAACAGAGACTCTGGGAGGATTAGAGTGCTGGCCAAGACCACACAGCACATAAGCCAAGAAGTGACAATTCAAATCTTAGTCCTTGCTCTCCAGAGCCAGGCTCCCTCCCTTTTCAGATTTCTTGAGTTAAAGTCTTGACTTTGCCATTTACCTGGTGAGCTCAAAATGGCTTACTTTACTTCTCTAAACATCTATTTCTTCATTGGTAAAATGAGGATAATAATAGCATACATAGATCTTTTAGAACCATTGTGAGGATTTGATTAGATAATATTTGTAAACAGCTCAGCAGAGCAGCTACCACAGAGTAAGCCTCACCAAATGATACTATGGCTTTTTATTATTATGTTTAATGCCATCATCTGTCTCTTTTCTCATTACACCTGCTTCCTGGGCAGGCTCACCTACATACTCAGCTTCCAGCAGCATCTGCATGAGAGAAAGCCTCTCTCACTATAGCCAGCCCAGTCTTCTTCCAAATATCAGCCCTTCTTTCCAGTCATTGTTGGGATTTTCTCCATTTGATAGCCCATGTACACCTCACATGTGACAAACTCATAGCCCTTACCTACTTCTCTGAATCCCATGGGTTGATGATGACAGTGTCATGAAAGTCATAAACATGAGCTTTGTCATTGACTCTCTTTTCTCACTGTTTCATCACATTATATCTGTCACCTAACCATCTTCTGATCCTTCCTCTGATTCATCCAGCCTCTCCCTGGTGTTTTCAAGATCATTGCTGATTCTCTTTACTTAAAAGTTTGATATTTTTGTTCATCATAAATGTTTGCCCTAATTTTGATTTTTAAAAACATTCCATTATGCCCTGGCTGATGTGGCTGAGTGGACTCAGTGCCAGCCTGTGAACTGGGAAGTCACAGGTTTGATTCCTAGTCAAGGCACATGCCAGGGTTGCAGGCCAGTTTCCCAGCTGGGGGTGTGTGAGAGGCAATCAATTGATATTTCTCTTCTTCTCTTTCTCCTTCCATTCCTTATTCTCTAAAAATAAATAAATAAATAAAATCTTTTAAAAACCATTCTATTATAATATCATTTATCTTGATTAGTGGAGGTTTTAGTGTCCCCTTAAATTTTGCATCTGAGATAAGTACCTAACTCACCTTACTCTGCTGATAATTCTTCTCTCAATGCAAGCTCTTATAGTATCCTGGAAGAATGACATTGATAAAACATACTCTATTCAGAGCACACTCTTGTTTAAATGCCTTCAGTGGCTCCTCAAACCTTGATACCCTCTGCAGCCTTACTCCATGTCCTATGATCTAGAAATAGGAATCCAATTCCTATCCTTCATGCTGGCTCCACTTTCAGTTTGGTTCCTTTGGAAATGTGGCAAGTGATCTTTTGGTCTATGCTTTACTTAACTCAGGATGATTAGGAACTGGTTATACTTGCAAAAAGCTGAATGTTTATGCATTCATTGATAAAGCTTAAATTTCAACTATATTTCATTAAATCCTTCTAAAATTTATTATACTTTCCTGCAGACTCACATATAACACTTTCATAATTCAAAATGTTTTTGGTAGCTCATCATTTTAAGCATCATTTCTGGTACTTTGCTGTAATTCAGTGATGCCAGCCTCAGGAACCATTAAGATTTCTAAGTCAGCTTGCCCCTAAACTCAGTGCTCACACATGATTCATTCTTTTCCTTATTCTGTTGCATCTTTAACTTGGAGTGTATTCTTATTCCTCCTAGTCTCTGCTCTCTGCTATCACTTGTTTTGCTTCTTATGATTCATCCCTCATTCCATTTCCCTTGTCCATGTCACTCCCACCTTAACCATGCTCTCTGTCATTCTTTTACTAACTCTGCTTTCCCAGTACTTCTTGGGATTGGCACTCATGAAGTCTGATAATCATATACCAGCCTATGACTGTACTCTTTTCTCCTGCTCTGCTGGGTCATCCATTTTATTATTCAATATGTGTATCTTTATCTCTTCTTATCTCCTTTTACTACTGAGTTTGTCATCATTCTGGTTGTCTGAGAGCTGCCGAATGTATATCTAATTGTGGCTGTGCAATCCATGAAATAACTCTCAAGCTATTTTTCCTGTGGCATTTCTCCACATAGCGGATCGTTAAGAAAGAATTCTAAGCTCAAGTAACTGAGGGACTTAACATCCTCTGTCCTTGGCTTCTCTCTCTGTGCTCATCAGAGAACTCCAGCCCTCAATTTTTTTAGGTGGGGTGGGATGAAGAGACACAGAAAGCTAACATATGCAACTGATGTGTCTGCAATCACTGAAGGAAATATTGAGTCAACAGATCTTACCTATGTTTGAACAAATTCACTCCAAGTTCTTTTGGTTCCTTGTTAAAATGGGAGTTAGTAAGGGACTTACTCAGACTGCCAGTTGCCCACCTGAAATTCTTTGGGTACATGAAAGGGCTCCATTTGGTGACAAGTTAATTTTTATCATTAAAAGTTTAGTTTTAATCAGAAAATTATAAAACACAGAAAATATCCATACATTCTAATGAACAAAGTATAAAAATACTGAAAATTCAGAAAAATCCTCAGTAATCTGTACTGAAACAGAAATTAATCAAAACAAGATTTTTAATTAGTTTGTTTTCTAGTGACTGAGATATTTATGAAAAAGAGGCATGAAGTAAAGCCTGGAAGTTTCTCTTCATTCATTTTTCTGTTTGGTATCCTCTTTTTTACAAAAAAACCAGAGGGTTCTAGCCAAGAAGGAGGCATAGATAGAAACCCTTCACTTCCTTGCACAACCAAAAGGAGGATAACAACCAATCTAAAATCAATAAACAACTATAAGTGCCAGAAAATCAAACTGCATAGAACTCCGACAACCAAGAAATTAAAGAAAAATTTTAAAAAATCAATCAGAACAACAAGACCAGTAAGGTGGTGGACCAGGCAGGCAGGGCTGACTTAAGGGGAAACTGAGACTCATAGCAGTTGCTACGTTGGGAGAAACTCCCAGTCTCACATGAGAGTCCAGAGTCCATTGGAAAGTGTGCTAGGGACAAGCAGGCAAGCTGCATTGTTCTCTCTCTGGCACCTCACCCACAGGCGCACAGCAAAGCAGCAAGGAGGGTTGCCCTGCCCTGGTGAATTCCTAAGGTCCTGCCCCCTTACAACCTATCAGCTGTGCAAAGACAAAGAAATATGGTCCAAATGAAAGAACAGAACATAATCTCAGAAAGAGAACTAAATGGTGAGGACCTAGCCAACCTATCTGATGGAGAATTTAAAGACTTGTTAATCAAAATGCTCACAGATCTGATTGAGCTTGGTTGAAAAATGAAAAAACAAGTGAAAGATACCCAAAATGAAATAAAGCAAAATATTCAGGGAACCAACAGTGACAGGAAGAAAACCAGGACTCAATGATTTGGAACAAAAGGAAAAAATAAATATCCAACCTGAACAGAATGAAGAAACAAGAATTCAAAAAAGTGAGGAGAGTCTTACAAAACTCTGGGACAACCTGAAATGTTCCACTATCCAAATTATAGGGGTGCCAGAAGGAGAAGAACAACAGCAAGAAATTGAAAACTTATTTGAACAAATAATGAAGGAAAACTTTCCCAATCTGGTGAAGGAGATAGACTTCCAAGAAGTCTAGGAAGCCCAGAGAGTCCCAAAGAAGTTGGACCCAAAGAGGAACACACCAAGGCACATCATCATTAAGTTACCCAAGATAAAGGATAAAGATAAAATCCTAAAAGAAGCAAGGGGAGAGGAAAGAGTTACCTACAAAGGAGTGCCCATAGGGCTGTCAGCTGATTTCTCAAAAGAAACCTTACAGGCAAGAAGGAGCTGGAAAAAAGTATTTGAAGTCATGAAAGGCAAGGACCTACATCCAAGATTACTCTATCCAGCAAAGCTATCATTTAGAATGGAAGGGCAGATAAAGTGCTTCCCAGATAAGGTCAAGTTAAAGGAGTTCATCATCACCAAGCCATTATTATATGAAGTGTTAAAGGATTTACCTAAGAAAAAGAAGATCAAAAACTATAAACAATAAAATGACAACAAACTCATAACTATCAGCAAATGAACCTAAAAGAAAAGAAAAACAATGAAAACAAAAACTAAGTGAACAAGTAGAACAGGAATAGAATCAGAGAAATGGACATCACATGGAGGGATTTCAATGGGGAGGGGGAAGGGAGGAATGTGGGAGGAGGTACAGGGAAGAAGAAGCACAATTAGTAGGCATAAAATAGACAGGGAGAGATAAAAAATGGTATAGGAAACAGAGGACTCAAAGAACTTTTATGTACAATCCATGGACATGAACTATGCCGAGGAATGCTGGAGGGTTGAGGGGGACAGGGCAGAGGTGGGATAAAGAGAGAAAAAATTGGGAAAACTATAATAGTGTAATCAATAAATATACTTAAAAAAGAAACTAAACAAAAAAATAAATAAAATTAAAGCAAAAAAAATCAATGAAGTGATGGAGATATAGTATTTTTTGGATACTAAGTGCAGATAAGATATTTTGTTTCCACAATGTTCCCACCCCTACTTTCTGTGTCCTTGAAAAGAAATGTTACATAATGGAAATAGCATGGGCTTAGGAGCCAGATAGATCCAGGTGTTACCTTATTACTAGGACCTCAATATTTTTGAATCTGTCTCCTGCCTGTGTGCACAGGCCCAAAGAAATGCATGATCAGGAGTTTGCAGTATAGAAAAAACAATATGTTAATGTCAAATTGGCCAGTTGGAATGTGGGAAGCTAATGCTAAAACCCCAACTCTCTAATGGAATGTATATTACAGATTATACAGGGCAAAATCACAAAACATTGTGGGTTGTGGTGGGGGGGGTCTGGGTTGTGCTGGGAGCTTATTGGTTGGAGGTGAGATAAGGGTAATAAATCATTTCTTCATGTTGTGAGGACAGTTCTGAGATCTTTTCCAGCATTCCTTTGTCCAGTCTCATGGAAAGTAGTGAGGGGGTCATTCCAGCTTAGGGTTCAGGATAACTTAGGTCAAGATGTTACATAACTTAGGTCAAGATGTTATCCTTAGCCAGCCAGAGATCTGGACCTTATGACCACTAGTTAGGTTGAGGTCACTGTCTTCTGCTTAAGAAGATACAAGGTACAAGAAACAGTGTACATAAGGCAATGACACCTCAGTCCCCTTCAAAGTAGACACCTTGGGACTTCACACAGTTCTCCCAGCATCTCTTTCAAAACTGAAACACTCTGCAAAATCCTTTGTTGGAATTGTCATCGGCTGTCTCATCATACCTTCGTGAATCTCATCAATAGTCTGAAATCTCCTCCCTTTCAAAGGGGATTTTAGTTTTAGGAAAAGCCAGAAGTTGCAGGGTGCCAAATCAGGGCTGTAGGAGTGCTGAGTCACCTGAGTGATTTGATGTTTCATTAAAAAAACTCTTATATGAGACATGATGTATGAATGGCACATTGTCATGATGAAGCTGCCAAGCACCAGGTGCCCACAGCTGCAACCTTCTGAATCATCTGAACACTTTCTGTTGAGGAATGTTCAAGCTTAATACAAAATTTGATGCAGATTTGTTGCTCTACTTGCTCAGTCATTTTGAGTGTGATGGCCACACAGTACACGTGCTCACTCAGTTGTATCTACTGCCCCCACTGACTAGTACAGTAAAGCCATCATTGTTCATGCACACACATTCCAGTGCACTCTCCTTGGCTGCTACGTTACATTGATGTCATGCAAACCATTCTCATTATATTAACAATGGCTGGACTTTATCCAGTGTGTGTGTGTGTGTGTGTGTGTGTGTGTGTGTGTGTGTGTGTGTGTGTAGGGAGAGAGAGAGGCAGAGAGAGAGAGAGAATTTCTAGAGCTAGGATTTAAAACTACATTTATTCTGTCATTAGGATCCTTAGTTTCAAACTTACCCTCACTGTATATTCTCCTTGTGGCTTAGGCATGAGCCCAACAAAGGATTACTGGAGGGCACTTCATAGAGTGCCTCTGAGGACTGAATGAGAGAACCTGCACAGGACCTGTAGTTCAGTGCCCAGCACACATTGGGAACTTAAACTGAACATAAGTTCCTATCTCATCTCCCTTCTCTTTACTTTCACATCATGAGTCAGAAGCCAGGCCCTGGTATCAGGTTTTCATTCCCATTCTGGACTGAGATTTGCTCTTAAGAATGTAACTAAGGAAACATTTCTTCACTATGTGAGCATAACTGACCAGTGAAAGAAGCAAATATTAAAAGCTCAATTTTATGGGATGATCACTAGGCCTGTATTCCTGGGTAACTTCTTAGAAAAACTTAATTTGTTAACACCTCCTTTCCCTTGCTACTAGTTTCAGAGAGAAGTAGAAATGTGATGGTCTGGGAGGGGGTGCACAGTAAGAAATTTAGTTAGGATAGATTATAGGGCAACTGTGAAGGCATAAATAAAAGTCATATTGAGATGGTAGATGGAGGCCAATTTGGGAAATGTTCCAAACGCTGAGGGGAGGAGGTTGTTATAATCTGGTAGTTGAGGAGGAGGCATCCATGTGTGTGAGGAGAGAATGAGGAGTTTGCAACTGTACTGGGGCAGTTTCTTTCACTCTGATGTGAGGGGGGCTTATGCCAATCCTGGCCTAATTGTTTCTGAAACATAGGAGCAGGAACAAAGCAATAGGACTTAGTGGTTGGTTGGATGCAGAGGAACAAATACATCACGGGAAGTTTACATGTGAAAACAAAACAAAAAATAATGGAGTTTTGAGATCTTGTAGTGCATCTGCTTACCCTCTTCAACCCAGTGATGGGTTGTAAAGAGTTCAGCGTTTGTTTTCTCAGCAGGTGGTCTGGGATCCAGTGCATGTGGGAAGGTGCATGTTGTCCTGAACCAGTCAATCCAGTCATTAATCTACTCTTGGATCAGGATGTAGATCCTGGGACTCTCCTCCTCTTGTAATTGTTTGAGGGCCAAATTGAAAGGATGGAGAAGGAGTTATCCATGTCAAACTGACAGTTAAACATTATTTGAGGAAACCACACTGCATGGGTCTGTGCTCTGAGCATTCCCCTCAAAGGCAAGCCAGCCACCTCATGTTCAGCCAGGGTAATGAATAAGTGTCTAGGCTTTGTCCCATATAGAGTGGAGAGGTCCCAGCAGCCTATTGTTATGGCTTTCCCAGCAAGGGTGACTCAACAGCTCTGTTCTCTCAGGGAGTTAGCCCACTTTTGTAAGGCAGCTCCATAAGACTTTTATTATCCTTCTTGAATCTCTTCCAACACTTTGATGTCCTTGAAGTTAAAAACTGCACACAGAGCAGTATTCCACTCAAAACACCTTTAGAAATTTCTAGTTAAGAGGAACTTAGACAAAGCTAAATCTCTCCATTTGATTCTTTTGTGTTCCTCTCTTGGGATTTGTCTTGGGCATGTAACTCCTATCATCATCATCAGTTTTAAGAAATATCACAGCTATAAAATTAGCTTATTATTTTTGAAATAAAAAGTTCTGTTTTCTAAAATAAATTATGAAAGCATATCAACATATTAAAAAGTGCAAACAGAGCCAATAGTACTTGGCCATTTGCTCAATGTGTATTTCTCTCTTTCTCTCTCTCTGTCTCTTTTTTTGGAACCAGGGTCCTTTTTTAAGTACCCATTGATTCTGTAGGGCATATGTGACAAACTGGCCCTTGCTCCCTGCCTTGGACTGCTATGACACCAATCTAAAATTTCTATTACCCAGTGGTCCTGGGCAGCTAGAAAATTGAACGAGGAAGCTAAGTCTTTGAAAGGTGGACAGATTGACATTTTTTAAAATATATTTTGTTGATCATGCTATTACAGTTATCCCAATTTTTTCTCCCCTTTATCCCCCTCCACCCTGCAATCCCCCTACCCTCCAGTATCCCACCCCCCCACCTTAGTTCATGTCCATGTGTTGTATGTATATGTTCTTTGGATTCTCTATTCTCTATACTATTCTTAACCTCCCACTGTCTGTTTTATGCCTGCCAATTAAGCTTCTTATTCCCTGTACATATCCCCCCATTTTCCCCCTCCCCCTCCCAACTGACAACTCTCCATGGATCTCCATTCCTGTGATTCTATTCTTGTTCTAGTCATTTGCTTAGTTTTTGTATTTTACGTTCAGTTGTTGATAATTGTGAGTTTGTTGTCATTTTCTTGTTCATAGTTTTTGATCTTCTATTCCTTAGATAAGTCCCTTTAACTTTTCATATAATAAAGGCTTGGTGATGATGAACTCTTTTAACTTGACGTTATCTGGGAAGGACTTCATCTGCTCTTCCATTCTGAATGATAGCTTTGCTGGATAGAGCAATCTGGGATGTAGGTCCTTGCCTTTCATGATTTGAATACTTCTTTCCTGCCCCTTCTTTCCTATAAGCTTTCTTTTGAGAAATCAGCCAGTAGTCTTATGAGCACTCCTTTGTAGGTAACTGTCTCCTTTTCTCTTGCTGCTTTTAACATTCTCTCCTTATCTTTAATCTTGGGTAACTTAATTATGATGTGCCTCGGTGTGTTCTTCTTTGGGTCCAAAATATGGAGACTCTATGGGCTTCCTGGACTTCTGGACAAGATGGAGGTGTAGGTAGAAATGCTTCACTTCCTTGCACAACTAAAAGAAGAATAACAACAACCAGAACTTTATTTTTAAAAACAAAAAACAACCAGAACTGACAGAAAATCAAACTGCATGGAATTCCGACAACCAAGGAGTTAAAGAAACATTCATCAAGACTGGTAGGAGGAGCAGAGTTGGGCAGCTGGGCAGAGAGGAGGTGCGACAAGGCAGCAAACTGCATAGGTGAGGCAGGGACTGGCTGACCGGGGAGCTAAAGACACAAAACCTCTGGCTGTAATATCCCATGAGGGTTGCGTACATTTTTAATTCAGTAAGTCAATGTAATTTAAGTCCACACTGAGTACAGGTTGTTCTTTAATAGAAAAGAGTTCTGGGATTTCTTGTATCAACTGTGCTACTATTTTGGAGGCTAGAAACATATATTAGTGAGACAAACCAAAGTCAGATCAAATTGGGAAATAAAGTATTCTACTTCAGTGTGTCAAAAACAGTTCCTTGGGGATAGGGTTTATATCTACAGTTGTCCTGAATATAATTTTAAAATGTCTTTCTTTCAAATATGTCAAAAGGATACCCAAACAACATGTACACATTACTGATGTGCACTACCTTTATAGATATATTTATGTCTATACTCACACTTGTACTTATGTTTTCATGATCACACCCATCTCCACTGATGGTCAAACATTTCAGAGGAGAACATTTGGCAGCTTTCCTCTAGTCTTTTTTTTTTCCTCCACAAAACTCTCCTCACACCTTGTTCCAGCCATGATTAACTTTTAAAGTTAGCAAACAAGTCATGCTCTCTCTTCATACCACACTTGGCTTAAATTGCTTCTACAGCTTGGAATGCCCTGCTTTGCCCCAATTCTTACCCAGCTACCTATCTCCATCTATTGAGAAGTTTAATGATCTCCTTCAGGAAAATATCACAACCCTCCCCCCAACCCACACACACCCTTGCATACTTGACTAGTACCATATAGTTATTTCTCTTACAGCATTTAATACCTTGTATTAAATAATCTGATTACTTATCTATCCCCTACCATTCATCCTTCTTAGAGAATCAACTCCATCAAAACAGAGCTGATGTCTTTTTTTATCATGTGTTCCTATTCTTTACATGGTGCCTGGAAAATAGGTAAATAAATGTTAACTTAGTGAGTGAAATTAAATGAATGAAATAAATGAGTGAATGAATGCTTACTCCTACCATTTGGCAAATAGTTGCTCATACATCATGCTTTGATCCCATGCCCACCCTGACTTCTGGAATTGAAGGCTGGTAGGGAGAGGATTTGGTCCCCATGTTTCCTAGGAAATATGCAGCTACCTGACTCAATCATTCACACTCCACCTGAATAAGAAAAAAAAATATCTAACCAGTAGGGTTTTTTTCTTTCCTGGAGGTTTTTGTCACAGTTTCTGGCTTGTTTTATCAAGTGTAGACACATTTTTTTTTTCATGTGCTGTGGAGTCTCAGTCCCTGTAACACAAGTTTCTTTAATCATTAGTCTTTGTGGTAGAATTTGAGAGGGGTCATATAAAATCCCTCTCCTCATCTGCTAAGGGCAATTTATGGACACTTACACTGAACAATATACATTGCAAAAGACCAGAAAATTCACCCTCTGGTTATGATCCAGCACTATAATGTGATAGCCTGGAAACAAGACTGATAGTTTAATCAGTGGTATGTGAGACTTATTTGTGGTAGGCTGCCTCATCAATTTTCATTTGGGAGTTGAAATGGACTCTGAAGCAGATATGGCATTAATTATGGGAGAAATTGGTTGCAATATGCCTTGAGGTAAAACCCTTCAGATGGGAATTTGAGATTGAAAGAAAGCCAAATTATAAAAGGATGATTTACTGGAAAAGGCAAATGTATACATTACCATCACCACTTAGCAAAGAAAAAGGAGCTGATAAAACAGAAAGATTATGAAATGACTGGAAAGAAAAAATCTCCAGTTCAACTCACTCAAAAAAAGATTTATTCTGATGCTGAATGCATTATATTTCCCTAGATACATATGAGTGTGCTTCAATTAAAAGGCAGGCAAGCACTAATAACAGTTGGCAGGGTCCCTATTTTCTTCTAGATTGAAATATGTTTTACTAAGAACTGAATAGGGAGCATCTTGGAATACCAAAGTTAAAGTTCATTTTACCAGTTTTGGTACCTGCTGTTGTATCAATTTTCTTTTGATCATATCACTTTTTTTTGAAGATTTCAAACACCTTCTTAGACAATACACTCATTATCCTCTCACTAGATATTGATGAGATAAAATATAGAGGCAAAATCATAGTTGAATGACTATCCCCAATTTAATGTGAGAAAACTAAGATGCAGGGAGCTTAAGTTGATGCATTTTTAGGGAGGGGAATAACAGGGGAAAGAAGGAGAAGGATCATCAAGGAACATGTACAAAGGACCCATGGACAAAGCCGAAGGAGGGTGGGATTGAGGGTGGGATGTGGGGGTGAATGGGTCAGGGGAGATTGATGGGGGGAAAATGGAGATGCCTGTACTTGAACAACAACAAAAAAATGCATTTTAAAGGAGCACATTTTTATTGGATCTATAACAGAGTAAGTTATTGAAAAAATACTGGAAGTTAGTGTTTATTACACCCATGAAAAGGGTGTGATATATTTTTATAAGTTGGAGCATGTTTGCTCATACCCCTTGGTGGGCAGAAGCAAGGAGGTTTTATGTCACAGGCAGAGAGAAACACTATATAGTAGTTATGAGCAAGAACTAAAGCTAGGCCATCTGTACAAAGATTTTGTGATTGATACTTAAAATCTGGGTGATTAGTCTTGACCTCTGTGCCTCAGTTTCCTCATCTGTATGGCTGGGATAGCATAAAGGTGTTTGCTATTATGTTAGGAATTGAGTTGTGTTACTTCTATAGACAGAGGAATTGCAGAAACTGTTTGACTTGGATGAAGCAGAAGCTTCTAGAACCCAGAAAAGGACAAGAGTCCTGAGACCCAGTATAGGGATAGAATTTTATATGTTTCCACTAGTGGAAAGACCAGGTAGTGCCCAATGGGAGACTGAAGGATATCTGAACTTGGGATGCAGCACCTTGGTCAGGACACCAAGGGTCAAGAATTCTGTGGGCAAGTCTGGGGACATGGCAAGTGTCTCCAAGTCAGCCTGAAGCCAAGTGACCAACAACAAATGTGTAGCTAAAGTCATTTTCATTGTGTTCTGCTTTCTTTATATACTCTTGTCAAATAGGTAAATAAATGTTGAGTGAATGTAGCCACTGTAGACTAAGAATCTGGCATCTCCCTGTGTTTCTGTTTATAAATGCCTCACAAGTCTGGAGTTCTCGAGAAGAGAAAAAGGGAATCACAGATATGACCAAGGGCAAATTTCCCATTGACTGTGTAGGTGGACACTGAGAGCAGATTAAATTTGAGAACAGAAAAGGAATGTGCTTCATATTTCACTCCAGTGTTGAAGACTAAAATCAATACTTGCTTTATCAGTTATGAACTCATTTGGCAGCACAACTCTATGTTGGTGACGTAAAATATGCTGGTTTATTCACTCATGTAACAGAAAAATCTTGAAGTCAACCATCCAAACTGTCAACAGTGTCATTAGGACCAGACTTCTTCTTTCCCTTTGCTGCCATTCTTAGCATGCAGCTTTTGTCTGTTTGAATGCAAGATGCCTGCTGCTCCTGAAAGCCTTGTTTCGGCATTCTGAGTAGGAAGAAGGAAGAATGAGAGGTATCTAAATCAGCAGAGCAAACACTTCCCAGAAAGCATCACTTTATATTTTATTGCCCAGTAGTACTGTGCCACATGCTCATCCCTACAACGTGTGATGATGAAGCTAAAATTTATAGCTGGGCACATTTCCATGCAGAACTAAATTCATTTTTATTAACAGAGAATAGAATGGTGGTTACCAGGGACCGAGGGATGAGGGAATGGGGGAGATAGTGGTCAAAGGTACAAATTTACACTTTGAAGAAAAGTTCTGGGGATCTCATGCAGAGCATTGTGTTTATCGTTAACAGTACTACACTATATACATGAAAGTTGCTAAGCAACTAGATATTAATTGTTCTTACCACAATAAATAAATTGTAATTCTATAATGTGATCAAGCTGTTAATTGGGGAGGATAAGATGGTGGCGTGGTAGGAGGGAGCACATTCCACTTCCCCTTACACACGGAAGAAAGACCAAGCTGATCTATGGAGGAACAGAGCAAACAGCCAACTTTATCACAACATATATGAAAATAGGAGATCAAAAATTGTAGAAGACATTGAAAGACCAGACAGTAAGGAGACTACTTCAGGATAATAATGGCCCAGGGATCAGCATGGGGACCAGGGAGGTTGCAGCGCCAGCCCCAGAGCTTGGGGGTCTGCCTCAGGGCTCTTGGGGGAGAGCTGGGTCAACCGATCCCTCCAAGGCCAAACAAGGACTGAGCAGCACTGCTCTGCTGGGACCACGGAGAGGGCTCTGGGGAGATTGTGGCCCAGCCAGTGAGACCAAGAACGACCTGGCTTTATGCCCACGCCCCAACTCGGAGAGAGTGTGGTTTGGTGGAAGACCTGGTGCCCACAGCCATGAGCACGGAAAAGGTGCAGGCATTATGTGGGATCCCTGGCACCCAGGCAGTGAAATCGGGGGAACTGTGTGCCCCTCGGGATCCACAGAGTTCACACCCGTGAACCCGGAAAAGGTGCAGGCGCTCCACAGTAAGCTCCAGAAAGAGTGCTTAGGGGTGCACAGATCCAATACCTAAGGCCCTTTGCGGGGCACCAGACCGGCTCTGGGGAGAGCGCGAGGCTAGACCTGGGGACAGTGTGCCAGAGGTTGACTGAGCTCTGAACAGGAAGGGAAAAAAGCCATGGCATTCTCCCATAAGTCCGCTGAAGCCAGCAAAACCAGAAAAACTGGTTTGGCCAGTTTGAAACCAACAAAAGGATTTTATTGTTTTGTTTTTTTTTGCTTGATTTTTTTTATTAAGTAAATTTTTATTTTTTAATTCTTCTTATTTTTATATCATTCAATTCCTTATGCTTCTACTTCTTTCATTCCAGTGTTGATCCTTCTCCCTTTCTTTCCAAATTTATCTCTTCTTCCCTCCATCTTCTGCTGTTTTCCTTCTTTTTTTTTTTGAACCTGCAAGTAATAGCATATCTGTATTATCATTATTTCATTATTCTTACACTTTTTATTGTAATAGTATTTTGGTGTTCCTCTTCTTTCTGTATAGTCTTCTCTGCATGGCTGGTTATACTGTATCATTTGGTAGGTTTCCCCTGTTATCTCATTCATAGTGTATTGCTAATTTACTGTCCTTCATTTGTGTTCCATTAGTACAGTTTTCAAGGCTCTATACTCCCTTCTTCTTGCTATCTAGATCTCTTAGATTCTGTCATGTGATTGTTGCTCTACTATTACTGTAAATAACAGCTATTCCACACAATTGTAAATACTTCATGATACCCATCCCAGATCTTAGCACACTTCAGTTTCCTGAACTCTATTACTATAGTGGTTAACTCTATTCTCTCACACACTACACCTATTTACTACTCTTTACTCTCACCCCACCTCAGAATCTGACCTCCTACAACCTCACTGCTTTATAGAGCCAACTCACAATCCTTTCCTTCCTAACAACAGTCTTATCTTCTTTCCATCCTTTGTAAAAAGTGGCTAGTGGGGTGGAAGATCACAATAACACTATACACAGCCAAAGGATCTCCTCTCTCTTCTCTACTGGCTGCTACTGTAAATACCATAGAATACTCTCTTGCTGTCTTAAACCATTTTGCCTTACCCCTCCAACTGATCACAAAAAAGAGTAGGTGGTAGCTGTGAACACGAGGATACCTGAAAGAAACTGCACCACTGAATCTCACAGGTATTCTACCACAGAAGTTTACACCATAAACCTAGGAAGCCATAACAGGTCAATTTAAGAAGCAGAGATTAACAACAAGAGCCTCAAAAACAATGGGAAGACAAAGAAACAATCCCCAAAAGAAAGGAAAGTAGGAAGCCTCAGAAAGAATGCTAATGAAATAGAGGTAACTCAACTATCAGGTATTGAGTTCAAAGCAATGATTATCAGGAAGCTCAATGAGCTCATAATGAGCTACTAGAAACTACACAGACACTACAATGAACTCACTGCAAATTATATCAACATGAAAAAGGAAATGGAAACTATCAACAAGGGCCAAGAGGAGATGAGAATACAATTTCTGAACTGAAGAACACGGTAGAAGAAATCAAAAGCAGGATCGATGAAGCAGAAGATCAGATCAGTCAGCTAGAGGACAAAGTAGGAAAAAACACCGAGAAAGAGCAAGAAAAGGAAAAGAGGCTCAGAAAGAATGAAGCGGAATTAAGAGAAATGCAAGACAATATGAAACGAAATAATATCCGCATAATAGGAATACCAGAAGGAGGAGAAGAAGAGCAAGAAATAGAAAACCTATTTGAAAGAGTAATGATGGAAAACTTCCCTAGTTTGATGAGAGAAAAAGTCACACAAATCCAGGAAACACAGAGAGTCCCAATCAAGAGGAACCCAAAGAGGCCCACCTCCAGACAAATCATAATTAAAATGGCAAAATTTCAAGACAAAGAGAAAATCTTAAAGGTAGTGAGGGAGAAATAGGAAGTAACATACAAGGGAGCCCCCATTAGGCTAGCAGCTGACTTCTCAATGGAAATGCTCCAAGCCAGAAGGGAATGACAAGACATATTTCCAAGTAATGAGAACCAGAGGCCTATAACCAAAGCTACTTTACCCAGCAAGGCTCTCAATCAAGATAGAAGGCCAAATAAGAAGCTTCCCAGACAAAAGAAGTCTAAAAGAATAAACCTCCACCAAAACAGCTCTGCAAGAGATGCTAAAGGGACTGCTTTAAGGAAAGGAAGGAAAAGAGAGAGAGGAACACAGCTACAAAAATGGCAATGAATAAGTACCTATCAATAATAACCTTAAATGTAAATGGATTAAATGCCCCAATTAAAAGACATAGAGTAGCTGATTAGATAAGAAAGCATGACCCACACATATGCTGCCTACAAGAGACCCACCTCAGAACAAAAGACCTACACAGGCAGAAAGTGAAGGGCTGGAAACAAATTTTCCAAGCAAATGGACAGGAAAAAAAATCTGGGGTACCAATACTCATATCAGATAAATGAGACTTCAAACAAAAGGCCATAAAAGAGAGACCCAGAAGGTCACTTCATAATACTCAAGGGAAAATTCCATCAAGGAGACACAAACATAGTAAATATATATGCATTCAACATAGGAGCACCCAAATACATAAAGAAAATCTTGGAGGACTTTATGGAAGATATTGACAGCAACACAATTATAGTGGGGAATTTTAACACCCCACTGTCAAAAATGGACAGATCTTCAAAACAAAATATCAACAAAGATATTGTGGCATTGAATAATGCCCTAGATGAAATGGACTTCACTGATATATATATAGAGCCCTCCATCCTAAATAAACCAAATACACATTCTTTTCAAATGCACATGGAACATTTTCAAAGATAGATCACATGATAGGATACAAAACAAGCCCCAACAAGTTGAAGAAAATTGAAATCATACCAAGTATTTTCTCTAACCACAAGAGACTGAAGTTAGAAACCAACCCCAAGGAAAAAAAAAACAAAATACTTAAAATCATGTAGATTCATTATCATGCTATTAAACAATGAATGGGACAAGAATGAAATTAGGGAAGAAATCAAAAAGTTTCTGGAAACAAATGAAAATGAACTCACAACAACCCAAAACTTATGGGACACAGTAAAGGCAGTCCTGAGAGGGAAGTTCATAGGGATACAGCCCTAGTTAAAAAAGATAGAAACAATTGAAACAAACAACCTAACTTGACATCTAGAAGAAATCCAGGAACAACAAGAGAGATAGCCCAGAGCAAGTAGAAGGAAGGAAATAAGCAAGATCAGAGCAGAATTAAATGACATAGAGACTAAAAGCACAATTCTAAGTATCAACCAATCCAGGAGCTGGTTCTTTCAAAAGATAAACAAAATTGAGAAGCTTTTAAGCAGATTCATCAAGAACAAAAGAGAGAAGACCCAAATAAACCCAATCGGAAATGAAAGAGGAGAGATTACAACCAATACCACAGAAATACAAAGGATTATAAGAAATTACTATGAAGAACAGTATGCCAAGAAATTTGAAAATCTAGGTGAAATGGACAAATTCCTAGAAAAATATAATCTTGCAAAACTCAATAAAGAAGGATCAGAAAGCTTGAACAGATCAATAACAGAGATGAAATTGAAGCAGTAATCAAAAAACTAGCCACATACAAAAGCCCCGGACCAGATGGTTTCACAGGAAAGTTCTACAAAGCATTTAAGGAAGAGCTAACTCCTATCCTTCACAGACTATTCCAAAAATCCAAACAGTTCGAAGACTCCCTAACTCTTTTTATAAGGCCATCATCATTCTAATCCCAAAATCTGATAAAGACACAACAAAGAAAGAAAACCAGGACAATGTCGCTGATGAACATAGACGCCAAAATACTCAACAAAATATTGGCAAACCGCATCCAACAATACATTGAAACGATCATACACCATGACCAAGTGGGATTCATCCGAGGGATGCAAGGATGGTACAATATTGGCAAATCAGTAAATGTAATACATCACATAAACGAAAGCAAAGACAAAAATCACATGATCATATCAATAGATTGGGAAAAAACATTTGATATGGCACAGCACACATTTATGATAAAACCACTCAGAAAAGTGGCAATCGAGGGAGCATTCCTCAACATAATAAAGGCCATATATGACACACCTACAGCCAACATCATACTCAATGGGCAAAAACTAAAATCTTTTCCACTAAGATCAGGAACAAGACAAAGCTGTCAACTTTCACCACTTCTATTCAATATACTACTGGAAGTTTTAGCCTCAGCGATCATACAAGAAAAGGAAATAAAAGGCATCCAAATGGAAAGGAGGAAACAAAACTGTCACTGTTTGCAGATGACATGATAGTGTACATAGAAAATCCTATAGACTCGGCCAAATAACTGCTTGACCTCATAAATGAATTTGGCGAAACAGCAGGATACAAAGTCAATATCCAGAAATCAAAGGCATTTTTGTACACCAACAATGAAACAGCAGAAGACGAAATCAAGAAAAACATCCCATTTGATATAGCAAAAAGAAAAATAAAATACCTAGGAATAAACCTAACCAAGGAGGTAAAAGACCTGTATTCAGAAAACTACACAACACTGAAGAAAGCAATCAAGGAGGACACAAATAAATGGAAACATATACCGTGTTCATGGATGGGAAGCATTAACATCATCAAAATGTCCATACTACCCAAAGCAATCTACACATTCAATGC
>CM052548.1:39867276-39898096 GCA_028533065.1 Trachops cirrhosus
CAGTGACCAGAGGGGAGAGGGGAGGGAATTTCAGGGGAGAAGGGAAGGGTTTACAGGAACAAATATAGAGGACACATGGACAAAACTAGGGGTGTTGGAAAGGGGAGGGAGGAGGGGAGGAATGGGTGGGTGGGCTGAAATGGGAATAAAGGATAGAAACTGTACTGAATAAACTAAAATAAAAAATTAAAAAAAAAGAGTATCTAGCAAAAAGTAGGGCTGTGATATTTGAACCGAAGAAAAAGTGATGGCTTCTTATGATTTTCAACTTCAGTCTATCCCTACACCATTTCTGAAAACACAGGGCTTTGTGCTATGTCTTGCCACGGGATGATAGGATGCACTGTGCAGCTCTGATAATCAAAATGGGTTTTTAAAAGTCTCTCTCAACAGCTCTTGTATAACCCATTTTAACATTAATAAGGCATTTTCATTGGTAATCAAATTAATCCTCTCAATAACCTGTGAGTTAGGTATAATTATTTCCATTTTATAGATGAAATAACTAGACTAAAAGCAGTCAGGGGTAGTTGGCAGAGGAATGGCCTTCCAAAAATATCAGGTCCTAATTCTGGAACCTATAAATTTACCTTACAAGGACAAAAAAATATCTTTGCAGAAGTGATTAAGTTTACAGTCTTGTGATGGAGAGGTTATTCTGGATTATCCAGTGGGCCAGAAATATCATCACAGAGGTTCTTCTAAAATGGAAGCACAGGGGAGGCTACACATGCTCACACACATGCATGCACATCTGACCACAAGCCAGAAATGGGAATGGTGCAGCTGCAAACCGAGAATACTGGCAGCCACCAGAGGTTGGAAGAGGCAAGAAATGGATTCTCCTCTAGAACCTTCAGAGATGTGCATCCCTGTTGACACCTTGATTTGGGGCCAGTGGAACTGATTTTGAACATTAGTTTCTAGAACTGTAGAACTTCTGTTAGTTTAAGCCACAGCATGTGTGGTAATTTGTTCAGCACAGGAAACAAAAATATTGGGTAAATTGGCCTAAATTAAAATAATAGCAAGAGCTTCAACCAGGATTCAAACCCAGGTCCTCTGACTTTAAATTCCAAACATGTTTCATATGGCCAAGGATGCTCAGAAATATGACATGATCCCTGGCTATGACTAGGAGCTTTCTGGAGCTAGCTTAGCTTTACAGCTATCTAAAGTGGTAAGAATGGCTAACTCCGTTACATGGCATTACGTGAAATGCCCAGTACTACATGAAGAACTTTATGTGTATTACATTTTCAATACCCAAAACTTTAGGAGTTTGTTATACCTATTCCAAATGACAAAAAAATGGAGGTACAGAGAGGTTAAATGACTTACCCAAGTTCACACATATTTTAGAAAGTTGTTTGCATATCTAATAATAAGTATGACAGAATATTCTTTTTAAATTTTAATGGTGCTCTACCTCCCTTCCACATCAACTTTCTCCATTCTTGGAATTTCTTCATATGTTTCTTCATATGTCTCCCCCAACTTAAGTGCAGCATTATGAGTTACTCACTGCCTTTTGACTATTAAAGCAGAGGAGAGAGAACAATAGAGTCAAATATGCTATTAATGTTTGAAAGCTGAAGTGCAGGTACAAGATGGTACAAATTTGGAAAAATAGGATCTTTGGTACTCTCATGTCAATGAGTCCAGGAAATGAGTTTGAGTCTTGGGAGAAAGAAAGAGGAGAGATCTGTGTGCAGAAATGAAGGACCATTGAAAGGCTGTCTGGCTTTTGCACCTGGAAGCTTCGTGGTGGCAGAGCCAGAACCCAGGCCACAGCAGTCTGGGTGTTGCCCAGCAGCTGAGAGGTAGGAATGAAGCTCATTTGACCTTTTCTCAGTTCCATTCAACACAGCTGATATGGACAGTTGCCTCCCCCAGTGTCAGTGTCTTGGGTCACTCACACAAGTAACCACAAACACCTGGCAATGATAGTGAGGCTCTGAAATCTGGAGGGGTAGAGCAATGGGAGAAGGAGAGAGTCCCTAAGACTGAATCAAAGCACTTTGTGTTCTCCTCTGAAATCCTCTAACTTCCTTCACTCCCACCTCTTTAATTATAGCAATCAACAACCAACCATTAGACCAAGAATGCATCCAATGGTCACATTGCACTTTGTGAGCTGTATAGGATTCTGACTCAGTGAGATCACAAAAAGTGATGCTGATTTGTAGTCAGTGTGTTTTGTTTCTCCAAAGTACTCAGTGATTTGGATATTCATTTTGTTACTTCATATACCATACTGTGAGGGTTTGTTGGGTCATTCTTCGGATATTTCTCTTCTCCCTTATCCTTTTCTGACAGATGATTCATTAGCAAACCAATTGCAGTTATGGAGCAATGCACACATTTAGTCTCACTTCCATTTACTCTACCAATGACAGGGGTCCCATCCACTTAACCCAGTGCCAGATCTAGCAAAAATTTAAGAGCTGGAAAGGGCAAAGCACCAATTACAGTACATAAGGCTTGGTCTGCTGGGTGAAGTGGAAATAGAAAGTTTGACCTTTTAAACTTATGCTAACGTGTAGGTTACCAGAGTCCACTTAGTCACAGATCCTCTCTGAACCACTTCAAAGAATTAACAATATCTTTTACCATAAGCAAATTCAGATCTTTTTTCAATATACAGAACCAGTCTCAGAGCATTTATATACTTATTTCTGAAATGCTAAAGTTTTTTATTTGTTAGGGACATTTGAGGGACTCCAAAAGGATGGTAAGTGGCATAACATTCTACAAGGGAAAGACACTAAACAACCACTGTAAGTGGTTAATTTGATTAACATGCAATGGTGTTTAGAGCATATTCTTTTGCTTACCACCATCCCATGCATATCTGGACCAGTTTTTTTCTACTGTATAATATATGTTCAGCCTTAAACCAAACCACAGGAGAATAAACTTTGAGTCACTGGCCTTCCAGAAACAAGTAGTTCTTTCCTGATGCCCACCTAAGGGGAATTTACCCTCATATAATCATGTCTTCTCATTAGATATTTCTGGAGCATAAGATGACTAGGTCATAGGCAAGGCCATTAAAATACCCCATCTCTGCCCTTTGAGATGGAACATCTTATAACACACGGGAATCATTAAGGCTGAGCTGATCTGTAGGAACCTCATTGAGCAAAAACCACCAACAGCGTATAGTAGTCAGTCTTCACGTTACTACTCTGCCATTCTCAGCATCAGAGAATTCGCTCTCCTTCTCTTTAGAGTCCTCTCAGCTGGCTTTTTAAGATCCTTCTATGGTTCTTAGGGTGAAAGTCACCCTTTTAATTATTGTTATTTAATATTTACTAAGTACCCATACTGTGTGAGATCACAAGTTGTTTGACATGTGTATATTTGGCAGAAATATTCCAAGTGTATTTAGTCACTACCAACATTTTTCCAGAGTTGGAAATACCATATAGGAAGTCTATACTTGACTTGAACTATTGAATGTTGACTTTTTTCTTTTCTTTTCTTTTTTAAAAAAATTATTTATTTTTATTGTTCAAGTACAGTTGTCTGCATTTCCCCCCCAGCACTCCCATCCACCCCAGCCATCCCCACCTCCCTCCCCTGATCCCACACCCCCTAAGTTTTGTCCATGTGTCCTTTATAGTTAATTGTTTCTGAAAACCCTTCCCCTTTTCCCCCTCATTATCACCTTCCACCTCCCCTCTGGTTACTGTCAGTTTGTTCTTTATTTCAATGTCTCTGGTTATATTTTGCTTGCTTGTTTGTTTTGTTGATTAGGTTCCACTTATAGGTGAGATCATATGATATTTGTCTTCTACTGCCTGGCTTATTTCACTTAGCATAATTCTCTACAGTGTTGACTCTTAAGTAAGTGTAAACAGAGTGCATTTGCAAAAGGGAGACCAAGTCAGAAATGAGCAGCAGATAGGGCTTGAGAACCAAGAATGCAAACCCAAGATCTGTAAATCATTATTGAGTGAGCTTCATGCTGTCTTAATGGCTTTTACTACCTCTTGGTTCCAATTTGAAGTGCATATTAAAGCAAACAACATCGAGAAGACCAGAGAGGCTAAAATAGTAAACTACTCGTAGCTTAGCAATCATTATGCATTAATTATTCAGGAGCTGGAGCTACTCTTTGAAAACATTAAAGTCAGTGACAGTAAAGAAATATGCCTTCCGTTTGGAGGATGGGAAGGAGTAGTGCTATTTGGGGTTGTTTCTGGCATGGTATTTAGCAGAGCGTGGCAAGTTTAGTAGATAAATAACATGATGTAGTATCATGCAAACTATTAGCAATATATTGGAATATTCAAGTATTCCCTGTAGGGCATTTACATTGGATTTGCTATGATTGTAATATCTGCACAGTGAAGCATTATGTGTTTTATTCTCTTTATTATATGTTTTCATTACTTTGTATGTTAGAATGCAATAAAGAAAGCTGAAGCAATAAAGGCTGATTGATAATAATAATTCTGCAAAGATGCAACTTCCTTTCTAAAGCAGTTCCAAAGTCAGAAGAACCAATGGCAATTCAATCATCTATTCCTTTGTTAAGATATTATCCTCCCTTCTGATAAAGGAAAGGTAATTGGTTTGGAAACAGTGTTTGGCGACAGCTGGCACATTATGGTAAAGGAGAAGGAGGTAGGGGAGAATATGTTCCATTTAGAATGCTGAATCCTATTGGGGGTTCAGTTCTCTGCTTGTCTCTCTTCTTTCATGTCCTATGATTAAATATCAGATGTCTCTTTTAAAGGGAAAATAAATAATTGTTCAGGATCAGTATAGTTTGGGCTCTCTCACTCTGACGGCCTATACTACATTCTAAAGTTTGTTTAAAACTCCTCAGGAGATCCTCTGTAGTTACTTTCAAACTGGGATCATGGGAATCATGAACTTCACATGTGTATGTTGGGTAGGGAGAAGAGTCTCAACTGAAGTTTCCATGAGTTTCATTGATTCAGACATGGATGAGATGTGTGGTGAACTGGTAAGAGGGTCTGTAAGGAGTAGGTTTTTCACAGAGGTTTTGTTTTGGGTATACTGTTTACTTTGGGCATTCAGGAAAGTGATTGGGTTGGAAATACAGGTTAGTTTGTCTGGGTTGTTGGAAAGAGGGGCTGCATGCAGAAATAAAATAAAACGGTTTCACAAGGGACTTTGAAAACCCAGGAGGGTAAAAGTGCTGCCTAGGCAGAAAAAATACAACACGGAGTCAGAGCAAACAGCATCCTCCTCACTTCTATGCCAAGTACAGAATGGCTCTATCCTGGTCAGAATCCCTGGGAACCATTACCGGTTCCCCAAGGGTTTGAGGCTACAAGAGCACAGAGAGAGGCCCCTAGTCCTGGTTGTGCAAATCAGAATCTACAGGGAAGCCACCAGCCTTGGATTCCTGGGATGCATGGTCTAAATGACTCCCAGAGCAACACACATCAACCAGCAGTGTAGTGCAAAGGTAGGGTTGAGAGCACCTGTGAGGCAGCTCCCAAAACCTTTCAGAAATATGCGGGAAGAATTTTGCAGGAAATTGAGGTCTTGTATTAGGTGTGTGTGGTTTGGGTTATAAACACTAAGTGACTTTATTTGTACCCACAAACAAATGAGGCTTTGGGGAAACATAGGTTATGTTTGAAGTAAAGGGAAAATTACATTTGTGATTGCAAAGGGCAAGCAGTCACTCTCAGTATATGATTTTCTAAAAGGCCTCAGCAATATAAAAAACTTGCAGTTAAACACACTAATGGAACAGAGTAATGGTATATTCAGATCAGGCCATGAGCCCTCACATGTGGGGAGTCAGTGCAGAGAAAAACAAAAATGACAGAAATGCCTAGGGATCCCATCAAACTTAGGGCATTACTTATAAAGCATAGCTCACATAAGAATGAACAAGAAAGCCTGTTAAAGTGCAAACTGCAAGGCCCCACTCTCACAGGTTCTGATTCAGTTAGCTCATATATCTTATAAGCTGCCCTCCCAATGTAATCTGGATGAAAGAGGTCTTCAGACCACTCTTGGATAAACACCATTATAAGCATAGCTGCCAACATCATCTGGGCCTGCATTGCCAAATCAGAGGCCAGAGCTTTGTCAAGGGAATCACCAAGGCTGTGCCCAGAGCAGAGAGATCCTATGTAAGGATAGGAGAGTAAAGTGAGGAAGACAGCATTGAACGTTGTGACCAGACACAGGAGAGAAAACAGGAAGTGAAGAGAAGCAGAGGAGTGTGGTACGGGATAGAGCCATGGACAAACATCCATGTCTGGTCACAGTGTTTACATGGTGCCCTTGCTCTGATATCCGAAGGCCTCCTGTTGGGCTGGACAGTGATGAAAGCCCTCAAGAGATAACTGCACCTGGTCATTTATTTGAAATATTTTTGTAGTTATATGTGGGAGGTATGTGTTTGCAGATGCCAGATTGACTTCCGAAATACATTTTCTTTAACTTGTAGAATTGTTTGCTGTTGAGTTATAGGTATTTGTTTGCAGGTCCAGCTTTTGGGAACCTCTTTATTTCTTCACACATGATAGTCCTCAGGAGTTACTTGTTGAGGCAACCTAGTATGATACAAAGAGCATATGCTCAGAGACCAAAAAACCGAAATTCTAATTTAGACTCTACTCACAAACTGGGTGACATTGAACGACTTAACTTACCTCTCAGGCATCAATTCTAAATTCCATAAAATAGGATGTTGTACCTAGTGTACAAATATGTTCTGTAGATATAAAATAAAATATAATTGTGAAGCATCCCTCACTGTGCTTGGGATTTAATAGGCATTGAAAAAATGGCAACTGTTACTATTATTAGCAGACAACTCTATAGCCTTGAATAGTCCATCTTTTTAAAATTGTGGTTAGCAGATTATTACATTTTTCCAAACTTTAAGTAAAAACTGAACTACTTTTTCTAATACCTCAGCATAATTATTTATTTATATTTCTAACTATTATATTTAAATAGATTATTAATGAGAATTTTACAGAAATACAACACTTGGGGAAAGTTATTCTTTTTTTCATGTGCTATTATAATCCTGGATTTTCTTAGACTTAAACACAATTTTTAAAAATTTGGTAATCTTTGATTTGCATACACCTACCTTCTGTGCAGCCCCTAGATACAGATGGCTACTTGAGGTCAGCAAGCCCAGAGTGACCCCGGTGTCATAGAAACTCCCTTGATTTCCTTGTTGTCATTTCTTATTATTAGTCCTCCTTATTTCTCCATTATTTACTTAAGGCTAAGACTCACTGACAGAAATTCTATTCTTTTTTCACCCCAGAGCTAATAGGAGCAAGGTCGAGAGAGACAAAAGCAATGGTGGAAAAATGAAGAGGAAAGTTAATCCCTGTGCAGCTTCTCTCTGTGGGCTTTCACTGCTGTAGGGTTTTGTGGTCCATGTATTACTAAAACATGATTGGTAAATTCCATAAAGTGGTGAACTTATAACATGCTTTGGGAGCACAGGGATGGGAGTGACTACAGGAGGCAGGTTCAGTATGGCTTCAAAGAGAAAGTGATATTTAGCCTGGGTCTTGAGATTATAAAGGTAGAAGACAGATTCCAAGGTATTTCAGGCAGTATGAATAGCATGTGCAAAAAAAGGAAGAGCAAATACCATCTGTGGCTAAAACTCTGTGTGTGTGTATGTGAAGGAGGTGTTTGGTGGTAGTGATGAAGAATTGGAGGTGAGATCAGAATGAGAGTTTGGGATTGTACTGGGAATATTTTTTAATCAGTTTATCATTAAGATTCAACTGGCTTAAAAGTTATTCCAGTGGAAATATGTATATAAATTATACAGAACAAGAGTAACAGTGAGAAGACCATTTAAAAGCCTATTACAATATCTTTTTTTAAAGATTTTATTGATTTATTTTTAGAGAGAGCGAAAGGGAAGGAGAAAGAGAGGGAGAAAAACAAAAATGTGTGGTTGCCTCTTGCACACCCGCTACTGGGGACCTGGCCTGCAATCCAGGCATGTGCCCTGACTGGGAATCAAATCAGTGATCCTTTGGTTAGCATGTCCACGCTCAATCCACTGATCCACACCAGCCAGAGCTTGCAGTGTCTTTTAACTGGTACATCACACAGACCATACCTTCTTCCTGTATGAATACAAAATAGAGGTGATCCTACAACAGAAGGAAAGGGACATCAACAATCAGTATTCTTAACAAGGAGAAGATAACAGTGAGATAGGTGGGAGCAGAGTCCACTTCCCCCTGTGCATGGGTGGAACACCTAGCTAATCCTCTGAGAACCAGAGTGAACAGCTGATGGTTTTCCAGCATATATGAAGATTGGAGGCCAAAACTGTAGATGACAGTGAGAAATCAGATGGTAAGGAGTGTGATTTGGGACAATAAGGTCCCTGGGACCAACATGGAACCAGGGCGACTGCAGCCCCAGGCCTTGTGCCCACCAGGTCTCCCTCAGGATTCTTGGGAGGGAGCTTGGTCAAGAGCTCTGTTCCCTGCCAAACAAGGTTTGAGGTGCACCAGGATGGACCTGGATGCTTGAAGTCACAGGGGGAGGAATAAGGATGAAGTGAGAAACACACAGGGGAAGTGTGCACCCGCTGAGACTGGCTGGGAAGAGTTGGGCAGTGACAGGCCCTGACCTGAATAGTTCCCAGTCTGGGTAGAGAGTTGGGCTGTGTGAGAGGCCAGGTGCTTGTTTAGAGGGGCAGGCTTGAGCAGGAGGAATTTTTCAAAAAGAAAAAGAAAAAAAAAGAGGCACTCAACAGCTGTTTAGGG
Organism: Trachops cirrhosus; assembly: GCA_028533065.1. Classification (NCBI taxonomy): domain Eukaryota; kingdom Metazoa; phylum Chordata; class Mammalia; order Chiroptera; family Phyllostomidae; genus Trachops; species Trachops cirrhosus. The sequence goes on from CM052548.1 coordinate 39,876,039, forward strand.
AACTCTCTGGCAGCAGCTACCTCTGCCACCCCAGGTGTGTGCACCCTCTGCAGCCTCAGCTATGGGAATGCCTCTGCTGCCAGGACCTCAACTGTGCCCTACCCCCAGCTACAGCAGTGGAGAGCACCTGGCAGCTCTTGTGACCCAAGTGGTGCACCATGAACCCAGCTGCCCTGACCCTGCTAGGGCTGGTCGCACCACCAGCAGAGGCCAAACACTCACATCCACAGCCCCAGGGATAGAGCATGACTGACGCTGCCTCCCAGAGGCACCTCACACCCAACCCCACTACCCTGGGTGCAGCAGCAGAGGACGCACGAGCCCACATCCATGGCAGCAGCCATGGCAGCGTCCCTGCCCTGCAGGGCCAACTGGTTCTCTAAGAGGAAGGCAGAGATACCCCCCATAGAAGAGAGCAGCAGGGCTCAGGGAGTCAGCAATCCCCAGAAAGACTTAACTCAGTGGGAGGGCTGAACTACCCTGAAGAGACTCTGAGAGTCTCTAGCATCTAGGACAGTAAAGAGTAAGAAGGTGGTGTGTGAGTTCTCCCTAATTGGTGCACCTCAAAGACAGTGCAACTTGTGAACTGAAGGTGTAGGCTGGCTGCAGAAGGACACTGGGGGCCCAGCAGTGAACTGAGGAACAGGGCTAGAGGCTGGGCAACAATGAAGAGTGCAACTCAGACATGGCCCCCATCCCTGCAAAACCACAGGAAGGGGAAAAAGTGAAACCAATCCCTCCTCAGCCTGCTGCAGCCAGGAAGACCAGCAGAACTGGCTTAACTTGTTTAAAGCCAGCAGGAGGCCTTTTTTTGTTTGTTGTTTGGTTTTGTTTGGTCTTTTTTTATTCCTTCTTCCTTTCTTTCCTTCTTTCTTTATCTTTCTTCATTCCTTTCTTTATTCTTTTTTAATTCCTTCTTCCTTCCTCCCTCCTTTTATTTTTATTTTTATTACAAGTGAGACAATAAAACCTGGAACTGTGAAAGAACCAGAGTTAGATCCAAAGAGGGGTCATCCCAACAACTGACACAGTGAGACAAGTTTCACTTTGCTGCTCCAGAGAACTTGCAAGTTATTATATATTTGTACTATTATTATATTTTCATTATTCTTACATCTTTTATTTTATTAGTATTTTTTTACTTCTTTCTGTTTAGTCTTCATTGCTTGGTTTGCTAAATTGCATTGTTTGACAGGTTTTCCTTGTTCTCTCTTTCATAGTGTATTTTTAATTTTCTATCTTTCACTTCACTTGTGTTCTATTAGCACACTACTCTAGGTCCTGTATTTCCTATTCTTGTTATTCAGATCACATAGATTCTGTCATATGATCGTTGCTCCATTACTATTGTAAATAATTGCTGTTCCACGCAATTGTAAATAAGACACTGGATCCCTCCTGGATCTTAGCTCATTTCACTGTTTCCTGAACTCTATTACTGTCGTGGTTAACACTATTCTCTTGCACACACCTATTTTCTGTCCTTTACTCTCACTTTACCTCATAATCTGACCTCTCACAAACTCACTGCTTTCTAGATCCAACTCACACTCCTTCCCCCACTCTGCACAATGAAAGTCTTATCTTCTTTCCACCCTTTGTAAAAAGTGGCTTGTTGGGTCAAATATCATGGTTAACACTATACATATCCAAAGGATCTCCTATCTCTTCTCTACAAGTTGGTACTTTCAGTACCATAGAACACACTCCTGCTGTCTTAAACCATTTTGCCTTCCCCCTATAACTGATCACAAAAAAGAGGAGGTGGGAGCTATGAACACCAGGATACCTGCTGGAAGAGGAAACCCACCAACAAAGGAACCAGCAACAGATAACAACAGAAGACGGTAAAGGAGGGAGAGGAAGCCACATAAACCTCCATCCAGGACCAATCTGGAAATACAACTAAAAGGTGAAGAAATTACCCACAACAAATAACTGAAGAGTAGTGACAGAGAAGTCTCAAAACCTCATACAGACAGAAGAACCAGCTACAATACAACCTATCCACACCTGCACAACAAAATACAAGACATGGTGGATGGATGATTCTCAGTTGACCAGTTGGAAGGAAGGACTCACCAAAGAAAGACCCAACAACAATCAAAATGCAAAGACATAAAGAGAGCCAACATAAATGACAGCCCAGGACCAGCAAGCTCAGGAGACCAAGGAGACTGCACCACTGAATCTCACAGGTATTCTACCATAGAAGTTCACACCATAAACCCAGGGAGCCAGAACAGATCAATTTAAGAAGCAGAGACTAACAAAAAGAGTCTCACAAACAATGAGAAGACAAAGAAACAAACCCCAAAAGAAAGGAAAGGAGGAAGCCTCAGAAAGAATGCTAAATGAAATAGAGGCAACTCAACTCTCAGATATTGAGTTCAAAGCAATGGTTATCAGGAAGCTCAATGAGCTCACAATGAGCTACCAGAAACTACAGGGAAGCTACTATAAACTCACTGCAAACTATATCAACATGAAAAAGGAAATAGAAACTATCAACAAGGGCCAAGAGGAGATGAGAATACAATTTCCGAACTGAAGAACAGAGTAGAAGGAATCAAAAGCAGGCTAGATGAAGCAGAAGATTGGATCAGCAAGCTGGAGGACAAAATAGAAAAAAACACCCAGAAAGACCAAGAAAAAGAAAAGAGGCTCAGAAAGAATGAAGAGGGATTAAGAGAAATACAAGACAATATAAAACATAATGATATCCATATAATAGGGATACCAGAAGGAGAAGAAGGAGAGCAAGGGATAGAAAACCTGAAAAAGTAATGATGGAAAATTTCCAAATTTGCTGAAAGAAAAAGTCACACAAATCCAGGAAACACAGAGAGTCCCAATCAAGAGGAACCCAAAGAGGCCCACCTCAAGACACATCACAATTAAAATGGCAAAATTCCAAGATAAAGAGAGAATCTTAAAGGCAGCAAGAGAGAAATAGGAAGTAATACATAAGGAAGCCCCAATAAGGTTAGTAGCTGACTTCTCAATGGAAACTCTCCAAGCTAGAAGAGAATGGCAATAAATATTCCAAGTATTGAAAACTTAGGGCTTGCAACCAAGACCAATCTACCCAGTAAGGCTCTCAATTAAAATGGAAGGCCAAAAAAGGAGCTTCCCAGACCAACAAAGCCTCAAAGAATATATCTCCTCCAAACTAGCTCTCAAAGAGATGCTAAAGTGTCTGCTTTAAGAGCAGGAAGAAAAAGAGAGAGAGAAAGGAACACAGGTATGAGAAAAGCCAATGAATAAGTACCTATCAATAACAACCTTATCATAAATGGATTAAATGCTCCAATAAAAGACATAGAATAGCTGAATGGATAAGAAAGCATGTACCACACGTATGTTGCCTACAAGAAACCCACTTCAGGACAAAAGACATACACAGACTGAAAGTGAAGGGCTGGAAACAAATTTTCCAAGCAAATGGACAGGAAAACAAGAAGCCAGGGTAGCAATACTCATATCAGACAAAATAGACTTAAAAATGAGCCATAAAAAGAGACCCAGAAGATCACTTCATAATACTGAAAGGAAGAATCCATCCAGAAGACATAAACACTGTAAATATATATGCACCCAACATAGGAGCACCTGAATACATAAAGAAAATCTTGGAGGACTTCAAGAAAGATTTTGACAGCAACACAATTATAGTAGGGGATTTTAACACCCCACTGTCAACAATCGATAGATCTTCCAAACAAAATATCAACCAAGATATTGTGGCATTGAACAATGCCCTGGATGAAATGGACTTAACTAATATATATAGATCCTTTCATCCCAAAGAAGCTAAATACACATTTTTTTCAAATGCACATGGAACATTTTCAAAGATAGACCACATGATAGGACACAAGATAAGCCCCATCAAATTCAAGAAAATTGAAATCATATCAAGCATTTTCTCCAACCACAAGGGACTGAAACTAGAAACCAACCCCAAGGAAAAAAAAACAAAATACTCAAAATCATGGAGATTGAATAGCATGCTATTAAACAATGAATGGGTCAAGAATGAAATTAGGGAAGAAATCAAAGAGTTTCTGGAAACAAATGAAAATTAACTCACAACAATTCAAAACTTATGGGACACAGCAAAGGCAGTCCTGAGAGGAAAGTTCATAGTGATACAGGACTACCTAAAAAAGACAGAAACATTTCAAACAAACAATCTAACTCTATGTCTACAAGAACTGGAGGAACAAGAACAAAGACAACCCAGAGCAAGTAGAAGGAAGGAAATAACCAAGATCAGAGCAGAATTAAATGACATAGAGACTAAAAGCACAATTCTAAGGATCAATGAATCCAGGAGCTGGCTCTTTGAAAAGATAAATAAAATAGACAAGCCTTTAAGCAGGCTCATCAAGAAAAACAGAGACAGGACCAAATAAACACAATCAGAAATGAAAGAGGAGAGATTACAACTGATATCACAGAAATACAAAGGATTGTAAGAAATTACTACAAACAACTATATGCCAAGAAATTTGAAGACCTAGGTGAAATGGACAAATTTCTAGAAAAATATAATATTCAGAAACTGAATGAAGAAGAAGCAGAAAGCCTGAACAGACCAATAGCAGCTGACAAAATTGGAGCAGTAATCAAAAAGCTTCTGACACACAAAAGCTCTGGATCAGACAGTTTCACAGGAGAATTTTACAAGGCATTTAAGGAAGAGCTAACCCTTATCCTTCTGAGGTTATTCCAAAAAATTCAAGATGGAATACTCTCAAACTCTTTTTATGAAGATGGTATCATCCCAATCCCAAAACCAGATAAAGATATAACAAAGAAAGAAAACCTCAGGACAATATCTCTGATGAACATAGACACTAAATTCCACAACAGAATACTTGTGAGACACAAACAAATGGAAGCATGTACTATGCTCATGGATTGGAAGAATTAACATCATCAAAATTTCCATACTCCCCAAAGCAATTTATATATTTAATGCAATCCCTTTTAAAGTACTAATAACATATTTCACAGATACAGAACAAACGTTTCAGAAATTTATATGGAAGCATAAATGACATCAAATAACCACAGCAATTTTGAGATAGAAAAGCAAAGTAGGAGAGATCACAATAGCTGATAGCAAACTATATTACAAGTCCACTGTAATCAAAACAGCCTGGTACTGGCATAAGAACAGACACATAGACCAATGGAACAGAACAGAGGGCCCAGAAATAAACCCAAGTCTCTATGGTCAATTAATATTTGACAAAGGGGAAAGAAGCATAAAATGGAGTAAAAATAGCCTCTTCCACAAATGGTGTTGGGAGATGTGGACAGCTACATGCAAAAAAAGAAAAAGGAAACTTGACCACCAACTTACAACATACACAAAAATAAATTCAAGGTGGATGAAAAACTTAAATATAAGTTGTGACACCATAAAAGTCCTAGAGGAAAACATTGGCAGGGAATTCTCAGACATTCCATGCAGCAACATCTTCATTGATATGTCCCCTAAAGCAAGGGACATAAAGGAAAGAATAAAAAAATGGCACCTCATCAAATGAAAAAGCTTCTGCATGGCTAAAGAAAACATCAGCAAAATGAAAAGAGAGCCAAATGTATGGGAAGATATATTTGCCAATGTTACCTTGGACAATGGTTTGATCTCCAAAATATATGAAGAACTCACAGGACTCCACTCCAGGAAGACAAACAGCCCAATTAAAAAATGGGCAAAGAATTTCTCCAAGGAGGACACAGAGAGGGCCTAGAGACATATGAAAGGATGCTCAGCATCACTAGCCATCAGAGAGATGCAAATTAAAACCTCAATGAGATACCATTTCATACCAGCCAAAATGGCCATCATAATAAATCAACAACCAAGTGCTAGAGAGGATGTGGAGACAAGGGAACTCTAGTACACTGTTGGTGGGAATGCAGATGGGTGCAACCACTGTGGAAAAGAGTATGGAATTTCCTTAGAAAAGTAAAAATGGAACTGCATTTTGACCTGCCAATTCCACTGCTGGGATTATGTCCTAAGAATCCTGAAACACCAATCCAAAAGGACCTATGTACCCCAATGTTCATAGCAGCACAATTTACAATAGTCAAGTGCTGGAAACAACCTAAGTGCTCATCAGTAAATAAGTAGATAAAAAAACTATAGTATATTTACACAATGGAATACTACACAGCAGAGAGAAAGAAGGAGCTCCTACCCTTTGTGACAGCATAGATGGAACTGGAAAGCATTACGCTAGGTGAAATAAGCCAAGCAGTGAGGCACAAATACCATATGATCTCACATTTAACTGGAATACAATCAACAAAAGAAAAAAGCAAGCAAAATATAACCAGAGACACTGGAAGTAAGAACAATCTGACACTTAACTAGAGGGGAGGTTGGAGGGGATAATGGGGAGAAGGGTTTTCAGGAACTACTATAAAGGACACATGGACAAAACCAAGGGAGAGTGTGGAAGCAAGGGAGGGAGGGGGGCTTGGTTTGGGTGGGGGAGAACAGTGTGAGGGAGAAGTGCAGACAGCTCTAATTGCACAACAATAAAATAATTTTAAAAACACAGTATTCTCTTTGGTAACTTAGATTATCAGTGAATGAAAGTGAAATTCAGCCTTTTGTATGCCCAAATTTCATTTAAGACCTAGAATTTCAGATTTTGCTAATTTAAAAGGATTTTTACTTTTAAAATATATATATTTCATTTGAAAATAGATTTTGCAGTTTACTCTATCAAAAATGTTAGTCACTTAGACCTGCAAAGATTTGGGGTCACCTAGAACCACACATGGTGTTCAATGGGGTTCTCCTGGTATGTTCAAGATTAAAGCTCTATCAGAAACTCCACATGACTGTGACGGTATTACAATTGGACAAGGGTATGTGGCACTGGGCCTAGAAAGCCTTTGCTCTGACTGAAGACAGAAGAAATGATTATCTTGAAATTTCATAGAGTCTATTTAAAAAATCAGGATGTTCGCTTTTATAGATCCTTCAATCCCAAGAATAATTGCAAGTTCCTTCCTACCCTTAATCACACATTCTCCAGACAATTAATACTTAAAGTTTCATTTAAGCAAACCATTGCTTTCCTTCAAATTTCAAACTTACTACAAAACTGGCTTTATAGACCCTAAGAAAATTCTCAAAATCTCTTGCCAAGTGAACCTTTTGTGAATCATTGACATGGACTTGTAGTTGGTCTTATCATCAGACTTGTTAAAAAATATTCTTCTTATCGCTCTACATATCAAGAAAACTGACAAAATCACCAATCATTTCTGTTCCAAATTATGGTTTTATGAAAGTTTCCATTCATCAGGGGTGAAATACCATGACTAATTAAAAATTAATTGTGTTTAAATGCCACTTAAGTTGTAGCAAACATCATCACTTTCTGATGAGTAAGTTATATACAAGAAACAAAAACAATGAAAAATGTCGTTCACTTTCAAAACTTGTTCAACCCACTTTTAAAGGCAATAAAAATTCTGACTTCATTGCACCTCATTTGCTCCTCCTGAGCATGGTAGTAAATTTTAATGCATCTCTTTCAGTAATTTAGAGATTAAACAAGAAAAAAGTCAGTAAGTACATAGAATATTTGAACAACACAATTAATAATTCCTGTATTAATGTATATATTCTTCTATTTGTAGAACATAGCTAAAGAATAAATATTGTTCAAGTATATTATGAACTATCCATAAAAACTGACCACATAAGGAAAATCTGAATAAATTGCAAAGAATTCTATCATAATCTGCATGCTCTGATTTTAATAATATTAAATTAGAAATCAATGATAGATTTTTTAAAGCCCATGTGTTCAGAAAGTTAAAAATATACTTCTAATTAATTAATTAATTAATTGATTAAGAAACTGTACTAAAATTTTAAAACAATGACAAAAATATTACCTATCAAAATTTGAGGAATGCAGTGAAACAGGTATTAAAGTAACATTTGTAGTCATAAATAATTCATTAGAGAAAAAGAAAGGCTGAATATAAATAAGCTGAGTATAGCCTAAGAAATTAGAAAAAAATCAATCTACTAAAAAAAAGCAAAGAAATAAAATTAAAATTTAAAACTTCTGCTCTGTGAATGACAGTGTCAATAGAATGAGAAAATAAGCCACAGACTGGGCAATGATATTTACAAAAAGCACATATGATAAAGATCTGTTATCCAAAACTTACAACAATCTCTTAAAATTCAACAGTGCAATAACAAACAACCCAATTAAAAAATGGGGAAAGACCTTAATAGTTCACCAAAGAAGATAAATACAGATGGCAAATAAGCATATTAATAGATGCTTCACATCATATGTCATCAAAGAAATGCAAATTAAAGCAACAATGAACCACTATACACCTATTAGAGTGACCAAAATTGCTGACATGACAACACCAAATGTTGATGAGAATGTAGAGCAACAGAAACTCTCATTTACTGTTGGCGGGAATGCAAAGTCATACTGACACCTTGGAAGACAGTTTGGCAGTTTCTAACAAAACTAAACAAATTCTTGCCATAAGATCCAGCAGTTGTGCTACCTGATATTTACCCAATAGAGCTGAAAACTTAAGTCCACCAAAAACCTGCACATGGATGTTTATAGCAGCTTTGTTCAAGGTTGCTGAAACTTGGAAGCAACCAAGATCTTCTTTAGTAGGTGAATGGAAAGATAAACTGTGGTACTTCCAGAAAATTGCATATATTTAGAGCTAAAAAGAAAGGAGCTATTAAGCCATGAAAAGATATGAATGAGCCTTAATACATATTACAAAGTGAAAGTAACCAATCTGAAAAGGCTGCATACTGAATGATTCCAACTATATGATATTCTAGAAAAGGCAAAACTACAGAGACTGTAAACATATCAGTGGTTGTCAGGTGTGGAGTGGGGAAGGCAGTGGGGAAAGATGAGTAGGAAAAGCACAGGAGATTTTTATGGCAGTAAAATTAGACTACTTTTTATGGCATCATAATGATGTACATATATCATTATACATTTGTCCAAAACCATAGAATATAGAATACCAAGAGTGAACCCTAATGTAAACTATGGACTTGCAGTGATAATGATGTTTTAATGTAGGTTTATCGATTAAAATAAATGTGGCATTCTGGAGGGTATGTTAACAATCAGGGAGTCTATGTATGAGTGTCATGATGTGTATGGGAAATCTCTGTACCTTCTTTTTAATTTTGCTGTGAACCTAAAAGTACTCTGGAAGAATAAAGTCTTCTTAAAAAAGCTACAGATTCACTAATCAGGGCATGAGATTGATTTTCTTGTTGTTGTAACAGAAAGGAAAATCATCTCTGTTATCAAACTGAAGATAATGTGGCAAGAAGAACCAATTGTATGAACTTGAATAAACTACTTAGTCTCATAATTCTCTGTTTCCTACATTTTAAAATGAGGGTTATATTGTCTAAATCATAAGCATTAATTACATTCAAGCCCTCATGCATTTTTCTTATTAGGAAACTAATAAAGTAAACTAAATTCAATTAAATTAAGGTGAAGTAATTTTCAGCATACAGGAGACCACAGAGTCATTCTAGCTATATTTTATACATTTATGTATGTTACCCCTGTAGGTACAGTCATGAAGAAGCCTCCTTGTACTCCTATGGGACATGTTATACACAGATCACCTCTGGCTGGTTTCCCTCTATGACAAGAGCAGCCACTGTCAGCTGCTTCACATATCTGCTGCACGTTCACAAAAGCCACTGCAGAGTACAGGCTCTCTCAAAGACTTACCATGCAGTCAGTGAAATCTGCTCTTCCTCAGCGCACAGTGCAAAGGCTCCATGCCCACCCCTGCCTTTTTGGGGTGGGCTCACATTTGGGGCACCCAGACCTAATAAAAATATACCTTATTGCTAAATATTTTCAAGACAGAGTCTTAATGACCATGTATAAACAAAAACAGACAACAAAAAGAACAAACAATAAAAAAGAAAACATATGAGGAACTGGTTGGCACAATAAAAACCTTAAAGTCTTTGGGATTTAGTTGCCTTCTGGGCTGCAAAGCTTATTTCTAAATTGAGAACTTTCTCCAATGTTGATCAGAGGGAGATATCATGTCTTCTATCCGGCATCTGCGAAGGGCAATGTCAATGCTCAACAAATATGAAGGAAAACGATAGAACTGTGAGGCCAAAATCCTATGCAACCCTTTACCAACTCCTGCTTTTGAAATTTTAAATTGCAAGCTGGACCATATGTTTCCACATACCTTACTGACTAGAGGCTTCTCTCTTGGGAAATGACTCAATCATGCATTTGTCTTTCTGGGGATGGCTGCATTTTCTAAAAGCCTTCTGTCCTCACAAGCCTATACACACAATTTTTTAAATGGAAAACCTTGTGAAAAGCAGAATATTCAAGAGTCATTAGTAGTCACCCTCATAAGCTTCCACACTTACCCATGACCCTCTAAGCAGGCCTCCCTGCAGTTACTAAATATTTCTCTTGCTGAGATTTCCCAGCATGCTCTAGGATTATCAAGTAAAGTCAAATATTAAGAGGAAAATCTTGAAAATCCTTTATTGCCTGGGGTGGAATCAAATCGGAGGAGCTCTCAACTCTGGCACCAGCCAGTGGAGCTGCAAACACTGACCCAGCCCCTGCAGAGAAGACTCATCATGAGCAAAAACCCATAATGTTGCCAAAGTACATTATAGACTCACAAGCAGGGGGAAATGAAGTATACAAAATGGTGGGAAAGTTTGCAGAAATAATAGTTAATATTTATTTCAGGCATTCATCTGTACATTGCAATGTGGAAATGTTTTTCCCTCAGCATTTCTTTTTTCCCTCAAGGCCAAAAGTACATTGGATAAGATTCTGAATTCCTTAATCACAGCTGCTATGCACCATGTTTCAATTTGCAACTAAATGTAGCTTTTACCAAAGTGACTGCTGGACCTCAAAAACAGTTGACATTAAAATTGAAAAAAAAAGCTGAGCTGGAGTCAAAAACATAGACGCCTGTATTTCTGGTCAAGTGAATTTTATTATGTCATATTTTAGGGTCTTCTTTATTCTATTTGGTTGCTCAGATTTTGAAAATTACAAAGTAAAAATTAAGTGGCTGTGTAATACCTGAGTTGTCAGTTTTTCCACCTGGCATTTCTTTTTTTTTTTGCAGCATTAACTCTGAATCAAGGAGAGGATGTGTGGAATACGGAAAGCCATCTGTCTCATGTAGTGAAATGGGAAGTGTAGTGGGCTGGAAGTGAGGGAGACTGGTTTCTAAGACCATGCCTTAAACAAATCCCTATGACTCCCTCAGCCTTACCTGTGTTTAAGCTTTTATAGGAAATCAGTTCTCAGCAAAGAAAACAGAAACTCCAAGATTGTTGTCTCTGAAGATGGATCTCTGGGCATGAAAAGGCATGTGTACCAAATAGCCAAGTGTGAAAAATCTGAATAACTAGAGTCTGTCTATTAAATAAATATTTATGCTCATGTGAAAAGCTACTGGTTCAGCTCATAACTCAACTACAATGGTGTTGTGGGTTTTTTTTTTTTACTTTTGTATGTAACAGAAGGAGTGTATTTGTAATTCCTGTAGTAAAACATAGGATGTTAAAAAAACACACTCAGAATAAAATGTCTACTATGCAGTTGTTGGCATTGCCTTGTTTTGTGCTAAGAGGTCAGCAATCTTCCCTGTCATTGCTTTTGTACTCTCACTGCAAGTGTCAACACAGTGACAAAAGCCAAACTTAGGATAGTTTTGACCTCACAGATGCTCTGGAAGTGTCTCAGGATCATCCACAGACAATACTTGGATAACCACTGTATTCCTATATTAATATAAAATCATGATGTTGACACATTTGCCTTCAGGACCACAGCCAGAAACAAGGAGAGAACAAAGAGGAATCCATTTTTTAAAATACAAAGTTTCATTACAGGGCCTAATCATCAGACATTTGGTTCTATAGAATAGATAATTTGTATCTTTCCCTTAGTGTTACCATTAACTTTTTAAGAAATCACAGTATACTAATTAACAAATGCATATTACTATATGCATGAGTGTCCAGCCTGATGTAACAAATTATCACTCTGGTAAATTTTTTAAAAACCCATAAATTTATTATCTCACAATTCTAGAGGCTAGAAATCTGAAATCTAGTGTCAGCAGATCTGCAAACTTCCTGAAAGTTCTAGGGAAGAAAGATTTCTTAGAACCCCTTCCTTGCTTTTGATGGCTTCCAACAGTCCTTGGTGTGCTTTCACTTGTAACAACTTCACTCCAAATTCTGCCTCTATCTACACATCTATGTGTCTGTCTGTGCATCTTCTATCTTATAAAAACACCAATCATTAGATTTGAGGCCCCCTCCCCATCATATGGTATCTGTCTTTTCTGATTGGCTTATTTCACTAAGCATAATACTCCCCAAATCCATCCATGCTTTTGCAAAGGGTTAGAGTTCCTTCTTTTACACAGATATATAGTATCCCATGGTATCAATGTACTACAGCTTTATTATCCACTCATCTACTGATGCATACTTGGGCTGTTTCCAGAATTTGGCTATTGTGAATAGCCAAATAGGAAATAACATACAAGGGGTTCCCGATAATACTAGCAGCTGATTTCTCAATGGAAACACTATAAGCCAGAAGGAAATGGCAAGAAATACTCCAAGTAATGAAAAGCAAAGGTCTGCAACCAGGACTAGTCTAACCAGCAAGGCTCTCAATTAAATGGAAGGTGAAAACATGAGTTTCCCAGACAAAAGAAGACTGAAAGAATACACTTCCACCAAACCAGCATTGCAAGATATGCTGAAGCAACTACATTAAGAACAGGAAGAAAAAGAGTGAGAGAGAGAGGAACACAGGTATAAAGGAAGTAAAATGGCAATGAAGAAGTACCTACCAATAATAACCTTAAATGTTAATGGATTAAATGCTCCAATCAAAACACATAGTGTAGATGAATGGATAAGAAAACATGACCTGTACATATTCTGCCTACAAGAGACCCACCTGAAAAAACAGACCTACACAGGCAGAAAGTGAAGGGCTGGAAACAAATATTCCAAGCAAACAGACAAGGAAAAATAAGCCAGCATAGCAATACATATATCAGACAAAATAGACTTCAAAACAAAGACCATGAAATGAGAATCAGAAGGACACTTCATAATTCTCAAGGGAAGAACCTATCAAGATGATATGTATTTTGTGAACATATATGCAGCCAACATAGGAGGACCCAAACATATAAGAAAAATCATGAAGGACTTCAAGAAAGATATAGACAGCAACACATTTATACTATTTTAACACCCGACTGTCGACAATGGATAGATCTTCCAAACAAAATGTTGACAAAGATACTGTGGCATTGAACAATGCCCTGGATGAAATGGACTTAACTAATATATATAGATCCTTTCAACCCAAAGAAGCAAAATACACATTCTTTTCAAATGCACATGGAACATTTTCAAAGACAAACCATATGATAGGATACAAAGCAAGCCTCAAGAAATTCAAGAAAATTGAAATCATATCAAGCATTTTCTCTGACCACAAGGGACTGAAACTAGAAACCAACCCCAAGGAAAAAACTCAAAAACACTCAAATTCATGGAGATCGAATAGCATGCTATTAAACAATGAATGGGTTAGGAATGAGATCAAAGAAGAAATCAAAAAGTTTCTGAAAACAAATGAAAATGAACTCACAACAATTCAAAGCTTATGGGACATAGCGAAGGCAGTCCTGAGTGGGCGGTTCATAGCAATACAGGCCTACCTAAAAAAATAGGAACATTTCAAGTAAACAACCTAACCTTACATCTAGAAGAACTGGAAGAACAACAACAAAGACAATCCAGAGCAAGTAGAAGGAAAGAAATAACCAAGATCAGAGCAGAATCAACTGACATAGAGACTAAAAGAACAATTCAAAGGATCAATAAATCCAGGAGCTACTACTTTGAAAAGATAAACAAAATCGACAAACCTTTAACCAGATTCATCAAGAAAAAAAGAGAGACGACCAAAATAAACACAATCAGAAATTAAAGAAGAGATTACAAGTGATACCACAAAAATACAAAGGTTTGTAAGAAATTACTACAAACAACTATATGCCAAGAAATTTGAAAACCTGAGTGAAGTGGACAAATTTCTAGAAAAATATAATCTTCCAAAACTCAAGGAAGAAGAAGCAGAAAGCCTGAACAGTCTGATAACATCTGGCAAAATTGAAGCAGTAATCAAAACACGCCCGACACACAAAAGCCCTGGACCAGATGGTTTCACAGGAGAATTCTACAAAACATTTAAGGAAGAACTAAGCCCTATCCTTCACAGACTATCCCAAAAAATCCAAGAATAGGTAAGACTCCCAAACTTTTTTTGTGAAGCCAGCATCACTGTAATCCTAAAACCAGATAAAGACACAACAAAAAAAGAAAACTATAGGCTAATATTGCTGATGAACATAGATGCTAAAATCCTCAACAAAATATTAGCACACCGCATCCAGCAATACATTAAAAATATCATACACCATGACCAAGTGGGATTCATCCCAGGGATGCAAGGATGGTTCAATATTCACAAACCAGTAAACATAATACATCACATAAACAAAAGGAAAGACAAAAAACACATGATCATATCAACAGATGTGGAAAAAGCATTTGATAAGGTACAGCACCCATTTATGATAAAAACACTCAGCAAAGTGCGAGTAGAGGGAGCATTCCTCAACATAATAAAGGCCATGTATGAAAAACCTATAGCCAGCATCATACTCAACAGGCAAAAACTGAAAGCTTCCCCACTAAGATCAGGAACAAGAAAGGGATGTCCACTTTCACCACTCCTATTCAACATAGAATTGGAAGTCCTTGCCAAACAATCAGACAAGAAAAAGAAATAAAAGGCATCCAAATTGGAACGGAGGAAGTAAAACTGTCATTGTTTGCAGATGACATGATAGTGTACATAGAAAATCCTATAGACTCCACCAAAAAACTACTCAACATAGTAAGTGAATTTGGCAAAACAGCCAGTTACAAAATCGATACTCAGAAATCAAAGGCATTTTTGTACACCAACAACAAACTATCAGAAAAAGAAATCAGGAAAAAATCCCACTTGCTATAGCAACAGAAAAATAAAGCACCTAGGAATAAACCTAACAAGAAGGTAAGACCTGTACTCAGAAAACTATACAATACTGAAGAAAGAAATTAAGGAAGACACAAACAAATGGAAGCATGTACCATGCTCATGGTTTGGAAGAATTAACATCATCAAAATGTCCATACTCCCCAAAGCAATTTATAAATTCAACACAATCCCTATTAAAATACCTATGACATATTTCACAGATAGAAAATAAACATTTCAGAAGTTTATATGGAAGCATAAATGACCTCAAATAACCACAGCAATTTTGAGAAAGAAGGACAAAGTAGGAGAGACCACAAGACCTGATAATGAAACTATATTACAAGGCCAGAGTAAGCAGTGTAGTGCTGGGATAGGAACAGACACATAGACCAATGGAACATAACAGAGAGCCCAGAAATAAACCCAAGTCTCTATGGTCAATTAATATTTGACAAAAGATGCAGAACACAAACTGGGGTAAAAATAGCCTCTTCCACAAATGGTGTTGGGAGATCTGGACAGTTACATTCAAAACAATGAAACTTAACCATGAACTCACACCATACACAAAAATAAACTCAAGATGGATAAAAGACTTAACTCTAAGTCACAACCATAAAAAGTCCTAGAGGAGAGCATAGGCAGGAAAATCCCAGATATTCCATGCAGCAACATCTTTATTGATATGTCCCCTAAAGCAAGGGACATAAAGGAAAGAATAAAAAAATGGCACCTCAAATGAAAAAACTTCTTCATGGCTAAAGAAAATATCAGCAAAATGAAAAGAGAGCCAAATGTATGGGAAAATATATTTGTCCAATGTTACCTTGGACAATGGTTTGATCTCCAAAATATATAAAGAACTCACAGGACTCCACTCCAGGAAGACAAACAGCCCAATTAAAAAATGGGCAAAGAACCTGACCAGGCACTTCTCCAAGGAGGACATTGAGAGGGCCTAGAGACATACAAAAGGATGCTCAGCATCACTAGCCATCAGAGAGATGCAAATTAAAACCTCAATGAGATACCATTTCATACCGGCCAGAATGGCCATCTTAAACAAGTCAACAAACAATAAGTGCTGGCTAGGTTGTGGAGAAAAGGCAATACTAGTACATTGTTGGTGGGAATGAAGATGGGTGCAGCCACTGTGGAAAACATGGAATTTCCTTAGAAAACTAAAAATGGAACTGCGTTTTGATGTGGCAATTCCACTGCTGTGATTATACCCTAAGAATCCTGAAACACCAATTCAAAAGAACCTATGCATCCCAATAGTCATAGCAGCACAATTTACAATAGCCACATGTTGGAAGCAACCTAAGTGCCCATCGTAAATCTGTAGATCAAAAACTATGATACATTTACACAATGGAATGCTATGCATCATAAAGAAAGAAGGAGCTCCTACCCTTTGTGACAGTGTGGATGGAACTGGATAGCATTATGCTAAGTGAAATAAGCCAGGCAGTGAAAGACAAATGCCATAAGATCTCACCTTTAAGTTGGAACCTAATCAACAAAACAAACAAAAAAGCAAAATATAACCAAAGACACTGAAATAGAGAACAGGATGACAGTGACCAGAGGGGAGAGGGGAGGGAATTTCAGGTGAAAAGGGTGAAGGGTTTGCAGGAACAAGTATAAAGGACACATGGACAATAACAGGGGTGGGGTGGAAACAGGAGGGAGGTGGGGAAGGCTGGGGTGATGTGCTAGGGTGGTAGGGAAAGGCAGAAAACTATAATTAAACAATAAATAAAATTAAATTAAAATTTTTAAAAAAGGACACATGGACAAAGCCAGAAGGGGGTTGGATCAAGGATGGGAGGTGGGGATGGGTGGGATGGGGAGAAGTAGTGGGGGGTAAATGGAGAAAACTGTACTTGAACAACGATTTTAAAAATGTCAATATAAAAAAGAACAAACTGACAATAATCAGAGGGAAGGGGTAGGCACTAACAAGTTGAAAACAGGAATGGTCATCAGTGAACATGTATAAAGGACAGGTGGACAAAACCAAAGAGGGGTAGGATCGAGGGTGGGAGATGGTTATGGGTGGGGTGGGGGAAAATAGAGACAACTGTACCTGAACAGTATTTAAAAATAATAAAAAATTTAAAGAGATTAGAAATATAAAAAAATTATTTATATTTTTATGTGTTACAGAGTTGTGAATGGTACTTTTACTGTCTTTATTTTTGTTATAAAATGTTTATGATAATAAACATCAGAAGGAAATAGTTGACTGCTCTAAAGTCACTGAACTCATAGGCTTCTCCATGATGATATACAAATATATATGTATTCAATGATCTTCTCTACCATCAAGGAAGTAAATTAGGATGCTGCCCGAGGCCCAGTCTAATCTACCACATACATATATTGCTATACTTTACATAGAATTTAGGGGCTGGTATAAGCCAGTCTGCTCTGGAAATATTTTGACTTAAGAGTATATACATATATATGAGAATATCAAGTGTTGGTTGGGTCTTACATGCTGTTGGTGGGTATTTGAATTGGTACAACCACTTTGGAAGACAATTGGCATTATCTAACAAAGCATAACATGCTGTATACACTATGACCATAAATCCTCTTCTAGGTGTATGCCCAACAGAAATGCCCGTGTTTGTTCAGCAAAGGAGTGTACTAGAATGTTGATATCAATGTTAGTTTTAATAGCCCCTAGTCACTGAAATTCTCAACAGAGAATTGATAAATAAGTTGTAGAGACACATAATAGAATCCTATATGACTATTAGAATGAAGCCCCTACAATTACACATATTCACGTGGTTGAATGTCCCAAATCTTGAGAGAACTAAGCCAGATGCAAAAAGTACGTACTATACAATTCCATATACATAAGTATCAAGCCAGGCAAAATTAATATATGTTTTTTTCAAAGTAATTTTATTTATTTTTTTATTTTAAATATGTTTTTAGGTACCAGGATAATACTTGTACTTGAAGATTGAAGATACTGAAAGAAGCATAAAAACACCTGTGGGGTGCTTATAATGTATTATTTATTAACTCAAGTACTGGTTATATGAGTGTGTTAGGTTTGTAGAAATTCACCAAGCTGTACACTTATGCTACTTTTCTGTAATAAAAGTTTTTTGTAAAGTTGATTATCATTATCAAAGGCTTTAAAAGTGTTACTAGGAGCTTTCTTTTTATGAAGTTACTGAGAAGTTGGCAGAGTTCATATAGTGTTTGAGTTTACAATGAACTTGAAAGTCAGAGCTATTTATAGCATGGGGCATCTGGGGAACTTTGTAACTAACCAGGAATGGTTACTGCTAGTCACAGAACTAAAATCTCTCTGTAAATTTTGTTTTCTCTATTGTAGTGTACGATGATTGGCAAAGAAATAAACTATAGAATTAAGAAAGCCAGAATGCCCTCTGTGAGAATAACACATTCTCCCAATGTGACACAAAGCTGCACCTCCATCCAAAGTTGAATGGAGCTGATGAGAGGGCCAAGCTGCTATACGACTTGGAGAGCTAGTGTACATCCTTTTGCCAGAAGCACAGTTAGAAAAAGCAAACAGAGAATATGTTTCCACCAAAATCCCTGAGAGAAGAAAAATTCTTCTCCAACAATGAAAGGAGGGAAGAGTACCAGCTTTTCACTTGTTAAAGATCATCTCCAAGAAGCAGAGGAGAAATGTCTGTCTTTTTGAAGGACTATTATTTTCCTTTAGTCCACACTTAATATACAAAAACTGTTGGGTTACCAAAATTTCTATTAAGAATTCCAATATCCTGGTTTTTAATCTTATGATTTCTGTTAATGGTACAAGGACTATAGCAAGCTTGTTGAATAATTTTCTATCAGCAATATGGCTTTGCAATTGAAAGGCAGGATCTGGTAAAACTGGGAGTAAAGTGAATGCCAGTTATGGGGAATAGTTAAATAATGGGTTAGCCAAAAAGTTCACTAAGTTTTTTTCCATATGATGTGTTTAGTTGTCTTTAACTTTGTTTGAAACAATTTTCTTAGACTGTATTGTGACAACTGTCATATCAGCATGCATTAAAAAACTTATCAAAATTGATGAATTTTTGTGTAGCCATTTTAATATTGAATATGGAAGAAAATATACAACATTTTCAGCATACCATGCTTTAAAGATTTGTGCAGTGTATGAAGGATTTGCTGTGACTGATCAAACATGTCAAAAGTGGTTTGCAATGTTTCTTGGTACTATTGACATTTTAGCCAAATATGGCTTTGCTGTGGGGCTGTCTTGTGTATTGGAAGATGCTTAGCAACAACCTAGCCTCTACCCACTAGAAGACAATAGTGGTACATAGCCAGCACACTCAAAATATCCAAATCAATAGTTGTTAGTGAAAATGAATGATGTGTTTTTTATTTTATGGGGGGACCCTAAATGGACTCTTTGGCCAACCCAATATATCATAGAATGTCATGGAGTATCATACAGCCTAAAAAGATAATTATCATCTTTATCATAAATATCTCTAAATATCATTTCCAAATTAAAAGGACCTTTCCTCCTTGGAGAAATGATTCCATTTAGGTCTGGTATAAGAAATGTACTGGATAAATCTAGTATATCTTATTGTGCCAGAAAGCAAGTAAAACAGCATGAACTATTGGGGTTTTGTCAAAAAAAAAAGAAAAGAAGAAAGCCTAAGTAGGGTTCTGTTGCCCATTACAAAGGATTCCAAGGGTTTCCAAGGATGGGGCCATTTGGGCATTAAATCAAATAATAACTTCAATAGACTAAAACATAGATGTAAAAAATCTGAGTTCAGAAATTTAATTGATCATTTCTGAATGCTGTTATAGCACAAACTGGTTATTCAGAATATTAACATATAAAAGAAAAGAAGCCTTTATTCTGCCTTTCTTCTACAAAGTGCTTTTCAGAGTTGCCAATGATGGACTAGGGAGAGTTCTTCATAGAAGAATTCTAGCTAATAAATACAGAAAAAATACCATTTTTCAACTCTGAGTGAAATAATCAATGTAGATAATGTTCAATACTGAATGCTAAAACTATTAGGTAACAGTTGATGGGGAATTTTATACTGAGGGAATAAAGCTGACTACACCTGAACCCACTGATCAGTCTCAACCTCACTAAAAGTGGGCAAATCAACGTTCTATTTTTTCCCAATATAATGCAAAGGGAAATATACAGCACCAGCTATTAAATATTCTTGCTAAAAGAATTGAACCTGAATCTAATCAATCTTCTATATTCAGCTAATATGTAAAGGAAAAACAGGGTAGAAGACTATATTAAATGACACTATGAGGATACAATAAACCAAATCTAGAAGGTGGGAAAATAACCTGGTTTCTTCAATAAAGAGAGACATTAAATAGGCATTAAAGTGTGTAAATTTAAAAGGTACTTATAAGATATATGAGGAAAATGCAATGTTTGGCATTTGAATCCTCATAAAACAAGCCAACCATAAAGAAGACATTTTAACAAAATCAACAGGATTTGAACATGAATGAGATATTGCATGATTTTAAAGAACTATTATAAATTTTGTTTGAAGTAAGAATAGTATTATTATTATGATTCTTAAAATGTCTGTTAGTGATACATACTAAAGTGTTTACTGAATAAAAATAGCATGAAGTCTGGGATTTGCTTAAAAATATTCCAGCAAAATAACTTATTGGAAAATAAAGATAAGAGCTAAATGAACATGACAACAATGGAGAAAGAGGGTATTTTCATAGAAGCAATGTTTTTCCCCATCCCATCTTCATTTGATGTCTATCAAAAATATCACTGGCCATTTAGTTTATAAAATCAGGGGAGAAGGGAAGGGTTTACAGGAACAAATATAGAGGACACATGGACAAAACTAGGGGGGTTGGAAAGGGGAGGGAGGAGGGGAGGGATGGGTGGGTGGGCTGGAATGGGAATAAAGGATAGAAACTGTACTGAATAAACTAAAATAAAAAAATTTAAAAAAAAAGAAAGAAAATGCCAATGCTGGTGCAATGCATCAGTTAATTAATATACAAAAAAGAATGGAGAAGGGGAAATGAAATGACAGAAAACAGTACTGTAGTAGTCAGGATGTGGTAAAACCAAACTGCTGTTTTCTAACTGAGATTTGGTCTGGAGGAAACAAGTTCTGGAGTAAAGTAGCAGGTTCCCCTTTTAGTAGACACCTCCTGTTTGCTGCTTGAACACATGAACTGTATCTTCATCCTCTATTTCCAACTGTGCAGGTGTATCTGTTTCATTGATAGGCTACCTGTCAAATCAGAATCTGATATACCTCATTGACAAACTTTGTCATTCACAATAGGCTTTCACTAGTTTACCAAGTAATGTATAAAACTCTTTTTTTCTTTTCTTAATATATTTTATTGATTATGCTATTACAGTTGTCCCATTTCCCCCTTCACTCCCCTCCACCCTGCACACCCTCTCCCACTCACATTCCCCCCTTTAGTTCATGTCCATGTGTCATAAGTTCTTTAGCTTCTACATTTCCCATACTATTCTTGCCCTCCCCCTGTCTATTTTCTACCTACCATCTATGCTACTTACTCTCTGTACCTTTTCCCCCTCTCTTCTCCTCCCACTCCCTTGTTGCCAACCCTCCATGTGATCTCCATTTCTGTGGTTCTGTTCCTGTTGTACTGGTTTGCTTAGTTTCTTTTTGTTTTTGTTTTAGGTGTGGTTGTTAATAATTGTGAGTTTGCTGTCATTTTACTATACATGTTTTTATCTTCTTTTTCTTAGATAAGTCCCTTTTTCATAAAATAAGGGCTTGGTGATGATGAACTCCTTGAACTTGACCTTATCTGAGAAGCACTTTATCTGCT
>CM052548.1:39905348-39924026 GCA_028533065.1 Trachops cirrhosus
GGTGTGCAGGGTGGAGGAGGATGGAGGGGGGAATGGGACAGCTGTAATAGCATAATCAATAAAATATTTAAAAAAAGAATTGAAAGGCAGATAAAAAGTTTCCCAGACATGAAATAAATAAAGGAGTTCATCATCACCAAACCATTATTATATGAAATGTAAAAGGGACTTAAGAACAAGAAAAAAATCAAAACTATGAACACTAAAATGGCAACAAATACATATGAACAATTGAATCTGAAAAACAAACTAAGAAAGAAGAATGGAGACAGAATCATGGATATGGAGAGCATTTTGATGGTTGCCAGATGGGACGGTAGGTGTGGGGAATGGGTGAAAAGGTGAGGTTATTAAGAAGTACAAATAGGTAGTTACAGAACAGCCATGGGGATGTAAAGTAAAGCATAGGAAATGGAGTAGCCAAAGAAACTATATGCATGACCCATGAACATGAACAATGGTGTAAAGATTGCCTGAGGGACAGGGGGTGCTGGGTGGAGTGGGGCAAAGTGGGAAAAATTGGGACAACTGTAATCGCATAAACAATAAAATATAATAAAAATAAGTAAATAAAAAAGTTCAAGAGAAAGTCATAAGGCTCATTAAAAAGGAACTGGCACAACAGATCGTCTACACCACAGGTGGCAAACACCAAACCCAAGAGCCGAATCTGGCCCTCCACCTTGTTTTATCCAGCCTGGCACCTTGTTTCTACCTGGTGGCAGTGCCACGCTCTCACTTAACTGTTACGGAGTAGTTACATTTATACAGTCCTAAAATTACATTTGGCCCTTTAAAGGCAACTGCGAGCCTGATGTGGTCCCTGGTGAAAATGAGTTTGACACCTCTGATCTACACAATGGAAACTTTGCAACAGTTACAAAAAATAAAGTAGATGGAGGAGAGGGGAGGCAGCAATGGAGACCTCTCTTAAGATAATTAAATGATAACAGATAGGTGTGAGCAGCTTTGGGATGACTGTGTAAATAGAAAATACACACATAAATCCATTTTAAGTTTTATTTGTTGATGAACATCATATTTAAAACATTTTTTATGGGAAAACACACACTAAAATGTTAATTTGAATTATCACTAGGGAAAGAATGGAGGGTGGATGGGCAGGGTAGGAAGTTTAAACATCATATCTCATTTTAGATTTTAACTTTCGAACCATATGAATATAATATTTCCTCATACCAGCAACAGAAGTTTATCTGTGTGGGACACCATTTCTGTTTCTTTACACTTTCCTTTGTTTAAAAATCCCAATAAATATTGTTTTTAATACTTGAAGATGTAAAAGACCAGAACACTACATTATGACACTTTTAGAGAGAAAGAAAAGAGGACAGAAGAGAGAAACATGCAGCATCCTGTGACAGAGGCCAATGGGAGAGGAGAAAACCCAGAGCAGGAGAAAAACAGGGATGGGTAGCTGATGAGGCCTCACCATGTGAGAACATTGCTTGTACTGCAGGAGAAGGGACTCTGGCTTAGCTGCACTCAGGATTTTTATTTTACCACTCACAAGGCATATTTGCTAGGGACAGGCTGGCTTTCCTTTGGTACAATGAAGAATAATTCCAACTAATTAATTTGTTCTGCTAAATTGACAGCCTCTACTGCGGCATCCACATGCCTTAAGAGCATCTTTTTGGTTCATTTACTGGGTTCTCACACAGAATTGCACTACCTAGTTGGACAGATACAAAATAAATTGTTTCTAGTCCAAGGATTGATCTTTGGACATTAAGAAAATCAAAATACTCTAAGCAGGAGGGACATGACGCACAGCACCTGAGACATTGTCAAGTCCTTTCCCACTCAATACATATTTGTTGAGCACCAATCATTTTCCAGACACCTGGATTTATTCTAAAGGTACAGATGGAAACAGATGCTTCAATTTAAATTTACAATTTAGTGAGGGAGACAGACCCAGAAACAACCACAATACAGAGCAGAAAGAAATAAATGCACTGAGGAATACAATTTCAAGCAACATGACCTGGGAGTTTGAAGGAAGGGAGACAAACAAGAGAAACAAGGGGCAATTGTTTCTGGGTGTTGTTTGATAATTTAAGCATGTCCATGAAGCCTCCCAGGAGAAAGAGAGTGTCTTTCCACAGCTCTTCACAACTCCATGCATTCAGACAGAGCTCCATTCCAAGAGTATACCATCTTGGAGATGCCAAAACAGAACTTCCTGTTAATAGTGGCCAAGTGGTATATGGCAAATGAGAAGAGCACTGTAAATGCTGCTGCCTGTGTGCACCCTGCTGGGGCTCTCCTGTCAAAGGACAGGTTGCTCTGCTGGGGCACTGCAGGTGAGTACTGAGAGTCAGTGCTGGGGGCCCCAGCTAACAGCAAGAAGTAACAGGGTCATCACCATCTCTTGCTAGAAGTTGTAGAAATTGCTTCTATGCTCCCATTTACCCAAAGGTTAAATATTGGATTGGCCAGGAAGTGCATTTGTTTTTGTTTTTTCTGTGAGATGGCTCCACTAGCACTTAGTTATCTTAACTTCATTCAAAACAATTTTGTTAGATTATATTGTGACAGCTGTCATATCAGCGTGCATTTAAAAAATTTATCAAAATCAGTGAATTTTTGTGTAGCCACTTTAATATTGAATATGGCAGAAAACATGCAACATTTTGGGCCTGTTATGCTTCACTATTTCAAAGAAGGTAGAAACACAACTGTAACACAAAAAGATTTGTGCAGTGTATGGAGAAAGTGCTGTGACTGATCAAATGCATCAAAACTGGTTTGCAAAGTTTCGTGTTGGAGATTTCTTGCTGGATGATTCTCCACGGTCAGGCAGACCATTTGAAGGTGATAGTGATCAAATCGAGACATTAACTGAGAACAGTCAACATTATACCAAGCAGGAGAGAGTCAACATTACTCAAAATATCCAAATCAAGTGTTGAAAATTATTTACACCTTCTTGATTATGTTAATCACTTTGATGTTTGGGTTCCACATAAGCAAAAAAAAAAAAAAAACCTTCTTGACTGTATTACTGCATGCAGTTCTCTACTCAAACACAATGAAAATGTTCTGTTTTTAGAACAAATTATGATGGGCAATATAAAGTAGATACTTTACAGTAATGTGTAACAGAAGAGAAAGTGGGGCAAGTGAAATCAACCACCAGCAACCACACCAAAGGATGGTCTTCATCTAAAGAAGGTGATATTATATATATGGTGGGATTGGAAGGGAGTCCTCTATTATGAGCTCCTTCACCAAAACTGAAGAATTAGTTCCAACAAGTACAGCTCCCAATTACACTAACTAAAAGAAGCATGTGACAAAAAGCATCTAGAATTAGTCAACAGAAAAATGCCTCATCTTCCATCAGGATAACACAAGGCTGTGTGTTTCTTTACCAGGCAAAAACTGTTAGAGCTTGGCTGGGAAGTTTTTATTCTTCCACTGTATTTACCAAACACTGAGCCTTCAGATTTCCATTTATTTTAGTCTTTACAAAATGCTTTTAATGGAAAAAATTTCAATCCCTGGAAGACTGCAAAAGGCACCTGAAACAGTTCTTTGCTCAAAAAGATAAAAAGTTTTGGAATATGGAATTATAAAGTTGCCTGAAAGGTGGCAGAAGGTAGTGGAACAAAATGGTGAATACGTTATTCAATAAAGTTATTGGTGAAAATGAAAAATGTCTTTTATTTTTACTTTAAAACTAAACAAGCTTTTCAGCCAACCCAATACAACAGACAGGTGTGTACAAGGCTGGACACTGGAGAAACCAGATGAAGCTAGAGTGAAAAGCATGCTCCATAGCAAGGCTGTAGTACAATAATCAAAGACTAGGATACGGTCATTTAAAAATTATGTATGAAATCCAGTCATGTTCTGATATGGTTCAGCTTAACTGCTCTGTGTAAGCATCACCCACGAAAGTCAAACTTCTCCCAGAAGAGGATGTCCTCTTAACTCAACAAAGGAGAAAGGACAGTGGAAACAGAGTTAAAGAACCCTTTCCTTTGACATTTTTTTTTAAACACAGGAGAGTTCTGAGGGGAGAGGAGACAGTTTAGAGAAATCCAGGTTCTGCTGCTCCCCACATTAATAATGCCTTGCCCAGTAGAACAAAGATGGCCTTGGCTACAAGACAAAAAGTGAAAACTACCCCCCCAAAATTGAGAAGATCAACCAATTAAAAGAAGTAAATACTAATGGGAAAAGTAGGGGAGTAAAAAATAGCATTAATAATGTATACTCCCTCTTATTATTGTTAGTTCTATCATTATAATATAAAAGGGAGTTCCACCTACAATAATCATTGAATCACACAGCTGTATATGAGGTCTGTCCAGAAGATATCTGGCCACATATATGAAAAATAGATATTTACTGAAGAAGATACAAGATGCAAGAAACACTGTACATAGGACAATGATGTCTCAGTCCCCTTCAAAGTAGGCATCTTGGGACCTCACACAGTTCTCCCAATTGTCATCAGCTACACTGTCATATTTTCCTGAATCTCATCAACAGTCTAACATCTCTTCCCTTTCAAAGGTGATTTTAGTTTTGGGAAAAGCCAAAAGTCACAGGGTGCCAAATATGGACTGTAGAGGGACTCAGTGACCTGGGTGATTTGATGTTTCACCAAAAAACTCTGCATGAGCTGTGAGGCATGAGCGGGTGCATTGTCATGATGAGGCTGCCAATCACCAGTTGACCATAGGCTGCATGCAGCCTTCTGAATCATCCAAATAGTTTCCTTGGAGGAATGTTCAAGCTTAACACAAAATTTGATGCAGATCTGTTGCTCTACTCACTCAGTCATTTTGAACACAACAGACACAGAGTACATATACTCACTTAATTGCATCTACCACCCCCCTGACTAGCACAGCGAAGTTGTCATTGTTCATGCATGCATATTCCAGTCCACTCTTCCTTGGCTGCCAGATTATATCAATGTTGCACAATCCATTCTTGTTATATTAACAATGGCTGGACATTTCCTGGACATACCCTGATGAGATTCAAGAAAATACAATGGGGCAGTTGATGGCAAATGGGAGAACTGTGTGAGCATCCAAAGCGCCTATTTTGAAGGGGACTGAGGTGTCATTGTCATATGTACAATGTTTCTTGTATCTTCTTCAATAAATATCCCTATTTTTCATAGTACATTGTTGGATACTCTCTGGACAGACTTTGTATTTCCTATCAACTTTCTTCTTTAAAAAAAATTTTTTTTCTCATAAAAATTATTCATTGTGGAAAGTACATAAAGTACAGGAATTATAAAAGAAAATATAATAACCACTCATTAAAAACTCCTATCCAAAGATAAACTAACATGTCAATATATTTCCTTTATTCCTTAATACACATAGATTATAGCTTTATATCATCACTTCAGGTCACATTTACGGACCTATCATATGCCAGGCATTAGGATAAACCCTCCACATGCTTTCTATCATATAATCCTAGAAGTGATGTCATGAGGTAAATAGCATCTTTATCAGACATAACAGATGAGGATTGGAGAGATGAAGTAATTTTTGCACAAAGTACAATAAGAAGAGGTAGATTTCCAAACTCCCCCAGACTATGTTATAATTTTTTTCATTTTCATATAGATGAACATATTCCCATGTCTTTAAAACATGGCAGTTAATTGCTGCACAATATTCCAAATGTCAAAATCTTCAAATCCTCTATTGCTGATGAAATGGTTTCAAACTTTCCATTAATATCAGTTTAAAAATAAACCACCTTGTACATACTTCTTGTGTGTATCCCTCATTATTTCCTCAGAATAAACATACACCACTAAAATCTAATACTTTCACTTACAGGAAACTCTTCAGAATTTGATGTTGTTGAAGAGCCCTTCAGCACACTTCTCACCAGCAGAAGTACAAGGGATTTTGAAGTATATTTTAACAGTTAATCATGTTAAGTTCTCCTTGCCCCAGCAAACACACAAATTGTTATCCATATTTTTCAAAAGCCTCTTGTTTAATCTCATGATTATTTTCCCAGCTGAAATGTAGAAAGAGTTTTTCAAGCTGCCTCAAATTCCATTGAAATTTTTATTGGATTTGCATTAAATCATAAATTAATTTGGATGGAACTGCAGTTATTACAATATTGAATTTTACCACTCCGGTACATCATCATCTCTATTCAAACTGACAGTCATGGATTATAGCAAACTTTAGTTTAGTTTTTTTTTTAATTGAGCAATTTCTTACATAGTTGCTTTTTGATGAGACATTTTTATTCCATTATATTTTCTAATTAATTTTTGCTGATGTATGAGAAAGTTGTTGAGATATATATGTATATATGTGTGTATATATGTACATATATATATTTTATAACCAACTCTTGCTTACTTCATTTGTCTAGTTATTTTTCAGTTGATTCTCTTGGAATGTACAGGCAAATTGCTCTCATCCATAGATAACTGTAAAGTAAGTAATTATTTTCAGTGACTTTTTAACTTTTGTCTTTTCAAGTTGGCTAAAACAATTCCTAAACCTTGTTCATTTATATTAAGAGATTCTTTTTAACTGAAAAGAGTTTTTTATCAAATTATTTTGAGAGGAACTAGGTTAGAATTTCCAGCACAGTACAGGTTGGTGGTAGGGGTTGTACATAATCTTATGTTTTTCACTGCTCTTGTATATTACCACTGAGTATAATATTGGTTATTGGTTTGAAAGATTACATGTATGCTAAGAAAACAATTTATTTCTAATTCATTCATTTTTTTAATTGATAGGAGAGGTTAAAATTTATCAGTAACTTTTTTACAGCTAAAAAGCTATTCAAATTTTTATTTCTCTCATGACCTATCTTATTGCAGTGATAAAATATAAAAAGTTAGATAGTTAGTGACCTTTGCCAGGTAGCTCATTTGGTTAGAGCATCATCCCAATACACCACGGTTGCAGGTTCAATCACTGGTCAGGGCACATACAAGAATTAACCAATGAATGTATAAATAAGTGGAAGAACAAAAACTGATGTTTCCCTCTCTCTCTCAAATCAATTTTTTAAAAGTTATATAGTGATCTTTGCATTTCTAGAATAAACCTTACTTTGCCATGATAAGTTATTTAAAAGGATAATACCATAAATTAGAATTTTCTTCTAGATGTTAATCTCTATAAGTTACTGTGTGCATTTATGTGCTCTCTTTATCAGTCTGTGATAATATGCAGATGGTAATTAAATAACATTAATCCTAAATTATTTCATCTTTTTCCTCACTATAAAATAATTTATAAAGCAAAGAAAAAAATTCGTTCCTCATAAACTCCAAAGAACATGACCATAAAATGACCCAAGTTTAGATTGTTAGGGGGAAGTAATTCTCACAAACTTTAGAAATCACTTGCATTTTATTTGTCTTTATATACTTTGATCATTTAAGCTATTTTACAGTTTTATATTTTCTTATAAAATCACTCACTTAGTACATAATTCAATTTATTAGCACAGTATATTATTGATAGTAATATAAACAAATCTTTTCTAAATCTATGGTTTCAGTCCATAGATTTGCATTTCTAATGTTGTGTATTTGCGTTTTACTCACTTCTTATTGATTAGAATTGCCAGTGACTTCTTCATTTTGTTGACCTTATCAAAGAACAAGCTGTTGCATTTTTATAACAGCTGTTTCTTAAAGTTTTATTATTAATTTCTGTTCTTATCTTAATTACTTCCTTCAGTAGCTGTTTATTGTTCCTGTTCTAAATTCTTGGACTGGATATTTAATTCATCATTTTTTTAATACTGATTGGATTTAAAGTTATGATCTTTCTGAGTATAATGTCTCAGAATACAACTTTGCATGCATTCTTCATAAGGTGCTCTCAGAATAAGTCCTATATACTATATAATTTTCTATCTATCCAATAATTTAAGCATTTTTAAATATTTTTTGGTTTATTTTTACTTCCCAAATGACTATGTAAAATAAAAAAACATGCAAAAATAAGTAGTGCAATCAGTCTACAAGAATTTTTTTTTTAACTCCTGAAAGATAGAAAGGAGAGAGGATAAATTATACACAGAAACAAGCACATGGGATAAGCTGGCACTGAGCTAGCAATGCTTCTGAGTGAGCTCCAGCAGGGAATACTGACGTCGCTGTTAGATGATCATCTAGAGGACTGAAATGAAAGCAGTTTGGCAGTGGGTTCTCTCCCCTTAACAGTACACACTAGAGAGCATTGACATGGTCCACAGGGTAAACAGTGAATGGGGATGGGTGTCTGGGCTCAGAGAAACAGGACAATGTCCCAGGGATCTAGTGATTATAGGAAAACAAGAGGCTACCACATATAGAAGACAAGCTCTTGCATATCTCACTTAGCAGAACACCCAAAGAAATATGACATGATAACCATGAATCACCAAACATTTGACAAAGAAAACCATTGGAGATAAAACTTGTAATGAAAAGGAAAAAAATGTTGAAATAGTAAATAGAAATTTTAATGTCTGTATAATTATTTACCATCAAAGAAGAAATTGGGAAGAATATTGACCTTATAAAGCAGAACACTACTGTGAAAAAAATAAATCAACAATCATGGAAAATAAACAAATTCAATACATTTGCCAAGTAAGCAGAATAAAAACTTATGAAATAATTTAGTAAGCAGGGTGATCTAGCTACAGGTTTCTCTCAGAATACAATGAAAAAGGCCAAGGAGACAAAGTATAAGAAAAACAATTAAGAAATATGGAGAACAGATGTGGAATTTCCAAAATCTACTTGATATCTATCCCAGAAATGGAAAACAAAGACAACATATATTTAGGGAAAAATGTAAAAAGAAAATAGGAATTTCCTAGAACTGAAGACATGTATTTTGAGATTAAATGGGCCAAGCAAATGTCTTACAAGATTAAAACAAAAACACTGAAATTCCTTATCATGGGGAGCAGAGAAGAGAGAAAACAGGAAAAGAAAATAACAGAACAGAGAAAATTCAAGAAGTCAAGAAAATAAAGAACAGAAAACAATTAAAAAGTAAATTCTATAGCAAGGATATGTGCAAATATATAGTAGTAAATGAGACTACATTCAATTTATCTATTAAAAGAGATTGTAAAACAGTAAAATAATCAGCCATTCTTGTCATTAGAAATCTACTTTAAGCCAAGTGACACAAAGAGGTTAAAATTAAGTGATGGAAAAAGAAATTGTCATGTACATTCTAACAAAAAAACTGGCAGAGAAAGGACTGGTATCCGACAAAATAGAAAGACAAAAAGAAATCCAGCTGAAAATCTTTAAGTGGAAAGAGTAATATACTTCATATTGACCAAAATTTACACTGAAAGAGAATAATTCCTATGAGTCTCATTGGTTGGAACTGCTTCCCATATCATGGCTGAACCAATAACAGTCAAGAGGAATGGAATTTTCATGAAAGGTTAAACCAGTTGGGATGGGATCCCTAGGACTGGAGTGGTGCTTATCTTCTCTGAAACACAGGCCATGCTAAGTAGGTTGGATATCTGAAGAAAAAATTAGGGTTTTAGGAGAGAAGTAGGCAATCAATAATGTTGTATACACTACTCTGAAGCTATAACAACACAATTTATTTGTTTTGCAGTATTACTACACTGTGATTAACTGCTATAAAATAAAAAGTGCAATGTTTTATTTTATCTCCTTTTAATTGTCTATCTCCTCCATCATTAAAAAGTAAACTTCAGGAGGGCAGGAACCTTATCTATACTGTTTTCTCTCTTTTTTTTAAAAATAGGATACTTTTTAAAAAAGATTTCATTTATTTATTTTTAGAGAGAGGGGAAGAGAAGGAGAGAGAGAAGGAGAGAAACATCAATGTGTGGTTGCCTCTCAAGTGTTCTCCACTGGGGACCTAGCCTGCAACCCGGGCATGTAGCCTGACTGTGAATTGAACCGGCAACCCTTTGGTTCCCAGGTCTGTGCTCAATCTACTGAGGTATACCAGCCATGGCTCTTTTTTTTTTAATTAAATTTATTTGAGTGCTATTGGTTAATAAGATTACACAGGTTTCAAGTGAACATTTTTATGGCACATGATCTGTATATTGCATTTTATGTCTACCACCCAAAGTCAAATCATCTTCTGTTACTATATATTTGACTCCTTTTACCCCACCGCTTTCCTCTGATAACCACCATTGTGTTGTCTGCATCTATGAATTTTTGTTTTTATTGTTTGTTCATTTGTTGCTTTCAGTTTTATATCCCACATATGTGAAATTATATTGTACTTTACTTTTTCTGTCTGACTTATTTTGCTTAACATGATATTCTCAAGGTCCATCCATGTTGTCACAAATGGCAGTATTTCATCTTTTCTCATGGCCGAATAGTATTCCATTGTATATACATACCACACCTTCTTTACCAATCATCCAGCAAAGGACACCAGTTGTTTCCATGTCTTGGCCACTATAAATAATGCTGCAATGAACATAGGGGTGCATATATCTTTGCAAATGCATATTTTCAATTTAGTGGGTAGATACCCAGAAGAGAGGCTGCTGGGTTATATGGTAGCTCTATTCTTAATTTTTAAAGGAACCTCCATACTGTTTTCCATAGTAGCTGCACCAGTTTACCTTCCTATCAGCAGTGAATGATGGCTCCTTTTTCTTCACAACCTGTCCAACACTTGTTACTACTTGTTTTATGGATAATAGCCATTCTAACAGGTGTGATGTGGTATCTCATTTTAGTTTTGATTTGCATTTCCCTGATAGATAGTGTAGTAGAGCATATTTTCATGTATCTGTTGGTTCTTTGTATGTCTTCTTGGAAGTGTCTGTTCAGGTCCTCTGCCAATTTAATTGGTTTGTTGTTTGTTTGGTGTTGAGTTGTATGAGTTCTTCATATATAGGGTGGGGCAAAAGTAGATTTACATTTGTGTATGTGAAACAGAGTTTATTCTTGTATTATTATTTACTATAGCATTATTTTCCATACAAACAACTGTAAATCTATTTGTGCCCCATCCTATATTTTGGATTAACCTCTTGTCAGAGCTATTGTTTGCAAATAGCATCTCCCATTCAGTAGGTTACATTTTTGTTCTGCTGGTGTTCTTTTTTGCTGTACAAAAGCCTTTTAGTTCGATATAGTCCCTTTCATTTATTTTTGCCTTTATTTTCCTTGCCTTTAGGGTCAAATTCACAAAATCTTCTCTAAGACCAAGGTCCATAATTATATTTTCTTCTATGTAATTTATTGTTTCAGGTAATATGTCTTTGATTAATTTTGAGTTAATTTTTACATATGGAAACTATCCTGCTCTTAATTGAAGCTCTAGCATCTTACACAAGGCTTAGCATATAATAGGAGCTCACTACATATTTGTTAATGGAATGAATTAATGGATGGATAGATGAATGAATATAAAAATAGATTATTCTCAGATAATTGAACCAAAATAATGCAGTAAAAAGGCCAGAAAAGGAAAGTTTTAAAGTGGTGTTGTTAAATACTGTTACAGAATTACAGGGAGACAGGGATTCCAAAAGACCACTGAACTGAATGTTCAGAAGGGATTTTTACCTTTAGAGAGTTGTTTCAGTAAGAGCATTTGGGAATGTAAAAAAATAAGGATGATGTATGTAATAAAGATATGATTAAAAAAGCTTTTGCACAGCTAAAGAACCACCATCAAAATGAAAAGGAAACCAATCATATGGGAGCACATATTTGCCAATGATACACCGGACAAGGATTTGATCTCCAAAATATATAAAGAACTCATCTGATTCAACACCAGGAAGACAAACAATCCAATTAAAAAGTGGGCAAAGGACCTGAATAAACACTTCTCCAAGGAGAACATACAGAGGGCATACGAAAGGATGCTCAACATCACTAGCCATCAGAGAAGTACAATGAGATACCACCTCACACTGGTCAGAATGGCCATCATAAACAAATCAAGAAACAAGTGCTGGTAAGGATGTAGAGAAAAGGGAAATCTAGTGCACTATTGTTGGGAATGTACACTGATGCAGCCACTGTGGAAAATAATATGGAATTTCCTCAAACAACAAAAAATGGAACTGCATTTTGACCCAGCAATTCCACTGCTGGGAATATACCCTAAGAATTCCGAATCAGTAATTCAAAAGAACTTATGCACCCCAATGTTCATAGCAGTGCTATTTACAATAGTCAAGTGCTAGAAACAGCCTAAGTGCCCATCAGTAGATAAGTGGATCAGAAAACTGTGGTACATTTACACAGTAGAATATGACACAGCAGAAAGATAAAAGGTACTCCTACCTTTTGCAACAGCATGGGAGGAACTGGGGAATATTATGCTAAGTGAAATAAACCAGGCAATGAAAGACAAATACCATATGACCTGAGCTGTAAGAGGAATGTAATGAACAAAATAAACTGAGCAAAATAGAACAAGAGGCATGGAAACATGGAACAGATTGACAGTGACCAGAGAAGAGGGGAGGAGGATTAAGGTGGAAGGAAGGGGAAGGGACTAGTCAAGGAACATGTATGAATGACCCGTGGACATGAACAACAGTATAGGGCAGAGGTGTCAAACCCATTTTCACTGGGGGCCACATCAGCCTCGAGGTTGCCTTTAAAGGGCCAAATGTAATTTTAGGACTGTACAAATGTAACTACCCTTAACAGTTGAGCGTGAGCTCATGTTGCCACTGGGTAGAAACAAAGTGGTGGGCTGGATAAAACAAGGTGGAGGGCCGGATTCAGCCCACGGGCCTTGCGTTTGCCACCTGTAGTATAGGGATTAACTATGGGAGCAGGAGGTGGGCTGGGCGGAGGAAGGCAAAGAGGGAAAAATTGGGACAACTGTAATAGAATAATAAAAATACTCTAAAAATATGATTATAGTAATATTACCATTGTCTTTTTATTAATTTGGTAGAAGCAGAAAAGGTGATATATCTGAGAATAGCAGAATCAGGGATGGGGTTAGTTGGTTTCTTTGTTTTAGAATGAATGCAATAGTGAGCATGTTAGTTGATAAAATACAAGTATCAGTCAATGGAGAAAAAATACTGAAGGTATAGAAGGGGAAAGAAAATTACAAATAAATTGTAGAAAAAGGAACTTAATCACATGTAAACAGAGAAAAATCTACTGTTCCAGAGACCAGAGTAAAACAATGTGAAAGTTAGTGACATAAAGAAAAAAATAAATGTGCTGTCACCTCAACTTAACCTAGATAATGTATTTACAAGTTATTCCAAAGAAGGTATTCAATAAATATTTGTTGAATGAATTGAATGAACAGATACATGAATAGATGCAATGATATAAATGTGTTGTTTTCTGTTTCTTACCAAAGACATGATCTTTCTTGTTTTCTTAAGCTAAATCATTGAAGTGATAAGGAATGACAGATTGTACCAATCAGGGAATGCCTTCAGTGGACATTTTCTAACAACAGATTCAACAAAAATATGATAAATACCCTTATGTATTGTACTGTTATTAAAATCCCTAATGATGGAATTATCTATGTGCTAATATTATTCATTTTACCAAAAGCTACAGTAAGTAAAGGGAAACAGTTTATATTTAAAAAGTATGTTCAATCAATAACTAGGAGATATGTATGCATCAATATTTGTCAAACTCTAGAAGAAAAACAAGATTAAGAAATAAAAAGTTTAATTGTCACTGTTTAATAACTGCTCAACCTGAAAATTAAATCCCAGATCTGATTTTCTAATCTGTTGAGCATTCTCTTTGTAAAATGTTTTACTTTTAATGGTTTTTACATCCCAAAAATATACACCAAACTTTATAAAATATTATTTAAAATTCACACAGAAGTTACTTTAAAATAAATCATATGTACACTAACTTCGTAAGACTCTCCTCTGTACCTACCTCAGGACTTACTAGTAAATTAAAAGATCACAGAAACAGCTTAACACTTCCGCATCATTTGAAATGGAATGACATTGAAAATACAACATGAGTATATACCAGATTTAGTTTCTACTTGTTAACTCCCAGAATGTTACTAAATGTTGCTTATTTAATTGTGGATTTCAATACAGCCTTTGTCAAAAGAAAACTATATTTCTTTAAAAAAAACAGAGAACAAAAATGTTTCATAGCTTAGTAGCTTAATAACTAAATTTAGAATTTGCATTATTCTTTCAACAATTTAATTACTGCCTACCATGAACAAAACAGGTTAGTGACACAGTCATTTGTACTGTGTGCTGGGTGAATGAACAAGCAAGGGATTGACTGCTATTGGAAGAAGGGTAAGACTCAAAAGAGTCAAATTATAGCAACAACAATTAATACAATATATATATATAGTCCATTTCATAATGTGAGTTTCACACACAACTGCAGTCGTAAATTACCCTTGTGTGGCAAAGACATAAAGATGAAAAATTAAACCAAATCAAGGAAATGTGAATTTAAGTTAATTGCATAATTGATGAAATAGATTTGGGAGATATTCTGGAATAAATGACAGGATATATCAATCACCAATATAGTAAAAATAAAAGTTGGAAAATGAGAATTATGGGGAAAATAATGGTCTCCAACTAGCCAAATAAATTATTTTGCTTTTTCAAAGGACTTGGAATTCAGTGGCACCTCAGAGCTAACCTCTGATATTCCGCCTTATTCTCAGCTCATGCTGAGGAGCTCCTGGCCCTTTCTAGGCCTATGTATCAAAGCAAGTATGACCATCAAGTCAGAACACTGAATGTTTTCAGCTGCTGTGCCAGAAATTTCATTTTCTAATGAGGATTACCCTTCTAAGCACTCTTCTTAGGAGGCTCTGCATTCACTGCACTTATTTCTACTCCTCAGAAACTTTGAACTGCCTCACATATTTGTATATATGTATAGAGTATCTTTATGTCCTTTATATGTGTATTATAGATGAATATTTAAGCCAGTTTCATGAATGTGTATACCCACTTTGTATGCACTATAGCATTCCCTGGACATTGCTTATAATATCATATGTACATGTTTGAATTAAAAAGTGGCAGTGACATTGGTTATATTGTGTAGATGAGAAGTTCACGAGTGTTCTCTAATCTCCGTGAACTGCTGGCACCAATTATAACAGACACACTGTAGCCCCTATGAAATAAAGTAGTATGGTAGTTTTGACTAGAATTAGCCAGCATATTTTAAGACATACCCACAACTGACTTTTTAGTGTTAACAGCTTGTGTTACTTTTTCAGGATTTTCATGCATATAAATATTTCTGTTCAGAAACATTTCAAAATCATTGTCAGAAGTAAATAGTAATTAGCAATGACTAACAGGGTATTGTGAATACCTTCTGATGTTGTTCTTCCTTCATCTTTTGTAATTTTTGATTTTCTTCTTCCTAAAAGAGAATCCTTATATACCTGGCTTCTGGCCTGTAAAGGCATAGGAAGAAAATCATAGGAAAAAGCATCACCACAATATACTAGTCTGCCTACCATGGATCTGGTTTTAATTAACTCATCCTCTGTACTAAGCATACAGCATGCTTTCCATACACACTTGCCTATTGAATGATTTATGCACATGTCTGAAAATGTCCCTTGAGATATATAAAAAAGAAGATTAGTAAGGCACATTTTAAAGTATGATCTATTAACTAAGCCTTAAAAATATCAACTCAGAGATAGTCAACATACTGCGTTCTTTCTAATGAGAAGACTGTGAAATAGAGAAAAAGTTAAATACTTTTTGAGAATATTCCAAATGACTGATCAGTCAATATCAGGGACAAGCAACAGTGACACTGACTTAGAAGCACTGACATATCTACTGCTCACTAGTGGTATCCTATTAAATAGCCTGTGAACTCATGACTGATACCACACGATTCCAGATGTGCATTTCTTTCTAAGTCTTTACATTCCCAATCTATACTTGAAGCTCATTCCTAATTTGAAGCAGAAAAACAAGGCCTGTTTAAGAGCACAGGAGTCATCATTCTGGCTGAGTTAGGACCAGGGGGACCCTTAAGAGAGCTAGCACACACAGCAGGGTATCTTTAGTCCTACTGACCCACCATGTCAGGGTTCCACACACTGGCACAGTAACCAGATATCCCGGAATTCATGAGATATCAAGTATTCTGTCTCTCTCACACTGATTTGTAGTAAGGCACAGAGGCCAGGCTGATAAGCTAATGTGTACGAAATTCCATTTTTCTCATAAAACTACCAGCATCCTCATAGTAGTAGGCTATATATTTCAGGCCTAACTCTTTGGACTAATAATCCATAAAGCTTATGCAGGCTCATCCTCCCCATCCTTTTCTCTTACTATAATATTTCCTCAAGCACTTCTTAATTCATTCCCCCATTTCTGTCATTATAAAACCCATTTTTCCATCAAATAATTTCATCAATAGCATTAATAATTAGAATAGTGGAGCTCTCAGTGTTTGTTCAGAAATCCGTTGTATATCCAAACCCCCCTATAGCTATATCCTCTTATCTATATCCTAAACAAAAGGTGACTATGATAGGACAGAATGACCCTTATTTTTAGAGAAGGCGAGTCTTCATCACAAATATTCTACATAAAACCTAAAAGGGGGTAAAGGGACAAGAGAGTATATCTTCTAATCAAGATATTAAAAGAAGGAGTAAAATATTTAGTTAAATCAGAAATGATTACTTGAGTCAGGAACCTAAATTCTATTTGTACTCCTTCCTTTTAAACTTAACCACTTGTTCTTTTATCAGAATATGGTCCTAGTTTTTGACTCAAAAAGAAAACTTAGACATATAAAGTGTCATTTAAAAGGCTACAGAAACTGGGGAGTCACACAGCACCTTACTATGAAGACTTCAAAGTTATTTTCCATCCTAATGTGTGCTCACCCATTTGTGATCTCTAGGCAGGAGAGGAAGTTTCTGTTTGGAAATAAGGAAGAAAAAACCTTTTGATCACTATTTTTCTTAGTTCTAAGTGCTAGAATTGTCTATGTCACTGTATTCACATATTTTTTCTATCATTAAATACTAATTCAACATATTAAAACTTAAATTTTTGTTATTCAACTAAAATGCAGTTTTAATCATCCTTTCCCAAAAGCTATACTTATAATATAAGCAGTCAATAAATAATATTTATGCCTCCTGTGTGTAAGCACTGTGGTAAGACATGATCCCAGACCTCAGGTGCTTATAGCTTAGTGTGGAAGACAGACAAGAAGATTAATAACTATAGTACGTCATGATAGCTACAAAGAAGGATATTTAAATTAAACTGGATCAAAGATATTTTCTCAAAGTGGATGACACAAAGCTGTGTTTTTAAAAATCACACTAAGTAGGGGGAAGAATATTTGAGCAAATGAAAAATAGCATTGTATTGGTTTGCTTAGGCTTCCATAACAAAGTATAACAGTCTAGGTGGCTCAAACAACAGAAATTTGCTGTCTCTCAGTTCTGGAGGCCAGGAGTCCAAAATCAAGGTGTCTGCAAGGTTGGTTCCCTCTGAGGACCATGATATAAGGGTCCAGGCTTCTCCACCTTGGCTTGTAGATGGACATCTTCCCTCTGCACATGTCTGTCTCTCTGTCCAAATTTCCCCCTTATAAAAAGATAACTTTCGACTTCTGACCAAGATGGAGGCATAGGCAGACGCACTGTGCCTCCTCAGACAACCAAGATAGGGACAACAACAATATAGACAAAATAAGAACCAGAACTGACAGAAAATTGAACTGTATGGAAGTTGGACACCCAAGGAGATAAAATAGACACTTTCATCCAGACTGGTAGGAGGGGCGGAGTCAGGCCGGGTGAGGGACATGGAGCAGAGAGCAGAGAAACCGGGGCAGTGCCCAGGACTGCAGTGGACAGACCCTGGGCGCACAACTGGTGGTGGCTGGTGAGCCCCGGCTGGGGGTTGGCAACCCGCAGACCCAGCGAGGTGGCCATTGTGAAGCAAGGCACTGTGCCCAACTCAGGGTCCCAGCACTGGGAAATAGAGCTTTGGGTCACTGACTGAAAAGGAAGGTTCCACGGGGTGCGCAGGCCCACCCACACCAGAATTGGCGCCAGGGGCCCAGTTGGCTCACAGAAAGCGGTGGAGGGGTCTGGGGTCCTACAGAGAGTGGAGCAAGTGCCATTGTTCCTTCTCAGACCCTGCCCCCACATACAGCCTCACAACCCAGCAACTGGGGTGCCCCACCCTGGTGAACACCCAAGGCCCTGCCCCTCACTACAGGTGCTCAACAAGACCAAAAAAAAAAAAAAAAGAACAGCAAAGAGATGGCTCAATCAGAAGAAGAATTGAAAGCCCCAGAACCCATTCTTTTAAGTGACCAAGAGATAGCCAACCTATCAGATGCACAGTTCAAAGCACTGGTGATCAGGAAGCTCACAGAATTGCTTGATTTTGGTCACAAACTAGATGAAAAAATGAAGACTACAATAAATGAAATGAAGAAAAATGCACAGGGAACCAATAGTGATGGAATGAAAGATGGGTCTCACATCAATGGAGTGGACCAGAAGGAAGAAAAAAACATGCAACCAGAAAAGAATGAAGAAATAAGAATTCAAAAAAATGAGGAGAGGCTTAGGAACCTCCAGGACATCTTTAAACATTCCAACATCCAAATTATAGGGGTACCAGAAGTAGAAGAGGAAGAGC
>CM052548.1:39924526-39979955 GCA_028533065.1 Trachops cirrhosus
AGATTTTATTTATTTATCTTCAGAGGGAAAGGGAAGGAGAGAGGGAGAGAAATATCAATGTATGGTTGCTTCCTGTGCATTCCCTGCTGGGAACTGGCCTGCAACCCAGGCATGTGCCCTGACTGGGAATCGAACCGTGATCTCTTGGTTCACAGGCCCGCGCTTAATCCACTAAGCTACACCAGCCAGGGCTAAATTTATATTCTTATAAAAAATTAACCGTATGAGAGTGAAGTTCACAGTTACAGCCTGCCTTCTCTGAGTATTAATCCCATCCTGTCTCACATATTTCTGTTTATCTCAGTCACCTCCAAGTGACATATCTCCCCCATCATCTCTCTCTCTCTCAATCCTGTACTCCCTTGGACATTTGCCACTTGAGTATCCCACATATCTCATTGACCCTCCCATATTCTTCCATGGTGGCAGCAAACTCTTTTTTTATTGTTGTTCAAGTATAGTTGTCTCCATTTTCCCCCCACCCCAGACAGCAACCTCTTAATATAAGAGCCAACAATTCTATATCATAACCTCATTTCAGAAAGTCTTCCTCAAATACAAAATCACTATTAGGCAAACACTAAGATAAAAATTGTGGGAGGCAAGATTCTATGGATGCTAAAATATGTGGGGAAAACTTTGAGAATAACAGGATATTAAAATAATAATAATAGTCTTAAATTATTGCCCCAATTACAAAGTACCAATTACAAGGGAAAACCAATAACTTTACACTACAGAGTACTTTAACCAAATAATCAAAGTTAACCACCAGTAATAAGAATGTTAACATCATGTATCCTCTGAGATGATGCTCTGAGGACACAGAATCACTTTTGAGTATTCTGAAATTAAAAACTCAATTCAATCATGGGAACAAATCAGACAAACCAAAATTTGAGAGACATTCTACAAAGTAACTAACCAGTAGTACCCACTGAAAGTGTCAAGGTCATGAAAGATAATGGGAAAATGAGGCACTGCCATATATTGGAGGAGACTAAAGAGTCATGACCACTAAATATATGTGCTCCTGAACTGGATGATAAAATAGAGAAAGAGCCCTGGGGAGAAACTGGTGAAATTCTAATAAAGCCTGTGGTTTACAGTGTTTTCTCAATGATAATTTCCTGGTTTTTATTACTGTGTTATGGTTACATATGGTGTTAACATTAGGAGAAGCTAGGTGAAGAGTTTACTGGAAAGTACTGTACTATTTAGTGACTTTTCCCTAAGCTGGAAATTTTTTTCACAAGAAAAAGGAAAAAATCCCCTTAGCTCTCTTGCATTACCCAAAACCATGACTTTATCTTGAAGACAGCTCCTTAAAAGCAGCTGTTTTATTTCTCACACTACACATATTCCTCC
Organism: Trachops cirrhosus; assembly: GCA_028533065.1. Classification (NCBI taxonomy): domain Eukaryota; kingdom Metazoa; phylum Chordata; class Mammalia; order Chiroptera; family Phyllostomidae; genus Trachops; species Trachops cirrhosus. The sequence goes on from CM052548.1 coordinate 39,925,895, forward strand.
GTGCCTAGGGGTGAAACAGACATCCTCTTTGCTCCCCATGCTACTTCCAGACCATTACTTGTCTCCTCATTACTTGCAAAAAATTGTCTGTTCCTATAGCATTCCTGGCCTCAGCATGTACCATCATCTCCCCTATTTACTATTGTCATCTTCCAACCCTCTGGTCAACCACCTCTCACTTGTTTAAAATCTTCCTCCCTGTCTTGACTATAGTCATCAACATGGATGTGGTGTATCTCCTCTCCACCTTCCAGATTAGGCTATTTCCTGATTGCCTCATCTCCAATAGCTTTTCACTTTGCCTGAGCCACACTCCTAGAGTCATACCATACATTTCGCTGTCATTTAAAAATGTCCTCCCTGCAAAATAGGAAATGATAAACCCTTCTCTGAGACAGAACTTTCAGTCATTCCATATTCTTTGCACAAACACCTCACTACAACAATTTTCCAAACCATCTTTCCCTCTTTCTCATCATTAGCTCCCACCTTTCTTTACTCACTGTTCAGCTTAAATACCATGGTCCATTCTCACAATCTTTCCCTTACAAATGTCTTCAATTCTCTGCCTTCTCTGTCTCCCTTAACCATAGTTTCCTAGAAAAGATGAAGCCAGATAAAAATCAACCATATGCCTTCTCTGGGTTTGCACCACAGCAAGTGAATCAAACTTAGGGAAAATAACAGAACAGGTGTTTGGGATGGTAGGTATGAAGGAGAATGGAGAAGTAGTGGTGTTCATTTTTTTCACATGAAATTCATGAACTCTGTTTACCCTGTAATTCTATTCCATTTCACTTATGAATTCTTATTCAATATCTTATCTGTTCTACCCAACAACTTACTCTTAGCTGACAATATCCTCATTCTTCAGTGAGAACAGAGATATCACATCTTTTATCTCCCTCAAAACCAGGTCTTCCAGTCTCCCTATATATGCACTCAGACTCTTTAAAAAACATATAAAAAAGAGCATTTCCTCACTTATAATAGGGTAAATGCTCTATTTTTAAACATTAGCTAGCCCATTGATCATATATGCTTAGGAACCTATTCACATGTATTTTTTCAAGGACTTTGTTCTTTCTGTCACTCCCATTCTGCCCATTCTCTCCCACCTCTACTGAATTATTTCTATCAGTATCAGCAGTGCCAGCTTAAGAACTGTTGAGAACTGCCCTGCCTGGTTTCAGAAGCTGTAACCCTGCCACAGCTAAGGCTGAGTGAGCGACCTTCAGACCAGAAGCCACTAAGGAGACAAAGCTTATCTCCCTGGCAGGGTACCGGTTCTGCTCCTTTTTCTTCACCCTGCCTGGCCCCCAATGCTTGATCGGTTAGCCAATGACGGGTAAGATTCCCCAAGCGGGGAATGACCTAAGACAGGCAAGATGATGTGGAGGCCCTCAGGGAAGGACTTGGGGGGCTTTGGAGAAAGTGGGTGATGGACCCTTGGCCCTCAGCTTTGACAAAGCCTGAGTCCTCATTCTGTCTGCAAGTCTCCTAATCTCTCGGCTACCTTACTAACCCTGTCTGACTTAAGCCTGAGACGATGCCTTAAGCCTGAAACTACAATGCTGGTGGTGGGTACCGCCCTGTGCTGGAAAGGGCAGGTTCCCTAGGGAGATCAGGCCTAAGAAGGAATATGTAAAATCCTGTGAAACCTGCTTTGTTTAGAATGCTCTCAATTAGATAAGGGTCCAAGTGGGAAGTGAGTTTGTTACTCAAAGTTTTTGTGTTTTTTAGATTTTATTTATTTATCTTTAGAGGGGAAGGGAAGGAGAGAGGGAGAGAAATATCAATATATGGTTGCTTCCTATGCATTCCCTGCTGGGAACTGGCCTGCAACCCAGGCACCTGCCTGGGAATCAAACAGTGATCTCTTTGTTCACAGGCCCATGCTTAATCTACTAAGCTACATCAGCCAGGGCTGTTACTCAAAGTTTTATGGCTCTTTAGCTATCTGACCCTAACTCAAAATAGGCCCTCAGAGTTCTTTGTGTGTTATCTATTGTTTGATCCTTACTGCCTGACAATGATTAATGAGCTTTACCTGTATTCCTATTCAAAATGAACTCAATAAAAGCTCATTGAGGAAAAGGCTCTTGGCCCTTCTCCTTTGAGAGATTGGCCACCTTTCCTCCCCAAGAAGATCATGTCTTGGTAGACTTATTCTCATCTGTGGCAGCAGGAGTGGGGGGGTGGGGGGAAGGGGGATCCTGTGGGCAGAGACCCCTCACAAAGAACACTCTTCCTTCTTGAATTGGGTTGGTAAACACACAATACAACATACAGATGATGCATTCTAGAGCTGTATAACCTGAAACCTATATAATTTTATTAACCAGTGTCACCCCAGTAAATTTAATAAAAAGTAAAAATACACACACATAACTCTCTCTTGATACCAAACTTCCATCCAGCTACTGGCTCATTTCATTGCTCACCTTCTCCAATTATTCAAAAGAGTGTTGATAAATGCCATCTCTGTTTCCATATCTCCCCTTACTCCTGAGTCTGTTACAATCAGGCTCCATGCCTACAATTATACCCAAATTTTTCCTGACAGGATCATAAATGACTATATTAAAGCCACATCCACTGGTCTTCCTCTCATCTGACCTTTTAGCAACCATGGAGAATTCATTAATCTCTCCTTTTGGAAACAAATCTTTTTCACTTCTGTGACACCGCACACTTCATTTACTCTACCTCTCAGGTGCTCTTCTCTATCTACCAATACTCTAATTGATAAAGCTCATCTGTACTTCCTGGGCCTTCTCAAATTCACAACTGCTTATTTTTTAATATATTTTATTGATTATGCTACTACAGTTGTCCTATTTTCCCTCATTTATTCCCCTCCACCTTGCACACCCCCTCCCACCCACATCCCCCTGCCTGTAGTTCATGTCCATGGGTCATACATATAAGTTTTTTGGCTTCTCCATTCCCATACTATTCTTAACCTCCCCCTGTCTATTTTCTACCTACCATTTATACCACTTATTCTCTGTACCTTTTGCCCCTTTCTCCCTCTCCCCCTCCCCTGCTGATAACCCTTTCCATATGATCTCCATTTCTGTGATTCTGTTCTTGTTCTAATGGTTTACTTTGTTTGTTTTTGTTTTTTAGGTTCAGTTGTTGATAGTTGTGAGTTTGTTGTCATTTTACTGTTCATATTTTTTATCTTCCTTTTCTTAGATAAGTCCTTTTTACATTTCATATAATATGGGCTTGGTGATGATAAACTCCTTTAACTTGACCTTATCTGAGAAGCATTTTATCTGCCCTTCCATTCTAAATGAAAGCTTTGTTGGATAGAGTTATCTTAGATGTAGATCCTTGCCTTTCATGACTTGGAATACTTCTTTCCAGCCCCTTCTTGCCTGTATGGTTTCTCTTGAGAAATCAGCTAATAATCTAATGCACAGGTGGCAAACAAAAGGCCGGGGGCTGAATCTGGCCCTCCACCTTGTTTCTACCCAAAGGCAGTGCTGAGCTCTTACTTAACAGTTAAGGAGCAGTTACATTTACACAGTCCTAAAATTACATTCAGCCCTTTGAAGACAACTGCAAGGCTGATGTGGCCCCCAGTGAAAATGATTTGACACCCCTGGTCTAATGGGAACTCCTTCATATGTAACTGTCTCCTTTTCTCTTGCTACTTTTAAGATTCTCTCCTTATCTTTCATCTTGGGTAATGTAATTATGATGTTCCTTGGTGTGTGCTTCCTTGGGTCCAACTTCTTTGGGACTCTGAGTTTCCTGGACTTCCTGGAAATCCATTTCCTTGACCAGATTGGGGAAGTTCTCCTTCATTATTTGTTCAAGTAAGTTTTCAATTTCTTGCTCTTCCTCTTCTCCTTCTGGCACCCCTATGATTCAGATGCTGGAACATTTAAAGTTTCCTTGGTTTAAAGGTTCCTAAGCCTCTCCTCACATTTTTGAATTCTTGTTTCTTCATTCTGTTCTGACTGAATGTTTATTTCTTCCTTCTGCTTCAAATCACTAATTTGAGTCCCAGTTTACTTCCCTTCACTGTTGGTTCCCTGTATATTTATTTCACTTTGTATAGCCTTCACTTTTTCCTCTATTTTGCAATAATACTCAACCAATTCTGTGAGCACCCTGATTACCAGTGGCTTGAACTCTACATCTGACAGGTTGGCTATCTCTTCATCACTTATTTCTATTTTTGGAGTTTTGATCTGTTCTTTCATTTGGGCCATATTCCTTTGTCTCGGTGCACCTGTTAAGTAGTATGGGGCGGAGCCTTAGGTATTCTCCAGGGCAGGGCAATGTTCGTAGCTGTGTTGTGGTGCTGCAGGTGGGGCAGAGGTCAGAGAGGGAACCATGGGGCTTGTTCAGCTCTCTGTTGGCTTTCAGTCACTTGCCCCACTACCCACATGCAAATTTGGCCCTTCTGGTGCTGATTCCTGGGTGGGTTGTTTTGTGATCATTCTAGGACACTTTGGGTCTCTCCAGTGAACTCTGCTGTGAGGCTGGGAGTTTCTCCCACTGCATCAACCCTCAAGGATTTTTTTCATCAGAGGTTTTGAGGCTTTATTTCCCCATGCTGGAACCCTGGGTTGTGCGATCTGTCTCTCACCCCAGTTGTTCCTTCCAGTTCACCCACCTGGTCGACCAGCCGCTGCCTTGTCTGCCCAGGTCCTCTAGCTGCTGACTTGCTTTGAGTCCTCTCCTCCCCTCCTACTGATCTGGATGAATGTTTCTTTTTTAACTCCTTGGTTGTCAGAATTCCATACAGTTCAATTTTCTGTCATTCCTGGTTGGTTTTTGTTTTTAAATTTGTTGTTGTCCTTTTGGTTGTACCAGGAGGCACAGCATGTCTACCTATACCCCCATCTTAGCTGGAAGTCTCTGTTTTTCCTTTTTTATAAATATATTTTTAATATTTTAATTATAGCTGACATACAATATTATATCGGTTTCAAGGTAACCAACATAGTGATTACACAATTAGATATTTATATAACTTATGAAGTGTTGACCACCATTAAGTGTAGTACCCATATGACACAGTACATAGTAAATACAATATTACTGACTATATTTCCTGCACTGCATTTTACATCCCCATGACTATTTTTTTAATATTTTATTGATTATGCTATTGCAGCTGTCCCATTGCCCCCTTTCATCACCCTCCACCCTGCACACTCTTCCCCAACAACATTCATCCCTCCAGTTCATGTCCATGTGTCATAAGGTCTTTAGCTTCTACATTTCCCCTATGATTCTTGCCCTCCCCCTGACTGTTTTCTACCTACTATCTATGCTACTTATTCTCTGTACCTTTTCCCCCTCTCTCCTCCTCCTATTCCCCTGTAGCTAACCTTCCAGGTGATCTCCATTTCTGTCTTTCTGTTCCTGTTCTACTTGTTTGCTTAGTTTTTGTTTTTGTTTTAGGTATGATTGTTAATAATTGTGAGTTTGCTGTCATTTTACTATACATGTTTTTTATCTTCTTTTTCTTAGATAAGTACCTTTAACGATTCATATAATAAGGGCTTGGTGATGATGAACTCCTTGAACTTGACCTTATCTGAGAAGCACTTGATCTGCCCTTCCATTCTAAATGAAAGCTTTGCTGGATAGAGCAAACTGGGATGTAGGTCCTTGTCTTTCATGACTTGGAATACTTCCTTCCAGCCCCTTCTTGCCTGTAAGGTCTCTTTTAAGAAATCAGCTGACAGTCTGATGGGAACTCCTTTGTAGGTAACTGTCTCCTTATCTCTTGCTGCTTCTAGGATTCTCTCCTTCATTTTTACCTTGGCTAATGTAATTATGATGTGTCTTGGTGTGTTCCTCCTTGGGTCCAACTTCTTTGGGACTCTCTGAGCTTCCTGGACTTGCTGGAAGTCTATTTCTTTTGCCAGATTGGGTAAGTTCTCCTTTATTGTTTGTTCAAATAATTTTTTCACTTGTTACTCTTCCTCTTCTTCTTCTGGTATCCTTATAATTTGGATGTTGGAATGTTTCAAGATGTCCCAGAGGTTCCTAAACCTCTCCTCATTTTTCTGAATTCTTATTTCTTCATTCTTTTATGTGTGGTTGTTTCTTTCTTCCTTCTGGTCCACTCCATTGATGTGAGACCCAGCTTTCTTTCCATCACTATTGGTTCCCTGTGTATTTTTCTTCATTTCACTTATCACAGCCTTCATTTTTTCATCTAATTTGTGACCAAAATCAAGCAATTCTGTGAGCATCCTGATCACCAGTGCTTTGAACTGTGTATCTGATAGGTTGGTTATCTCTTGGTAGCTTAAAAGGATTGGTTCTGAGGCTTTCATTTGTTCTTCTGTTTGAGTCATCTCTTTTTTTTTTGGGGGGGGGGGGTCTGGTCCTGCCTGTTACATATGATGGGCAGAGACTTAGGTGTTCACCAGGGTGGGGCAACCCAGTTGCTCGGTTGTGAAACTATATGTGGGGAAAGGGTCCGAGAGGGAACAATGGTGCTTGCTCTGCTCTCCATTGGACTTCTATTCCTTCCTCCGCTTTCCCCCAAGCAAACTGGACCTTGCTGGTGCTGATTCCTGTGTGGGTGGGCTTGTGCACCCCATGGGTCTTTCCAATGACCTCTCCTATGAGGCTGAGAGTCTCTCCCTGTGCCCAAACCCCCACAGGTGTTTTCAATCAGTCCCCTGAGGCTCTATTTTCCAGCGCTGGGATTCTGGGTCACGAGCAGTGCCTTGCTTCACAATCACCACCTTGCTGGGTCTGCAGGTTGCCACCCCCCAGCCACAGTTTGCCAGCCGCCACTTGTGCACCCAGGGTCCGCCCGCTGCGGTCTTACGCACCCAGTCCCAACGCTCTTTGTGCCATGCGACCCCTCTGTGCCCCGGCTGCCCGACTCTGCCCCTCCTACCAGTCTGGATGAACATGTCTATTTTAACTCCTTGGTTGTGCGACTCCCATACAGTTCAATTTTCTGTCAGTTTTGGTTATTCTGTTTCTAAACTGTTGTTGTCCTTATCTTGGTTGTGCGAGGAGGCACAGTGTGTCTACCTATGACTCCATCTTGGCCGGAAGTCCCAATGGCTATTTTTTTAAAGATTTTATTTATTTTATTTTGAGAGGAAGGGAGGGAGAAAGAGAGGGAGAGAAACATCAATGTTTGGTTGGCTCTCCTATGCCCCCACCTCGGGACATGGCTCCGCAACCCAGGCATGCCCTGCTGGGAATCGAACCGGCAACCATTTGGCTTGCAGGCTGGAACTCAATCCACCAAGCCACACCCACCAGGGCCCCATGGCTATTTTTATAACTGGCAATTTGTACTTCTTAGTTCCTTTCACTGATTTTACCTATGCTCCCAATGCCATCCCACCTGACAACAATCAGTTTCTTTTCTGTATCTATGAATTTATTTCTTTTTTTATTGTTGTTCAAGAACAGTTGTCTCCATTTTCCCACCACCACTTTCCCCCACCCTGCCCACCCTCACCTCCCATCCTCAATCCTACCCCCTTTGTCTTTTTCCGTGGGTCCTTTACACATGTCCCTTGATGACACTTCTTCTTTTCCCCATTACCTTCCTTCCCCCTCCTGTCTGGTTACTGTCAATTTGTTCTTTATTTCAATGTCTCTGGTTATATTTTTCTTTCTTCTTTGCTTTGTTGATTAGGTACCAATTATAGGTGAGATCATATGGTATTTGTCTTTCATCCCCTGGCTTATTTCACTTAGCATAATGCTCTCCAGTTCCATCCATGCCGTCATGAAGGGTAGGAGCTCCTTCCTTCTTTCTGCTGCATAGAATTCCATTGTGTAAAAGTACCACAGTTTTTTGATCCACTCATTTACTGATGGGCACTTAGGTTGTTTCCAACAACTGGCTATTGTAAATTGTGCTGCTATGAACATTGGGGTGCATAGATTCTTTTGAATTAGTGTTTCAGGATTCTTAGGGTACAATTGCAGCAGTGAGATTGCTGGGGCAAAAGTCAGTTCCATCTTTAATTTTACAAGGAAATTCCATACTGTTCTCCATGGTGGCTGCATCAGTCTGCATTCACACCAACAATGTACTAGGGTTCCCTTTTCTCCGAAATTTCGCCAGCATTTATTGTTTGTTGATTTGTTTATGTTGGTCATTCTGGCCAGTGTGAAGTGGAATCTCATTGTGGTTTTAATTTGCATCTCTCTGATGGCTAGTGATGCTGAGCATCCTTTCCTATGTCTCTGGGTCCTCTGTATGTCCTCCTTGGAGAAGTGTCTGTTCAGGTCCTTTGCCCATTTTTTAATTGGATTGTTTATCTTCCTGGAGTAGAGTTGGGTGAGTTCTTTATATACTTTAGAGATCAAACCCTTGTCCAAGATATCATTGGCAAATATTTTTTCCTGTGTGTTTGGTTCTCTTTTCATTTTGCTGATGTTTTCTTGTTTTTGTTTCATTCATTTATTTTGCTTTTAGAATCCACATATAAATAAAATATTTGTCTTTTTATGTATGACTTATTTCACTTAATACCCATGTTGTCACAAATGACAGGATTTCATTCTTTTTTTGAGTAATATTCCAGTGTATAAAATCACATTTTAAGTGATCTTATTCATTTTCATGGCTTTATATTTACATGCTCGTAATTTCTAAAATTCTACCTCCCACCTACCTGCTCACCCACGCACCAAATTCATATGTATAACTGCATCCCCCAGGCATCTCAAACTTACCATGTTAAAAATCAAACTTTTGATATTTTTCTGCCCAGACCTTGGTCCTCTTATAATAGTCCCCATCTCAGCACATGACACCATTATATTATACATCCCACATTAAGTCAGCAACTTGGGAGTCACCCATGATTCTTCCTTCTTCCTCATCCCTAAAAATGTCTTACTGATTTTCTATAAAACATACACACTAGTCCCCCTTATCCATGGGGGAATATGCTAAGATCTCTAGCAGATTACTGAAACCATGAATAATATCAACCTAACACATACCACATTTTTTCCTATACATACATAAAGTTTAACTTATAAATTAGGCACAGAAAAGATTAACAACAATAACTAATAATAAAATAGAACAATTATAACATATAATGTAATAAAAGTTATGTTAATGTGGTTTCTCTTGATAACTGATCTGATAACCTAGAGGGCTGTGTGACTAATGGGCAGGTAACGAAAACAGGGTGAATATGCTGGGCAAAGGGATGATTCATTTCCAAAGCAGAATGAAACAGGATAGTATCAGATTTCATCAGATTTTAAATTGGTGCACAATTTAAAACTTGCAAATTGTTTATTTCTGTAATTTTGGACCATGGATCACCACAGGTACCGGAAACTTCATGAAGCATAACCACAAATTAGGGGAGATTTCTGTATTAATCTTTTCTGCATTACTCTTTTCTGCATTGGCATTACCCTAATCTGGACTACCACCAACTCCTGCCTGGACTACTGCAGTAATGTTTTTACAAGTACACCTCAGAGGTATTATGGGTTTGGTTCCAGGCCACCACAATAAAGTGAGTCACACAACTTTTGGGGGTTTTCTAGTGCTTATAAAAGTTATGTTTATATTATACTGTAGTCTAATAAGTGTGCAATAGCATTATGTCTAAAAATATGCGCACCTGAACTAAAAATACATTAATCATCACCTAAGCCTTCAGCAAGTTGTAATATTTTTATTGGTGGAAGGTGTTGCCTGGATGTTAATGAAAATGCATACATGTAAAGTACAAAAAAGCAAAGCACAATAAAACAAGTTACTCAGGTACTAGCTCCTCCTTTTTCATTTTTGTCTCTTCAAACCTATTCTCAACACAGAAAAATAGAGTAGCCACTTCTTTAAAAATAATAAAAAAGCTTCTAAAGGTTCACCCCTGTGGCTTTAATAAAACACAGGCTTACCCCTGTGCAATGGCCTGAATGTCTAACTCCTGCCTATCTTGTCAACTTCATGATTACTCTTTTTCTTTTTCTAGTTCAATCCACATACACCAGGTTCTGTTCAGGTTATGAAATACACTGCATGCTGTTTCCTCAGCCTAGTGCTCTCTCCCCTGTTTCTCAACATGGCTGGTTCCTTCTCATCCTTCTGTCTTCTGTTCAAATGCCATTTTCTCAGAGTTAGGACTTCCCTGTGATGTTAAGGAGATTCTCCCATCTCAGTCCCATTATTCTTGATCACAGGTGGAGATCACTATCTCCACCATTGTACTCCCTCATAGGAATTATTATAGTCTGCTATGCTACATATTTCTTTGTCAGTTTGTTTATTATCTGGATTTCCACATTTGATGATGTAGCCATATTTACTCTATTTACAATACATGCCTAGAACCTAAGGTAACACAGTGCTTAACGCATGCGAGATGCTCATTGTTGAATAAATGAAAGCACATGCCCTAATGCTAAACATTATCAATACATTTATATGTTTGACAATGTAAAAAATAGAACTTTTATTTGCATTTCTCTGTTCATTAGTGAGGCTCAATATTTTTACTGATTTATGTTGTTTCTCTCTTAACTGCTTATTCAAGCCCTTTGCCAATTTTTCTAGAGTTCTTTGTGAAACTGAGCCTTTGACAATCACTTTTGAGGCAAATATTTTTTCCTAGCCTATCACTTACTTGTAACACTGTTCACTGTGACATCTATCAAAATTTTTTTTCTGTGGTCAAATCTGTATTTTTCCTTATGGCTTCTGAGTTATGTATAAGGCTTAGAAAAAAGTTTCTACATATTTTTCACTACATTTATTATCATTGTGTTGACTAAATACACTTAAATTATTGGTACTTTTTGAAACTGATTTGAAAAAATACTTTTATCAATAGCTGAAGTCCTGAATACTAAATTCTCATATATTCATGAATCTATTTGTAGACTCTCATTCAATAGACCTATTTATTTATTAAAATGTCAATAACATTTTCTTACTATCTTTCTCTCTCTAGATATAAAATATATATATAATATATATATAATACATGGTACAACAAGCCTCTCTCTGTCCCTTCAATTTTCATTTTCAAATTTGTCTATTTTTGAATATTTTCTCTTTAAAATTGGATCAAATTCCACAAGAAATCCTATTTTATTTATATATTAACAAGAGGGAAAATATCATCCTTGATTCGATTTTTTCTTTTATAATAAATATATGGCTACATGTATTTTCATCTTCTTTTAAGTATTTTACTTTTTATATACATCTATGTACTAGACATATACCCACCTGTCTTACAATGTGGATATTTATCGTAAGTACAATTTCTCTTTCAATTATATTTCATAATGAATTTTTGATGGTGTATAGGCCCATTTGGAGTTCCTTCACACCTTCTCTCCCTGTGTCCTCCAAGCACTATACTTGATTTCTAACATGAATTGTATTGATTAATCTTCTTTTGAACTAGCAACAATTTTAGCCCAAGCCCTTGTGAAACATGGGGAAATAGAGGCTCACAAAAATTAAATAATGTTCTTCAACTAGTAAGGACAGAGGTTAAAGTTTGACCCCAGACAGCCAGTCTAATCCCAGATCTGCCCTCCCAAGAGGGCAGCATTGATGGTACCAGTTTCCAGTGATGAAATAATTAAGTGAAACTACTTTTAAAATAAGGCATTGGTCACCTTTTATATTTTACTATTTATTCACTACATACTGAGAAAGACAGAAGCTGTACCTGATAGCCAGGCCCCCAGGGCTGGACCCTGGTATTTTCCTATTGGAAATAATTTTACACAATATCAAAATCAAAAGAGGTTGCTCTGTGACTGTGATGGATCATGATAAAAAATAAGATTACTCTATAACATGTCTGAATGAAGAAAAATAATACATAAAACTTTAAAGAAAAATATATAAACCTTTCTTAGCTACAACAGTAGCCAAACACCTCAAAATTCTGGCTTATATGAGTGACAGCTGTGTCTTTATCAATTACAAAACTAATCTCATTCTGTCTTCCCCCTCCTTTTAGGTAAAATTGATTAAAACACTGAAACAGAATTACCCCTGCTTCCTGAGCAAAGCCCTGCTGTCTCAAATCCTCCCCCACCAAGTCACCCAACAAAAGGCTAACTCTTTCTATTAGTCATTTCTTATACTTTCTTACTACAGTGGCCATGACATCTTCTTGCTAAGGTGGTCCATGGTGTGTCTAAGGCATTTAGAATTTATTTTATGAGCAATGAGAAGAATTGAGGCTTTTAGAGGAGTATAGCAACATGACCGAAGCTGTGCTTTAGAAAACAAAATCTAACAAAACATTTAAGAAGTCAAGAGAAGAGGAGACTGTTGGCAAAGATGGTTATGAAGCCATTCCAGTTGTTTAGAGGATGGCAAGGAGACAGAAGCCATAATACAAATGTCATGTGAAGGTGGTGGCAGCAGGAATGAAAATGAGTTAACATCCACTAGGACATCTGCAGAAAGAATGAAGAGTAGGTAAAAATTTTGATATGATCTTAACTGTCAACATGATTTAACATTCAGTAGGCAGAGACTCTCTCAGATCTGAGTTCTTGTAAAATGTTCAGTCTTATACTGAGCAAAATAGATACAGGATTTTTGTATCTTTAAGTTCACTTCATTAGCATAAGATAGAAAGTTATGAAAAGGATAACTTTTAATTTACCTTACTTGGATTATAAAATGTGAGGTTTGATTTAAGCCTACCATATGGATAAGGGATCAATATAGCCCTTAAGTGTCTTCCAGAAGCTCCTGTGAAGGGCATTAGAAGTTTTGTGAGCATATTAGAAGGCAAACTTGAGGCCTAAATATGCATATTCAGCATACCTGTCTAGATCCTCAGTTATAAGCAACTAAAATAGATGAAGATGTGCCTACTAGGAACTAATCACACCATTATTCAAATGGAAATAAAGGAGACACATGGTTCCAGTGGCAGAAATGAGGAAAATTTCCCAACATTACAATTGACAGGCTGAGCACGAGGTGGTACTTGACAATTTAGAAATAGGAATGTCCTATTTTGAAAAGAGCTCAGTCCTAAGATCTCTTCAAACTGGGGTTTTAAGAACTGAGCCCTGGGGGACTTCCAGTCAAGACAGAGGTATACGAAGACATGCTTCACCTCCTTGCACAACCATAAGAAGGATCACAACTAACCTCAAAAAAACAAACAAACAAACAAAAAAACACCCAGAGCTGCCAGAAAATCAAACTGTATGGAAACCTCACAACCAAGGATTTAAAGAGGAAACATTTATCCAGACAAGGAGGAGGAGCAGAGATGGAAGCCAGGGTAGAGAGGACATGGTGTGGTGGCAGCAAGGCAGGAACAATGAGGTTGTCAGCAGAATGGGTGGTCCCACATTCACATGTGGTGGATAAAAATGGGAGAGAGATCTTGGGAGTGAGCGATCCAAGCCCTAGACCAGACCACAAGACCCAGGGTTCCAGTGCCAAGAAATAAAGCCTCATAACTTCTGCCTGTAAGAAACCATGGGGGTTGGGATGGCAGAATAAACTACCAGTCTCTCAGGAGAGGCTACTTAAAGGGCCCACATGGTCCTAAATCAAACACAAAATCACCCACTCTGGGAACCACCACTGGAGCAGCAGCTAGAGGAGAGAGTTGCATATGGGAAGGAGGTGAAGTGACTAGAAATGGGATGAGTGCCAAGCAAGCTTCAGTGGCATTTTACCCTCTCTAACCCCTTCCCCACATACAGAGCCAGAAAGTGGTGAAGCAGGTTTCCCCACCCTGGCAAATACCTAAAGTTCTGCCCCATACAACTTAACAGTTGAGCTAAAACAGGGAGTCAAAGCAGCTCCACCTAATACACAGAAGCAAACACAGGAAGGATGCCAAATCAAGGAGAAAAAGAAATATGGCCCAAATGAAAGAAAAACAAAACTCCAAGAAAAGGACTAAGCAAAAGAGAGATAGCCAACCTATCAGATGCAGAGTTCTAAACACTTGTGATAAGGATGCAAAGAGAACTCACTGAATAAGGCAAAAGCATAAAGGAAGAAATGAAGGCCACACTAAGTGAAACAAAAAAAATCCACAGGGAAACAACAGTGAAGGGAAGGCAGCCAAGGCTCAAATCAATGATTCAGAACATAAGGAAGAAATAAATAATCAACTAGAACAGAATGTAGAAACAGAAATTCAAAAAATGAGGAGAAAATAAGAAGAATCTGGGACATCTCCAGAAGTGCCAACATCCAAATCATAGGGGTGCCAGAAAAAGAGGAGGAAGTGCAAGAAATTGAAAATTTATTTTAAAAAATAATAAAAGAAAACTTCACCAATCCGGTGAAGGAAATAGACATATAAATTCAGGAAGCACAGAGAGTCCCAAACAAGTTGGACCCAAAGAGGTCCACACCAAGACACATCATAATTAAAATGCCAAAGGTTAAAGATAAAGAGAAAACCTTAAAAGCAGCAAGAGAAAAGCAGAGAGTTACCTACAAAGGAGTCCCCATAAGACTGTCATATGACTCTCAAAAGAAACTTTGCAGGTAAGAAAGGACTGGAAAGAAGTACTCAAAGTCATGAAAAGCAAGGACCTACATCCAAGATTACTCTATCCAGCAAAGCTATCATTAAGAATGGAAGGGCAGAGAAAGCACTTCCCAGATAAGGTAAGCTAAAAGAGTTCATCATTACAAAGTCCTTATTGTATGAAATGTTAAAGGGACGCATCTAAGATAAAGAAGAAGATCAAAACTATGAACAGCAAAAAGTCAACAAATGCAACTATCAACAACTGAACCTAAAAACAAAACAAAACAAAACAAAAAACCCAAGTAAGCAAACAACTAGAACAGGAACAGAATCGCAGAAATGGAGATCACATGGAGGGTTAGCCATGGGACGGGGAAGGGGGAGAAGTGGGGGAAGGTACAGGGAATAGAAGCATAATTGGTAGGTACAAAATAGACAGGGGGAGGTTAAGAATAGTATAGGAAATGGAGAAGCCAGAGAACTTATACATACGACCTATGGACATGAACTAAGGTGGTGGGTAGAGGGTAATAAAGGGGAGACAAAAATGGGGCAACTGTAATAGCATAATCAATAAAATATACTTTTAAATGGTTATTAAATATTAATTAACATTTTAAATGTTCAAAAACTACCCAATTCTCTTCTCTTCAGTAAATCCTTAAGAAAACATTGTTTTTCCTGACACCCACACACAAAATGCATCTGACTACCCCCCATGCATCCTACCCAGGCCCCCCATTGGTTAAATAGGCTCAAAATTTAAACCTGTCTCTATATCCATCAAAAGAGAACAAAATGATTAGAAAGATGACTATAGCCCTCAAAATAAATTACTATTTAAAATTTTAAATGCTGAGATTTTACTCAATGTTTTAAATAACATAAATCACAACATCCTCCCTTTGATATTAAAAAAAAAACAAAGGGTTTATTATCTGTTATTTCAAACACACATATCGACCAGAAATATATAGAAAATGCCATTCTGAAAAGTATCACATTTGACTTTTTATAAGTAGGAAAAACTTACGGAGAGTAAAAATAACAGTGAAAACTACACCAAAATTAGATGTCAATTTCTACCCTTCGCTTTCAAGTTCAAGAATCCTAAAACAAACACTGAATTGTGAAATTTGAGTCTGTTCCCAGCCAGAGTAGCAGACTTCATGCACCATTAATCTGGTCTGCTCTCAGCTGCTAATTGAAATAGTGAGTCATTTGATTTTTAAGGAAAAGACAGTACTGCAGAAGTGTATTCCAGAGGTCTTCTTCTAAAAACCATCCTGGGTGCTCCATCTGCACGTGCAATCTGCTGGGGTATTTTCAGCCAGCTTGCCTGGGTGGATTAATGTGTACAATTAGGAAACAACCTCACAGGCATTCAATAAACTGCCTTCATTATTACACTCAGGAGAGTCCCTTTGGATGTCAATAAAAGCCTAGTTTTCTGCCTGTTAGCCAAATAATTGACTACACTAAAAATAATCCGAAGCAAATGAATGAAGCCAGGAATGAGGTGCTCAGAGCGAGCACATTAAGATTCTCCTGGTGGTGCCCCAGGATGCTATCATGAGCGTTTTCTCTAGCAGCTTGGATTTACAGTCTGCTCAATCCATGGTTACCCTTCTCTACAGAAGGAAAAAAAAAAACTTTCCTGGTATGCTAATTGAACCACATGTCACAGCAACAGCATGCTGAAACTGGCAAGGACATGAAGTATTGACTAGTTAAAAATTTTTTCTTAATTGTGTCTCTATTTTGTGTTTTTTGTTTTGACTGCTTCAGGAGAATCAAATTCGGGGGTATGGGGAGAGAGATGGAGACCAGCCTGTTTGGTCTGGTGAAATCTTTGTGCTATTAAAATTCTAACAGCTCTCCTAGACAATTTTTGCCCCATAAACTCACCCTAAGAAGGTATGAGCAAGGCTTGTAATCAAGGATCCATCTTTTTGAAGAAGTCCCTTTCATATTTCTAACTATATAATGGTCATTCATTTCCATGAACTAATGGTCTTTTAATTTCAAAAGTAGTTCAAAAACTAAACTTTTAAAAAACTCATAATACTTCTTGTATTTTTCAATAGGCTTTAAAAATCAATTTCAGATGCTTCTCATTTTTAGACAACCTCTCTTTCCTGGTTAACTGGGACTTTCAGGATAAGCAGAAGAAAGATCAAGAGTGAAATGTGCATGTAATTGGATTCAGCTCCACTGAAAGTTGTGAAGTAGCTGCGGTTAAAACATTTTTTTCACAGACAAAAAGTTGATTGATCTCTAGCATTTAGTAAAACACAAATTCAAGAAGCTGGAAGCCTATGAAAGAAAGGAGGTTGAATGGCACATGATCTGCATGTCCTTTAAAGTTCTCTCTCATCCTTGACCTTGTCATGTTTAAAATTCCAGAAAGTGGATTCATTCAACTTCCCAGTCCTGTACCTAAAAGCCTCCTTTTTACAGTGTAAAACTAGGATGCCACAGGATAAATATATTTGTTATTCTTGTATCTCTAGGCTACAATTGCCTCATGGTAGTTCCTTATCTCTTTCACCTGCTCTGGTTGGCCTAGAATTAAACTCTCATCCATTCTCTACCCATGAATGGGGCTCAGTAATACAGTAACACCCTTAATTTATTGCCTCCCTCTTGCTATCTCTGTAAGAGAGAGTATTTCTGGTGTTTAGCTTCCTTCCCATCACTCCCTCAACAACAACCCCTCCCCATGCCTGCCTTAGAAGAGGAGTAGGGAAAGACAGGCTATGGCTGTTATGATTCAAATAAGAGTAATGTTTGTTTTAACTTAGAGAGGAGAATGTCACCCAACCCCCTTTCATCCAACCCCATATCATCTCCCACTCATTTTCTAGTCTGAGTAGCAGAGGCCAAGTACCTACTTGCTTAGGGGCAAAGTGAAGAGCTGAGAAACTTCCTTTCCTACTTCTGATTGTTAAAGCAAGAAAGAGCTGCTTACAATAGAGGCAGGATAATTTCAGTGGAATCAGAAAACCAGAACACTCTGTATTTACAGGAGGAGCATGATTTAGGGTGTCATATATGCTCACCCCTTAAATTCTGCAAAGGAGGTACAATGATGAGAAGAGAAAAGAAGTGGGAGTCAGAGAACAATCCACATGAAAGTGGAAGGTAAATGACTAGGTCTTGTGGGCCAGAAATCTCATACAGTCCTGGCAAAATGAAAGTTGTCTGATCCATTGAACAAGGACTTCTATTAAAAGTTTAATTTCAAGTTCCTATAATATTCAGGCACCTTTGTGCCCTTTACAGATGATATCTTACTTAATCCTTACAAATTGCCTATGGGGAAGATTATTGTCCCTATTTTTTAGGAAATTTGAAGTTCAAAGAGGTTTAGTAGTTTGTCCAGGGTCACTTCAGAGAACTGCAATAAGACTTTGAACCCAGATCTGCTTCGTTTTAATTCCACTCCTTTTGGAATTAACCTTGGGTCAGAGATATGTTCCTTTGGTTTTGTCTAATCTTTTAAGCAATGTGCAGATAATCTAACTACATAGAGTTAGCACACCAGCTTATCTTTAAAGTCTGTGTAACAGAGAACATTATCTAATTATAAAGCACAGAGTAGTTGTGCTATACATGTTAACTGCTGTAATTCACAAATCACACTGGAAAAAAGTACCTTGGTGTATGACCACCAATTGGCAGTTTTGCCAATAATTGCTAAAAACTTTCTCAATTGCTGTCTACAAAAGCACATGTGTGGAATAGTCCTCCATCCATTAGGTTAATTTCTAGTTAGTTTAGATTCTGCATGGGTACTTTTTTTCAAACACCCTCTTCCTTATGTCAGTGTTTTGGAAGTCAGTATAATCAGAAGTACCCTAAATCTCCAAAGAATTAAGTCTTTCAAGTGATTTATAATGAAGAATTTCTCAAGTTTAGCAGTATTATTTCTAACCAATTGACTAAAAAACACTTTGGTGAACATAGATGTTTCTAACCTTAGAATCTCACTTACAGAATGGAGCTCAATTACATTATTAATATAACAGCCAATTATCCAATGCCAGAGGACTGGAAAAAGCTAGTATCACCTAGAACTAAAAAGCAGAATGAATAATATGCCTATAAAGGTACAAAGTTCTAAAAACATAAACTTACTATTGCTGATGCTCTCTAAATGCTTCTCTTCTGAGGTTTTCTTGAAGTCTTTTTTTCTCCTCTAGTTTTTCACTCTGAAATTTCAAATACAAAATTGTAATTTATTAGGGAAGCAAATGAGTCATGATGTTAAAGTTACCTTAGGGCTAAAACCCTCAGGCTTAATTGGCCTCAATGGTCTAATGCGGTACCTACCAGGAATTCCAAGGCAGTATCCCACTGCACTGAAATCCAGGAGCCCCAAGTTATTTCATTGACTCCCTGCTTTCAGCTTGATCGGTATAATATCAGACTCTGCATTTTACATTTTTATTCCTTAGTTCAAACAACAGCAATGTTTATATTTTAAGCAGGGTTTTCAAAATGTTCATAGAGAAACATGAAATTTTTACATCAAGTATGTTAAATTATAATAAATAGTTAAATAGTTTACACAATATTTATATATACTAACATATTCAGGAAAAGACTTTCAATAAACCAACCCAACTCCCTTCTGACTTAGAATCTGACACTTAAAGCTGTTGAGAGACTGAACAGCAAAATATCATTAAAAAACCATCTACTTAAATAGAAAAGAGGTCTCTCTTTTTTATAATAAGTTGCTTATTAGAGACAAAAAACTTCCTATTTAATATTACTGTCACCATGGCTCTGGCATATTTTAATCCAACTTAATAACTCAGAAGAGTTGCTTGTTATTCACTGTGACACAACTGTCACTTTTTAAAAACTTGCCTAAGAAAAACAAGTAAAATTCCAGGACAACAAAGTTAATGGGTACTTGAAACATGTTCTACAGCACAGGAGAGACTTGAAGTTTTAAATGAATCCAAGGGAGACATGAGCAGCTGGATTTGATTTAAGAAGAAGATCCAGATTTGCCCAGCATGAAGAACTGTGAAAAGGAACTCATTGAAACCATCACTTCCAAACTCTGATGTAAGTTTGGCTTCACCTTTCAAAGAGAGTCAGAAATTATTCATGTTTTTCATTTTCATAAAGCTCTTCATTCACACAGAACTATTTAGTAGTCCTGTTTGAAAGGCAAAGTAGATGATTTCAGTTTCAGAAAAATACAAAGGAAATTTACTACAACCAACATGAATCAATTCCAATGTTTTGGAATTATAAACCCAAATAAATGTGATCCTAATCTAGAAAAAAAAACCTGCTTCATGAAACCAAAAGTGATCAATTATGATGAGCTCCCTATCTGTGAGGGGAAAAAATGTTAAGACACAGCCAGCAAGCAGTAGGTATTGCTTAAACCAGTATTAGTAATGCCACTTTGAGAATGATGAGGCAAAAAGACACACAAGCACCTAGAGACCAAGGTTGGGTGCCTTTAGCAAGGTCAGAAATTAAAAAGTGGTTTTACCCTCTTCACTAATAGAGTATCACTGAATTCATCTCATGAAAACAGTAGCTAAATTTCATCCAGCAAAGGTCTGTTTATTCCTCAGAAGCTTACGGAGAAGTGTTTTGCAATACTGGAATATTTGAAAAATTGTATCCAATACCTACCAATGTATATGTACCCAAATACTTGGATCTCAGACTTTATCTCTTTCCACTTAACAGTCAGTTAAGGAGTCACCCTAACAACTTGCACATATATATACAAATGCAGAATTTAAAATATCTAATAACATGAGATCCAGAAGAAAAGATTATACAATCAGCTTTAATTTCACTATCACTGACAGGGTGACCTTAAGTCACTTAATATCACTGAATCTCAACAAAAATTTATGAAATGTCTATTATATTCTTGTACTGTGTTAGAAACTAGGAATGTAGATATGAACAGAGCAGTGCCTACTCTGGAAAACAGAAGCTAGCTAGGGACATAGACAAGAAAGCAATGATGGCAGTATATAAAATGTGTTAGAAGATAGAGGTTTGCAAATAGTGCAATATGAACGCAGAACATGCATGGAAGTGGGTTGTCAGGAAATGCTCTCAACAGTTCCACAAATGTTCATTTAGTGGCAACTGCTGGCAGGCCCCATCCTTGGTATGAGAACCATGGGGCTGAATGATCCTTGGAATGTGTTTTCTAACCTCAGGTTCAGGGATGAGCTGTATGTTAGGAGCATGTTCATTTTTACCAAGAGTGGACTCATAGCTTTCTTCAGATTCCCCAAGGGACTGATGATCAAATAAGAGGATGAGAACCATAGGTCTAATGAGAGGTAGAAATTCTATATAGAGACCAATCTTAAACAAGCAATAGCTTTCCAGGAGGAGAAGGAGATGATGGGAGTAGGGCTACTGTATTCCATTGGCCCCTTCATTGCCTAAGGGGGCCAAGCAGAGAGGATAGGAAAGGTTGAATAAAAGTCAGCTTTCAGCTCACCAAGCCTTGAATCCCAGAATGGGATGCTTCAACACAGCAGAGGCATCTTCTTCTATTTCTCACAAAGGTACCATCTATCACCAATCTGTATACCTGCAGAACTGATTGCCTGGATGGAGAATCATTTCTAATTTGTACAAAGGCAGTGATGGGCTGGCAGTGGCCCTGGATAGAAAGAGGGCATTCCCACAGCTTACAGTATTTTCAATGTACAAAAGCCTGAGAGAATATTCTAGTTCAGTGATATTCAAGAAGCTCCAGGATTAATTCAAAGGGGTTTGTAGTGAGATGGGTGAAAGATAAGGTTGAGGAAGTAAAAAGGGGCAATTATAAAGGAATTTGCATGCCAAGTGAAGAGTCTGGAGCTCGTTAAAGTCAATGATAAGCCATTATATTATTTTAAGCATGAAAGTAAACAACTCACTCTGAAAGTGTCACAGAGGATGGACCACAAATCTAAAAAGCCAATGGAGTGATTCCCATAGTAATCCATAAATTATGAGTCCCAGATTAAGATAAGAGGGACAGAGAAGAAAGGACAAACTTTAGAAAAATGTAGGGGACAGAAATATTATAACAGGAGGGAAAAATGAAATATCAGAAGGTATAACTATATTGATATAGGATGAATAAGGAAAGAAGAGAGAGTACAGGATGAATGTCATTTAAGAACATCTGAATGAATATATGAGATCAGTTTTGCACCTATTAGATTTGAGATATACTTGTGGGACATCTAGAGCAGGGGTGTCAAACTCATTTTAACCAGGAGCCACATCAGCCTTGCAGTTGCCTTCAAAGGGCCGAATGTAATTTTTAGGACTGTAAAAATGTAACTACTCCTTAATAGTTAAGCAAGAGCTTGGCACTGCTACTGGGTAGAAACAAGGTGCCAAGCAAGAAAAAACAAGGTGGAGGGCCAGATTCAGCCTGCAGGCCTTGTGTTTGCCACCTGTGATCTAGAGAGAAATATCAAGCATACAGTAAAATATCTGGTCCTGGGATTTAGAAATATGGTCTGGCCTAATGATATGGATTTCAGAAATCATCAGCACCTTCAATAACTAAATCCTTAAATGTGGAAATGTGGAAATATGGGGGCTTTCACTTAAGAATAGGGCATTATAGGCACAGGGATATTACAGAAGACCAAAGGATGGGACCCTTTGGAACATCGATAGTAGAAAAACAAGAAAAAGGACCCAGAAGCATTCTAGAGGGGTGGAATTTAAAGGACACAGTTTTTGATTGTTACAATATTACAAAGAGTTTCAATAAGTGAGGAATTAAAGAGTTTCCATTCAGTTTTTGGATTAAGAGCACCATTGATGATTTTGGCTAGATCAATACAAGTGAAGTACTAGAGAAAGAAGGCAAATTCAGCCCACCAAGGAAGAAGTATATAAAGGCAAATACTCAAAGAGGGTAAGTTCCCAAGCCAGCTGAGCTCCCCTGAGGAACATTTGCTGCAACAGAGATCCTGTGTTAAGGTGATTGTTAGAGCCAGTGCACAGATGGGTATGTGGAAACCACATGTGGTAGAGGAACTTTCAGAAGTTGAGTCATGATGTTTGGGGTGGAAGAGTTTAAAGCAAACAAGAAAGATCCAATAAAGTGGAGGGGTAAGTGGCAGGAACAATACTGGAAGGTCTGCTTTCACCTCTCTTATTCAATATAGTACTGGAAGTCCTCACCACAGCAATCAGACAAGAAAAAGAAATAAAAGGCATACAAATTGGAAAGGAAGACGTAAAACTGTCATTATCTGCAGATGAATGGTAATGCACATAGAGATCCCCAAAGACTGTACCTAGAAATGACTAGAACTGATAAATGAATTCAGCAAAGTAGCAGGGTACAAAATTAATATCTAGAAATCAATTGCATTTATACTGCCAATAACAAACAGAAAGGGAAATTAAGAAAACAATCCCATTCACAATTGCTATAGAAAGAATAAAATACCTAGAAATAAACCTAACCAAGGATGTAAAAGACCTATACATAGAAAATTGTAAAATACTGAAGAAAGAAATTGAAGAAGAATCAAATAAATGGAAGCACATACCATGTTCATGGGTAGGAAGAATTAACATCATTAAAATTTCCATTCCACCCAAACAATCTATAGATTCAATTCAATTCCTATCAAGATTCAACGTCCCTGGCTGGTGTGGCTCCATAGATTGAGTGCCAGTCTACAAACCATAGGGTCCCCAGTTCAATTCCCAGTCAGGGCACATGTCTGGGAGTTGCAAGGCAGGTCCCCAAGAGGGGGCACGTGAGAAGCAACCATACATTGATGTTTCCCTTTCTTTCTCCCTTCCTTTCCCTCTAACAATAATAAAAAAACTTTAAAAAAGAAAAAGATTCCAATGACATATTTCACAGAACTAGAACAACTATTTCAAAAATTTATGTGGAACCACAAAAGACCCACATAAGAACAGCGATCCTGAGAAATAACAAAGTTGAAGGAATCACTATGCCTAATATCAACTACACTATAAGGCCATAGTAATCAAAACAGCATGGTACTAGCATAAAAACAAACACACAGATCAATGGAACAGAATAGAGAGCCCAGATATAAACCCACAGCTCTATAGTTAATTAGCATTTAACAGAGGAAGCAAGCGCAGACAATGGGCTAAAGATGGTTTATTCAATAAATGGTATTGGGAAAATTGAACAGATACATTCAGAAAAATGAAACTAGACAACCTTCTTACACCACACACAAGAATAAATTCAAGATGGATCAAAGACTTAAATGTTAGATCCAAAACCATAAAAATCCTAGAAGAAAATATAGACAGCAAAATCTCAGACATTACTCATAGCAACAGTTTATCAGATGTATCTCCCCAGGCAAGGAAAACAAAAGGAAAAAATAAACACACGGGAAATCATCAACAAAATAAAAAGACAACCCAGAGAATGGGAGAATGTATTTACCAATACATCTAATAAGGGGTTAATACCCAAAATTTATAAAGGACTTACAAAGCTCAACACCAAAAAAACAGACAACCCGATTGAAAAATAGGCAAAGGACCTGAATAGATACTTCTCCAAAGAGGACATACAGATGGCCAATAGACATATGAAAAGATGCTCAATGTCACTAAACATCAGAGAAATGCAAATGAAAATCACAATGAGATATCATCTCATGCCTATCAGAATGGCTGTCATCAATAAATCAACAAACAACAAGTGCTGATGAGGATGTGGAGAAAGGAAACTCTTGCACTGTTGGTGGGAATGCAGACTAGTGCAGCCACTGTGGAAAGCAGTAGGGAGATACCTCAAAAAAAGTAAAAGTAGGTGTGCCTTTTGACTCAGTGATCCCACTCCAGGGAATACATCTGAAGGAACCCAAAGCACTAAATCAAAAGGACATAGGCACCCAGTGCAGCAATTGCAGCATTATGTACAATCACCAAGATATAGAAGCAGCCCAAGTGTCCATCAGTAGATGAGTGGATAAAACAACTATGGGACATTTACACAATGGAATACCACTCAGCCATAAAAAAGAAAATTTTACCTTTGGTGATAGTATGGATGGACCTGGAGAACATTATGCTAAGTGAAATAAGCCAGGCAGGAAAAGACAAATACTAAATGATCTCACCTTTAAGAGGAACCTAATGAACAAATGGAACTAACAAGTAAAATGGGGACAGACTCATAGATGGAGAGCAGGATGACAGCCAGTAAGGGGGTATGTGAGGAGATGGAGGTATTGGACAAAAAGAAAAATGATTCATATAAATGGACAACAGTGTGGTAATTGCTGTGGGGAGAGGGTGTAAGGGAACTAAAAGGTAATCAAAAAATATACAATAAAAATTAAATTAAAAAAGAAAGCAAACAAGAATAGAGAGACACTTGTTTTTAAGATGAGAGACTTATGATTATATTACAAGATCATAAAAATAAATAAACAATGAGAGAGTGACAGGAGAAAAGGGTGCTTAATGACAGAGTAGTAAGTTTCCTGAGAATGGAATTGAGATGAGATGGTAAGCACAGGTGGCAGAATTCATTACAACAGCGAAGAAAAGCATTTTCTTTCTCCTTTTGAGATGAGGTAGGGGTACAAATAGCAAAGGAAGAATAAGGAAACAGAAAAATAAAGGTACTTATGGCCCGATGGCCTTTACTTCCTAGAAGTTAAGAGATGAGATAAAAGGAAAGAAGAGGATTAAAAAAGGTGAAGGGAGGAATCTTGGTAAATAGAGACAGGCCTAGATTGCAAAGGAGAAATGTCAGGCATTGTTAAAGACCCAGCTGAGAAGGAAGCCCAGAAATTTAGTGTGGCCAGAAAAAATCCATGAGTGTTTTTTTTTTCTCCCCAGCAACCTTATTCACGTGGTCTTAGTGGAAATGACATAACTGAGTCAATTAATTTGCATATAAAATAAGAATAATCACCTCTGCCTGCTTTCCACACAAGAGGTTGATATAATAGAGTCAAATGAGATAGTGTTAAGACACTTCTTTACGTGCATAATTAATTAGGTTAGGGCACCCTCAATGAGTGTTTACAAATTGCTTTAGGCCTACCAGTCCCATTATTATATATTATTACACCCAATCTACAGATGAAGCATAGAGAAGCTAACAGCTTACCCTCTTAGTACTACATCTGCATTTCAGACATATCATGAACATCCCAACACTATGAGATTAATTAATGGGGTCTGAACAGCATTTCAACAACCAGAGGTTTAATGCCCCATACCAATGCATCCACAAAGAATTGCATGATGTAGGGACCATATTTCTGGGAAATATTGGTGTTTCTTGAAAGT
Source organism: Trachops cirrhosus (assembly GCA_028533065.1). Lineage (NCBI taxonomy): Eukaryota > Metazoa > Chordata > Mammalia > Chiroptera > Phyllostomidae > Trachops > Trachops cirrhosus. Next base: position 39,951,697 of record CM052548.1, read on the forward strand.
TTTCAGAAATGGACATATTCCTAGTTTATAAAAACAATGTTGAAATAATTTTTTCAATGTTGAGTTTTACCCGTAAGTTATTCTTAAACCTTCAGCCCTTTCTACTTATCAGTTTCCTAGACTAAGCAACAAATGTGATTCCTTAAAAATATGTATATGTATGCATCTCTGCATCTAATATGTATACTTTATTTCCTCCTGGTGAGTTCCTACTTTACTTTATAGCATTAAAAATAAAAACACTTCACAGTATCTGTATAAAACTCCGTGACCTCCAGTGCTCCAAATAACTTGATCAGCTTTACCACTTTATGGTATATTGAAAAGAGCAAAAAAGCCTTTGGATGCCACTCACATTTCTAGCTGTTTTCCTGCTCTTTCTGAGGTTATGCTACCCCAAGAGGTTGGAAGAATTAAATGAAGTATTTATAAACTATATAGCATTGTATATTATTTCAAGCACTAGTAGCTCAAGGCAGAATAAGATGAACCCAGGAGGTAGGGAGGGTCTTTGGCCTAGAATTGGAAGGTTTTTTCTTTTTAAGTGTGTGGATATTATGAAAGTTGAAAATATCGAGTTATTAGTTAATTCTCCAACATGATTCTGAGGAGAAAGCAGGGTGGAGGGTCACTTCTGCAGCACTAAATTCTAGTGAAATGCCTGCTGTGAGGATTTATGAAAACTTGTTTACATATGCTGTAAAATCCAGAAAGCACTTACATCTGGTATGCTGCTGTTTTATTATTTTTAATAACTTTCTTTCACTCTGATGTTCTAAATATTTTAGAGATATTTTCTCTGCTTTATAAATTTGCAGGAAGAGACATTCATACATCATTATAAAAGCACATGTGTGTGTTAACTTCCTACTGCTGCTATAAAAATTTACCCCTAACATGGTGGTTTAAAATAACAAAAATGTATTAATAATCATACAGTTCTAGAGGTCAGATGTCCAACATGGGCCTCACTGGGTTAAAGTCAAGTTTTCAGCAGGTCTACATTCCTTCTGGAGGCTGCAGGGGAGAATCTGTTTCTTTGCCTTTTCCACCTTCTAGAGATCTCCCACATTCCTTAGATAGCGGCATCTTCCTTCATCTTCAAAGCCAACAATGGCAGGCTAAATCTTTCTCTTGCTACCGTCTCTTCATGCTCTCAAACCTCTACCTCCCTCTTCCAATTTAAGGACGCTTGTGATTACATTGGACCCACCTGGATAATGCAGGATACTCTTCCCTTTTAATTAAAGTAAGTCAATTAGCAATCTTAATTCCACCTGCAAACTTAAACCCCTTTTGCCAATAACACAATATAGTCCTAGGTTCCAAGAATTGGAATGTGGATGGGGTAGGGAGGAGGCATTATTCTGCCTACCACATGGGTTAAATCTGTTTATAAATCAATAAGTATTGGACACATAACATGGCAGATACTTCACAAAATCCTTGCCCTTCTAGTCCTCTGAGGCTTGGCTTTGAAATGTGGATGGTAGGGGAGGGTGACAGAGAACCTTTTAGGACTAAGCAGTGGCATGCTCATAAACTTAACAACCTGTTCCAGCAAGGAGAAGGAGAGGAGGTTGATTTGTGGGCATTATGAAAGTCTGAAAAAAAAGTATTTACTGATTCCATGGTGAAAATACTCCCACATGGTCAGTATCAAGCTCCCAGTATAAAGTTAACTAGTTTGAAAAAATTCTGAAAATGTAACAATCCAGTCTCATGAACCAGTAAGAGGAAGCCCCAGCACACCTTGTGAAGTCTACATAACACCCACATGCTCTAGCATAGGGAATACTTGCTTGACTGAGGCATACCAGTGTCCTCCCAAATCACCCCTTCCTCTATAGCATTAACTCCTCCTGGACTCCACTGACATGACCAGATGCTAAAGAGCTGCCTGCCATTCATACCCCTGTGCTTATTAAGAATCAAAGAACATGTGCTAGCAGAGAATGAAGTTTACTCTCTCCTCACGCACACACAGGTGCTGACTGACCAGAGAGAGACCCAGGGAGAACTGAAGGGGTGGGGGTGGTAAGACCAGAGGCCAAAGTAGAGGCTCTTAGGTGGCAATAGGCTGCATGGATTCTACTGGGCTCAGAGTTCCTGGACAGCAGCCATCTACCTGCAGAGGAGGGCAGTATTTTGCAGGCTGATGTCTGTGTGTGTTTACTGTGCATTTTAAAGAATAAATGCTCTATAAGCACAGCCATTATCGCCTCTCTTGGCCATTTTCACACTGGCAATGTGAAGTATGCCATTTCTAGATAGCTAATGTTCATTTTTCTTTTATGACACAAGCTACTAAATAGGCTCACAGTTAGTGTGAAAAGCCACAGATTTATATACAACAGGAAGAGCTGGGTCATGGTGGCGATGCTGGCCAATTAGCCTGAGAAATCAAGTCTGTGGAAGGACCAGGGTAGGCTGCTCACTCTCTGGTAAGGTAGTTTAGATCACTGCTCCACAATGTTTATGTGCACAGAATCACATGGAGAACTTGTTAAATGCAGATTCTGGTTCCGAAGGTCTGCGGTGGACACATGATTCTGCATTTCTAATAAGTGATGCCAGTGCTGCTGGTTCAGAGACCACATTTTGAATGGAAAGGATCTACATACTCTGTCTTCCCATCTCTCACTTTCAAACAAATTTATACCAATAATTATTACAGTTATATTAGAAAAGTCAACCCAATTAAGATTTCTATAGTTGGTGATTACTGGGCAACTAGTGTTATGGTATCACTTGGGAAGGGGAAAATACTGTTTTTATTCAATGTTAAAGAAAACCATTTCAACCACTAACATATCTGAATCATATACACTATTTGATCCATGAAGAAATGAGTTACAAATGACCCACAAGCCAGCCAGTTATGGGTATTAAATGATAACTAGTAAGCAACTTTTAAGTTAAGAGGTTGAAACACAATAATTCTTCAGGATATGCAAGCCTCTTAACACAGTTCCTGGTGATGATTTAATTTTTTGTCCTAGTTCCACCTGCAATGCACACAGACTGTTCCATGTAAGCGGACACTCCTCTACAATCACAAGAGCAAATGAGCCTTTGAAGAATAAAGTGGAGGGAGGGGGAAGGATGAAAAAAGAGTGGGGCATAGAGAAGTAGAAAGAAAGAGGAAGATGGGTTTTTAAAGGTTTGTATTAAAAATGTTTTCAGTGAGGGAGTTTCCAGCTAATGAGCTGGAAACAAATTGCTCAACTGAATTTTGTAAACAAAGTTTCTATACTCTTTTTTCCTTACACCTCCAGCATTTCACTATAGTTCCACATGTATAAGTCCAGTCATCTCCTCCCCCAGAGCCTACATATCTACAGATACCACATCTAGATCTACAGATGTTCCTAGGCCTTGGGAGAAGACAAGGTGAGACTTACAGACTCATTTTTACAGAAATATTGGGTTGGCCAAAAAGTTCATCTGTTTTTCTCCATTAGATGGCTCAAGTAACACTTAGTTGTCTTCAACTTCATTTGAAACGATTTTGTTAGATTGTATTGTGACAGTTGTCATATCAGCCTGCATTTTTAAAATAAACTTATCAAAATTTTTTTGTGCACAAGTTTTTGTGTAGCCATTTAAATATTGAAGATAGAAGAAAATATGCAACATTTTTGGCATATTATCTTATTTCAAGGAAGGTAAAAACACAACTGAAATGCAAAGAGAAAGAGAGAGAGAGAGAGATTTGTGTAGCGTATGGAGAAGGTGCTGTGACTGATCAAATGTGTTGAAAGTGGCTTGCCAAGTTTTGTGCTGGAGATTTCTTGCTGGATGACACTTCATGACTGGGTAGACCAGTTGAAGCTGATAGCAATAAAACTGAGACAATAATTAAAAAAAATCAACGTTATACCACAGAGGAGAAGATGACATACTCAAAATATCCAAACCAAGAAAGTTATTGGTGAAAAAGAAAAATGTGTCTTTTATGGAAAAAAAACTCGATGGACTTTTTTGGCCAACCCAATAGTTTAGGAAGGAGTATGGCCTGTTCAAGGTCAGACAGCAAAACAGGACACCTTCCAAGAAAAACTCAGTCTGTTCCCCCGCAGGTAGAGAGCTCTGCGGGGGAAGAAAAGACTCATATACTCTCATGCATTCTATAAGTCATCCGGTTTTCACTTCATTAAGTCTGGCAAAAATATTTGTTGTTTGGTAACCAGGTTTAAATCTTGATAAACAGTTAATCTTTAAAAGAAAAAGAAAATAGAAAGAGGGGAAGAGAGACAGACAGACAGCAGGAACAGAAGTTATGTTTCTATGACATATACCTGCACCAGGTGTCATACTTGGGAGTCAGTACTATGAGTCAATCCCTTTCCCCTAACCCTTCAGCACTTAAAACCTACTGCAATTTAGGACTTTGTGGGGAATGAAAGTATGAGGAAGGGGTGTGGGAGAATAACATGACATTCTTCCTTCTCTAGCAGATGAACATTTTTAGGAGGTTTATTTCCTCAAGTCTCAGAATAAGTATCAACACTAAAAATACTTGGAGGTTTGAATAGATCATATCACTAATACTGAAATGCAAAGGCACACTTTCTCTTCTCTGAGTAAGATAGTGTGTTTATCTCTGTCACACTCACCCTGGGAAAGTCAGTATTTGAATATAAACATGGTTGTGCACATTGATTGCCATTGTTACTAACTGTTTTGCTTGTAGCCAAATATGTAGTGACTACTTCGATAACTTGCCTGAGAATCAAGATAGTGTGGTATCAAGTACTAAGAACTCAAGCTCTGAGGCCCATTGGTGGATTTGAATCCTACTTCTATTTACTGGCTGTGAGGTCTGGGCAAGTTATCTACCCTCTCCGTCTCAGTTTCCTCATTTCTCAACTAGGGTAATAACAATAACATATACTTTGTAGGGTTATTGTAAAGATTAATTGAGTTTGTGTATGGACTGTGTCTAGAAGAGAATCTGGCACATAAAACACACTCAGTAAATGTTAGCTAATCACCCTCTCTACCATCTTACCTTCTCTCTCTGAATTGCCTTCATTTTTTGGATTTCAGCTTCTTCAGCTTCCTTCTTGATTCTTAAAGCTTCTTCTCTTTTTAGCTAAATTGTATTGAGAGTACAGAAGACAAAAACAATTACTATTTTTCAGCATGAACCTCTGGAACACAAAATTATGATGAAAGGCAAATTATAGTATTGTTTGTGCTATACTTCACCAAGATTATAGGCTGGGACTTCAAGCCACTTAGATCACAGAGAATGGTCAGACTATTTCTGCCTATGAAACTTCTCTTTGTATTTCTTCTTTGGTCTCTCTGTCTCTCTGCACACCCCTCCACCCTTTGGGTCAGGGAGGAAAATAAGTGGGCAGATCATTTTTCCTGATCATAAAACTTAGTTTATTGAAAAAAAATCACTAAGCACCTTAATTTTTTTTTTTTTTACTACTTTTGTGACTGTTACTGGGTAAACAAATCTGTGTTGTTGGAATCAAAATATTCAAAACCTAGTAGAGTTAACTAAAGTAGGAAAAATCCCTAAATCAGAGGTCCTGCTAACATATAGCTTGGATGAAAATTCTAGATAGTTATATTTTCACTTCTCAGTCCTGATTTCTTTGCTTTTGAGAGTTTCCTTCTGCAATTGGTTGAAAGGATTTATACTTTTGGTTAAGTTACTGTGTTTTTTCATGGTTACTAGAAAGTGCTGGTGCTCAAATTCCTTGCCAAAATTAAACTAAAAGAGATGGATTCTGACCTTCTGCTGGTATTTAGATTGCATCAGCTGGAGTTGTTGTTTCTGCCTGACTTCAGCCTCTGATTCACTTCCACCTAAGGAAGAAATAAAGTCATGAAGTTGAAACGTGAATGTTCAGCTAAAATGTCAGCCATCAAAAACTAACTAATGCATGATAAGACAACACCATGAGTTTCTTTAACATTTCATACCTCTAGAAGTAAGGACATAACCAGTTTTCTTAATAAGACATTAAAGAATGGTAATCACTTAAAAGAGAAACAGAGCTAGAGAGAAAGGCCATATTCCTAAAAGAACAGGACAATCCTAGTAAAGTTTTTCAGTCGTGTCAGTATTCAGGTTTTCATTTAGATTGAAATCGTACCTGAAGGTCCATGCTAAATAATAAGAAATACTGCCTCCCTTGGAAATTCTAGAACATTCCTCCTGCTTTAGTATGACCATTCCTTAACCTAATAAAGATGATGATTGCTGATGCTTCATTTGCTTTTCTTTTTCTGACCCTCCTGCCCTGTACTCAGGGGGCAAAGGTTAGGAAACCGTCAGGCTTTTGCCACTAAAACATGTAGTCTTTATAACCCAGTTTTTAAAAGTACAATAGAAATATTCTAGTTAGTAATTAATGGCCAATCTATACTATTTATTGTTTTTCTTTAGGTATTCAAGAGAAAAACATAAACGTTAGATTATGTGCCTGCTCCCTCTTAAACCTAAAATATTTTGGGGCCAGAATGCAGTTTCATAATCATCTACGAATTACTGTTTAGAGATTTCTCAGTGTTTACGCAAGCTTGTGTGTGTATTATGAAGATCCCTCTGATATAATTCTCTGGTGTTTTGGTCTCTAAAAGTGTCAGTTCTCTGAAAGATTCATTGTCACAGAAGATGCATTAAAACAATTTGCATTCATCATGGTATTTATAGTTGAACTGATAAAGACACCATAAAGACTTCTCATCTGTTTGGTTTTGACCTTTCTATCTGCGTTACGGGGAATCAAGGAAAGAGGAAGAAACAGTGAGGGCCATTGAAGCTTTTATCTAATATTACAGCCACTTCCATTATCTTCTCAAACTATTCCAATACTTTAAGGGGTAGAAGAAAAAGGGAAGAGCTGAGAATAAAAAATAAATGAATAAAATCAGATGTCTAAGTGTTTACAGTTTTGTTCAAAAATCATCATAATAGTTTAATATATTCTAGAAATTTTTTCTACCCCCGAGCCTCTTCCTGCACAAATATTCTTGGCCATTTCTAGGTATGAAGAAAATGAGAGTCTGTTCATTTTTAGCTAAGGTCTGAAGACAAGAGGTGCCAACTATTCCAAATTCCAAAATGAAGTACTTGGGTCCCTAAGCAGTATCTTCAGGGAGGTAACTGAACCAGTTTGGGGAACATTAACTAGCAACTACTATCATCCTATAAATAAGGTTGGATAGGTGAAAGGGAAGTAGAAATCAGAGGAAAGATGTCTTTGTAAAGCCCACCTTCTCTGTGTGTTTGGGGAAGGAGGAATCTTCACATAAGAATGAACAGAGAAGTTTAATGAAAATCATTTGGAAATTTCAATACATGTCTCTAAAAAACTGAGGCGGGGACCCAGGAATAGAAAAGTCAGAGCCTAAAGGCTGTTGTGGGCTGACTACTCAGAAGAGTGGCTGCATGACCAATGGCCTCTATTCCCAGAACTTGTGGTGAAAAAGGACAAACAAGTGTTTCCAGTACTCCCAATCTGGACTGTCGAAAAGGAGAATGTTAATCTAAAGCTGTCCTAAAGGGACTTGCCCCTGTGGATCACCTGGAGGAACAATGCAGCCCCACAAAGAGATGCCACCTACCAAGAGCCAATAGTGAAGCCAAGCATGCCAGCAGGCAAGTGGATCATCTCTGTCGGGGGAATCCAGGTGAAAGATGAGGGCAGGCAAGGAGGGATGTGGAAGAACTCCAAGAACCCCAGGGGGAAGTATGCACAGTAAGCACATACCAAGACTTGAAGTAACTGGGATTAGTCTCTCTTATCTCCCCTTTTCCCTTTGATCCTGGAGGGGCCAGAATCTGGAAACAGAGCAGTCATCAGGGAAAACTCAGCTATGCTCCATTCTTTGGCAGCTTTCTACCCAAAATAGCCCTGGGTTGGAGTGTGGCAGAAGTTTTAATCTCCATTAGTAGCCATTTTGACCAGTAGCTAGAATTGAAGATTACTTACTAAAATGACACTGTTGTATGCCTAAAATTGGCTAAACAACATTATTGATTGAGAAAGATAAAAAAATCAAATTTCATCCAAATATTATAGGAAAAAATTAGTCCCACAGGGCCAGTCTGAAGGGGCCAGTTAGGCAGGACCAAAGTGTTTCCTGGTGTACCTCTCAAATCTGGCTCATTCACTGTAAAGGTGAGACTTGATTAACCCTTTTCATGAAATATAGTGGGAGGGTGGTGATGATACTATTACTTTCCCCCATTAAATTATTTCCAAATTAGCTTATTTTTACCTATGTCCTGGAAAAAAATATTTCTCTAAAACTGTTATGACAGTAAGCAGCCCCTGACGCTTGACACATTTGCATTAACTAAATCTGTGGAAACTGTGTGCCTAGCCCTTTCAGTTCTTAGCTGCTGCTACAGAAGAAAGGGAAAGAAAGGACTGAATGAAGATTCCCATTAGGTGGACTGGAAGATTCAAATATGGGCAAAGGCAGCCCAGACAATTCATCACAGTGGCAGCAAGTGCTTCAGACGCCCCAAGGTCTCTATCTGCTGAGTGAACACAGAGGTGATGTTTCTCTTTACACCCACCACTGGGTGAAATGATTACTATGCTTGTGATGGCTTTTACTCACATCCTGACTAGTGCTATGAGAGGGCGTATGCAGGGCCCTGGGTGAGATTTCTTCAGCCTTGATCATTGAAGAGTCTCTAAATTATTTGGCAATTAAGTCATCACTTTATTGTCGAATAACTGTGTCATCACATGTTTGCTACTTGCAGAAAATCAGAAACAACAACAATATACCTGCATACTTAAGTGTTTCCATTTTAAGTGTATTCCATTCCAAGAAGCACAGTGACCCAACAACCTGTAAGATACATTCAAAGACAGACCCAGGAGAGGTGCTGACAGGATCATGCACTACCTGTCCTCTGCTACTCAGACACTTACCTAGCCTCATCGGCATCAGGTGAACTGGCTTCGCTCTATGTTGCTCCTTCCACTTCTCCAGGTTCTCTAGCTCTTTCTCAGCAACTAAACCAAGTGAGAGATACCAAATCATCAATTATTAGAATATTAAAAGGAAACTGGTCCCTTTAAAACATTAAAAACAACCATCAGAGGGCAATTAAATACTTGCAAGCATGAGTGGAAGAGATATCCAAGAAAGGAAGACACCATTCAGTCCTAACCCTTCAGAGTAGCCCTGGGCCCACCTCTGTGGCACTTTCTGTGCACAGGAGGTTCAAATCTGGAAAATAACCTGAACTCCCACTAAATTAAAGAAGTTTATTTTTCTTCCTATTCTAGAGAATACGTGTAAAACTAGAATATTCATGTCAATAAGAACTTTTTACATATAGGCAAATATATATCGCCAGGTAGTTATGATGCCCATACTCTTTATTTTAAATGTTCCCCGGGCTTACTGCAACTATAAGGCTTGAGGGGTCTGCACTGTAGGTGGGAAACCTTGCTCCAGTTTCTGGCACTTCAGACAGCAGTGCTCATTCTCCAAATATACACTAAGTGACAGCAGGGGGCACCAGAGATACTGCTTCTGTACTAACGCATGCCTGAATTTCCCCATTAGCCCTGTCCAATGTTCCAAATGTCCATTTATAATATTTTTTAATTATTTGAGAAAAATAACTTCTGAAATACCTCAAGACCCCAGGCCACACTAAGGCTTAAGTATTTAAATCAAACGCAACATTTGTCATATTCTGCACTGACCCAGTTTTACCACCCGGGAAAAAATACCAGTCTGGTGGAGACCCTTTACAGAGCTGCTTTCCTGTTGTGCCCTTGTGTCCATCATAAGTCATAAAGTTAAATTTGCTACCAAGAGCTAATATAGGAGATCACAGAATCTTGGTACTAGTCCCACAACTTGACTTGAACAAGCTTCATAACTTCTTTGGGAACTAAATTAATGTTAGTTCTCCCTCCAAATCTAATTAATGTATAATGCTGTAATTTAAAATGACAGCATTTATTTTACTGTACAAAATCAATTAAATATGTTATACACCCAATAGGTATAAGCGCAGAAACGAGGGCAGTGTGCTCCCTGTCCTCTAACAGGTTGTAATCGAGAGAAAAAAATTGAAGTTCCTCCTATAATCTTGTTTCATTATAATGTTGATGCCATAAGAATTTGGTTCTTATTTATATCAAGTAGCCTATGGTAAAATTGGTTTCATTATACATTGTTTCACTTGCAGTTGCAGAACCTATCAACAATGTGAAGTGTATTTACCTACTGTATGCAAATACAAATAGCTGAGAGTAGACTGTGTTAGTTACAAAATTATGAGAGCACAGAAACTTAAAAAAATTCCATTATGAAGAGATAAAACATATGAAGAAAAACACAAATTACATTATTATTTCAAGTATATAACTTGTCTATTTCAAAAGTATTCCTAGTCCTATAAAAATATCTGCAGTCAGACCAACATTATGAGAACTAAATGGGTCAACTGGCAACAGGTATGAAACTGCTTAAGCCAAACAGAAATCTGAGATTTCACAAGCATGCTATGAGTTCTGCTATTAACATAGAGAAACAAATTTAGAAGCATTAACAAAAGAATAATTTTTAAAAGTATAATTAAAAATCATAAAGTTAAATAAAGAAAAAACTTGATGAGATCTGGTGAGTATATTCAAATCAGAAAATAAAAATACTTCAGAACAAAGCAAACCAATTTTATGCTATAAGAAAATAAGCTTTCTGAATGTTAAATAAATATACATACTCCTTTGTATCTGACTTCTTCTGTTTTCATTTGGTGCTATCAAGGTGTATGCACGTACTCTAGAATGAAGGAAAAAAACTAATTATTATCATGAAAAATTACTAATGCCCATAAACCACCAGACAATCTTTCTGTTAGTATATTCTATTTACTAACCGTCAAATATGTACTATGGAAGATAACCTTTTTAAGAACCAGGTCTGTTCTCCAGAATCTTACCATCTAGTTGTCAAAGTAAAACAAATGCACTTGGCCAAATAGGGAATACAAAGCAGTTGGTAAGTGAAAAGAGACTGCTTCACTATTGGCTCTTGGTAAATTCTCTCTGCAGGGATCCATTGTTCCCCTAGGTGGTGCTCATGGAAACATCCCTTAGATAGCTTTAGATCAGCATTCTCTTTCATGTGACTCCTACTGGGAGTACAAAGAAACATCCATACATTCTTTTAATTTTTTTATTATTGTTCTATTACAGTTGTCCCAATTTTCCCCAATGGCTCTCTCCTGCCTGGCACAACCCCCTGCTCCCACAGTCAATCCCTAACCTGTGTCATGTCTGTGGGTCATTTATACTTGTTCTTACTTTTCAGTATATTTTATTGATTATGCTATTACAGTTGTCCTATTTTCCCTCATTTATTCCCCTCCACCTTGCACACCCCCTCCCACCCACATCCCTCTGCCTGTAAGTTCATGTCCATGGGTCATACATATAAGTTCTTTGGCTTCTCCATTTCCTATAGTATTCTTAACCTCCCCCTGTCTATCTTGTACCTACTGATTATGCCTCTTAATCCCTGTTCCTTTTCCCCCCATTGTCCCCCTTCCTTCTACCTACTGATAACCATCCATGTGATCTCCATTTCTGTGATTTTGTTTCTGTTCCAGTCATTTGCTTAGTTCGTTTTGTTCTGGTTTTGGGTTTTTTCGGTATGTTCAGTTGTTGATAGTTGTGAGTTTGTTGTCATTTTACTGTTTGTATTTTTGATCATCTTCTTTTTCTTAGATAAGTCCCTTTAACATTTCATATAATAAGGGCTTGGTGATGATAAACTCCTTTAACTGGACCTTATCTGGGAAGCACTTTATTTGCCCCTCCATTCTAAATGAAAGCTTTGCTGGATAGAATAGCTTTGGATGTAGGTCCTTGCCTTTCATGACTTGGAATACTTCTTTCCAGCCCCATCTTGCCTGTAAGGTTTCTTTAGAGAAATGAGCTGAGAGTCTTATGGGACCTCCACTGTAGGTAAAGATCTCCTTTTCTCTTACTGCCTTTAAGATTCTCTCCTTATCTTTAATCTTGGGTAATGTAATTATGATGTGCCTTGGTGTATGCTTCCTTGGATCCAATTTCTTTGGGACTCTCCGAGCTTCCTGGACTTCCTGGAAGTCTATTTCCTTGGCCAGATTGGGGAAGTTCTCCTTTATTATTTGTTCAAATAAGTTTTCCACTTGTTGCTCTTCCTCTTCTTCTGGCACCCCTATGATTCAGATGTTGGAATGTTTAAAGTTGCCCTGAAGGTTCCTAAGGCCCTCCTCAGTTTTTTGAACTCTTGTTTCTTCATTCTATTCTAACTGACTGTTTATTCCTTCCTTCTGGTCCAAACCATTGATGTGAGTCCTGGTTTCGTTCTGGTCACTGTCGGTTCTCTGTATATTTTCCTTTATTTCACTTTGCATAGCCTTCACTTTTTCCTCTATTTTGCAATAATACTCAATCAATTCTGTGAGCATTGGTTTGAACTCTGCATCTAATAGGTTGGATATCTCTTCATCACTTAGTTCTATTTTTGGAGTTTTGATCTGTTCTTTCATTTGGGCCACATTTCTTTGTCTTAGCACACCTGTTATGTTGTAAGGGTTTTAGGTATTCACCAAGGCAGGGTAACCCACTTCACTGCATTGTGGCACTGTATGTGGGGGAGGGGTCAGAGAGAAAACAATGCCACTTGCTCAGCTCTTGCCCCACTTTCAGTCACTTCTCTCCCTACCCACAAGCAAATTGGACCCTTTTGGTGCTGATTTCTGGTGGGGGTGGGGGGAGTGTGAACATTCTAGGACCCTGTGGGTCTCTCCAATGAATTCTCTTGTGAGGTTGGGAGTTTTTCCCACTGCTATAACCCCCACAGGTTTTTTCAGTCAGAGATTTTGAGGCTTTATCTCCCAGTAATGGAACCCTGGGTTGCGCAGTCTGTCTTGCTCCCCAGTTGTTCCTCCTCATTTATCCGTATGCAAATGTGGGACCACCGAGTCCTCTAGCTACCGCCTTGCCATGCATCTTGTCTGCCCATCTCTTATTACCAGTCTGGATGAATATCTCTTCTTTATCTCCTTGGTTGCTGGACTTCATACAGTTCAATTTTCTGGCAGTTCTGGTTGTTTTTTGTTCTTAATTTTGTTGTTGTCCTTCTTTTGGTTGTACAAGGAGGCAAAGTGCACCTACCTATGCCACCATCTTGACTGGAAGTCTATACTTGTTCTTTAACTAGACCCTTCCCCTTCTTTCCTTCCCTATCACCCTTCCCCCTCCTCTCTGGTCTGTGTCAGTCTGTTCATGGATTCTTTGTTACCACAAACTGGGAATATAGGACATTTATAATGCAGCCATCTCTTCTCACACTTGTGTTATTGAATTGATTGAGGTAACATTGGTTAATAAAATTATATAGGTTTCAGGTGTACAAATCTACAATACACCATCTGTATACTGTATTATTTGTTCACCACCCAAGTGAAGTCTCCTTCCATCACTATTTATATCCTCCTTTCACTGTCCTCCACTTCCCACACCCTCTTTCTCTCTGATAATCACCATACTGTTGTCTGTGTCTATAAGGTTGGGAGTTTGTTTTTGTTTTTTGCTTAATCCCTTCACATTTTTTATCCAGTCTCCCCACTGAAAGCCCTCAGTCTGTTTTCTGTATCTATGAATCTGTTTCTATTTTGTTTGTTACTTTGTTTGTTCATTAGTTTCCACACACAAGTAAAATTGTATGGTATTTTTCTTTCTCTGACTGTTTCATTTCACTTAGCATAACACTTTTCAGGTTTATCCATGCTGTCACAAAAGGTAAGATTTCCTTCTCTGTCCATTGTGTAAATGTATCACAGCTTTTTTATCTACTTGTCTACTGATGAGCACTTGGGCTGCCTCCATATCTTGGCTATTGTAAATAATGCTGCAGTGAACATAGGGGTGCATATATACTTTTGAATTAGTGAAGCTATTGCTTCTTGCTGACCCACCTGAGTGGCCAACTGGCCACCATCTTGTGCTTTTGAGCTTGACTCTTCCAGGCATGGGTCCCTCATTCTCCTTCAGACACTGGTTGAGCATAATTAGGAGCTCAAGAAGCAAGGAGTCACTTCAATTCATAGGCTTATCAGGGAAAACTTCATTTATGAAAAAATATACAACTCTGAGTTATCTAGAGGTGTTAAAATATTGTGGTGTTTTGAGGGCAGAAACTGTGCTTGATTGATCTGTATATGCCCAGCCACTGGCACAGTGCCTGGCACAAACTAGCTTCTTGATGAATGAAACAAAATGATGCCAACATCCAGTCTGTGAGTCTGTACTGGGTTTCTCTTCTTTTAGATGATTCATGTGGTCCCACAAGAGCATAAATAGTTCATAGCAAAACTATAGCACAGCAACAGATGGTAGCATGCATGTGATTACAGTGTTAGGGGAAATGTTATGGATAAACACAATCGCCTTATAAATGCAGTTTAAAAAAATAAGATACTCTTAGAAGTCTCTCTTCAACAGAGAATGCACAATTTCAAAGAACAAATTAGCAAAGATTGAACAGTAGAGGCCAAAAGTGCTGATTGACAGAAGCCATTTCTTCCTTATCTCTTTATGTTCCTAGCAGTGAGCCTTCAGCCAGTTTCAAACTGAGCTTTAATTTTGGACTTGATAATGGGAGGTGTGCAATCCTCTCTGCATACAAATGGGGCTGCTGGATGCCCAATTACCTAATGTGTATCAGCAGACATTGCATGTGCAGCCCAGCATACATACATGTTATAGATACAAAATTAGGAGGCTGCTGCTGGAAATTAATCCCTAGTCCATTGCATATTCTGTGTTCACCCTAAGAAAGATTTTCCATTCCTCAATTGTCAGCACTTTATAGGAGCTTGAGAGCTGCAAGTCTATGGATAGTGCCTTGCAAACATGAATATGATACAATAGTGAGCCATTCTGCAGAGCCTTAAAGATGAAACATGAGACAATGGACACAAGTGTCAACCATGAAATGACTACACAATCCACAATGTTCACTAAGACTGTGGTATGGAGCTGCTCACCATAACAGGGATTTGACTCTAGTGTAGATCAGTCATTTTTAAACTTGAGTGCACAGCAGAATCATCTGCAAGTTTTGTTAAGGTGCAGAGTTTCTGATTTAGTAGGTCTGGGTTGTGGTCTGATAACCTGCATTTCTAATAGCTCCAGGTAATGCTGGTGTTCTTGACCTGGGGACCACACTTTGAGAACCACAGCTATAGGTCAATCAAACTGGCTTAGAACATCTGGACTAAAAGGGAATTTAGGATTAATAAAACATTGATAAAGACACATAGGCCAAAATCATGAGGTTAACTAAGCACCAATTCTGAGATGCAAACCCAAGACTTCTGACTCAGACCAGTTGAGTGTCTGCAGCTAACTTTCCATTCCAGCTCAATATGGAAAGTATAAAATATGACTGTCCTTAATATCAGCCTCCTGATAGACTTCAAACAAAGTGATGTACTTAATTTAACTGAGCACCTACACGGCCTTGTTGTGTTAGGGACAATACCAAAAACAGACACCAACCACTATAACAGAGTTTATGCTTTCGTTAGGAACAATTCATGAAACCACCAGAGAACACCACAAAGATACCCAAAGAAGCATCAAAGTGAGATGAAAGAAGTAGTGAGAGACTCAAGGTGGAGGAGTTAGAGACCCTCCAGGGTAGAACACTTCAGAGAAGAATAGCAAATTGAGGCTTAAAAGATAGGATCTAAAAATGGCTATAAGTGTTTTTTTGCTAGGACTTTGCTAAGAGCAGCTTCGTAGAGAATTTTCCAAGATCCATAGGTCTCGCTTATAAAAATTTTGCAAAAGATTTGGAAAATAAAATGAATATGTTTGTAAAAGATTTCATTCTACAATATCTAATTTGCTTAAGTTCAAGTCTGATAACACCATACTAGAATTGTTAGTTTTGAGAACAGTGCTGCCGTGGTCCATCTACGGCCAATGGGTACAGGCCCCAGGTCCCCAGACACAGTACAGGGCTGTGAAAAGATGAAAAAAGTGTCAAGCCCTGAAATCAGAGGTTTTTAATTGAAAGCACTTAAACATAATCCCAGGCTCAAGGACAATGGTCCCAATTATAAGTGCTTTATGTTAAAGATTTTTTTTATTGTATCTTCCCATTACCATTGTTTCTCCCATACCCTCCTCTAACTCCACTCCACCTTTCCCCTTGGAGAATTTCTTAGCAACCCTCTTAGTAATATCTTATTGGCTGGGAATGCCAAATATAAATCATAATATTCAGAAGAAAGCCCTGCCCAGGAATTTAGCTTCTATTCCTCTTACTTGCTATGGGAAGAAGAGTTTAAGTCTAAGGAACTGCTTATTTTTTATATCATATGGCAGAGTAAAACACCTTGGAAAATAAAAACATTAGTCCTCTTTCTCTTAGCTTTTCCTTGACATAAATAACAAGTATAACTTATTCATATTTTGAGCCAATTAGTTTCCACCCACAGCAAAGGCCTCTGCTGTGTCAGCTCCATGCCATCCCCTTCGACAGTCTCACTCAAAGCTGCTCATCCACAGAAGCTCAGCCCATCTTCTAGTGTTTAGTATTCTGGTCATTTCCTGCTGAAGCAACATTCAAGCTACTGAAATAAATGTATATCTTTGAAAATGAATTTCCTTAATCACCTCATTGAAATTTAATGAAATTTCTCACTTTGTAAGATTGTGTTCACTTTCCAAAACTTAGTATATCAGAGATATACTAAGGAAGAACTGTAAAAGGATAGCACAAAACGAAAAATGTTTTCCTGCACCATAAAAAAATAAATAAATATATTCAAGAAATATTTTCTTTCTGAGGTCTCTCCTGAGCTACACAACTGCTTCTTTTGCATACACTCTTGCACGGTTTTTATAATGTCTCATCAATAACCACTCTATGAAAAAAAATGTTATGTTGAAGTTATGAAAAATATCTCAGCTCACTAAAAGTATTATATAAATATATCCTCTGGTGTGTACAAACTGCAGATGCATTTTCAATTCTAATTAAGAATAACACTGGTTGACTGGGGGAAAAAATACAGTCAAGAGCAAAAATTCAGAAAGGGATAGAAGATTATATTACAAACATAATTTCAAGCAGAACAGTAGACATAGTCTACTGTCCTATAAAAAATTGTTTTGAGGTTTTCACAGTTTAAAAAACCGTATCTTAAGGTGATATTGTAAAAAGAAGAATTTTGAGTTAATCAAAGGCACTGGATAGAGATTTATTCTCTAGATAAGACTTTCCATATCATTTTTTGCTAAATGATCTTCAACGCCTCCCATGTGGAAGGATTTGTGAATGCACTTTGGTTTCAGAATGTGCAGAGCCCAAAATATTGTCTGCACACCTAAGAGGCTGATTGATGTGAAGCTGGTTAGTTCTATACAACTCACAGCTTCTGTTAGAGAGCTGAATAGGTGCTCAGAGGGCTGAACAGACACCCAGAGGAAAAAGACAAACAAACAGGAGATCATCAGGTCATTGGAGCCTTTGTTCATGGGATGCCTTTATGGAAACTAGAAGGAAGAACTCGTGCACAGACACACCCCCATACCAGGATTCCCATGCAGGTCTGTGGTTTAGTGAGACACAGAAAACTTAGGTAAGTGAGAAAAAAGTGCCTCTTCTTTCAAATGGTGGTAACTCCACACTAGGACACATGGTTTGGTATGTACAGGTGAGCCTTGAACCACTGGTTTTGAATTGTGGTTTTGAATTGTGGTTTTGAATTGTGCAGGTCCACTAATACTGGATTTTTTTTTAATAAAAGCAGCTGGCCCTTTGCATCCACAGTTCAACCAACCACAGATCAAAACTAATATTTTCACACTTCCAAGCATGGATTCTCACCTTTAATTCAAAATACTAAGGTTTTTTAATTAAAAAATCTATATTTCAGATAAAATTAACATTCCCATAATTTAGGATAAAGCAAATGCACTTCCTTGAGTCCACTATTTAGGTAGTTGTCATTTCCATGAATAGAGTTACTGAGAATCCTTTGAATATTTGCCTACATGCTTGCTGGAAGCTTCTGTAGCCTTTTTATGGTAGGAATTCCAGTTTTTCTGAATTCTTCCCTTTCCTTCCTGTATCCCATTTTGCATTCTTCACAAAAGGCATATCATTATAGTAAGCTGTTAGTCGTTCTTCCAGTGCAGAATTTATTTCTGACATTTTACTACCTTAAGGATTTCAGACTCCTTGCAACATTGGTTAGAATCTTGAACTTCTTCAGAACACCTCTCTTGAGCTTTTTCTCTCCTTATTTTAAGGATCAAAACATCTTTTTGACATGTCTGAGATACTGCTCTTATGACCCAGCAGACACACTTCTCAGGATTTACCCTACCAGGTCAAGCACCATCTCCATGACAGAGGAAAGTTGAAAATACTGTTTTTGATCCATGATTAGTTGAATCTGTGAATGCACAGGACTGACTATAGAGTAAAAAGTTATCTGTGGATTTTTGACTGCTTGGGGCATCAGAACTCCAACTCCACTTTGTTTAAGGGTCAATTGTGTTTCAGCTCTAAATTACCACCTTAGCCAGACAAGTCTGTACAGTTACCAACCTGCACAACCTAACAGGGTCGACCTGAACAACATCAAATTTCTTCACTTAAAACACACACACACACACATATGATGAAAGCTATTAAAAAAGAAATCAAGAAGGATTAACTCTAAAGATACAAAGAATATATATATAAAATACAATATTTTAGAGATTCATCATCTTTAAGATGTCAAAAGTCAAAGATGGAAGTAGAAATGGGGACCGACTAGTAGATATATTTGCAAAATGCATAAACTTGCTTCCTCAGTAAAAATAACAAGAAAGTTCATATTTTCAGAGTATAGAGATATATGTCTGGGATTTGATTTGACCTTACTTAGAAGCAAATCTTAACCCAACAAACTAATCTTAATCTGCTACTCTTTCATGGATGCTGACCGAAGTTATAAGACTCTGGGTCAGAAACAAAGGACTGCTATGCCATTACTCATTACTCATGGGAGGCAACATGAACATAGCAGGCAGCATGAACATCAGCATATTTACATCTGTTCTGTCTGGCCCCAAGTCTTATGGGGCAACACTGCACACTGTGGCTGCACTGCAGTGGGGGAACACTAAGTTGGGCAATCTACTTTTTTTATGGCAGGTAGAAAGCAAGACTGGTCTTTGTCCTTGGGGAGAGTGTACCTCATTCTTCTAAGTTCCCAGCTATATGACAACCCTGAAAAAACGTCCAGGTTAAAGAATGGTCAAGTAATCAGTCTTGGCACACCCAGTAAGTCGTGTAAGAGTGAAAGAGTCCCACGGAAGACTGTCTTTTCCAACAACAGAATATTTAATATTAACATTCTATTTAAGAAAGGCTAAATGATAAAGAAATGGACATTTGCATAAAAACCTGGGATTTTTCTTTTTTTATTGTTATTAATAGGCTATGATCTAATTATGTACACATGTCTAAAGCAAAGCTCCTCAAGGTTATATATACTTAAAAGAAAAAATCAGAAGTGCAAGATATAGGAAATTATATCTAAATCTCTGCATAGGACACTTTAAAATGATAGTCATTGTTTATTTCTGATTTTAAAAGAAATATATTCTCATTGAAAAATGCATAAAATTATTTTTAAAACATTTAAAAGTCACTCATAATCCCACCCCTCAGAGATCACAACTACAGTTTTATTTGGGAATATTTCAGCCCACTCTATATTCTGCACATATTATTACACAGTTGCAATTGTATTTTAAGTTCAATTTTATATCCTACTTTCAATTGTAAGTTATGTTCCCAATTACACATGTAACAAGGTTAATATTAAATGACTTTATAGTATTTCATAACATAGATGCATCATAATATAATTACTCACTTTGCCTTGTTTCAATTGTTCACTGTTATAGACAACTTTGCAGAATATACAAATTGTAAAACATAAAGCTTTGCACAGAACAATATCCAGAAGAAAACTTAATTGTCTTCTAAAATCAGTACTCTGAACAGGAATGTGGACATTTAAATTTTCTTCTTTAGATATCCCATTTGCATTTCCAAAATCCAGAGACAATCTGATCATATAATTATTTCTGCTCTTATGCTTAACACTCCTCAATTCTTAAACTAGAACAATGTTTGGAAATAAATGTTTTGCTATGGTTGCCCACTATTTGTACTGTGTCAGTCCTAGACTACATACTTACAGACTTATTTTATAGAAAAGAAGCAGATAAATAAAGCTATTTATTAAGACATTCATTTGAAGATATCTATTTTATCGTATGGACTTATAATAATTATACATAACAGACATAATATTATAGACTTCTATCATCCAGTCAATATTATAGGCTTCTATACAGTAATAGAACCTAGCCCAAGTCATTAGTACATGTCCTTTTTCAGGCTATGACTACATTCTTTGCTGCATCTTCTTTCACAATGTATGTAATTTAGTTTTTCAGATTATTGTTTTATATCCCTGGTTCTGGCTCTTTCCTTTCATATCTACATCCTGGTTCCTGATTCTTTTCTTTGTTCTGTATCCCAGGAGTAACAAAAACCACTGAACAAAATGATATTGATAAATAATATGTCATTAGAAATTACTAAGTAGTTTTCCCCTAGAAAAATAGCATGGCTCTGAGCCCAGGATAAACTACACAAATTTTAAATATACAGCTCCCACGACAAGCCTTCTTTTAAATTCTCCACATTCCAAAGGAATAATGAGAAGAAAAAAAGGGGAGAGGCACCATGAATTTTAGAATATTATCTAAATTAGGTTTCCATAACTTTTTATCTTAAATTTTAAGACTATGAGCAAAATTAAAATATTGTGTAAAATGAAACCCATACACTATTTACCTGAAGTTACCAGTTGTCAATGTTTTGTCACACTTGCTTTTTCTCTCTCCTCTTAATGTTTTCTGAGTCACGTGAAAGTAAGTCCCAGAGTCTGGACACATCGTTCTTAATCCCTTTAGCATGCATCGCCCAAAACAAAGACATTCTTCTACTTCAATCAATAACAGTATCATACCCAAGGAATTTAATATGAATACAATGTTGTCTAATACTCCATCTATATTTAAATTTCTAACTTGCTCCAACTTTTTTATATTCTTCCCTATCCCTGACTCATCCTGGATCCAGTCACAGATCATATACTCCAATGGTCTGACATGTCTGTTTAGACTCCTGTACTTTAGTCAGTTTCCTTGAATTTTCTTCCTTTCATGAACGACATTTTTTAACAGTACAGGTGTGATGATTAAGTTTGTGTCAACTTAACTGGGCCACTCGATACCCAAATATATGGTTAAACATTAATTCTGGATGTGTCTGTGAGGGTATTTCTGGACAATAGTACCATTTGAATCAATAAACTGAGTAAAGCAGGTACCCTTCTCTAGTGTACGTGGGCATTGTCCAATCCACTGAGGACCTTCATGAATAGGAAAAAAACAAAGGCCAAGAAAGGTTGAAACCTCTCTGTCTGACTGTTGAGCTGAGACAGCAATCTTCACCTGCCCTCAGTATTCCAGGTTCTTAGGCCCTGAGACTTGAAGTGGAATCTACACCATCGGTTCTCTGGATTTCAGGCCTTCAAGCTACACCACCCACATTCCTGGGTCTTCAGCATGCAGATGGCAGGGGACTTCTTAGCCTCCACACTGGTGACAGCCAACCCCTTACACTAAATCATGTATATTATTTAATAATAATAAATATTATTTATTTAAATATATATTTATACTTATATAAATATATATATTTCCCTTTTGCTAAAGAACCTTGATTAATACATCAAGTAAATTGTCTTACAGAATTTATAGAATGTCTCATAATCTGAATTTGAGAAATAATGCTTTCTCTCACAATTAAACTTTTTGGTTAGGTTAAACATTTTGGAAAGAATGACACATAGTAGATGTTATCCAAGATTCCATTGTTAGAACTAGAGTTGTCTCCTTGTGCAAATAAATAATAAGCCAACATGAAAAACAGTATCTGTCTATATGATAGAGAGCAATCGCATTTTAAAATAAAGATTAGAAAGAGCACATGTCTTCTACCTGTCACCTTCTATTGTCAGTAGAAATCTAATGGTATAATGGCCTTAAGACTTTCTACTTGGCATAGAGAGTCAAAGAGCACAACCTACACATTAAAAATAAAAATGTCTTTATATCAAACTATTTGAACACTTCAGTGTTTATTTCTAAGGACTGGAATTACAGGGGACTTTCTCTATATTATTTTTTCAGTGTTTGAATGTTTATAACAAACAGATATGACCTCCGTTATACAAGCAAGGAAAAATATTCCAAAGATTTTTAAGTGAGAAAATATTTAAAGCAAAGACTTGGGGCCTCACATTTTCTTACAAGATCAGGTAGCATATGATTTCTACGGTCAGTTGTTCCATACTAAAACAATCACTGGGCAATATTAACCCTTGAGTTTTAATGATGGTAAATGTCTTCAGTTTTTCTACAAGACTTTAATGGATTGTCTTTTAAGTAAGTGTTCATATTTGGGGGGAAAATTACAAACATTACAGAACAAAGGAACTATCATTGATTGATCCTCTGATATAGAAGAGAACCTTCCAATGCAGTCTTTTCCCTTTGATATTTTTCCTGGTAAGCTTTTGTTTCAGATTCAAATACATTCTGAGTAGATGCAATTAACCTTAACAATATGTATAGCTTTACAGCACTGTACTGACTTTGAAGTAAGTAACCTTACTGTGTAATTGAACTAAGTTTCTTTTTTTCCTCTCATTTCTGCTATGCATCTACTGATTATTACAGGTATTATGTGTTTGGGAGCTTTCATCGCCCTGTTGATTTACTGTTTCACTGTTTCAGCTGCCAAAGGCTTTTGGAGAAATGGCTGCGCATGTTTTATGATACTGTATTTGAACAAAAATGATTACTCCCCAAGATTTGGCAGGCTGCAAATTCATATCATACTGAGGAGTAGAATCTAGTGAAGAACAGGGAAATTTATTCTAAGCAGGACCATAATCTCTACCCTCCTGCATAAACAGCAAGGTAAATTTGATATAATCAAACTGAAATATCTCTTCTTTCCATTCACTCCAATAATCTCTTCTGCCATACCTAGAACTCTGATTTTCAAACTGTAAGTGGTAACCCACTAATGGAAAATTTATTCTTAATGAATAAGAAGAGAAAATGTTAGGAATGTATCACATATAGCAAGGATTCCCACAGAAGCTTCGCTCTTACAAACTACTTCTCTATACAAAAAATTTTAAAGCTGTAAAAAATGTCACATTACAGTGTCTACAGTACCACTAGCCTATAGAAGTTCTATTTTCTTGATGTGAAAATATGACGACTGACAGGAACTTAGCTAGTTGCACTTCACTCCTCCCTCCAGCTCTACATCATGTTCAGGACCCAGGCTGTGGTGGATAGACTGGAGTTGGAGTTGGTTCTGAGACCTTGGGAAATCATTTTATCTCTCAAGATGCAGTTTCTTTATCTATAAAGTAACAATGTCTTTATCATGAAGACAAAATCTAACAAAGTATGTAATATGCTTAGCACAGGGTCTAGCACATGGTTGAATTCCAGACTTGAAAGTCCCAGTTATTGATTGTTATTTTGGTTTTAGTCTCTTAGTTTAACTATTTCAGATCACAACTAATTCATTTAGTGCTAGCAGAATATTGCAATGCTTCATAACATTTCTCATTTCAAAAATAAGCGAACTAGGGAGAGCTCTACTGATTAGTAGTGGAAACTGATACTCATTGAGATACCCACCCAGCACATTAAGCCATACTATTATCATAAAGTTAGAAATTCATTAAATAGTCTGTTAAATACTACATGTTATTTTTACAAACTTCCTGACTGCTTATGAGTCTTGCCTAGAGAATGGGTTAAATAGTCCCCTCATGAACAGCCATTGATATTGAGCCATCAAGAAGAGTACTCATCAGAACTGATCACAGGTTATTCTCTCCCTGTGTATTATGATTTCATAGCACTAAAAGGAACTTTGGCATTATTCAGTTCTCTATGTCCAGGGATGCTTTCATGCCATTTGGCATCTACAGGCAAAGCTTATTTTCTCAGTCACATAAGAAACAAAAAAGAAATCTCAAGCATTACAGTGAAGAAGAAATTGTAAATAGTAAAAGCAGTTCTTATTGGCTCTCGTAAGTTTTCGGAAACTTGCATTCTGTTTAAGACTATTTATGCAGTTAGTATGGATTCAAAAAAGGTGAGTCAATGAGTTGTTTTTGATCATCTTTCTCAGACATAAGAAATTATACTTCAGGGTTCAGAATATGCAGATAAAAAATTCCAGCCAAGATGGAGGTGTAGGGAGACACCCTGTGCCTCCTCGCACAACCAAAAGAACAACAAATTTAAAAACAAAAAACAATCAGAACTGACAGAAAATGGAACTGTATGGAAGTCCAACAACCAAGGAGTTAAAGAAGAAACATTCATCCAGACCCGTAGGAGGGGCGGAGACCAGAAGCTGGGGTGTAGAGGACTGGGGCGGACAAGGTGGTGGCTGGTGGACTGGGCAAGGCAGTGGCCGGTGGACTGGGCAGTCCCACAACTGAGAAGAGAGACAGACCACAGAACCAAGGGTTCCAGCTCAGGGAAATAAAGACTCAAAACCTCTGACTGAAAAAAACCTGTGAGGGTTCAGGCTGCAAGAGAAACTCCCAGTCTCACAAGAGAGTTCATTGGAGACACCCACAGGGTCCTAGAATGTACACAAAACCACCCACCCGGGAATCAGCACCAGAAGGGCCCAGTTTTCTTGTGGGTAGTGTCAGGAGTGACTAAAAGCCAGCAGAGAGCCGAACAAGTGGCATTATTCCCTTTCGGGCCCCTCCCCCACATACAGCACCACAATGCAGTGAAGTGGATTGCCCTGCCCTGGTGAATACCTATGGCTCCATCCCTTACTACATAACAGACATGCCAAGACAAAAAAAAAAAAATGGCCCAAATGAAAGAACAGATCAAAGCTCCAGAAAAAATACAACTAAGTGATGAAGAGATAGGCACATTTCAGATGCACATTTCAAAACACTGGTAATCAGGATGCTCACAGAAATGGTTGAGTATGGTTGCAAAATAGAGGAAAAAAGGAAGGCTATGAAAAGTGAAATAAAGGAAAATATACAGGGAACCAACAGTGACCAGAATGAAACCAGGACTTAAATCAATGATTTGGACCAGAAGGAAGAAATAAACAGTCAACCAGAACCAAATGAAAAGCCAGAATTCAAAAATATGGGGAGAGGCTTAGGAACCTCCAAGACAGCTTTAAATGTTACAATATCTGAATCATAGGGGTGCCAGAAGAAGAGGAAGAGCAAGAAATTGAAAACTTATTTGAAAAAATAGTGAAGGAGAACTTCCCTAATCCTAATCTGGCAAATGAAATAGACTTCCATGAAGACCAGGAAGCTCAGAGAGTCCCAAAGAAATTGGATCCAAGGAAGCATACACCAAGGCACATCATAATTACATTACCCAAGATTAAAGATAAGGAGAGAATCTTAAAGGCAGCAAGACAAAAGGAGATCTTTACCTACAGTGGAGGTCCCATAAGACTCTCAGCTCATTTCTCTAAAGAAACCTTACAGGCAAGATGGGGCTGGAAAGAAGTATTCAAAGTCATGAAAGGCAGGGACCTACATCCAAAGCTATTCTATCCAGCAAAGCTTTCGTTTAGAATGGAGGGGCAAATAAAGTGCTTCCCAGATAAGGTCCAGTTAAAGGAGTTTATCATCACCAAGCCCTTATTATATGAAATGTTAAAGGAACTTATCTAAGAAAAAGAAGATAAAAAATATGAACAGCATAATGACAACAAACTCACAACTATTAACAATCTAACCTAAAAAAAAAAAAAAACAAACAAGCTAAGCAAACAACTAGAACAGGAACAGAATCACAGAAATGGAGATCACATGGAGGGTTATCAGCAGGGGGAGTGGGAGAGGGAGAGAGAAGGAAAAGGTACAAGGAATAGGTAACATAATTGGTAGGTAGAAAATAGACAGGGGGAGGTTAAGAATAGTATAGGAAATGGAGAAGCCAAAGAACTTATATGTATGACCCATGGATATGAACTGTAGGGGAGGAATGCAGGTGGGAGGTGGTGTGCAGGGCAGAGGGGAATAAAGGGAGGGAAATAGGACAACTGTAATAGCATAATCAATAAAATATATTTAAAAAAAGAATATGCATATCAATTATTAAAGTGACATTTATAAAAATTGGAGTAATACTATAACTTAATCACTATGTTATCATATATCCCACATTCTACCCCAATTTATATTTACAAAATGTTTAATACTAATGTACCACAGTGCTATTTGAGCAGAAAAGAAAGAAAAATCAGGGATTGGCCATTAATGAGTGGTCTTACTAAGCCATCCTTTGAGATAGGCCAGTAAGCTAGGATAAATGGAATGGAGAAACTGAGACAAATAGATGAACAAACTGGCTGAGCAATTTACAGTCAGATTCAGAAGATCACCTCCCTACAGATAATATCTAGGCCTCAGTTGTATTTCAGCTCCAGGTCCAGAAAAGCAGAAAAAGCAGATGGGTGACGCCAGAACCCAACTGCAATGACTGAAGACCCCCTGCCGTGGCACTGACCAATCAGTAGAAACCACGGCCCTGAAAAAGCACACCTGGAAAACTGACGAATATTCTGCTGAAACCCTTCCATGAGACCTCCCTTAAGATTCCCACCTGCAAGAGAGAGTTAAAGGCCCTAAGAAAATGGACCCAGCTCTTGCTTTCCCTCTGGGGAACAGCCTACACCATTCCCTTCCCCCTCTTCTTCCCTCTCTTCTTCCCCCACAGGCACAACATCTCCTAAACTCTAAGGGTCCCCATAAGACTTGCAACCAAGGGAGCAATGAGCAGCAGCAGCTCATCCCAGGCTAATCCCCTGAAACTGTTCTTAAGGCCCCCTTTTCTCTGACTTCCCAGTGAGTTAGGCAGCTCAGTCTGGGCTCTCTCTTCTTGCTTCTTCTATCCTAGGCCCTTGTTTCACTGTGCCCAGCTTCAATAAACATACCCTCATAATCATGTGGACTCATGCTCTGAAATCTTTCCTGCACAAAGTCAAAAACCCACATACTACCTGCTGGCCCTAGGCAGATTCCCTCAAGGCCAGGTCCCTGTAATCCCCCTTCATGCTTTGAGAGTTTGAGGATGAAGGGAAGGAAAATAATTGGTTACCAGGATTATTTCCTTCCCAGTAGCACAATGAGCTATGGAAAGTACTGATGTTAGAGTAAGAAAGCTAGGGGCTTCCAGCCAAGATGGAGGCATAGGTAGCTGCACTGTGCCTCCTCACACAACCAAGATAGGGACAACAACAATATAGAAACAAAATAACAACCAGAACTGACAGAAAATTGAAGTGTATGGAAGTCGGTCACCCAAAGAGCTAAAGTTAGACACATTCATCCAGACTGGTAGGAGGGGCGGAGTCAGGCTGGGAGGGACATGGAGCAGAGAGCAGAGAAACTGGGGCGGTACGCAAGACCACAGCGGGTAGACCCTGGGCACACAAGTGGCGGTGGCAGGCAGATCCCGGCTGGGGGTTGGCAACCGGCAGACCCAGCGATGTGGCCATTGTGAAGCAAGACACTGTGCCCAACTCAGGATTCCAGCGCCGGGAAGTAGAGCTTTGGGTCACTGACTGAAGAGGAAGGTCCCGCTGGGTGCACAGGCCCACCCACATGGGAATTGGCTCCAGAGGGGCCCAGTTGGCTCGCAGAAAGCGGTGGAGGGGTTTGGGGTCCTACAGAGTGGAGCAAGTGCCATTGTTCCTTCCCAGGCCCCACCGCCACATACAGCCTCACAACCCAGCAACTGGGGTGCCCCACCCTGATGAATACCTAAGGCCCTGCCCCTCACTACAGGTGCTGGACAAGACCAAAAAAAAATAGCAAACAGATGGCTCAAACAGAGCCATCAGAGAACTGAAAGCCCAGAACTCATTCTTTAAGCAACCAAGAGATAGCCAACCTATCAGATGCACAGTTCAAAGCACTGGTGATCAGGAAGCTCACAGAATTGCTTGATTTTGGTCACAAACTAGATGAAAAAATGAAGGCTACAATAAGTGAAATGAAGAAAAAT
>CM052548.1:39980455-40034145 GCA_028533065.1 Trachops cirrhosus
AGCTTCTGCATGGCTAAAGAAAACAGTATTAAAATAAAAAGAGAACCAACTGTATGGGAAAACTTATTTGCCAATGATACCTCAGACAAGGGTTTAATCTCTAAGATATAAAAAGAACTTACATGACTCCACTCAAAGAAGACAAGCAAATTAAAAAATTGGCAAAGGACTTGAATAGACATTTCTCCAAGGAGGACACACAGAGGATCCAGAAACACATGAAAAGATGCTCAATATCCCTAGTTATCAAAGAGATGCAAATTAAAACCACAATGAGATACCACTTCACACCAGTCAGAATGGCCATCATAAATAAAATAACAGACAACCAGTGTTGGAGAGGTTTTGGAGAAAAAGGGACCCTAGTACACTGTTGGTGGGATTGCAGATTGGTACAACCACTATGGAAAACAGTATGGAACTTCCTCAGAAAACTAAAGATGGATCTGCCTTTTGATCCAGCAATTCCACTGCTGGGACTATATCCTAAGAACCCTGAAACACCACTCCAAAAGAACCTATGAACCCCAATGTTCATAGCAGCACAATTTACAATAGCTAAGTGCTGGAAGCAACCTAGGTGCCCATCAGTAAATGAATGGATCAAGAAACTATGGTACATTTACACAATGGAATACTATGCAGCAGAAAGAAAGAATGAGCTCATACCCTTTGCAACAGCATGGATGGAGCTGGAAAGCATGATGCTAAGTGAAATAAGCCAGGCAGTGAAAGAAAATACCCTATGATCTCACCTTTAACATGAACCTAAACAACAAAACAAAGAAACAAACAAAATATAGCCAAAGACACTAAAGTAGAGGATAGGTTGACAGTGACCAGAGGGGAGAGGGGAAGGAATTTCAGGGGAATTTCAGGGGAGAAGGGAAGGGTTTACAGGAACAAATATAAAGGACACGTGGACAAAAACTAGGGTGGTTGCAAATGGGAGGGAGGCGGGGAGGGATGGGTGGGTGGGCTGAAATGGCAGTAAAGGATAGAACCTATACTGATTAATGACCAAAATGAAAAAAATGTCTGAAAAAAAAAGAAAAGAAAGGGACTGAAATCTGAGAGATAAATTAAGGGTCTAGCTATTATAATCTAGGTAAGAAATATAGGTCTGAACTAAGGGAAATAGAAAGCAGGAAGCAAAATCAAGACATTCCAAGTGAAAGGTTAGCATGATTAGATTTAAAACAACAACAACTAAATGCCAAGGAGGTTTGAGCACTAGAAGCCCAGGGAGAAGAGGAAATAATTTTTACAGTACATTGACCCAAGTTTGCCACATTATAGACACATGATCAAGGCCAAGTCTCTTAATTTCTCAGAGGCCCAGTTTCCAAAACTGTGTGATGTGGAATGAAGTTACATTACTTACTTTGTTGGGTATTTTGAGGAATAAAGACGTAATCCATATTAGTGGTTCTTAGGTAGAGTTGATTTTGTCTCCAGCAGACATTTGGCAATGCCTGCAAGCATTTTCTATTGTGAAGCCTAGAAATGGGTGGGGGTCAGGCTACTGGCATCTAGTGGGTAGAGGCCAGGGGTGCTGCAAAACATCTACAACACAGAGGACAGCTTCCACAACTGAGAATCATCCTGCCCCAAAACATCAGAGGTGCTGAAGTTGAAAAATCCTGATCAGCATATAATATGCCTAGATTAGAGCCCCAGTAATTTAATGGCACTGTTTTTATGGTGACTTTAAGGTTTTAGCTCTGTGATTGGATAGATGGCAGAACCATTAACCATTAACCAGGAGAAGGGTCAGATTTTGAAGGAAGGTGAAAGAGTTTGATTTGGAAACTGTTGGTTTAGAGGTGCTATTGGGTGAGAAATGTAAAAAAAAAAAAGTGGATCTGGTGTTCTTCTGGAGGACATCTTCAAAACCTTTACTGGTGGGAAAATACCACTGGAAGTTTTGTTTCAGAGGAGAATGCAATTGTTTTGGTGATTGAATTAAATTCAAAGTATGAGTGTGGGAAATCCCAAACTAGGGGGAAACCGATTATATTAAAGGAGCTAGAAATAGTACTACTGACTTCAGGAATACTTAGTTGACCATATTTATTTTGTAACTCACCAAAGTTTCAAACATGAAGAAGAAATAGAGAATAATTGGCAAAATCTGAATTGCTTATTCTGCTCACTTCTCATTTCACTACATTCTCAAAGTATCAAAAAATGTAAATGTGATTTATTATTGCAATAGACATCTACATGTTCCTTTAGGCTGCTGGAGAGTGAGTTATATCACCCATTCTCTCACTTGATTTGTGCATTGGTATGAGAACATGGCCTGGCCTTTTACAGGGTTGTCCTGGGGTGTATTTCTACACAGCAGTGGTTGGTAAAAAGAAGCAGGATGAGTGGGGATTGTTCTGGATTTCCATCCCTGTTTGCACCAGAGTACTTTAATCAGCATCTCCTCTATACACTGGACTGCTGCCTGATTTTGTTTGAGCTTCCATGGCTTCAGAACTTTGAAGAACCACTCTACTAGACTATTACCTATATATTCTATGGAATATGGTAGACACCTGCAGTCTAGTGAGATTGTTAAATTGCCTGAAATTTGGCCAATTAGAGATTTGTTTAGGTGTAGGGGTGTCCAATCCATGGCCCAGGATGGCTATGAATTTGGCCCAACACAAAATCATAAATTTACATAAAACCTTTTTTTTTTTGCTCATCAGTTTTCATTAGTGTTTGTGTACTTAATGTATGGCCCAAGGCAAGTCTTCTTCCTCCGGTGTGGCACAGACACCAAAAGGTTGGATACCCCTGATAAGGAATGGTTTTCTTTTAAAATATAACTGCCTCTAGGAAATAATCATTTATTCATTCCTTTAGGTAAAGGAGTTTAATCTAAGAAAAAAACATCTTGGTTGAAAAAGAGGGAAGCAAAATGGAAAGGAAAGGATTAAAAAAGATATGTAAAGGAAAATGCAAAATGAGATATTTATGGAAAATGGCAATTCAGGACTATAATGGACAATTTTAGCTAGCCCAGTAAGCTAAGATAAAATTAAATCAAAAAGAATATTTACCATCGTGGTCTGAAATTAACATATCCAAGTGTGTTTTATTTTCCAAGGAAGTAAATGGAAATATATACCTGAGTTGTAAATTAGTTGCCTTAGATTACTCTTTCATTAGTATTAAATATGTGTAGATAAAGATCCATAGACTCAGCTTTTTCTTGTCATTAAGTATGTCAATGCAAAACGTTTCTGAAAATTCTAAAAGTCAAGCTTCCTTAAATTTGATTTTGTAGAGAAAAGTTAGATTAATCCAATAGATTAAGGAAAGCAGGTATTTTAAAGTTCTTTTTTTCTCTTCTGACAAAGGAATAATGAAAACTCTCTTAATTCTTGGCATCGTCTCATTTTAAGTGTGTGTGTCTGCATATTTATATCTTGATAATTTCATATTCTTTAGAAATTCTTGAAATTTATATCATAAAATAAGGGAATGCTACAATTATAGTCACCTTAAGTTCATGCAATAAATATTTAGTGAATGATAAGCATATACCACTCAATTCTGTCAGACCTTGAAGTCAAAGGTGGGAACAGACAGAACCTTGCTATTCTATATTCATGTTTAAGTTCCTCTAACTACCTCATTTAGACATGGGAAAACAGAAACTTAGAAAAGTCAAGTGACTTACCAACATTGTATAATAAATTAGTGGCATAACCAGAACTTGAATTTAGGTCTTCTGAGTCCAAGTCTAACTTTTTACGCATTTTGGAAGATGATTTTGACAAATACATCTTTTGACAAAATTCAATTTTCTTGTACTATAAGTTTCCCAGTGAGCAGCTGTGTGTTATTCTCCAAAACAGTGTGTCAAAGTTTCTAAACCTATCAGAATCAACATTAATAAAAGCCTTAACACTCCAATGCTCATCTCTATAATTATATGATCAAGTAATCTATACAACAACAGTGCTTTATAGGATTTGTCAATTTTCATAAATAGCAAACACTAATTTTGTTTAGAATTTCTTTTCTTTGATAGTGTTAAAATAATGAGCTTTACAATGTGACACAAAGAATTCTACTTAAGAATGGAAAGATGTACATTTATTTCCTTTATTTTTCTGATAACATTGTGTACTGTCACTTGGGGACATGGGGATTGAAATGTGCTTTCAATGTTATTTTCTATCCTCTGGAAGATGACTGAATTTCTTTGTAAATTCACATTTGAGGGATAGAGAGTTGCTTCCATCTCTGGGTTCTAGCATCTCTGAGTTGCTGTCATAAGACCTCTGCTGGCTGGAGGGATTAAAGAAACTTTCCTTAATGTTGAAAAAACTTCTGAAGATTCTGTCAAATTCCCCTGAATGGTTTCTTTAGCTGTGATAAATGAATTGAACAGAAACTCTCCAATGGTGCTGCCCATTTTTTTCCCAACCACTGTGCCTTTTCCAAAAGTGCTCCCTCTTAGGGAACTCCTAATTGTTCTGATGTTTTAACTCTAAGCCAACTCTTCTGTGAGCATTCACAGTCTTTTCTAAATATTACCAGGGATATAAGAGAATATGTGGTGCAGGGGAAAAGGTAGAAGAGCTGACCTTGAGACCTAGAAGGACCATTTAAGATTTTCTGACCTCAAGCAATCACTGAAACTCTCTTGAGCTTTGGTTGTTTCATTTGTATGATGGAAATATTAATCATAACACCCCCTGTCCTATCTACCTTTATGGGTCTGTGAACACCAAATGATATAGCATATGTGAAAGTCTTTCATAAACTACACTTGATGCCATATAAATGGAAGATCTCTATATGTGTTTTCTAATAATACTTAAATGTGTACTTAAAGAGTTCTTAACTTCAGTCCCTGCAGCTCTTGGCTTTCAATTGCTAAAACATTACAGAGTTATATCCTTACTGTGTTTTATTTTGAAATCCATTTTGGAATAGGGAAAAAAAGCAGTATATTATGCTCTACCTACCAACATATAAAGAAACAGAAACTTGCACAGGAGTAGTCTCCAGTGAAGCTGGAACTCTTTGGGTGTAACTGGAAGGCAGTGAGCACTCCATGGACATTTTGTGAGACATCCATAATGTCTTTTAGAAGCTGAAAAGAGTTTCATTTCTATGGCTAAAATCTAGGGTTCTACTTGACTGGACTTGGGGAAGAAGTCATATTAGAAATTCCCATGGCCTTTAAATGCTTCCAGGAGTGTGTTAGGGCTGGAATTCCCCACAGACATACCCCACAGATTGGAGTTCAAGACTCTCCTTAGGAGTCCTCAGCAGCCCACCAACTATATGGCTATTTTTCTTGAGGTATGAGTAAGACAATCCCTGAAAATGGTTAAGATAAAGAAATTACATGCGGTCTGAGGAAAGGGATTGATTCCTATATTATCTACCAGGGTTTTCTATTCAAACCTCAGGGTGTCATATAGCCCTAGGTTTAGATCTTGACTCCAGCACTTACTACTGAGAAGCCTTGGGTGAAATACTGAACATTTCAGGGGCACAGTCTTCAACTCGAAAATAGAAATAAGAATCATAAAACCTATTGAATAGTGTTGTTGTATACATTAAAAACAAAGTGCTTAGTATCATATATCCAACATGTATAATCAATAAATGTAGTTATCATTATTATATAAACTCAAAAAATAAATTGAACAGAGCAAAATACTTGAAGAAGAACTTTACACAAAAAAGATATTCAGGTGGCTAATAAATATATAAAAAGGAGCCCCACTTCATTTGTCATTGGAGAAATGCAAATTAAAATTACAATGAGCTATTTTACACACTTAACATAATGTATAAAATGAAAGAGAAAAAAACTACTGTGACAAGGATGTGAAACAACGAAATTTCTGTGTTCTGTTCGTGGGCTTGTGAAGTAGTATAACCTTTTTGGGAAGTTGGCATAATCTTCCAAAGCTGAATATTTTCACATCCAGCCAATCCACTGTAAATGTTTATTTTACCAAGTCGTGTGCAATAATGTTTATATCAGCAATAATTCATACGAGTATAAAACTAGAAACTACTCACAACCTATCAACAATAGATGAATAAATTGTGGTATACCCTACAATGTGATACTATATATGAGGAGATCTACATTTGTTATTCTCTAAGTATTAGTTGGCCATTGTCTTACTTCCTCAGGCTATTTGCAGGCATTATTGTACTTCTAGATAAACCCCCTCACTCATGTAACTTATATTAGTCAAACTACAGGTTCATCCAAAATAGCAAAGACTCAAAGTGACTGTGGTTTAAGCAGCTTAGAAATTTTATCTTAGGTACCTGTCCTGGCATATGCAGGCCAGAGCTAGTATAGTGACTCTACAATGTCCAGGGTTCAAGATTCCATATATTACCCTGACTTCTCTAGGGTGTGTCCCTGTCTATACCTAATTTGTAAATAATCTAGACAACAAGGAGGGAGAAAAGAAAACTGAAAGACAAGTCCATTTCCTTTAAGTGCACAACCTAAAGATTGCACTGATCACTTTTTATCACATTTCACTTTCCTAAACTTACATATCCAAACTTACTTACAAGAAAGGCCAAAAAATAACATCTTGAATTAGTCATTCAAAACATATTCATGAATACCAGGCACTGTTCCGAGAACTGAGGCTATAGTAGTGAATAAACCCATAAAAAAGCCCTGCTTTCATTCTAGATGGGCAACCAACAAAGTATATAAGTAAAATATATAGTGTGTTAGATTTTGCCAAGTACTGTGGTAGTCAGATTTCATGATGGCCTCTAGTGATTCTTGCTTCCTATCCCAAATTTGGGGTACAGTGTAAAGTAGCATAAATAAGTAATATAGACTTTAGTATGTGGAAGTGTGGTGCAGTCTAACAGAAGTAGAAATATGGGCTTGGCTTTAGAACTGATCAGAGGGCAGAAGCTGAAAGGACTTTGAGGACAACATTAGCAGAAGTTTAAAGATATTAAATAGACTTATTTAATATCTTTAGTAGATATTAATGGGTTAGTAGAAACCCATTAGCCTTTCAGGAGGCTGCCCATGAAAGATTAGAAAAAATGTTATGAGGAAATGAAGAATAAGGGATCTATGTTATGTAGCCATAGATACCTTAGCAGCACTACCTGTGGTAATGTAGGAATAGGAAGTGTACCCACTATACAAAATAATATTGAATGTAAACTGTAATTGAAAAACAAATTTTTTAAAAAAGTAAAATTTTTTAAAAATTACACAAAGAATGAAATAAAATACATCTTGAAGAATGAAAAAAAAAAAGAAACAAAATATACCGAATGAACTGAGATAACTAAAGGGATTTCCACACAGAATGTTGAAGACCCTGCCTAATTTATGCTCACTGCTTATAGTAAAATGTGAAAGAAGAGAGATAACCTAAATGAAAAATTACCTTTTATAACAGAGCCAGGTCTTGCTGGTTTTGGAAATTTCCATCTCCCTAACTGACAAACTATGCTAAAATGAAGGAGTGGCTCCTGGAAGATATCAAGTCAGAGCACCATCATGTCAGAGAATGCCTGATCGAAAGAGGAAGCTGAGAAAATGGCTGTTAATCCCATTGTTAAGACATCAGAATGATCTAAGGTAATAAATATCTCAGGAAATCATTTGGTCAAAGAATAAAATTTTCAGAGGCTAAAGAGTGTTGTCATTCAACAGTATCAGCAGAAGCCCAAAGCAGACAAAAGTCCAGGTGTGTTTTTGTTCAATAGAAAAACTCAAATAAGATTCATAAAAAAAAAAAAAATCCCTCAGCCCTTAAGAGAATTGTATTTGCAGAAACACCACCAGTTTGGAATAAAAGAGATAGATACATTACCAAACAAACAGAAGTCTTGTGCTGACAGAAATGGGGACAGGAGAACTGTACAACTACACACACAGGCTACCTCTCATGAAAAAGGAAAGATGACTCAAAGGACAGAATTTAAAGTCTAGAGTGCTAACCAAATGCCACAAAGAATTATTCCCATAGTTGAGCACTAATAAAGGAAGTGCCAATCTGTCACTTGCTGAATTTCAGAATTGCTATATCCAATGATAGCTATGTGCCTCCCATTTTTCCCCTTTGAATAGAGTATTGGTTATTCTAAGCATATCTTACCATGTTATTTTGGATGTATTAGGGGAACTACAGGTGAGAAGCCTCAGTGATGCCCTATAGGATGAGGCTCATAGAGCCTTGGGAGGAGGTTAGTATATCTGCATGGGGGAGAGATAAGAATCTTTGAGGACCAAGAGGTCTCCAGTGATTGTTTAGAATAGACTGAGGAAGGTTCTCAAGATGGTGTTGTAAGTAAATGTGGTACTTGCCTCCTCCTGTTAGGTAGGATAGGTAGTAAACTAAGGCAGGGAGGAGGAGGGAGACATGTCTCACCCATTTACTCGGCAGTCCTGAGCCTGGTCTGATAAGATTGCTGAGTGTTCCAAACATCACAAGCAAGGATAGTGCAGGAGGAGGGGAGTCCTTGAGACTCTGTGCTGGGAAAGGGAGCCTCTGTACCAATTTCACTAAGACTGAGAGCCTTTACTAGGTGACAGAGATTTTGCAGCTGTACATTATTCCTAAGGTTTAGAAGGGAAAGGAAGAGGGGTACCTAGAAACTGACTAAAGTATATAACCCCTGAACCTCAATAGTAGGTGCACTCAGATTAGCTGAGTGCCCACCTGTAGCCTTGGCTCAAATGTATAGAACAAACTTACTAAGAACTTTACTTCCTCTATACATGGGGCATTCAGACTAGCCAGGTGCCTGCCTGCAGCTGTGTGCTATGTGTTTGATAAATAAACTTGCTATCTCATTCTACTATATGCATTTGTCTGTCACTTGAATTCATCTCTTTTGAGCAAGGCAAAAACTGAGAAACAAGCTTGGGGGTCCCTGACTATAATGAGAGATATATAGGAATATAATGAGCAAAATACACTAAAAAACAAAATAGAAACAGATGTATAGATACAGAGAATAGACTGACAGCTGTCAGAGGGGAGGCAGGTTGGGGGGACTGAGTTTAAAAGGTGAAGGAATTAAGTAGTACAAATTGGTAGTTGCAGAATAATCACATAGATTCAGGCTACAGCATGGAGAAATGGCCAATGATGTTGAGATAATGAGTTATGGGGCCAGGTGAGAGCTTGGGCAGCTGGGGACCACTCTGCTAGAGTACATAGTTTTCTGGTCAATTTGTTGTATATCTGAAACTGGTACAAAATGACATTGAATGCAAACTGTGGTTGAAAAAATAAAAAAAAAAAACATAAGCAGCCTCTGGCCTCAGCATGCTCCAACCTCCTGCTAAGTGGCCCCAGGCCTGGCACTAGTGGCAGCTGTCCTTGATTTACCACTTGGCCTCTCCTGGGCACTGTCAAGCCCAGCACAAGGAGCAGCCATCTGCAGATCTCTTTGTAGCTCACGCCAGGCACTAGAGCCCCACTGAAGTAAGTCCTGTTCTGTGGAGTTGGCCCCTACAAAACTGAACCTCCATGGCAGTCATAGCCAGTCCTTGCAGCTAATCCTCCTGGGGGAAAATCCCTCCCATTGTTATACTAACAGCAATCAAGGCTCAAATGGGTAATCAGAGAGGCATTGCCACTGGGCCCTACAGTACACCTACTACATTAAGCCACTCTGCCAAGCCTAGGAAACATAGTAGTTCTATCTAATACATAGAAACAAACACAGGGAAGCTGACAAAAGGAGAAGACAAAGAAACATGTCCCAAATAAGACAGCAGAAACAAATTCCAGGAAAAAGAACTAAACAATATGGACAAAAGCAACCTACCAGATACAAAGTTCAAAACACTGGTTATAAGGATGCTCAATCAATTTAGGGGAAGAGTAGAAAAAGTTGGTAAGAACTTCAACAAAGTGATATGAAACAATTGCAAACCACCTAAGTGTACAACACTTAGTGCTGGTGCTTAAATCTCTTCAGAATAGTCATCCTGATTTAAAAGTTTGTTTCAAAATTTGCAAGCATCAAGTATCAATCAAAACTGAAGATGAAACACTAAATGTCAAATTCTCATTCTTTAGGTGTACTTCCTTTTTAGAGTTTTCAGTTCTCTGCTACTCCTACCATACTGTTTCATTCAAATTTCTTACACACTAACTTCATTTGTATTATTGAAATAAAATTATTGAAATAAAATAAAATTGAAATAAAAATATATATACACATATATGTGTATATATACATAACAAAAATAGAAAACATAAAAAAGGTAGTCAGAAATGAAGAGTACATTAACCAAAATAAAGAATACATTACAAGAAATCAAGAGTTGAGTAGAAAAGTAGAGGATTAAGTCAGAAATTTGGAAGATAAGAAAGCAGAAAATAACCAATCAGTACAGCAAAAATAAACAAGAATCAAAAAAAATTTCAGATAGTATCAGGAGAAACTCTGGGACAACTTTAAGTGTACTAACATTCACATGAAAGGGTGACAGATGGAGAAGGAGAGCAAGGATTGAAAACCTATTTGAAAAAATAATTATGGAAAACATCCCTAACCTGGTGAAGGAAATACATATAGAAGTCCAGGAAGCATAGAGAGTCCAAACAAGATTAATGCAGAGGCCAAGGACACATAATTAAATGCCAAAGGTTAAAGACAAAGAGATAATTTTCAAAGCAGCAAGGGAAAAGTAGTTATCTACAAGAGATTTCCTGTAAGACTATCAGCTGATTTCTCAACAGAAACTTTGCAGGCCAGAAGGGAGTGGCAAGAATATTTAAAATGATGATAAGTAAGGAAATAGCACCAAGATGACTTTACCCAGCAAAACTTATTGTTTAGAATCAGAAGACAGATAAAGACCTTCCCTGACAAGAAGCTAAAAGAGTTCATCACCACCAAACCAGTATTACAAGAAATATTAAAGGGTCTTCTTGCCAATGATACCTCAGACAAGGGTTTAATCTCCAAAATATATAAAGAACTTACACGACTCCACTCAAAGAAGACAAGCAACCCAATCAAAAAATGGGCAAAGGACTTAAACAGACACTTCGCCAAGGAGGATATACAGAGGATCCTGAGGCACATGAAAAGATGCTCAATATCACTAGCTATCAGAGAGATGCAAATTAAAACCACAATGAGATACCACTTCACACCAGTCAGAATGGCCATCATAAACAAAACAACAAACAACTGTTGGAGAGGTTGTGGAGAAAAAGGGACCCTAGAACACTGTTGGTGGGATTGCAGATTGGTACAACCACTATGGAAAATAGTATGGAACTTCCTCAGAAAACTAAAAATGGAACTGCCTTTTGACCCAGCAATTCCACTGCTGGGACTATATCCTAAGAACCCTGAAACACCACTCCAAAAGAACCTATGCACTCCAATGTTCATAGCAGCACAATTTACAATAGCTAAGTGCTGGAAGCAACCTAGGTGCCCATCAGTAAATGAATGGATCAAGAAACTATGGTACATTTACACAATGGAATTCTATGCAGCAGAAAGAAAGAAGGAGCTCATGCCATTTGCAACAGCATGGATGGCGATGGAAAGCATGATGCTAAGTGAAATAAGCCAGGCAGTGAAAGACAAATACCCTATGATCTCGCTTTTAACAGGAACCTAAACAACAAAACAAAGAAACAAGTAAAATATAACAAAAGACACTGAAATAGAGAATAGGTAGTCAGTGAACAGAGGGGAGAGGGGAGGGAATTTCAGGGGAGAAGGGAAGGGTTTACAGGAACAAATATAGAGGACACATGGACAAAACTAGGAGGGTTGGAAAGGGGAGGGAGGAGGGGAGGAATGGGTGGGTAGGCTGGAATGGGAATAAAGGATAGAAACTGTACTGAAAAACTAAAATAAAAAAATTTAAAAAAATAAAGGGTCTTCTTTAAGAAGAAGATAGAAAAAGATCAAAACTATGAATAATAAAATGGCAATAAATACATATCTATCAGCAATTACTTTAAATGCAAATGTATTAAATTCTCCAATCAAAAGACAGATGGAGGCTGAGTGGATGACAAAAAAATAACCTTATATATGCTGTGTAGAAGAGACTCCCTTCATATTGAAAGACACACACAGACTAAAACCAAAGGAATGGAACAAGGTATTTCACAAAAGTGGAAACAAACAAACAAAAGCTGGGGTAGCAATACTTATTACAGACAAAATAGACTTTTAAAAAAAGGCTATGTGACAAGAGTCAAAGAAGGACCTCATGATTCCACTTCTGGGCATTTATCTGAAAAATCCCTAAACACAAAATTGAAAGACATGTGTCAATATGTTCATTGTAGCATTATTTATATAGCCAAGTTATGGAAGCAACCTAGGTGTCCATCAATAGATGAATGGAGAAAGAAGAAGGTGCACAATATATACAATGGAATATGATTCAGCCATAAAAATGAATAAAATCTTGCCATCTGCAACAGTGTCGATGGACTTAGAGGGTTTTGTGCTGAGCAAAATAAGTCAGACAGAGGAAGACAAATGCCATGATTACACTTATGTGTGGAATCTAAAAACAAAACAAAACAAAATAAACATACAAGCAGAACAGAAACAAATTCACAGATACAGAGAACATTTTGATGGTTGCCAGATAGGAGTGGATTTGGAGGGTGGGTGTTACAGAATAGTTACAAGGATGCAAAGCACAGCATAGAGAATGTAGTCAATATAAGTATGTATGGTATCAGGTGAGTTATTGGGGTGATCATTTAATAATAATAATAATAAGTTATGTAATATCTAATCATTGGGGTGCACACTTGAAACTAATATAATATTGTATATCTACTTTAATTTTAAAATAAAAAATTATTTAAAGCCCATAAAAGGATAGATGAGGAGAGCAAGATTAGACACAGGGAAGCAAGTTGAGAGTCTGTTGCAATAATCCAGATGAGAAATAATGGTGTCTTGGACAGCACGACACAGGTAGAAGGAGTGAGAAACAGCTAGATTCCTGATATGTTTTAAAAGTATAATGGACAGGATTTTGAAAGTAGGATAAATAAGAACTGACTGGATAAGAGTTACAGAGTCAAGCATATTATCATCAAGGTTTTTGATGTCAATAACTTGAAGGATTGAGGTGCCATCAACAGACTTGGGGAAGACATGAAAGAGGGATTTCTGCCTGCGGTGTTGAGGAGGGGGCATTGTCATAAGCTCACTTTTGGACATGTTAAGTTTTAAAAGCGTACCAGACGCCCAAGTTTTTGTCTTTACCCAAGACACTAGAGTACGTTTTTGAAGTACAAGCGTGAGTTCAGGGAAGATGTCCAGACTGAAGGTATAAATTTGAAACTCATCAACACAGAGTGTATTTAAAGCCAAGTGATCAGATGAGATTACCTAGAAAATAAATTTAGATACAAAAGAGTTTGGGTGTCCCTGTTCCAAACTTTAAATTATTGAATCAATTTTATCACTATAGTAGAGGAGAAGAAAAGATATTGAAAGACAACTAAAATTCTTTCCCTGCTCACTCCAGGTCTAGGCTGAGGCCAGTCAGTCAGTAAGAACGCATGGGTATTAAAGCATGGACATTAGCAAACCAGGCCAATGTTCTAAGGGGTTAATGCTGAGAGTGTAAGAACAAACAGACTCATCCAAACCTTCAAATCTCAAGTCCAGTCAGGAACTAGATTGGTCCTAGGTAAGGTAGAAAAGTTGTTGACTAGCAGCTGATAATCCAGCTCTCTATATTCTAGCTCAATGGATCTCAATGTTGTCTATACTTCATAGTCACTTTGAGAGCTTTAGAATCACTGAGGCTTAGGTCCCACCCAAGGATTCTGATTTAATAGGTCTGGGGTGCAGCCTAGACACTGGGAGTTTTAAATGCTTACCAGGGATTCCACTGTCCAGACAAGGTTGAGAATCAGCACTGTAGATGCAAAACACTACAATTAATGTATTCATTAACACCTTTAGGAGCAGCTCCACTTTGTGTCCAGAAGACTTTAGTGATGCAGACTCTGGCCAGCAGGGTCTGTGTGTTGTGGCTGCGACAAACGAATTCACACAGACTACAGAAGTCCTGTGGAGAAAAAGGGACAGCTTGGCCACTTTCTAAGTGAGAGAGGGCCCCCACCCCTGTCTAAACAAGCTTTTATTGCTTTTCTGGGTACATTACATCAAGGATGGTCCTCATTTACTATGCACAGGTTCACTTTGGGTGATTACTGCTTACAAATAACAAGGGAAAGAATGTTGATAATTACTTCAAAGAGAAGGATATTGCAGATCAAGGGGAAAAGTAGTTGAACTGGTTATACTCCATACTTGGGAGGTTTATCACAGATTTTAAAAGTTTACTTTAAAGATATGCAGTAAACATTTACTGCCTCGATTCAGAGTGAGGAAGTTTTAGCAAAAAGCAAGCCTCAAAGCAGCCTAGGTACAATGCAGTCCTGATTCCCCATGGGAGAACCAATCTGTGGGCTCTGTTCCTGTATGCCAGCTTGCTCCCTGCTGGTTTTCTGAGTCAGAGGCTGGGCTACATTCACCATGCCACTCAGATAGGTTCCCTGTACTTTGGAAGAAATTACTAAACTGTAACAGAATGATAGCTTAGAAGGCTGAAAAATAGAAAAAGTATATGGAAAAGTCTTGAATATATTTTGAATTAATTATTTTTATTGAGATAACATTGGCCAATATATAAATTTCATGTGTAAACATAATCTGATGATTGTATACCATCTATATGTTGTAAATTGCTTCTAGTAGGTCATTTCTTGGAACATTAGGCTGAGACCATAAGGTTGTATGCAAGCAGAAGGACAATTTGGCCTTTTTTGTAGTTTGTGACTGAGTAGATATCATGGAGGATAGTAGAAGAATCATCAGCTGGTCTGTGAATGAAGAATAACAGAAATATGTACACAAAATGCACTAAAACCTAAGCTATAGTATTGAATTTAATACCTGACACTTTTCAGGAAAATGTAGAAAAAGTGAAGATATAAAAATTGTTTATTGATGTAAGAAATTTCTAACTGTTTAGACAGCACTTTTGGAAACTCCTTCCAAACACATTTCTGGTATGTTGCTTTGTTAGACCCCATGCAGCTGACCCTGAAGAAGTCACACAGTTCTTGTCACTGGAGTACAGAAATGTCACATCCTCAAGATGGGTTTTGTGGTACCGTGTGGTGAAAAATGAAAGCATTTTGAAAAACTCACATCACCATTTTGCTCTTCATAAAGTAACATGGTTGTAATGTATGCAGAATAAGCAAAATGCTAGAAAAGCAGTACAGTTTGTACTATGACAATATTAAATAGAGGTTTGGGAGCTCAATTTAGTTAAAACAATCCAGGAGATTTTGTCCTAAAACCTCACATATTCACAAAGAATCTGACCACAAAAACAAAATGGAAACCCAAATAAAAACATAATGTTTTCTATTTCTTGGTTGTGTTTTCCTGCAAT
Organism: Trachops cirrhosus; assembly: GCA_028533065.1. Lineage (NCBI taxonomy): Eukaryota > Metazoa > Chordata > Mammalia > Chiroptera > Phyllostomidae > Trachops > Trachops cirrhosus. The sequence continues at coordinate 39,995,916 of CM052548.1, forward strand.
GCTTTTCCTGAAGCAAAAGACCTTGGAACATCATGCTGTTATTTCCTTTTAGGGTGCATTTAATTCAAGAAAAATGTGCTTCTGGGCTATGAAATGTCAAGGTTGAGTTTTAAGCTGGGAAAATAAATGAAGCAATCAAATGAATCATGTTATAAATAGTAATAGGTGGATTAGTTCTCAGACACCATCAACAATCTGGGCTTCAAACCAGATGTTTAATTCTGGTGAGAATGCTGAACTGTGTTCTAAAGAGATGACTGACACTGGTATTGTGTAAATTTTAAACAGGAAGGCACCCATATCATCTTTTCTTAAAAGCTTCATGACCTTGAGCAAATTACTCTACTCCTCTGAACTTCAGTTTCCTTCTCTGTAAGACATATCCTAACCATTTGCTTTTACATGATTTCAGGACCAAATGTGATAATTTACTCTGGAAATTATAAAGTGTTTTTATAGTTATTATTTAACAAGTTAACAATGGCATACTCCATAATCTAGATCTGCGAATAGTACTGTGACATGTATTAGTGAGATGGTGACTCTTATACAGTAAGGCAAATGTTCTCTACAGGAGGGCTAGAGGTTAAAAAGAAAAATTACATTTATCCTGATATAACCTATAAATTTCATTTTATATTTTAAATTTTTATTTATTGATTTAAGGCAGAGAGAGGGGGAGAGAGACATTGATTTGTTGTTCCACTCATTTATGCATTCATTGATTCTTGTATGTACCCTGACTGGGGATCCAACCCACAACTTGGTGTATTGGGATGACACTCTAACTAACTGAGCTACCTGGCCAGGGCTAACCTATGAATTTTAAAGGTAAAGTAAGCAACTCAAAATTATTGCCACCACACACACACACACACACACACACACACAGTTACTGGGCTACCACTACTATGTGTCACGTCTTGTTAGGCACTTTTGCTTCCTCCGTTATTTCCAAAATCAGGCTTCAAATATAACTCATCTGACTCTCTACTGCTCTACTACCTAGCTCTGTTTAATCATATTGGGCATTTTAAAGGAGATACTATGCAGCAAGGAAGTAAGGTTTAAAAAATATCATCTTAGTCCATTCAGAATGCTTTAACAAAATACCACAGAATGGGTGACTTACAAACAGCAGAAATTTGTTGCTTACAGTTTTGGAGACTTGAAGTCTGTAATCAGGGCACCAGCATGGTTTGGTGAGGGCCCTCTTCCAAGTCACAGACTGCTTGTTGTGTCTTCACATGGTAGACTGGGCTAAGGAGTTCTGTGGAATCTTTTTTAAAAGGGCTTCCAAAGGTCCCACCTACTAATACCCTCACCATTGGGGTTAGAATTTTAACAAATTTATTGGTTGGGGAGGGTGGCTGGGACACAAACATTCAGGCTATAGTAAATACAGTGAAATTCCATGCAAGTCTCCAATAGGTATATGGATGACAGATTGTACAAAGCAAAAATGACACATTTTTCTTACATGTACATAGCAATAGATTCTTTTTTTCTTTTTTTATTGTATTTTTTCATTACCATTTATCCCCTCTGCACCACAATCACCACACTGTTGTCCATGTCCATGAGTCCTTTTTCCTTGATCCCTCCACCCTCAACCCCCACCCCAGAGCTCTCAGCCTGCTCTCTATGTCTGTCTCTATTTCTATATCTCTTTTAATTGCTCTTTTAGAATATTTAAGTCCAGAAAATGATATAGATAAGATGCTAATATTAATGACAAACAAACAAAGGGTTCATATTAGTTTCCTAGGGCTGACATAACAAAGTACCACAAACTGGGTAGCTTAAAACAGCAGAAATGTATACTTTCACAGTCTGGAGGCTAGAAGTTGAAAATCAAGGTGGCAGCAGAATTGGTTCCTCCTGTGTGCTGTGAATGAGAATCTGTTCCATGTTTACCATCTAGCTCCTGATGCTTGTTGGAAATCATTGGCTTTCTTTGACTTATAATTACATCACTCCAATCTCTGCCTCTGCCATCAAATGGTCTTCTTCCTTGTGTGTTCATGTGTCCCCAAATCTCTCTCTTTTATAAGGACACTGGTCATTGTATTTAAGGCCCACCCTAATCACTATGACTTCATCTTAACCTGATTACATCTATAAAGGCTCCATTCTCAAATAACACCACATTCACAGGTATAGGGTTCAAAGTGTCCCCCATCCTCTTTAGGGGACACAATTTGACTCACACCTGGGCTTTAAAAAACTTTGCTAAAACATTTGAGTGTGAGTTGTAGACACATAGCCCCATTATTCCTAAATAATTAAGTGTGTGTTTTCTAAAAATAGATACTCTTCCACATAACCATAGTATACCATAAGACCCAAGGAATTAACATGGATGCCTTCTACCATCTAAGCAATAGATTCCATTCAAATTTTTCCAGTTGTCCCCCCAAAATCCTTCACAATAAAACAAACAGAAAAAGCAAATTTCTTCCCTTTCCCCCTTTTTCTTCATGATCCAGGACTGTTTTTAGTTGTGTCTCTGGTGTCATTCAAGCTAAAACTGTTTCTAGTTTTTCTTGTCTATAATGACCTTGACATTTTTTAAAAGATTTTTAAATTATTTTTAGAGAGAGAGGAAAGGTGGGAGAAAGAGGGAGAGAAACTTCGATCCGTTGCCTCTCACATGCAACACTGATGGGGACTAAACCCACATCCCAGACATGTGCCCCAACCAGGATTTAAACTGGCCAGCTTTCACCTTGCAGGATGATGCCCAACCAACTGAACCACAGTGGTCAGCACAACCTGGACACTTTTTGAAGAGTGCAGGCCAGTACTTTTGCAAAGTGTCCTTTACAAAAGTTTGTTGGGAGTTTCCTCAAGATTCAGCTAAAGCTATGCATTTTGGCAGACATAGCACAGCAGAGATGCTCTGCTTTTCTCAGTGCCTTATACTGGGATGGATACATGATGGCAGTTTGTCCCATTACTGGCAACGCAGACTATTATCACTTGGTTAAGATAGTGTATACCGGCTTTCTCCCCTCTATAGTTAATGAATAATTAATGAGCAAGTGATTTGCAATTTATGGGGACATAGTTTGATGCTATGTAAATACCCCATTTCTCATCAAACATTTAACCACTGTTTTTAGCATCCACTGATTTTCTTTGCTAGAATCATTTATAATTGCAACATAGTAATTTCTAACTCCCTCATTCTTCCAACATTTATTAGCTGACATTTTACTTTAAGGAAGAGCTTTCCCTTGTCCCTTATGTATTCATTTATATTAATAAGACTCATGGATATTTATTTGACTCAGTGGGTTATAATCCATTACTGTCATTATTTCCTTTCAGTGCCATGTTTGGCCAGTGAGAGCCCCTTCACACTGGCCCCTGTATCCTTTTGACATATCTTCATCATTCTTTGAGCACTTCCTTACTTTCTGGTATAACAAGATGTTCCAGACTTATCTTGTATGTTCCCTACTTCTGCCATGGAATTGTCTATTTCTCCAAGGAGACTTGTTTCATTTGAGTGGGGACTGGTATTTAGACACCAACATTTGCATATATGTTCATTTTTACAGGTGTATCATTGCTTCTAGGCTTTCTGAAGACATATATAGAAAATATATATATGTACATACATATATTTCTTTTTCTATATTCACATAGATATCATCGGTCCATTGACAAATAGATAGTATAGCACAGTGAATTCTAAAGATAGCTTTCTTTAGGTTTTCCTTTAGTCAATCAAACATTTATGTAGGTAATGCTTTGAAGGGATTTTGCAGATATAATTCAGTTCTAAGTCATTTGACCTTAAAATAAGATTATTCAGGTAAGCCTGGCCTATGCAGGTGAGTCATTTAAAAGCAGAGTGTTTTCTCCAGCTGGAAACAGAGGGAAGTCAGAGACGTGAGGCACAAGGTCTGCCATGCTGTTATTACTGGCTTGAAGGTGGAAAGGCAATATGTTGAAAAATGTCGGTGGTCTCAAGAAGCCAAGGATGGCCCTGGCTAACAGCCAGAAATAGAATAGGGATCTCACTCCTACAATTGCACACAACCTCACATAAGCTGATCCTATTCCCAGGCTTCCAGATAAAAAGTCCCACTTGACCAACACCTTGACTTGTGAGACTCTGACAATAGAATCCAGACCAGTCCCCCTTGGATTTCTAGCCTGCAGAATTGTGAGCTCATAAATGAGTGTCATTTTTAGCCACTAAATTTGCAGTAATTTGTTACAATGCCAATAGAAAACTTACACAGATAGACATTGATATGAACATAAAACTATGAGTTTACATTAATTCTGATCAAATAGCCAAAGTTTTTCTAATGTTCCTTTTTTTCAAATCTTACCTTCAAAAAGTAATAACCTAATTCCTTCCTTATCTTTAAGCAATGTACTTATTTGCTCAATCCCCTTATTTGTAACCAATCTATTCACCATGTGGGCCATCTCTCCTCAGCTTTTGCCCCGCAGAGGTGCCACTGGTTGAGTTATCACCTGCTCAGACCCTGTCACACACAAAACCCAGACCTCATCATACATGGTGGCCGTGCCAGCCAAGTTAGCCCTGACCTTGTTGAGTCTGTCAGGTAGCCCCCTTTTTGTTCACAATTCACCCATTTGGTCATAAATCAATCTGAAGAATTCATTTGTGATCAAGCCCTTGGTTGGGTAATGTGGTCACATGGTGGTAGAAAGGCTCATTGCTGGGAAGTCACAGCGTCAGTGTTGTTGAAAGGATGAACCACTGGGGGTAGGGAAAGACTAACCATGTAATGCAGATTAAGGGTAAATCTTCCCAAAAGGGCAAGGGTAGGTAAATGGGAAGTAGTCAGGGCTCTATAGGTCTTCATCATAAAGCCCACTCTGGATCACTTCTAACCTGTGAGCTATTATGATCCAAGTTTAGTTTATACATCTGGTATAGCACTTACTTAACAAGAAGAGGAATAATAACAATGGTCCAATAACATAAATTAAAACATGATGTGACTTATATTGAGTAAGAATGAGTTTGAAGGGAATAAAATCCCAGTCAACCAAAGAACCCTTCACATGTATTACATTTTTTATCAAATTAATTATGTGTTTTCCTCCTTCATCTATTGACATTTGAACCTTATGATAAGTTTTGCCTAATGAACAACATATTTTAGTTGTTTTATGATCTAAAAGTTCTAATTTTTCTTCTGGTCAATCAATCAGTTTCTATAGACATAACTTCATGGGCAGGATTGAATCCACTATGCCAGTGCATTTGATTCAGTGTTAATATTGTTTTAAGTTTTATTAGCCTCAGGCGAAGTTACTTTACCTATAACCTCAGTATTATACCATATTCCTGTAGTATTTAATATAAATTTAATATTATTACATAGAAGTTACTTAGTATAACAGAGGAATTCTTTAATCCTTTCCAACAAAAATGTCCCTTTCCCACGTATTATATATTATTGTTTGTTTGGGTAGATAAAATAGATCAGGTTTGTGTGAATTCAGAATCTCATTTCCTATAGTGTGAGGGTGTAACTATTTACCTCTTTGATTTTTATGATCTGACAGTAAGATGGGTTCTCCATGTACTGTTATTTTTTAATATGACCCATTTACTTCCCATTGGAAGTGCTTGAGTGTTATTAAGAAGAGTTCCTGCCCTGACCAGTATGGCTTAGTTGGTTAGGCATCAGTGTGCAAGGCAGGGGGTCACTGGTTCATTTCTGGTCAGGGTACATGCCTTGGTTGCAGGTTTGGTCCCTGGTTTGGGCATGTGCAGGAGGTAGCCAATCAGTATTTCTCTCTCACATCACATCAATGTTTCTCTCCCTCTTTCCCCGCCCTTTCCCATTCTCTAAAAAATAAATAAATAAATAAAATCTTAAAAAAAAAAAAGAATAGTTCCTATACCAGCCAATTTAACCATTGAGAGTTTTAGTTTAGGATTTAGTCAGGGTACCTGAGCTGTTAAAATACAGTGTCATGTTACATTTTCCATCTAAAATTTCCAAAGCCCAGGGTGACCCATAAGAGTTCCATAACTGTTTGGCCTGGGCTTCTGCACCCATTGTAGTTGTGTGGTTGGCAGTTAGACAAACATGAGCAGAGCAAGGATGATGGGCCAGATACAGAAGGTCAGGAGGGTGGCAAGCCCCAGTGCCTAGCAAAGGGCAAAAGTGGGAAAACAAAGACCTCACCCCCAGGGTAGCCTTTCCTCCCCTGGTATATGGTGGTTTAGACCCCCTGATCTTTCATACTGTTGGTCATGCAGTTCACACCCTCCCCTGACCTTTCCTCCCCTTGCATGTTGCTAGTCATACAGGTTAGACCCCCTTAGAGGGGGAATGAATAAACAGGGGAGCCAAAGAATAGTCCTTAATCATGAAGCCCCCAGGACAATGAGGTTCTGACCCCTGTCAAATACATGTAGGCCTCAGTTGTGTTTCATTTCCAGGTCCAGAAAAGCAACAAAACCAGGTAAGTGACACCACAGTTGACATCAGGAACAGCTGCAATGACTAATGGACCCCTGCCCTGGCATCGACCAATCAGTAGAGACCACAACCTTGAAAGGACATACCTGAAAAGCTGATGATTATTTTTTTGGGATCCTCCCTTGAGACCTTCCTTGAAATCTCCACCCTTAAAAGCCCTTAGGACAGCAGACCCAGCACACTCTCCCTCCCAGAAGCATCCCTGGGCTTTTCCCCCTGCCCTCCACTGCCCCCATCCAGGCATGTTAGCTTACCCTTTTCTCTCCTAGGCTCCAAGGAACCTTTTGCATTTGTAACCTGTTTTATGAGCCCATTTCTTCTACTTTCTATACAAACTTCCTCTTACAGTTTGAGCCTTGGCTCCAAATTCTTTCCTAGTCAGACCTCAAGTACTGAGGTTCCTGAACCAAGGTCCCATCTGACCCCACCAGTCTAACACGTGCTCTCATTCTTACCACTGCCAACTGTTGGCCATTGTTTTATAACCATTTCAGGTTTCACTTGTATTAACATGGATAACAGACCTTGTTGACTTAAGGTACAGGCATTAATTAATAAATCAAGTGTAGTTGGCAAAAGGCAATCAGACTTATGTATCTCATTAGTCTCTATCTTCTTGATCCAAATGGAGATGCAAGCAATTTATGTATAGCAGAAACAGAGTTCAAATCATTTTGAATTAAAAGGAGGTAGGGTTTGGTAGATCATTTCTATTCTTTGTGCCATTGTAACAAGTTGCAGCCAAGCTGGCAGAGGGGCTCAAGTGGGGATTTGTAATGGGGTCCAGAACTCAGGGTGTCCAGGAAATATTAGAAAAAAATATATATAGGATGTCCTCACCCCCACAGGTCTGAGCTGGGGGATGGGATGCATGGAGCAGGGCCATTGAGAGTTGTTTTGAATAACAACAGTTTTGCAGATAACCTCTAGAACGGTCATTTAACATATCTATAGCCTTTAACTGGTTTCATAGATGTGCTAAATAACTGTGGCCATTCTTTCAGCCAGGGGGATGGGAATGACTTCAACCCAGGATGCAACTGGGAGGCAACTCCCCTTGGTTACAGTGCCTGTGTGAGAGCTTGAAGATGATTGGCTCCACACCATGGGGCTATGCCTGCCCAGACTTATTATGGCAGCCCAGTAAAGCTGGAAGAATACGGGAGTGCTGGCCGGTGTAACTGATTGTGGGAGGAGTCAGAAATAGTGCTGCAGAGGAAGATTGGTGCTGGGATTTAAACCCAGGCATGGCAACCATGCTGGAATTTTTTGGGAGCATGTGGCTTTGGCAAAAGTTGGAGCCATGCAGTTTTAGGGTGCTCCCTTGTTGCCACATGGCTTAGGAAGCAGGAGAGACTTTGCCTGGAAGAAAAGGGGTGAAAGGACTCTTGCTGGTCAGCCATGAGAAGGTGCCACATGGGTTTGGATTAACTGGAGATCACAGCGGTGACAAAACAGATGGTGCCGGAACCGAGCGAGGGGTTGCCTGAACCACGGACTTCTATTTATTTTCCTGAGATACAGTACCCTGGACTGGGCAAAGGGGAGAAGGAAGGACTGTTAGTTTGTGGGTATTCTAAAGGACTTTTGATGAAGACATTAAGTCATTACTCTAAGTCTGTATAACTTTTTACATAAATAAGCCCTTTCCTTTTCACCAATCTCTGGCATTGAGAGACATCTTTCCCTGGTGGCAGGCAAGGCGAACCTAGTATGGGGGGTGGGCCCCCAGACGACAAGGGTGAATCCATTTGGTAATAGTATATTGTTCACCCCCCACCACCAGGTCTGTTCTGTAACACCACCATATTTTTAGTATGAGCAGCTGAATTCAAGCAGTGGAAAAGACAAAAGACTGAGTTCGAATGCTACAAAAAAGATCAGCAAGCCTGACAATATCATAATAACAATCTGTAACAGAGATCAAAACAAAGTTCCTAACCCTGAAGGTGGCCAGTTAAACAAGTCACGTAGTGGGCCATCTTTTCTTATTTCTTATAGCCATTTCCCTTGTTGAATGACCTTTTCTAATTAAGTCTCCACTCCTGAAGTGTTTAAATATGTGCAACAGTTAGTGTGAGCAACACACAAACTCCACCTTATTCCAACCTTTTAATCACTTAAGTCTTTCTGGCCACCAGCCAGATCCTAAGGCTATGTAGGGACTCCTCCATAAAGCACTCATTAGCGTAAACTCAGACTCTGCTCAAAAGAAGCTTCTTATGAATAACAAATGATACTCATATCACTCTGGAGATTCCAAAGGTTTTAGGAGCTTTGTGCCAGGAACGAGGGACAAAGACCGAATATATTTTTTTATACTATAATTAGGAACATAGCTCCCACACATTTTTCCTCCTTTTGGGACTGAGAAAGAAAAGGAAGAACTGGATTTTGGAAAATATAAAACAAATTTTAATTATAATAGGCAGGTAATATATAGAACTTGTTTTGCTGTCTAGTGAAAAAGACCTCTCTCAACTATAAATTTGGCTGAGAAATAAGGACAAAATAGTTATATATTTACCTCAGTCTTTCAATAAAGGCAGAAAGAGCTTTCAATTTCAAATTTGTTTTGTTTTGTATCACATATGGGTTAATTAGATAAAACCATGTCATGTGCCAGATTCAATCAGCCTGAAAATAATCAGAAAACTGGGCTTGGCATTGTTAATGCTGTTTTGGCTCAGATAGACAAAAGCACAAAATGTAAATTGGCTCCAGAAAATCACATGTGTGTACTAGTGCCAGCTTTTCTTTCATGGGATTATCTCTAGCTGGCACCTGAGCAGCAGATGCTGCTCTGGATGACCATTAGACAAATCTAAACAATGCAGATACCCATTTTCCATGACAGCTGCACAAATGGCACCTATTTTACTACCTTTGACATAGGCCAAAGCCAACTTGCCAACTATTGGCAGTAAGGCAACAGCAGCTGAAATTGCATGTTTAAGTTAAACATGAAAACAGGTGGGTTTTTTGTTTTTGTTTTTTGGCTTATTCCATAGTGACTTCCTTGAAGTTCCTTTCTTTGTCTTTTAAATCTCCTATAAGAATATAAATAAAGTTCTGCCTGAAACTACTCCTCAGCTTGCATGTCCTTATTGTAGGTAGTTTAGTGAAATATTAGGGGGAACAAGGCAAAGCATTTCACTATCTTCCTACTTTAAGTTCCAGTGGATGAACATTCTAGCAATTAGGCAAGTGAGAAATAGTCATTTTCAAAACCTAATCATCTTGTCAGTGTAGGTGGCTAGATATTAATAAAGGAAAGGAGTAAAGGAAATCTGACATTATTAAACATAATCAGTTAGGAAGCATAAGTTTGCTTGCTTCCCTAGGAAGTTACAGGTTCACATACTCCCACAGGAACCACCTGTCCATTCCCTGCAGATCACTGGGGAAAAGATAGAACAATAAAGGTTGAGGTAAGCACAAGCATAGCAGAGGCCAAGATGGTGATCATAGAGGCCTGTCAGTGTAGCCTGGGGAAAGGATCGGATTGGATAAGAGATGGAATCCTGGAAGATCTAGGAAACAGATTTGTTAGGGGGTGAACCTGTAGCCCAAAAAGCCGGTGTTTATGCTGTCTGTCACTACCAGACCCAGTAATCAGAGACAGGGATTAAATCTTTATGGGCACTTTATTCAGATGGTCAGTGACCTGAGAAGATGGCAGGTTTGTACCTTAACAGACTGTCTTAAATTCCACTTTAAAATGGCCCCTTTTTTATAAGGAAAACAAAGTGTGGGTAAGGGGTTTGGAATTCAGGAAAAAGTTAATTGGATTAAAAAACTGTAGCATTTTCTCCCCAGTCAGTAGTCTTTAGCTGTGTCCTGAGCAGTTGGTCATCTCACTCTGGAGCACAGTGGCTCATTTACCATCTCGAATTGTTTGTAGTCCTCCTGAGGCACAAAGGTGGTGAAGCAGGCTAAAGGTCAAAGAAGTGTCAAATTTGACATGAATTTTGTAACGCTTTAGTAGGAGCAGAGTTTTAGATAAGAAAATAACTAGCTGTCCTAAATTGTTTATTGCTTTCTGAAACCATTTTTTGTATCGTTATTCTTGAAAACTTAGACTAATTAGCTGCTGTCTCTGTAACTAAATTTATTAGCTCATGACCCTGAAATAAGATTTACTATCCCCTGCTCTGTAACTTGCTCCTCGCCTGTAAAAGTCTAATTAGATCCACAGTTGGTCACTCAGGATTTGGAGGTTGTTTAACCCCTCTGAGCCCGCGCGTAATAAAGTTTGTGCTCTGCCATTCCAGCTGCGTGTGAGTGATTTTTCCGCAACAGTGGAACTGCTTATGGTCTCCTGGAGTCAGGGTGGGTCATAACTTTGGTTCCTGGAACAATAGTTTTTACATGCTATTACTTAGACTAAAATATTACAACTTTCAAGTCCCTCATCAAATCCATCAGAAGCCCACAAAATCTTGGTAAGTTGGTTGGTTATTTTGAAAAAGCTTCTGGTCCTTTCCAAGCCCCAAATAATATAATCCCAGCTAACAAAGCCCTTCCTTCTCTCTCTCCCAGTAGCAAGTATTCGCCCCATTTGTCTCCTCATTCTCTCCATAGCAGCCATGCGAGACTAATAGCTGCCTGTCGCCCTGGTGGCTACAGGGACTCCTAAGGTGGCCCAAGCCGAGGCTTAGCCTGGAAAGGCTGCAAAACTACACTAGCAGAATGGTGATAAAGGCTGTACTGGACTAAGGTTTAATATGGACTAGCCTTGGTATGGTACAGAATCTCTAGACACTGGCCCTATTTCTGGGCCTGATGGAGGCAAGATTAGACTTTTTCCACAGCAGACCAACAAAGATGGGACACTGGAAACCCAGGGAAACTCCTTTGATTTTTTACATCAGGTGCCACAAATAAATGTTACCACCAGACTTCATCCTCCCTTGTGAGTCTCCTAGAATGCTTTCCTTGTGACATCACAAAAACCCCACTTCCACTGACAACAATCTGATTGATGATAAAATCCAAATTAGCTAGTTTTCCCTTCTCTTCCTGCTATGTAAACTCTCTGGTATCTATACACGGAGACATAGAATTACACATTGCTCTCCTTACACCTTTTTTAAAAGAATATATCCTAGAATAGTCTAGAATGTGAGCTGGGTGATGCTCACTATCTCCCTAGTATTGATGAAACTCCTTTTGTTCAAGTTTCCAGTGACCACCTACTTGCCACATTCAGTGGTCATATTTTATCCTTATCTTACTTGCTTTATCTGTAGGTATCTAGCATTTGTCACTGTTCTGTTCTTGAAATCACCTTGGTTTTCATGAACCCACTTGCCTGACTTCTATCTCTTCTTGACGTCTGCAATGCTTTGTTTGCAAATGTAGAAAACTCAACTAAAGCCTAGTTTAAATTTAGCATGACAGTTTCTTCAACAAGTCAATAGCATGAAAAAATGTGAAGAAAGCAATTTTCATGATTAAATGAAGACTGATGTGACATAAACATTAACTGCTGTTTGTGGATTTGGAACTTTATATGAACAGACCAGATATTTAAGTATTTTTATTAATAATCAGGGAAATTTAGATAAAAATTAGATATTAAATGACACAAAAAGTTACTAAGTTTTGTAAGGTATGTTAAAAAGAAAAGCCACAGGCCCAAAATGGTGTCACTTCTCCTAAAAGCCGGCGATACCAACCCTCATCACAGTTTCTACTTCTCCTGGGAGAATTTTAAGACTATCAGTCTGAAATTTCCTGATCCATGACAATGAAGTACCAGTAATCTGCCTGATAAGACCCACTGCCTTCTCCTAAGGGAAGGTGTCCTTGCCAGAAATAAACCACCCTTTTAACTTCTTAATTCCATCCTCTTTCTGCCTATAAAAACCTTCAATTTTGTACAACCCCTGAGAGGACCCTTCTAGTTTCTAGATGGGATGCTGCCCAATTCATCAATTACTTAATAAAGCCAATTAGATCTTCAAATTTATTCAGTTGAATTTTTTTTTAATAGGTGTCATAGTGGTGTGATATGTTAGAAAATGTCCATATGTAGCAGGAACACATACTGAAATACTCGGTGATATAACATCATGTCTTGATTTGCTTTAAAATACTCAATAAAAAGAAAGAAAATAAAATTGTGGCAGAATCTTCACAATTGTTTAATGTGGATTTTGATGTGTGAATGTTCATTGTTTATTTTTTAAATGCTTATTAACTGCTATTCTTTATTTTTTAAATGCTTAAAGTTTTAAATACAAAATTGAAGTGAATTAAAATAAGGGAATTTTTACTTCATAATTTCTTTTTAATCTCTTTGTGGCTTTCAATGGTATTTACTTCATCTAAGGACACTTCTAAGATAGGGGCACCATATATCCTAGTTTACCAGGGCAGTTCCAATTATCTTTATTGCCCTAACATGATTATTCATAGCACTATGTTTTATTTAAATGTGACCAAGTTTTGGATGATAAATTCACAGTCACCTTAGCCCATGGTTGACAAATGATTGCCCACCATAATTACATCTTCACACTTCTCTGTTTGTGTGCACCTCTGAAGAGAAGTGAAGCTGCTTTTCCAGAAGCACCCAGCAAACCTTTCATATCATTCCAATTTTCTGGAAGGGCTATGCGCCCATCCATAAAACAAATATTATAGATAGAATGATGGGATACATTGGCTAACTTATGTAAATCATGGCTCAACCTGAGTGTAGGGGACAAAGTCAATCCTTGGTTACTTGCTAAGTGAGGGCAAGAGAAAGTAAATGTGGAGAGGAAACCAATAACGGTTACTACACCTCTCCTTGCCATGTCCTTGCCATTGCCTTAGTTTAGACCTCAACATTTCTTACTCAGATGTAATACGCAGAAACCTTATTTTATTTAACCTGAGCTTTTATTTTGATTCTTTTCCTTTGACTGAAACTGTCCTCACCCACAATATTGACTCCCCCAGTAGTTTCCCTTGCTGCATCATTAAGCCCTCAGGACAATGAGATTCTGGTCAGCGTCCAGTAGTTTTAGGAACAAGGTCCCGGCTCTATTGACTACAGAGACAGAGTTTCAATCTAACTAAAGATAACACATTGGTCTCAGCTGTATTTTAGCCCTAGACCCAGGAAAGCGGAATGATCACACGAAACAAATCCTTGAGACAAACAAAACACCCTACTCAACTCCGAGTTTAACCGAACAGGCCGGCTCCAGCCTAGGTGAGATCTCCCAGTGACCCGCCCTCCACCAGCGCAGGTGCAGCCTCTGCTAAACCCTCAAGCAACCCCACTAGTTTGTCCCTGCGGCCGTCCCGTAGGCGGCACCAAAGCCCGGCGCGCCTCTCTCTTCCACCCCGTCATGGCTGCGGGTGGTGGTTCCCGGGCCTCAGCGAGTGAGGGCCTGCGGTATGCGGAGTACTCGCCGCCCTCGACCAAACAGCCGGACGCGGAGATCGATCAAGGACTGGTGAGTCCTGTCGTGCTCCCACCTCTCCACCTCTTAGCTGCCGGCTGGGCCTGCTAGCAGCCATGGGGCCTCCTAGTCCTGCCTCGCCTCTGTGTACCTCCTTTCCTCCGGAATCCTGGTTCCTGGCTTTCATTCACTACCATCGACCCACGGTTAATTCCTTCAGCCCCAAAGCTGTGCTGTGCTTGGCGTTGCATAGAGGCGTGTTTAGAGAATTTCCGTCCCTCAAGGAGCTTGCAGTCCTGTCAGGGACACAGACCAGAACAGGCGTTTGGAGATCGAGTGTCCTAAGTGTTGTAGGATGGATTCTCTTTATCACCTAGGAGACCCCAGTCCAGTTTTGGAAAGAAAACAGTGTATTTTATTCATTATAGCCACCATAATATTTCAGTAGTGGTAAGCCATGTGAAAGAGTTGGGATATTCTGAGGGCAGTAGTGCTATTTTGATGAGTTTTAAGTAAACGAGTGATAGTAGGGTTGTAAGATTCTTTCTGGCTACTTGTGGGAAGAATGAATTAGATGGGGAAAGTCCAGAAACGTTTTATCTCTTTTCTACCCCACGTTCCCTGTTACTCCAGCCCGCAGTGATGTATCTTGTCTACTTAGTGTCCAGTAGAGTCTTAAAATTTTGAGGGATGCAGACAGTTCTTTGATTACAGGGTTGTCTGTCTCAAACTTATTAGGACTTCTAGGATCCATAGTCCTCCATTCACCAATTATCTTCTCTCCTACCCAAATTATTGTGATAACCAAAAGGAATACAGATTTTCGAAGTGTCCTACCCAAATTATTGTGACAACCAAAAGGAATACAGATTTTCGAAGTGTCCCTAAAGGCCTGTTCTGCTCTTGTTGGGAACCATTGGTCCAAGTAATGACCAATGAAGAGGTAGAAAATAAGAGAGTTGACAATAACTTTGGGGAACTTGGAAGTGCTAAAAGTGTTGGGAAACTGACAAAGAATAAAGAATATTCTTTATATTCTTTATAAAGAATATTATAAAGGATATTATAAGAAATATTCTTTAATTTCTTAAAGAAATGAAGTGTTAAGAAAGAATAAATGGTCTAGGTGTGGGACATATTCAGTAATCTTTTTGAAAATAATAGAAAATAAAATGTTTCTCAAGGAGTTGAAGAAAAAATGTATCTGTCTGCTAGATGTTAGATAACTTTTTCTCAAGCAAGTAGTAGTAGAGTTAAATAACTTTCTCTTAAATAAGCTTCTCTTTAGGAACTAAGAATTAATGTTTATTAGCATGTTTAAGAGATTAAAAACAAAAATGTAGGTAAAAATATCTGTGTAGTACCTTGAGTGAAATAGTAACAGAACTAATTGTTTAATAATTAGAGGTCATAGTAAAACTTTGCTTTAGCAAAGATGGTTCTTGTTGAAAAGTAGGAAAAAAAATTTAAAGTTAAAAAGAGAATATCTATTTTTAAAGCAGTTTGAACAAAACTCAGTTTGTATGAGGGGTAGCCTTTTAGTTTCCAGTATTTTCTTCATAGTGTAACTACGTAGTGTCATTAGAATAGTGTAGCGATTTTCAACTGATTTGCTGCAAGAATTTTTAAAACATGTGATACCTGACTATTTAGTCAGGGGCACTGACCTCATTTCCCTTATACAACAACAGCTGTCTGTTGTGAATGAATCAAAATTATACCTATTTTTTTGTCAGATTGGCAAAAAATATAGTTTTTGATGTGCCATAGAATTTTGGTAGTTAGTTTATATGTGCTGTGAGGTGAAAAAGGTTGGAAATCACTGGGATAGTGTAACATAAAATAGCCATCAATATGTTTCAATATGAACAAACCTTATGTATGAAAGCTAAAACCTGTCAAACACATAAATTATCAAGTATTCATTACCAGAAAAAGAGACTACTTCTACAATTTTTCAATTCTCGTTTGATATAAAACATGTTTTACTATACTACCTGGAAGCTTCCATTTGAAGAAATCACATGGATTGTATATTATATATCCATATTTTTAACTTTGATTTTTTTTTCCTTGCTGGTCTTTATATCATAAGAAGAGGCTAAAACAGAAGGCAGGAACATTGTTTGCTCTCTGATTTCCAGCATTTATCATGGTGCTTGATATGTGATCAGCATTCCAAAAAGAAATTGTTGAATGAATGAATGAATGAATGTTATTCTGAAATAGGAATGAATGAGAAGAATTATTCTTTCAGTGAATACAGATAATAAATTCAAAATACAAAATTCAGCTTATTTAAAATGTAACTCATTATATCTTCCTGCCAAACATGCTGATTCCCTTCTTATTTCCCTGATCTTGAATAATTCCACACTCAACTCCACCTCTCCTATACCTCGAACATCCAGTTCATCAGCCACTTACCCTGCTCTCTGTGATTTCCTTCTCCCTCCCTTCCCACTGCTGTTCTGTTAGTCTTTATCACCTCTCCTCTGGCCTACAGTAGTATCCTCTAAAACCTAGTCTCTGCTTCTGGTACTTTACCTTTTTCAATCTCCATACTGCCATCAGTTATTTTTCTATAATCCTGACCTAATAGTGGTATCATCCCTTTTTATAAATTTACTATGGTCCAAATTTTCCTCGAGGCAGTATACTGGAACCTTCATGAACTGACCCAGAAATCACTTACCCAGTCCCATCTTCCATCCTCTATACTGAACTGCATTCTGTGTTGTGACTTACAGTTTTCTCCTCTGTTTGAAACTGTTTGCCTGGCAAACTCCTGTTTATGTTTTCTAAGGCTCAGCTTACTGATGTGAAACTTTCCTTGACTGCAGTTCCCTCTCCCTAGTAGAATTAAGTTGTTTTATCCTATGTATTTCCTTAGAAAGTCATACAATTTTTTATTGTAGTATTTCTTGTATAAAAATATATTTACCTAGGTACCTAGGTTTTGAAATCTTTAAGGTAAGAACTTTTATCTGCTGTGATTGACATTATAATTGACATGTGGTATTCACTTAATTGTTTATTATATAAACAGCTATTAACTTTTATTACTATTGAGTAACTTAATGAAAAAATATGGATTTTTGGTTCTAACATACTGATGCACTTACTATTTTTCTGTAGGGTTTCTCCTTTACGTTAGCTTCTAAGGGAGAACAGTAAACTCTGGGTCTGTCTTGCTCACTGCTCTCTCCCTAGAACTTAACACAAGGCCTGGTGTATGGTAAATAATGTTTTTATGTTTATATGGCAGATGTTCTAAGTGTTATAAATAAATATTTGTTGAGTGAGAGAATAGTCTCCATCTTTCCTCTCCATCACAATCACCACTTCGCTTTTCGAGGCAGAAGAATAATTCTTTTCCTTGTTAATTTCCCTCCGGTATAACTGTTGTCTGTCTTGAACTTGCCTGTTATAATCTCAAGGTAGAAGTTTTAGCATTTATAACACTTTGAGGCAATTTATATTTATCTAGAAAGTTATTTACTGCTTATGCTGTTTTGGAAGAATAAAATGCCTAAGGGAATTTATAAACAATTTTGATGCCTTTTTTCCCTCCTCAGCAGTAGCAGCTTTGATGGAGTAGACTGTTATACCAGTTTTCAGAAATTCTTTGATTCATAGTAGTGGAACATTTAAAGTAATTTTCCCATTTTTTTCCAGGTATATATTTGAACTAGGGGGTAGTTAACAGATACCTGACTTAGCCTACTTGTTGATTTGCTGGCATTGTTTAAATAGTGCTTGTTTTCCTGTTTGAGATATGTATTTTTATGTATTTTTAACTAAAATTAGTTTTTTTTAATTTATTGATTTTTAGAGAGAGAAAAGAGAGAGAAACATCAATGTGTTATTCTACTTATATGTACATTCATTGGTTGATTCTTGTATGTGCTTTGACTGGGGGTTGAACATGTAACCTTGGTTTATCAGGATGACACTCTAACCAACTGAGCTACCCAGTCAGGGCAAATTAGATTTTTTTTTAATTGTTATTCAAGTACAGTTACCTGCATTTTCTCCCCACCCCAGCCATCCACACCCCCCTCCCCTGTTCCCACCCTCCTCTTTGTTTTGTCTATGTGTCCTTTATAGTTCCAGAAAACCCTTCTCCCCTTTCCCCCCATTATCCCCTCCCACCTCCCTTCTGTTTACTGTCAGTTTGTTCTTAATTTCAGTGTCTCTGGTTCTATTTTGCTTGCTTGTTTGTTTGTTTGTTTTATCGATTAGGTTCCACTTAAAGGTGAGATCATACGGTATTTGTCTTTCACCACCTGGCTTATTTCACTTAGCATAAAGTTCTCCAGTTCCATCCATGCTGTCATGAAGGGTAAGAGCTCCTTCTTTCTTTCTGCTGGGTAGTATTCCATCATATAAATGTACCTTAGCTTTTTGATCCATTCATTTACTGATGGGCACTTAGGTTGCTTCCTGCACTTGACTATTGTAAATTGTGCTGCTATGAACATTGGGATGCATAGGTTCTCTTGGATTGGTGTTTCAGGATTCTTAGAATATAATCCCAGCAGTGGAATTGGCAGGTCAAAAGGCAATTCCATTTTTAGTTTTCTGAGGAAGTTCCATACTATTTTCCATAGTGGTTGTACCAATCTGCAATCCCACCAACAGTGTACTAGGGTTCCCTTTTTTCCACAACCTCTCCAACACTGGTTGTTTGTTGATTTGTTTATGATGGCCATTCGCACCAATGTGAAGTGGTATCTCATTGTGGTTTTGATTTGCATCTCTATGGCTAGTGATGCTGAGCATCTTTTCATGTCTCTGGGCCCTCTGTATATCCTCCTTGGAGAAGCATCTGTTCATGTCTTTTGCCCGTATTTTAATTCCATGTGTATAATATCTTATGGGAAACTTCATTCTGGGTCACAACTCTGCATCTTAATAATCCCATTTTTATCTTTTTATCCAGCTCTTCACCTTGTATAGCTAATGAGGTATGAGAGTAAAAGATTTCCTTGTCTCGAAGTCAGTGATTTTGGCTTTCAGTCCTCCAGGGAAAATGAAATTACTCCTGCAGCTTCAGCAGCCCTCTCTTTTGGTTGATTAGTTTTGTCTTTATTTTTGTTTTTTTAATATTTGGTGTTAGGGACTGCTAATGGAAGGTGCCAGGGGAATGTGAAAGGAAGGAGGGACTTATCAATCTTCTATAGGAATACTTCAGGGATATTGTGTGTTCAGGTCCAGACCACTGTAGTAAAGTGAGTATCACAATAAAGCGAGTCATAATCTTTTTGCTGGTGGAGGGTCTTGCCTTCAGTTTGTAAAAAACATAACACCTGTGAAGTGCAATAAAGAGAACCACAATAAAATGAAGTGTGCCTTGATACATACTTTTAAGTTTGTTTGTTTTTTTCTGTAAGATGGCTCTAGTAGTGCTTAGTTGTCTTTAACTTCATTCGAAACGATTTTGTTAGATTGTTTTGTGACAGCTGTTATATCAACATGTATTAAGAAAAACCAAAATTGGTGAGTTCTTGTGCAGTCATTTTAATATTGAAGATGGAAGAAAATACGTAGCATTTTCGGCATATTATGATTATTTCAAGAAAGGCAAAAATGCAACTGAAACACAAAAAGAGATGTGTGCAGTATATGGAGAAGGTACTCAGACTGATCAAATATATCAAAAGTGGATTGCAAAGGTTCACGTTAGAGATTTCTCACTGGAAGATGCTCCACAGTTGGGGTAGACCAGTTGAAGTTATAATGAATAAATTGAGACCGTTAATTGAGAACAATCAAAGACTTTTTACATTTTTACCAATAACTTTATTGATTTGGATATTTTGAGTATATTGGCGATCCTCCCACGTGGTATAATATAGATTGTTCTTAGTTAATGCCTTGATTTTATCATTATCAGCTTCAACCAGTCTTCCCCAATCATGGAGCATCATCCAATAAGAAATCTCCTGCCCTGGCTGGCATCGCTCAGTGGATTGAGCGCAGGCTGCGAACCAAAGCATCGCAGGTTCGATTCCCAGTCAGGGCACATGCCTGGGTTGCAGGCCAGGTCTGCAACCTTTATTTGCCCAGTGAAGACCACATGAGAGGCAACCATACATTGATGTTTCTCTCTCTCTCCTTCTCCCTCCCTTCCCCTCTCTAAAAATAAATAAATAAAAGCTTTAAAAAAATTAAAAAAAAAAAGAAATCTCTTGTTTGCAAACCACTTTTGACATGTTCGATCAGTCTCAGTACCTTCTCCATACACTGCACACATCTCTTTCTTCCTTTTGGTTGTATTTTCACATTTCTTGAAATAATAAAGCATAATGTGCCAAATATGTTACATATTTTCTTCCATCTTCAATATTAAAACAGCTACACAAAAACATGCCAATTTTGATTTTTTTTTGAATGCATGTTGATATGATAGCCGTCACAATACAGTCTAACAAAATTGTTTCAAATGAAGTTAAAGACAACTAAGCATTAACAGAGCCATCTTACAGAAAAAAACAAGTGAATTTTTTGGCCAACCCAGTACATAGAACTTAAAACATCTCCAAATATATGATTTTGTAAAAATCATATATTTTAAGTAGAAGTTTTAATAAGTGCCATGACTTGATACTTAATTTGTATATTCTCTTTAATTGATTTGTGGTAATTTTAGCCTTTCTTTCCATTCTAGAAAACTTGTGATAGTCTATAACAGGGGTGTCTAACCTTTTGGTGTCTCTGGACCACACTGGGAGAAGAAAAATTGTCTTGAGCCACACATTAAATACACACACACTAACGAGAACTGATGAGCAAAAAAAGGTCCGTGCATAATTTTTATGATATCCGCCACCACAGATGAGTGAGAAAGTCCTCACATAATAATCCTAATTATGCAGCAGGCCTTTCGATAATCTTTTAAAATCATTGAGCAGGTCCCACGTTTGTGATCACTAATGTAGGAAATGTACATATCTAAGTAATAAAACTAATGTTTTAAGTAAATTTATGGTTTGTGTTGGGCCACATTCATAATCATCCTGGGCCGCGAGTTGGGACATTCCTGGTCTGTAATTTAGAAACAGATGGAATATCATGCAGTTTAGAATTGTTGACTCATTCATTCTCATTTTTAAGTGTCAACAGATTTATTTCTAACACTAAATTTATTGTCTATTTTATCAATGTGATGAGATTTTTTTCCTGAAGTTTTTGTAAAAAAGGATCTTTTATATCAAGGGTGTCAAACTCATTTTCACTGGGTGCCACATCAGCCTTACGGTTACCTTCAAAGGGCCAAATGTAATTTTAGGGCTGTATAAATGTAACTGTCCTTAACTAGGGGCAAGGAGCTTGGCGCTGCCTCTGGGTAGAAACAAGGTGCCAGACCATATAAGACAAGGTGGAGGGCCAGATTCGGCCCTCAGGCCTGGTGTTTGCCACCTGTGATTTTAGGTCCTTACAGTAAAAATTCATTTGTGGACACATGTATTTTTGCCGTTATTTGCCCTAAAACAGTTTCCTAATCTTTTCAAATATAAGGTTAGAAAATTTTCATAACTGTCTCCTGCTTCATAATGTCAGTAGTGTTTTCAATTTTTATTCATTGATTGTATAGAAATCAGATAAAAATTAATGATACATGTGAATGTACTGAGTCCATTAGGAGGAAGTGAACCAGCACTAAGTGTATGTCTATTACGTTCCAGACACTGTGATTATATTTTTCTATTTCTCATAACAGTTTCGTGAAGTTCATTGTTACTTTTCACTATTTCACATATATGAAAACTGAGGATCCAAAAAGTTAATTAACTGTCTCAAGGATATATACCTAGTAAGTTGTAGGTCTAGAATATGAAACCAATTTTGACTCCCAAAGATCTTAACTTTTTAACTAGACCATATTGCTGCTCCATCATTTATGTAGATATCAGAAATTGATGAACTTCAACTTAAAGAAATGACTTATAGTCTTTTTGTGGTAATTTTCAGAGTCTTTAGATGCCTCAATATATGGTTTAAAAATTTTAAATTTCAAAGCAGAGTTCATTTTATTTTACCTTAACTGAAAAAAGAAGGAAAGAATGTAAGGAGATTTAAGCTGTAAGCATTACCATTTTAAGAAATTGCTGCCTTAAAGTAAATAAAATAGACTTTTGTAGGAGAATAAAAGTAGCTTTCAGAAAATAGGATGATTTCCCAAGCAAGAAGAATTAGCAAAGCTACAGAGTCAGGTAAGTGTAAATGAGGTGTAGGCCAAGAGAGTTTAAGGGGTACTTGCCAAGGACTTTAGAGTCCATGTGGTAAGTCTGTAGAAATGCATGATAGGGGGACTGGCTAGAGACACAGCCAGATCGTTTTTATGGTCAGGGTGCAAGGTTAAAAAGGGGGATTGTAAAAATAAATGCATTTGTTTTTATTGAAGAGTGCTAGAAGAATTTGTATTTATTTTTAATAAAGTTTTGTTGATTGGCTTTAGAGAGAGAGGAAGGGAAGGAGGAAGTGGGGGGAGAGAGAGAGAGAAACATCCATTTGTTGTTCCACGTACTTATGCATTCATTTGTTGATTCTTGTATGTGCCCTGACTGGGGGTTGAACCTGACACCTTGGTGTATTGGGATGATGCTTTAACCAGCTGTTCTATCAGGCCAGGACAGAATTTGTTTTTAAAGTTTACTTTAAAGTACACAGGTCAGAACTTTTTCTGACTTTAGAAATTAAAAGTTATTAACTGTTGACCAGGTAGGGTCTTCCCAAGATTTTTCTAATAACTTTCATTTTCTCCTGTTTTCAAAAGAAACAATTATATAATAATATCATATCCTAATTGTAATAGCTACAATTTATTGAATGTTTATCACATGTAAAATACTAGGTGATATGTTTGGATGTCCTAATTTATAAAAATTCATACCAACCTAAGAAAGTAGGTGTACTTATTACCCTCATTTTACAGGTAAGGAACCATTAGTCTAGAAGTTAAGTAACTTGGCCAAGATCATGGAGCTGACAAGTAGGGAGCCAAATTTCAAGCCATATTTCTTTGATATGTAATACAAAGACATTGTTCTAATGATAAAAGGTAGGTACTAAGACTATGTAATTACTGTTAACATTTTGGTGTATATCACTTTTTTTCTGTATTTATATGCGGTACATTTTGTTATATAATCTGTTCTTATTCTCTATTTAACATATTGTCTGTAAACATTCCCCAATATATTAGTTAATTGTCTGGGTATATTTCATTTAGGGCCCAATTTATGTACTTATTTTCCTGCTTTTGGGTATTCAGATTGTTTCCTGTTTTTATATTATAAGTAATGCAGTGATGATATCCTCATGTATAAGTTTATGCACCTCTCATTATTTTCTTTGGATAATATGTTTAAATTGTAGTTACATTGGCAGGTTGCTAAATAAATGCAAAGCAGTACTTAAAAGATTGTTCTTAAAAAATCATAATGTATAACAAGGACTTAAGTTTGGAGAATTTTTTGTCAAGTATATTAGAGAGTGGAGAAGTACTCATTTGTCATAAGCCTAAGACTTTTGTTTCTTACTGTGTTTAAGTTTTGGTTTGATTTGCTTTGTTTTTGTTTTACTCTCCTGTTTACTCTCTATTGTTGCTATAGAAATTAATGCTTGCCTGTGGTTCATAAAATAAATTAAGTGACTTTGAAGTGCAGCAAATACAAGTTATTTAGTGTTGTCTTTCCTTTTTACGTAATTTAAGGGTTTAATGGGAATTGGTATTTTGAGAGAAGTTCAGGTGTATTTGTTTTTGCCAAAAGAGTAATAATGGTAAGGATGAGGTAGATTAATCTGAATTGGTCCAGTTTAGATATGAATATCTGTGAAAGTCATGTCAACTTGTCTTGAAAATGGTATAGGAGGATAATGGTAAACATTTTTTTTCTAAAGTAATTTTACCATCTCTGATACTTTTTCTTGAGTATATATTCCCCTCCCCTCCTTTTGATCTCCATGTGTAGTACCTCTCCCAAATTTTGCTGATTTGCTGGCAGTCTTTCTTATTTCATTTCTTTTCTCTCTTCCACTTGTTGTTGTTTAAGTTCACAGAGCTTTCTTTGTAGAAATTAAACCAAATAATAGAGCAGCATAAAACACTGAGTTCAGCAGAAAGCGATTTGCTTGTGATTAACCCCTGAGAATTGAGTCACTGTAAGATAAGGAATGTTTTTTTAAACAACCTGCTCATTGTTTTTTTATGCTAGTAGATGAGACCTTTTTTTTTTCTTTTAAATAATGCTGTGCTTGGACTTTTATTTATCATCTCATAACGGCATATTTTTAGAAAAAGAAGTCCAAAAGAGAGCTTATGACATCCCGTCTGCCCCCACCCCATCCTCTTTTAGTCTTTCCTCTCAGCAAAAGGCAGCTCCATTAAGGCAGTAACCGTGGCATCTTTTTTCTCCCCCTGCCTTTACTGAAGTATAATTGACAAATTCTATGTATTTAAAGTGTACAATGTGATTTGACACATACATTGTGAAGAATTTACCGCGGTCACGCTAGTTAAACAAGTCTATCACCTCACAGTTACTGTGTGTGTGTGTCTTTTCATGTGGCAAAATGACTTAAGATCTACTTTCTTAGCAGATTTCAAATATAAAACTTATTTTCTCATAACAAAAAGTTTGACCAACGTTGCCCCACTTTCCCTACCCCCAGCCCCAACAACCACCATTCTGCTCTCTGCTTCTATGAGTTTCACTATGTTTTACATTTTCTTTATCCATTCATCTGTTAACGAACACCAATATTTCTCTTTCTCTTGTACCTCATATATAGTCTCTCAACAAATCTTGGCTTTATCCTGAATATATCCCAAATCTGATCACTTTTCCCTATTTCCATCACTAATCAATCATTCTGGTCCAAACTATTGTAACATTATCTTTCTTGGATTATTTTAATAGATTACTAACTCCCCTCCATTCCTTTTCCTTTGACATATATATTCTCAACATGACAACTAGGGACCATTTTAGAATTCTAAATAAGATCATCTAAAGGCTGTGCTCAAAACAGTATGTCTCATTTCACTCAGAAGGACAAAAAAAACAACTGAAGTCTTTACATTGATCCCTAAGGCCTGACATGGTCTGCTGCCTGTGTTACTCTTCTGACCTGATTTCCTATTCTTTTTTACCCCTTATCACATTCTGCTCTATGCACACTAGCCTCCTGGCTGTGCCTAAGCCCACCGGCCTTCCTTCACTTGCTTAGTTTTTCTCCATAGTCCACTCTCTATTGTATATTTTCCTCACTTTATTGTTTGTTTTCTGTCTCATGTTAAAATGTAGCTTCACAAGGATAGGGATTTGGTCTGATATATCCCCAGGGCTTAGAATTGTGATTGGCACATAGACATTCACTGAGTGTATTGAAATCAGTCAACCAATCAGAGATAGGAGGTAGCCTCCAAATGGCTGCTCAGTAAACTACCTGACTCTTTTATTGGAAGCTGCTTTATTTTACTTTGTTTGTTTAGCAAATCAACCATTCCTTTATGCTTTTGAACTGTGGATTATCTTTGTTTCATTTTTATAATAAAATTTACCTGACACAAGGCCTTTAATATCATTTTCTTTGTCTTTCATAAGACTTTTAGGTATATTTACCTGGTCCAGGATATTTTGAGGCATGATTACATGTTAGTCTCTTAATTAAGTTTTACTATCACTGTCCTTTATAATTTTTCCACTTCAAAACATAATTCCAGTAACTGGCAGACATCAATACAGTACACAGAGGCATCTGGATGGTAGGGAAGGTTTTTAAGACTGTTTTTATTCCATCATACAAACTTTCTGAAAACATACTCTGTGTCAGGTACTTGGCTAGATTTTGGAAATCCAGAGAAATAAACACAGTCTCTGTTTCCAGAAGGTCACATTTTAGAATGGATTTGAAATAGGTAGAACATTATTAAATAACATGCTGTGTATTATAATAGGTCTTCTAAGTACTGTGGGGCAGTAAAGAGTTTTACCTACGTGAGGAAGTGGTCAGGGAAAGCTTTACTGAGAGATGACCTTGAAACTGTTTCTTGATAAGTAAGTGGGAATTTTCTAGGAGAACCTAGCAAAGCAAACAGACTTAGTGGTCTTGGAAAAGGATTCGCTTTGGTAACTCTCCCACCATTTTAGAACCAACCAATGGATGATATTGAGAATTCACCCTTTGATGGTTGCTGCAGTGCTATTATGCATATGCTTGGAAATATTTAAATCTGAATTATTCATGCATTGTGTATGATCAAAGGGAATGTAGTGAAAACTATGTTTTTTGGCAGTTAATAACAAATATAAAGTCATGCATTTTTAAAAACTTAAATCATTGATCAATATTACATAAATTTGTTATGCAGATATATATCATTTTTGTTTCCATGGTGACCATGACGAGATTGTTAAAAACTGAATTTACAGATTTGGTATAAATTCATGTTTTCTATTTTTCTTATATGGAACAATGTTCATTCCCAAACCCTAATTTGAACCAATGATTAAAGAATTGGTTGGTGGAATTTTTAACTGATTTGTAACTGATTTATTTTTTAGGTATATATGTACGTATATTTCTAGAAGGATCAGATTGATCTAAGTATGTGCTAGTCTAACTTTGTGTGTGTGTATGAATTATCAATTTATTTAGATTTTCTGTAGGCCTACAAAATGTTAGCTATTTTTCTAACATATACATCTGAATATTCAGAGAAAATCTTTCAAAAATAAAACTTGCCCAAGGTAGTCTCATAAATATTTTTTTAAAAGAAAAACGAAAAGAACAGCCCCTGGTGTGCAGCCACATTTACCATTCCCTGTCTCCTGTGTGTGTGTGTGTGGCACCTGCGGCAGTTGTAGCTTACACCAGTGTACCAGGTGTTCACATATCTTGCTGCTTAAGTCTCACTGCCTGATTTTATTTTCGGGACACGTTCTAATTTTTCTAGTCAAAGAAATCACAGCATTTGTCTACTTTATGTCAGTTCACAGATGTACCATATGTCAGTCTAGTCGCTTGAACAGTTTTAGACCTTTAACCTGGTTATTGCCTAGTTAGTAGAAAATGGCTATACTTGGGGTACTAACACTGCCTGAGTCACCATTTTGCTTTTAAACTGCCTTTTCAATGTCATTTTTGTTATTCTGTTACAATTTAATTTTAAAACATCATTGTTTAAAAAACATTCAAAGTAAAAATTGACGTACATCTTTGTGCTTGCCACTGAATCAAATACTGTGTTTGTATTATAAAAGAAACAAAAGAGATCCTTTTAGCCTAAGGATACAATACTAAAGTTTAAATAAATGTGAAATAGTGTGGTGATAAAGCACATGTGATTTTTTTTCAACAGAAGTAAAATAGAGAAGATGTTGATGAATTCTCTATTAACAAAGCAATGACAAATGAACTATGGGCTATTTAAAAACCCCACTATGTTTTTAGATGTTATTGTACTTTTTAAAATTAAAAATTCAGTAAAGTTTAGGTCAAGAATTCTGTTTGGACTACTTACTCAGGTTTCAGATCGACTGACTATGTTGTACTGCTTATATTCTGCATTTGCAATTGGTTTGTTTTCTCTGTTTGGGTCATTCACATATGTGGAGGGTTGGGGGAACTTGTTTTAGAACTCTCAAAATTTGTATCTGAAAAAATAAAAACACAAGCTAATGACTTTTTTAGTTAATGAAAAAAAGGTAGTAATATATATATTTTTTCTTTTTGGGTAACATCATATCCCTATTCTAGACTAGTTAGGGTTAAAGTTTTAAGTTAATTGCTTATGTCTAAGAGCTTTAGTATTTTTACAGAAACCCTTATGAGGACCATTACCCTCATTTCAGAGTACAAAATCTGGTTGTGTAGGACATATTTTTTAAAAAATTTCAATTTGGGCTCAGTTTCCAATAATATATTTTTGTTTGTTACCAATTGTTTATGCTAAAAAATATAAACTATTTTAATATCAAGTTAATTAAAAATACAATTGAAGAAGGAGATCAGGTACAATACTGTTGGTATTGTTTCAATAAGGAATTTTAATTGCAATAAAGAGTTGAGTTTTTGATTACCTGTGCTATACTTTGTCTTCTCAGTGTGGATAAATAAGATTTTGATTGCATAGTTTTTAGTCATTTATTGAACATCCTTTTTTGCTCTAGTGATCCACCTAATTTGGGTTTCTTTTTGTTGTTTTTAAAGGTGGCAAGGCCTTCTGTGTTTATTTTTCTATAAAGTTAGTCTTTAGAAGTAGAGGTTGGTTCTGGAATCAACATTATTTTTCTTGAATTTTTGAATGAATGGAAAACTAATATATGTGGCAGGTCTTGCTCTAGGAGCTCAAAGGTGAATGAGATACCCTTCTAGACTTCAGTGAGCTTGCTCGCTTGCTTATTTATTTATTTCAGTGTTTCTTATGTTGGGGCTTGTCAACTGAAGGATTTTAGGGTGCGTGTGTATGTATGTGTGTGTATGTGTATATTTGTGGTTTTCAACAGTGGTGATCTATAGATTTCATCATTTTTAAAAGGCTCTTGATATCTAGAAAAGCTAAAGGAGACAGAACACTAAACTATGAGGGGGGACTCCCCCCAAAACAGGAATTACATTCTGGAGGGCAGGCCCCTTGTGGCACAGGCTTCCCCCACTAGGTGAGTGTTCTAGGAACCCATCTGTATCAATGTACCAGCAGGTGTTGTTGTGAGAGGCTGCATTTGGCTTCAGGGAATGGTTTTTGAAGACTCTTTCAATGCTTTTGTCCATTTCACAATGGGGGATTTATGGAGAGCACTTGCCCACACCTACCACACTTAGTGTTCAGCAATTTTTGACCAAAACAGCATGACCCTCGTGCTCTGTGCCCCACACCCCCATTCATTCCATCTCTCTCCTAACAACTTTTTGTTTTGTTTCCCTGGATAAAATGAAGTCCTTAAGGGAAAACTTTTCGCCAAGTGGAAGATGTAAAACAAATGGCAGAAGAAGCCTTAAAAGGCATCAAAATTGAGTAGCTCGAAACTGTTTTGAGCAGTGGGGACGTCTTGGTAGGTGTATTGTATGAAATGGAGAGTACTTTGAAGGTGACTAAAATTTAAACATGTACAAATAAATACACAATTTTTTATAAATAAATTTAGGTGTTTTTCTGGGGGGGCTCTTCTCTCATATAATGTACTGCAATAAATGTTATAATAAGGATAATAAGAAGTAAAGATCTTTGGGAGATTAGAATAAACATTGGAGACCAACTATATTTAAGGTCCTACTCAGGGCTCATTTGATGTAAACCTTTGCCTTATTCCATGTTGCTACATCTTTTGTACATAGTATAGTGACTTGTATAAAGTGTGATGCCTGTATTGGTGCTGGCCATGGTAGGAATTAGGTGGGTGGCTTTTTTGAAGATAGTTTAATGAAGGGACTATTTGCAGAGGTGTGGACACAGGTAATCAAAAGAGATGATGAACAATTGGAAACTGCTGTCCACCTAGGCAAAGGGCAAGGAAGAGGATGGGAATTATGTTTCAGAACATACATGCTTTAATCACACAGAGAAGAGACAGTAACATCAGCTCCAATTGTGTGCACGGGTCCCTTATAGCTTAGTGGGTGCCCCTAGTGGGGGTCATGGCATGGAAGAGGAACCACATAAACAGGAGGTGTAGCCGAAAAGGAAACGTACCTGGTAATAAATGGCACTATTATTTCTGTCTCCTTCCACCTTTTGCTTTTCTGCTGGTTTTTCCTGTTGGGAAAGGCAATGTCACATGCACAGATTTTTGACCCCACTCTGCCCGCTTTGGCTGCCAGCACTTCCTTACTGAGAGATGAGGAGCCACACTGACTGTACTGGGCTTATCACCTTTGTGGGACTATCATCCCCCCTTGATCAGGCTCTGTGAGTGGTCTTTGTTCTGTTTAACGGTAGTCAGTGGCCCTCAGGCATGCCCCCAGCTTTCAGTACCTAAGACTCCAGGGTCTGGTGGAGTGTGAGGTGGAGTGGGGTGGAGAGGAGGTGAGTGGGGCCCTTCTGCTGCAGCGCTAGAGCTTGCTCCTGGTCCTGTTCCTTTTGACCCCCACTTGGGGTACCCAATAAGCTATAAGGGACCCATGCACACAATTGGAGCTGATGTTACTCTGTCTCTTCTCTGTGTGATTAAAGCATTGTTCTATCCAGTACTGGACTATGTTGTATTTCCTTGGCAATTTTGATGACAAGATGCAGTGGGCAGAAGTGTTTGGAGTCCTCCCCTGGGATTGGTGACCTGAGTACAGTGTTTTGTTCCACAGGTCCTCTGATTGGCAGAACCCGACCAGAAACTAAAGGGAAGCTGAGGATTAGACAATGTAATCCTTATAGACTAAGGGAGGCAGAGGTGCAGAATAAGGCACAGAAGGGTGTAGAATATGTCCAGAGGGACAAATGGAAAATAATCAGCAGAGTGTTCAATTCTTATTTGTTAAATTAATTTTTTATTGTTAAACACAATTTAGCCTTACATATTATTAGATTAAAATGCAAAATGAGCAAATACCTCATAGTTTAATGTTTCTGATATAAATACCTTAAAGCAAAAATTCCTTTGTAATTATAGAGGCAACTATTTGTCTCATGTATTTTGAATAGTTGAAATAGTAAAAATGATGCAATAATTATTAATCCATAAAAATGTGAAATTAGGATAACTCAACTTTTTAAGACTGTATTTTTTAAATATGCATTTTTCATGTGGAAATTTGGATTATTTAATCTAGAGAAGACAATTTATTTTCTAGGGCCTACCTCAAAAACCACTTTTATGAATTTCCTTCCTAGATAAATTTAAATGTATTAAAACTGTATTTAAATGTATAAGTGGCATACTTCTGTTATGCCATTTATATTTATTAATGGCTAGTTGTTTTTACCATGTGCCAAGCCACTATGCTAAGTCTTTTACACAATTATTACATTTTATCCTCACAGTAATCCTAGGAAGTGTAGATACTGTTGTTTGGTGTTTGTGATTCATTCATGGACAGAATACATTCCATAAAGGCCAGAGATGTTTATATTCTGTTATGAATAGTTCTGTACCATTTTATGCTTGTTGTTATTGTTGGTAGTCCCTAGCACCTTTTCATATGTTTATTAGCCATTTAGATTTTTTTCTGTGAGGTCCCTACCCCAGTCTTTGTCTTTTTTTTATTGGGTTGTCTGTCATTTTATTTTTGATGTTGTGGAATTCTATATATTTTTGGGTGTATGCTCATTGTTACATATTACAGATGACTTCTCCCATTCTATGGCAGAGCCAAGCTGAAATATTAAAAATTGGTTAGATCTGAGAGGCAAAGATAAATATTTCTAGTTAAATGAGGAAATAAACAAGTTTATAGTGAAGTAAAGTGAATTCACCCATGACACAGTTGAGTCATTTGGTTAGACTGAGGGTCCTTAACATGAACCAATGGAAGATAAGACTAGAGAACTCAAAATATATTAGCACCAGGGAAGCTCTAGAAAATAGCAGAAATATACCTCAACAGAACATCTTCTTTATGTCAGTACTCACCTTCTTACTGGATAGTAAAGTTAGAGCACCATCCATCCTACATGTCCTTTGTGACCTGATGTTTCTCATTGTAGTCTCCCCTTGACGATTTGGGGCTTGGACTTACGTCCTTTGCAGAACTTGATGACTGATGTCTGAAGGGCTTTTTGGTTTCGGCAATTCATTCAATCTCAGCCCTTCATCTTAGAACTCCTGCAACAATGAAATGAATCCATTCTGTTCCCTACTGAAATTATTCTAGCTTTAAAAAAAGCTTTGCTGGCTCTTAGGGATTTACCTTTCAAACTACTAATCAGACAGAAACATTTCTGTGGTGTCTCTCCTTAATTCTGTATCCATAGGTAAGTCTAAGGGAGGCTTGGAAGTACATGGCTGGCTAAAATGGAACTTTGGATCCCATAGGAAAAAGGGAGATGATATTGGGGAACCACCATTGATCTCTGCTACACAAACCTTTTTCTGTTGGGATTTACATACTCTCCTGAAGTGATTAGCATGGTGTGAGAGGTAAATCCATAAGATCCAGCAGAATTTTTTTTTAAAGCTAGAATAATTTCACTAGGGAACAGAATCCCTCACTAGGGATTCATTTCACATTGTTGCAGAAGTTGTAACATGGAGGGCTGAGACTGAAAACCACATAATAAAATGGAGTGTGTACCAATTTAAAATAAATTTTTATCCAGATTAGCTCATAACTTTAGATCTTGAATTCTTGATTCTTATTTTAAATTTTTACATTGTTCTAGAAAGGTAGAAAGAGAATAACTTTTAGATTGTTTATCATTTTTAACAATTTTTAGATTTTGACCTATTTACTAAATATGCGTCTAATGTTTTACTAAATTTTTACATATAGCAAATGCCATTGAATATCACAAGTGTGATGGAGGATGAAATATGTACTTTTATATTTATAGAAAACAAATATATTAAACCCACTATTAAAAATAGTCTATAGAAAACATTTTACCAATAGATAATATAAAAGCTCTAGGTTAGAATGAATCCACATATATGGAAGGTAAATGACAATCTAGAATTATTTTAGTTCACCGAAAATAAACTGATATAGTGCACAGCAGATAAAATCTCATGGACACTAAAGATTTTTTTTTAAGTTCTATTCACAGTAGAGCTTGAAGAAAACTATTTAACATAGTTATTAATGTTATTAAAAATGATTTACTTAAAAAACCCAGTGTGTAACACTATAAGTAATTATTTTTTCTTCCATAGGCAAGAAGCCTGATAGCTGTAGGACTGGGTGTTGCAGCTTTTGCATTTGCAGGTAAGATAATTGAAGGATACATATCAATAAATGTTATGGCATATTTTCAAATTGCTCCTATCCTGATTCATAAGCAGACTGTTAGTATTCTGAGGTTTTTGGTTTTAAGACATTGTGCATTTCTCTCCACCGTTTATATTCACTGAACCATTTATATTTGTCAGTGTAGCAAAATCTAGATAAAATTTATGGTGAAGAAAAGTAACGATGGAAAAGTTAGGAAAATTAGCCCCGATACTAGTGGATCTTCCTAGCAATTTTTTAGTCTGGACCATAGTCTATAAAAAAATAGACCATACTATAAAAAAATCTTTAATATGAAGCAGTGTAATTGACATGGGGTTCTTTTATTTTTTATTTTTATTTTGAGAGTACATTTATTAAAGCTGGGGACAATGAAACAAGGAAGGGCCTAGGATAGAGGAAGCACCAGGGGAGAGATTAGTGGGGCCGCTTTGGCTCTCTAGAAACATTATGGGGGAGAAAGTGAGCTAAGACAGGTTTGCTGTCAACTCACAGGAGAGTCAGAGGAGGCCTTGGAGGCAGTTTTAGGGGTTAGCCCAGGACTAACCAGCATTGCCCATAGCTCCTCTGGTTGCAGTTCTCTGGGGTCCCTTAGAGTTTAGCTGATGTGGGCCTGTGGGGAAAGAAGAAGGGGAAGGGAAAGAGGCAAGGCATGCTCCCAGGAGGGGGTGTGTGCAGATATGGGGTTCCTTTATTCTCTCATATGTATTTCTTCTTGTAGGTAGGATTGCACATTTCCTGAGCTGTCAGTTCGTTCTTTCTTTCTTTTTTCCCCTTTACATTGAATTGTTTTTGGCTTACACTGGTTAACAAAATTATAGAGGATTCAGGTGCACAATTATATAACGTACCTTGTATACACTGTATAGTGTATTCACCATCCCAAGTCAAGTCTCCTTCCATCACCATTTATCCTCCACTTCCCCACTCCCACCCCCTTGCAGTCACCACACTGTTGTTTGTGTTCATGAGTTTTTTCCCTCTTTGTTGCTCAATCCTTCCACAACTCTAGTCCTACCCCCACCCCCACCCCCACTGTCAGTTTTTTTCTGATGAGCATAGCTGTTGTTCCCTGTAGTTATTTATTACTTCATTTTAACATGTTGGTGTAATGTCTTTGACAAACTGCCAAAGTCGCATTTTTAGAAAGAATAGTTACAAAGATTTGAAGGAAAATTTCTATTTCTTCAACTTACAGTTTAGAGTCATCAACTTAGTTTTAAATTGCCTTTTACATTTAATGTTAGATTTACATATTTTTATTTTAATGTAGCATTTGTGTCTCTAAGTTTCATGGAATTGATCTTGTTAATTGAATTTTCTTTTTAGGTGAAGCTACATTCCATTGTGGTTATATGGAGTTTAGTAAGATCCAGTAGAAAAATGAGTAGAAAAAGATTTTTGTTTTGTTTTGTGTGGCATTTAATTTCATATCAAATGGAAGTTGACATCTGTATGATAAGAGACTTGGGTGAGTTAGGGCTTCAACCTTTTGTAATTTTACTTAATGTTCTCCTTGATCTCAAGAGCTTTTTATCTCCTAATTAGATAAATGCTTCACGTCTCATGTCTAGCACCCTGTTTTTCACTATAGCATGTCTGCAAAGGAATAGCAGTGTATTCAGACAGGTAACTCCTTCTAAAAGATCTATGTAGTTGAATTTTCCCAGTAGAAATCTTTATTTGCAAATAAGGTTATGGTTAGAAGTTGAAGTTCAGAGTGTCAAAACTGGCTCTCTACCAGGGCTTTTGGGAAGAGAGACACTAATAATAGTGGTCAGTCATTCTGATTAGGGTACAAAAGGTAAACTACTCAGATAATATTTTATTCTATGCCCCCAAAACAATTTAGACCCTCTTTTGTTACTGATTCTTAGTTGTCAGGACTCAAGAATTTTTATTATTAGAATTTTAGAATTAGAATTTTCTTAGGATGTCTAAGAAAGAAAAGCACTAAAATATATTAATTTAAAAAAAAGAGTTGTAAAAAAAATTTTTTAGGAGATCAGTCCTCTTCAGTAAGAAATTGCTAATGGTCATTGGTAATAAGATATTGGTAAATATTTTCTACATAATTGTGCTTTTACTTTAAAGCTAACTCCATTAAAATCACTCCTCTGTTTTATAGCTTCTAAACTGTATTTGTTTTCTATATATTTCAAAGTGATTACTGCTGTGAAAAGTAATATAAATAATCATTTTAGATTCATGAGTATCTTTATGTTAAAGGACTTCATCTGCAGTGTGGTGTGGAAAGAGCACTAAGACTTTTTTGTGACCTATATATAACATTGTATAGAAATGTAACATTGCTCTTTTGTTGACTTTGTAATTATGAACTAGAACTTGATAAATTTAATAGCTATGAAACAATAATAAATCAGAAATTTGAAAAAATATGACTTGTAAATTTTGAAAGTTATCAAAATAATATATATAAAATAAATTAATAAATACTGTGGTAAGCACCTTGTGAGTATTGACTTTGATTACAGACAATATGTTATGTTTGCTTCTATCCTTGTTACTGTTACTGTTTAGGTCGATATGTATTTCAGATCTGGAAACCTCTACAACAAGTCATCACAGAAACTGCAAAGAAGATTTCAACTCCTGTAAGTTAATGGTAACTTTCATTGGAAAGCTCATTTTGATTTTTGTTTAAGTATCATATTTGATAGTAATTCACAAAAATGTCTTGAATTTTCCAACTTTGTATAAGTTTTACTTAATTATGTCATCAGAGAATTTGTCTCATTTAGATTTTTTTAAGCTTCTTGATTATGTTGTTTTTATATCTAACCTTTTTCCTGGTTTTAACATCTACTTCTTACTATTATATTCCTTTAGTAGTATTACATCAACTTTGAGGTATTTTCACTGTTTCATTAATATTCATTCACTCTGTGACTGGTCACTATAAACCAGTCCCTGTGCTCAGAGCTGGGTATGGCTGGTGAATAAACAGATATGGTCTGTGGTCTAGTGGTGCTTACCCAAATGTTTATTTCATCTTGAAATTTGAAACTAGCTCCCTTATATCACCACTACTGGCCGTCTCAAACTTGAAATTTTAACATTCCAACCTTGAAATCCTGTAGGGCTAATATATTTATCTCCCAGCATTGTAGTTACTCTGCTGAGCCGAATGTAAGTGAAGAATGAATGACAGCGGCATCTAAAAACTATAGTGTGATCGACTGTGGTTTGTGACCACTGGAGACAATGCAGAGAATTCACAGAAGCAGTGCAGCATAACCATCGACTGCTGGGAAATAAAAACAGGTCTAGGATAGATCTGCTTGGCTTGTTTGAGAATGTATTATTTTAGCAAAAGCACTACAAATTTGTGAGGCTTTGTTAGCCATAAACAATAACCTCACTTTCAAAGAATAACATAGTGACAAATAATTAAATTCAGGTTCAAAAGGACTACAAGAAGTTTTCCAGATCTATAAATACACGTCTCTGATAAAAGGGGACATGTGTTTATTTTCTGTTTTCTTATTTATATTTTATTTGGGTGAAGTATTAATAGGTGTTTAGCATTCATTCAATAAATAATCATTAAACATCTACTACCTACTAGGCATTATTGTGTAGAGTGGGATATGGTAATGAATCAAAGACACTGCCCTCTGGGAGCCTACATTTTTAGGAGACAATTGACAAATAAGTAAGGTATATAATATGTAAATGTTGAATGCTTTTCAGAAAACTAAAGAGTAAGTGGTCAAAGAGTAACAGCAGAGAGGAGTCTCTGTTAGTAGATCGGGTAAGGACTGTCTGAGGAGATGAGAGAGCAGGCCCTGTGAACATATCAAGAAAGAGTTTTGTAGGCAATAAAAACAGTGCAAAGGTCCTGAGGTGGAAATGAGTTTAGTATCAAGAGTAACTCCAATGAAGTATGTGAAAGGAATAATGGTAATTTGGGCCCAGATCACTTAGTGCCTAATGGCTATGATAAAAACTGCAAATTTTCTTTAAAGTATGATGGAAAGTCTATGAAAGATTTTGAGCATGGAGGCAATGTGATTTTTTTTATTTTAGATTATTTCTCTGCCTGCTGCATAGAATATTGACTAGAATGAACCAGAGTAGAAGCTGTGAAACTGGTTACAAGGCATTGAAATAGTCCAGGTAATAAATGATGGAAAATTGAAATAGAGTTAATAGGAAAGGAAATGGTTACATAGTTATTTATTTTATTTTTCTTAGTTCTTTATTTTAAAAAAATTATTGATTGATTTTATAGAGAAAGGAGGTGGGAGAGGGAGAGAGAGAGAGAAAGAATCATCAATTAATTGTTTCACTTATTTATGCATTCATTGGTTGATTTTTGTATGTGCCCTGACTGGGGATTGAACCCACAACTTTGGTGTATTGGGACAATGCTCTAACCAGCTGAGCTACCTACATGACCTAGTTCTTTAAATGAAACATATATATGTCTTTCCATATGTTTATGTATAATAAATGGAGAAAATTTAAGAAATCATTTATTTTCTGTTAGGGTGATCTTTAGTAGATATATTTATAGCATCAATAGAAGACTCCCAAGTTTTGTGGAACTACATTATTTAACATTGTAAAGGATGAGAAAGCAAGGAAATGTGAAAATCTTCACTGCTTTGTGGAGGCTCACAGATAAGGTTGAGTAGTTCAAGAGATTATCCTGGATATGCTGAACCTGGCACTTCCACTTCTTAAGGAGAGAGAAATGATACATGCCCCATCTGTTTCCTTCTGGGCTTCAGGTTAAGAAATATGACTCTTTTTTTACCTTTTTAAAATATATTTTATTGATTATGCTACTACAGTTGTCCCATTTCCCCCCTTCACTCCCCTGAACTCTGTACATCCTCTCCCACCCACATTCCCCACCTTTAGTTCATCTCCATGTGTCATAAGTTCTTTGCCATACTATTCTTGCCCTCCCTCTGTCTATTTTCTACCTACTATCTATGCTACTTATTCTCCATACCTTTTCCCCCTCTCTCCTCCTCCCACTCCCCTATTGCTAACCTTCCATGTAATCTCCATTTCTGTGGTTCTGTTCCTGTTCTAGTTGCTTGCTTAGTTTCTTTTTGTTTTAGGTGTGGTTGTTAATAATTGTGTTTGCTGTCATTTTACTATACATGTTTTTTGTCTTCTTTTTCTTAGATAAGTCCCTTTAACATTTCATAAAATAAGGGCTTGGTGATGATGAACTCCCTTAACTTGACCTTATCTGAGAAGCACTTGATCTGCCCTTCCATTCTAAATGAAAGCTTTGCTGGACAGAGCAATCTTGGCTGTAGGTCCTTGCCTTTCATGACTTGGAATACTTCTTTCCAGCCCCTTCTTGCCTG
The DNA here is from genome assembly GCA_028533065.1 of Trachops cirrhosus. Lineage (NCBI taxonomy): Eukaryota > Metazoa > Chordata > Mammalia > Chiroptera > Phyllostomidae > Trachops > Trachops cirrhosus. The sequence goes on from CM052548.1 coordinate 40,034,046, forward strand.
CAAGGTCTCTTTTGAGAAATCAGCTGACAGTCTGATGGGAACTCCTTTGTAGGTTACTATCTCCTTATCTCTTGCTGCTTCTAGGATTCTCTCCTTCATT
>CM052548.1:40034645-40052436 GCA_028533065.1 Trachops cirrhosus
TGGTCCAACTTCTCTGGGACTCTCTGAGCTTCCTGGACTTCCTGAAAGTCTATTTCCTTTGCCAGATTGGGGAAGCTCTCCTTTATTATTTGTTCAAATAACTTTTCCACTTTTTGCTCTTCCTCTTCCTCTTCTGGTACCCCTATAATTCGGTTGTTGGAATGTTTAAAGATGTCCCGGAGGTTCCTAAGCCTCTCCTCATTTTTTTGAATTCTTATTTCTCCATTCTTTTCTGTTTGGTTGTGTCTTTCTTCCTTCTAGTCCACTCCATTGGTTTGAGTACCAGTTGTCTTCCTATCACTATTGGTTCCCTGTGCATTTTCCTTCATTTCACTTATTGTAGCCTTCATTTTTTCATCTAGTTTGCGACCAAAATCAACCAATTCTATGGGCATCCTGATCACCAGTGCTTTGAACTGTGTATCTGTTAGGTTGGCTATCTCTTGGTCACTTAAAAGTATTGGCTCTGGAGCTTTGATTTCATCTTCCATTTGAGCCATTTTGGGGGGGGGGCGTCTGGGTGCGCTTGTTACATAGAGAGGGGCAGAGCCTTAGGTGTTCACCAGGGCAGGGCACTCCAGTCCACTGGGTTGTGATGCTGTATGTGGGGGTGGGGTCTGAAAGGGAACGATGGTGCCTACTCTGCTCTCTGTCAGATTTCAGTCCCTTCCACTGCTTCCCCCAAGCAAACTGGGCCTTTCTGGTGCTAATTCCTGTGTGGGTGGGCTTGTGTACATTCTGTGACCCCATGGGTCTCTCCAATGCACTCTCCTGTGAGGCTTGGAGTCTCTCTCTGCGCCTCAACCCCCACAGGTGTTTTCAATCAGTGCCCTGAGGCTCTGTTTCCCAGCACTGGGACCTCTGCTGGGACCCTGGGATGTGCGGTCTGTCTCACTGCCCAAGTTCGCCTGGTTTATCGGTGTGTGAATGTGGGACTGCCCAGACTGTCAGCTGCCTTGCACACAGCGCCTCACATCACAATCGCCACCTTGCTGGGTCTGTCAGCCGCCTGCGTGCCCAGGTCCACCCGCTTTGGTCTTGTGCCTGGGATGCCTTATGCACCTGGTGCCACTGCTTTTTGTGCCTTGACCCCTCTCTGCCCAGCTGCCTGACTCGGCCCTTCCTACCGGTCTGGATGAATGTGTATATTTTAACTCCTTGGTTGTCCGACTTCCATACAGTTCAATTTTCTGTCAGATCTGGTTGTTACCTTGTTTCTAAGTTGTCACTGACCTTATTTTGGTTGTACGAGGTGGCACAGCGTGTCTACCTACGCCTCCATCTTGGCCGGAAATCCCCAAGTTAAGAAATATGACTTTTGATATATTTTGCCTTGTTTTTACAAAATTCTTGCAGTTTGCAGTAAAATATCTTAGAATATCTTTATCAATTTTTTTCTTAAAATGTTATTTGCTTCCTCTACACTTTAACATCATCTTGTTCTTAAATCTCATTTTTCTTTTTCTCATACATTTTTTTTTCTTTTTCCATTTTGCTGGAATACTGTCTAGAGTAATTTTTCATAAAGGATGCATGGATTTTTTCCATATGGGATGCGTGGATGATAAATGCTTTAAGTTCTTTGTTAAATAATTTGTATTCTTTAGCCCTTACTGTTAATTATCATTTGAGCTGCTGGTTTCTTGGAATCTTGTGGAACCAGTATTAGAGAAGTACAGTCATCTCTGCTCAGGCTGAATCTCCGTGCCCTTGTGTATCCTTTCTCGTATAGTCACAGCCAGATATTTTTTTGGTACTACCAGACTCTCAGCCAGATTTCCTGGTGTTCTTGTTTCTTTGTATGCAGCCTCTTTTAATTTTTCTTTTGTTGCTTGTGCTTTTGATTTTAGGTTTTGGTGATTTTTGTTTGTTCTGGAAATTTGGGGACTTTTCTCTTTATTTTTGATGTTCTGATATTTCACAGAAATTCTTAGCCTTAATTATATGAAATTGTCTTTATGATTTTCCTTTAATGATTTTCTTTTTTTAAGTTTGTTTTTATAGTATTTTTTCCATTACTATTTATCACCCTTATATTCTCTTTCACCTCCTCCCACCCCTGTCCCCCCACAATCATAACACTGTTGTCCATGTCCATGAGTTCTTCTTCTTTTACTCAATTTCCCCACCCCTTATCCACTACCCCAGAGTAGTTAGCCTGCTCTCTATTTTGCTTGTTAGTCCAGTTTGTTCATTGGATTCCACATAGGAGTGAAATCATAGGGTATTTGTCTTTGACTGGCTTATTTCACTTAGCATAATGTGCTCCAGGTCTATCCATGTTGTTGCAAAGGGTAAAATTTTTCTTCTTTTTTGATGACTGTGTAGTATTCCATTGCATAAATGTTCCATAGATGTTTTCTTCTATTGTGTTTCTTCTCTGTTCCTGGAACTCTTTATTACAAAGATACTGGGCCCCTAAATCGATCCCTATGTTTCTTAACATTTTATCTCTTCTTTTCTATGTCCTTTATCTTTTCATTCTACATTCCACAGTATTTCCAGAGGTTATTTTCCAGATCACCGGATTGGCCCTTAGAAATGTTCTAAATGGTTATTCAGTCTATCCACTAAATTTTTTGCATCTATAACTTTTTAATATTCAAGAATTTTTCTTGTTTCTTTCTCATAGCAACTTATTTTTTTATGGATGTGTTATTCATTTGAATATCTCTAAAGACATTAATTCATGCTTTAAGTTCTCTTCTGTTTCCTAATTACTCTCCTTCCTTCAAAGTCAGTTATTAATTGTTTATCTTTTTTCCGGAAAGATATATGTATTGCATATTATTAGTGATCATATTTTATAGCAAAATTTAATGTATACATTTTTTACAAACATAAAATGGAAATAAAGACATCTATCAAATTTATATGGTGAACCAAAGTCCTGGTTTTTAGAATTCTATAGTCAATCATTATTCTGGTCCAGGGCCATCAGTACATGATTTTCAATAGTTGAGGATTTTGTCAATAATTGGAACAAAATCTTTATACATGACAGTTGTTTCCTATATAGAACCCTTTCGGGGACTCCGTTATTTCATCCTTTTGCTCTACTCCCAGTTGACTCAGGGATTTTATTTGTTGAGATACCTTTTTGTTCTATTTCATCACCTAATGGCTTGCTCTTTTTCCAGCTAAAGAATAACAAGAAGCCCAACATGGTCCAAGTTCCCAATGTGTAGGTCACAGACATCTGCCAGTACCAAGACGTGGCCTGGTCCAACACATTGCCTAATTGTTCATCTTGGTTCTCAGCCACCACTGCCATGATACTGAATTTATTTAAATGTCTCATGATCCTTGGTTTTTGATTTATGTTTATGAGGACCAAGTAGATTAATATGCATGTCCTTCCTCAGCAGTTTGGTGGGCTTGCTTTAACACTTTAATTGAATGAGAGTATTTACAGTGGTCTGTGGATACATAGATGGGCTATGTCAGTAACCATGTCTTCCAAAGCAAGGAGCCCAGAGGCAGGCTTGAGACCAGAGTCCAGGAGTATTTGGTGTCACCCTCACCAACCTTCTGATTTCTGAAATGTGATCTGTTGGTACTCTTTGTTTCTTTGGGGACCTGTGCCACCTGTAATAAGATGTATCACAGGCATATGATTCTGTTTAAACCTGAGGGTTAAAGCAGCATGTGGCAAGATCCTTATGATCTGTAATGATGAGTTAGGAATGGTCTATCTCTGCTGTTCTGATTTAATTAAGTACCCTGATACTATTTTTTCTATTTGTTAACTCTGAATTCAGTGGGTTTTTTTTTATTATTTCTGAGAAGTGTATCTTTCTTTCCTCTGGTGATTGGGGCTGCTATGACTTGTGTATGTACAATCTTATCTGTTTTCAGTCTTCTGGGGTTTCTCTAAACTTTCAGGCTTGCTACTTGCCCCATTTCTTGTTTTCTAGGCCTATTATGGATTTTTATTGTTTAAAATATGGTTTAAAATCTGTAAAAAATAAACAATTTTTATTGTTTTCTCATTTCACGGTCATTTTGGAAAACAAAAGACCTGTATTATTTAGTCTCTTGTTTTGAACCAGTACCCTTTTGCTTGCTTTCTAAAGTGTTAATGTATATTATTGACTCAGCTAATGTCTAATTACTCTTAATGTTTTTCCTGGGGGAAAAACCCAAGTCATTGATCTTCTTTTGAGACTTTATTTTCCTTTATGTGAATTTGTCCTTTTACTTGAATATAGTTTTTTTTTTTAATCAAACTTCTATTGTTTATGGTTAAAGGAAATTCATGGAAATAACATTAATTAAACTCATCCTCCTGTGGCTCTATAAGTCAAATAGATTATTGTACATAATAAAACATTACAGTTTATGATAAATGTATTTCATCTCATAAGACTGTGGAATGATATAGTCCTCTGGTTGTCTGGAAGGACTTTCATATTTCAAGCTACTAGCTGAGTAAATTAGCTAATGACTTTTGTATAACTTGGTTCATTTCATATACATATGCTTTGATAATATATGACACTAAAAAATTTAATGCTAATTTTAGAAGGAAAATGATTTTGAGTTCTGTTGTATATATACAGGGGTAGGCAAAAGTAGGTTTACAGTTATGAGTGTGCAAAACAGTTTATTCTTATATTATTGAATCTTTTATTATATGTTTTTCCATATGAACAACTGTAAACCTACTTTTGCCTACCCCTGTATATACTTTATGAATAGAAAATACAAATATAAACACAGTCCACATACATGCTGTCTACAAGAGACCCACAGAACAAAAGATGTACACAGACTGAAAATGAAGGGATGGGAAAAAGTACTTCAAGCAAATGGGCATGAAAGATAAGCTGGGGCAGAATACTTATATCAGACAAAATAGACATCAAAACAAAAGGCCATAAGAAGATACAAAGAAGGTAGCTACATAATACTTCAGGGGGTTGTTCAACAAGAGGATACTCTTACAAACGTATGTGCACCCAACATAAGAGCACCTAATATGTAAGGCAAATCTTGGAGGACTTAAAGAAGGAGATTGACAGCAATACAGTCATCGCAGGGGATTATAGCACCCCATTGTCAACAATGGGTAGATCATCTAAAGAATCAACAAGGACCTTGTGGCACTGAATGACATGCTAGATCAAATGGGCTTAACTGATATATACAGAACTTTCCACCTTAAAGAAGCAAAGTATACATTCTTTTCAAATGCACTTGTATTATTTTCAAAGATAGACTACATAGTAGGTCACGAAATAAGCCTTAACAAATTCAAGAAAATTGAAATCGTATCTAGCATCTTCTTAGATCACACTGACTTGAAACTAGAAATCAACCTCAAGGAAAAAACACAAAAACCTTCAAATACATGGAGACCAAATAACAAACATGTTATTAAATAATGAATGGGTTAACAATGAGATCAAGAAAGAAGTCACAAAATGTATCTAGAAACAAATAAAAATGAACAACACCACGAAATCTATGGGACACAGCTAAGGCAGTTCTGAGAGGAAAGTTCATAGCAGTGAGGCCTGCCTAAAGAAGATAGAAAAACTCAAATAAACAACCTAACCCTACATCTAAAAGAACTAGAGGAACAACAATAAACAAAGCCCAGAATGAGTAGAAGAAGGAAATAATCAAGATCAATTAAGTGACAGACTAAAAGAAAATCCAAAGAATCAATAGATGCAGGAGCTTGTTCTTGAAAAGATAAACAAAATCGACAAGCCAGACTCATCAAGAAAAAAAAGAGGACCCAAATACAATTAGAATCAAAAGGAGAAGTAACAACTGATACCACAGAAATGCAAAGGATTGTTAAGAAATTACTATGAACAACTATATGCTAAGCAACTAGGTAACCTAGGTGAAATGGACAAATTTCTGGAAACATGCAGTCTCCCAAAACTGAATCAAGAAGAGGGAGAAAGCCTGAATACACTGATGAAACCGAGCAAATTTGAAGCAGTAATTAAAAAACTCCCAGGACACAAAAACCCTGGACTGGATGGCTTCACAGGCGGGTTTTACCACACATTCAAAGAAGAAATAACACCTATCTTTCTTAAACTATTCCAAAAACTTTAAGAGGGAAGATTCCCAAACTCTTTTTACAAGACCTGTATTATCCTAATTCCAAAACCAGGTAAGATACAACAAAGATACAACAAAGAAAGAAAATTACAGGCCAGTATCTCTGATGAACATAGATGATAAAATCCTCAACAAAATATTGGTAAACCACATCCAGCAATACATTAAACAGATCATACACCATGATCAAATGGGATTTACCCAGGGATGCAAGAATGGTATAACATTCACAAATCAATAAATATTAATACTTCACATAAACAAAATGAAAGAAAAAATCACATCATATCAATAGATGCTAAAAAACCATTTGATAAAATCTAGCACCATTTGTGATCAACACAGTCAGTAAAGTGGGAATAGAGAGAGCAAACCTCAACTTAATAAAGGCCATATATGAGAAACCTGCTACCAACATCATACTCAATGGGCAAAAACTAAAAGCATTTTCCTTAAGATCAGGAACACGACAAGGGTGCCCACATTCACCACTTTGATTCATTATAATCCTGGAAGTTTTCTAGCCATAGCAGTTAGAAAAACAGAAGACAGAAAAAGCATTCAAATTGGAAAGGAGGAAGGAAAACTGTCATTATTCACAGACAATATAATAGAATACACAGAAAATCCTATAGTCTCCATCAAAAAACTACTTTACCTAATAAGTGAATTTGACAAAGTAGCAGGATACCAAGTCAATATTTAGAAATTGGTGGCATTCATGTATATCAAGAATGAAGTATCAGAAAGAGAAAGTGAGAAAAAAATCCAATTTACTATGACAACAAGAAAAATAAAGTACCGAGGAATAAATTTAACCAAGGTTTTAAAAGACTTGGAAAATTATATAACACTGAAGAAAGAAATTGACAAAGATACAAATAAATGGAAGCATATACTGTGTTCATGGATTGGAAGAATTAACATCATGAAAATGTCCATAATACCCAAAGCACTCTATAGATTCAGTGCAATTCCTATTAAAATACCAATGGCACATTTCACAGATCTAGAACAAATATTTTAAAATTTTTATATAGAACAAAAAAAGACCCCGAATAGCCTCAGCAATCCTGAAAAAAAAGAACAAAGTTGGAGGGACCACAATACCTGATATTAAAGTATTCTATAAGGCCACTGTAATCAAGACAGTCCTGTACTGACAGAAGAACCAACACACAGATCAATGGAACAGAGAGCCCAGAAATAAACCCAGGTTTCTATTGTCAAATAATATTTATCAGAGGGGGTACGAGCATACAATGGAGTAAAAACAGTTTCTTCAATAAATAGTGTTGGGAGAACTGGACTGGTACATGAAAAAAAAATGAAACTACATCACAAACTTATACCATCCACCAAAAAGTCCTAGCAGAAAACAGGCAGTAAAATTTCAGACATCCCACATAACAATATTTATGCCAATATATCTCCTAGGACAAGAGAAATAAAGGAAAAAATGAACAAATGGGACTACATCAAATTAAAAAAGTTTCTGTGTGGCTAAATTAACCATCAGAATGAAAAAGGGGACCCAGTATATGGGAGATATAAATGATATATCAGTTATAATGATATAACTGATGCTATATCAGTTTGCTAATGATACAACTGATAAGGGATTAATATCCAAAATATATAAACTCATATGACTTAACACCAGGGAAACAAACAACTCAATTAAAAAATGGGTGGAGGACCTGAACAGACCCTTCTCTAAGGAGAACATACGTGTGGCCCATAGACACATGAAAAAATGCTCCACATCATTAGCCATCAGAGAGATGCAGGTTAAAACCACAATGAAATATCACCTCACACCTCTCAGGATGGTTATCATTAATAAATCAACAAACGTGCTGCTGAGGATGTGGAGAGAAGGGAATCCTAGTGCATTGTTGGTGGGAATACAGACTTGTGCAGCATCTGTGGAAGATAGTGTGGAATTTCCTCAAAAAATTAAAAATGGAACTGCCTTATGATCCAGCAATTCCACTGCTGGGAGTACTATATTTTTTGGACTATAAGATGTGCCCCCCACCCCCAATTTGGGAGGGAAAGGGGAGTGTGTCTTATAGTCTGAATGTAGTTTACCTGGCTTGCTGTGGTAGGGGGGAGGTGCTGGAGCAGGGTCATCGCTGTATTTTCCTCCCAAATTGGGAGGGGAGGTTGCGTCTTATAGTCTGAAAAATACGGTATGCCCTAAGAATCCTGAAACACCAATTCAAAATAATTTATGCACCCTAGTGTTCATAGCAGCGCTATTTACAATAGTCAACTGTTGGAAACAGCCCAAGTGCCCATCAGTATATGAGTGGATTAAAAAAATATGATACATTTACACAATGGAATACTGTGCAGCAGAAAGAAAGAAGGAGTTCCTCCTACCTTTTACTATAGTATGAATGGAACTAGGGACAATTATGCTAAGGGAAATAAGCCAGTTGGCCAAAGATAAATACCACGTGACCTCACTTATCACTGGAATCTAATGAACAAAATAAACTAATGAGAAAAATAGAACCAGAGACATGGAAATATAGAACAGACTAATAGCTGTAGGAGGGTAAGGGGGGAAATAGGAGAAGGAGTTGGAAGGGATAAGTCAACAAATATGTATGAATGACTCATGGACATGGACAATAGAGAAGGAATTGACTGTTTGCAAGTAAGGTGGGCTGAATGGAGGGATGCCAAAGGGAAAAAAATTGGGACAACTGTAATAGAATAAACAATAAAAAAATAAAGTAGAGAGAAATGCAAGTAATGTGTAAGGATCAGAGAGTATATCAAATAGCATAACAAAACTAGTAAAATCCTATTGTTTTTGTTGTTGGAAATTCTGTTAGAAAAATATGACCACTTGCTTTGTCTTTTTGATAATATCGCTGTTCCTTATTACAATAATCTCATTTTTATGGGTCTAAACATTACCTTCGCCAAAATGGTTCTGCATTGCCTTATATTTATATATCCTAATATGTAATATTGGTTATAGGTCCTAATATAATGTAATATTGGTATATTATTTATAAGCTTGAAAGGGCCTTTTCTCAATAGTTATATTTTTTGAGGGGGTCAAAGAGTACAGAGTTATAATTTTGTCCTTGCTCATTATACAGATACTAATTTAAACAATAATGTATTTTGGACTTTGGGCCAAGATGGAGGTGTGGGTAGATACACTGTGCCTCCTCGCACACCAAGAGAAGGACAACAAATTTAAAAACAAAAAACAACCAGAATAGACAAAATCGAACTGTATCAAAGTCTGACAACCATGGAGTTAAAGAAGAAACATTCATCCAGACTGGTAGGAGGGGTGGACGTGCAGCCAGGGCAGAAAGGACTGATGGCAAGGTGATGATTCAAGGACTGGGGTGGGTGTCTGCTGGGAGAGCAGGCGGTCCCACATTTGCATTGCAGATAAACTGGGAGGAACAACAGGGGAGTGAGACAGACCACACAACCCAGGGTTCCAGCGTGGGGAAATAAGGCAACAAAACCTCTGACCGAAAAAAAACTGTGGGGATTGGGTGGCAGGAGAAACTCCTAGCCTCACAGGAGACTTTGCTAAAGAGACCCGCGGGGTCCTAGAACATACACAAAACCACCCACCCTGGAATCAGCACCAGAAAGGCCCAATTTGCTTGTAGTAGCAGGAGAAGTGACTGAAAGCCAGCCAAGAGCTGAGCAAGCAGCATTGTTCCCTCTTGGACCCCTCCTCCACATACAGAGCCACAAAACAGCATTGTGGGTTGCCCCACCCTGGTGGGGCAATACCTAAGGCTCCACCCCTTACTATATAACAGGCTTGTGGAGAGAAAAGAAATGGCCCAAAAGAAAGAACAGATCAAATCTCCAGAAAAAATACAACTAAGTGACAAAGAGATAGCCAGCCTATCAGATGCACAGTTCAAAACACTGGTAATCGGGATGCTCACAGAAATGATTGAATATGGTTGCAAAATAGAGGAAAAAGTGAAGGCTATGAAAAGTGAAATAAAGGAAAATATACAGAGAACCAACAGTGATGGGAAGGAAACCAGGAGCAGCAGTTTGGAGCAGAAGAAAGAAAGAAACATTCAACCAAAACAGAATGAAGAAACAAGAATTCAAAAATACGAGGAGAGGCTTAGGAACCTCCAGGACATCTTTAAACCTTCCAACATTCAAAAAATGGGTGTATCAGAAGAAGAAGAGGAAGACCAAGAAATTGAAAACTTATTTGAAAAAGTAATGAAGGAGAACTCCCCAATCTGGCAAAGGAAACAGACTTTCAGGGAGTCCAGGAAGCTCAGAGAGTCCCAAAGAAGTTGGACTCAGGGAAGCGCACACCAAGGCACATCATAATTACATTACCCAAGATTAAAGATAAGTAGAGAATCTTAAAAGAAGCAAGAGAAAAGGAGACAGTTATCTACAAAGGAGTTCCCATTAGACTATCAGCTGATTTCTCAAAGGAAACCCTTCAGGCAAGAAGGGCCTGGAAAGAAGTATTCAAAGTTGTGAAAGGCAAGGACCTATATCCAAGATTACTCTATGAAGTAAAGCTATCATTTAGAATGGAAGGGCAGATAAAGTGCTTCCCAGATAATGTAAAGTTAAAGGAGTTCATCATCACCAAGCCCTTATTATATGAAATCTTAAAGGGACTTATCTGGGAAAAAGAAGATCAAAACTATGAACAGTAAAATGACAACAAGCTCACAGCTATTAACAGCCAAACCTAAAAAAACAAAAACAAACTAAGTAAACAACTAGATCAGGAAGAGAATCACAGAAATGGAGATCACATGAAGGGTTATCACCGAAGGGGGTGGGGAGAGTGGATGGGAGAGAACAGGGGAAAGGTACAGGGAATAAGAAGCATAAATGACAAGTACAAAGTAGACGGGGGCGGGGGGGTGTTAAGAATAGTATAGGAAACATAGAAGCCAAAGAACTTAAATGTTCAGCCCATGAACATGAACTAAGTGGAGAGAATGCAGGTGGGAGAGGTTGCAGGGCAGAGGTGAACAAAGGTGGGAAATGGGACAGTTTTAATTGCATAGTCAATAACATATTTAAAAGAAAAAACTAATATATTTTAAAAACTGGTAAAGTTTTTAATCTATTTAAAATTATGTAATATAAAACCTAAGTATATAGATTAGAAGGCATGAAGAAATGTGCTGAGTAACATAAGCAGTTTTTTCTCCTCTGTCTGCTTTTCTGTATACAACCCCCAAATACTAAATTCCTATCCTCAAAATGATATAGTTATTTTAGGAAGGTTGTAATGATTGTATATGTATGGATTGACTTCCTCATAAGTAGGTCTGTGTTTTAGCATTATGAGCCTCATCCAGATGCTAGCGTTTAAGTAGCCTTTTCTGAGTTTTTCTTTCTACCTGGGCAAACTGAAAGTATTTTTTTTTAAAAAAAAGCTCAGATAAACTACTTTCTTTTAGGGGTAATAAGTTTTGTGATGATGATAGTACAAATGATAGTTCATGAAACATCATCAAGTTATGTTTATTATGCTGAAAATTTGAAATTTTGGAGCTCCCTAAGGAACTCATCAGAATATCAGGGAGTATGATACACACCTAGGAAAAATTTGTGTCTTCCGAGAGAAACCTTAACACCAGCTGCTATTGTAAATCCCCTATCCATATATATTTTCTGTGTATCCCTTATTCCTTTTTATATTTCCCTGTGTGTGTGTGTGTATATGTGTGTGTGTGTGTGTATTTATATATATATAAAAGTTCATGTAATTGTTCATGTAAATATGATTACTTAAACCATTTGATTCCTTTTTTCCTCTCAGTACTTGGTGTGAGGGATTTTTTTGTTTGTTCTTTTACTAGATTGTAAATTTTAAATTGAAACTTGGAATAGTACATCATATTCCTCGCAGTTGAGTACATTGATAGAATATTGTCTAAGTGATGAAGGACAGAACTTGGCCTGTCTCATTTAAAATGTTCCCAGCACATAGTAGGTGCTAGAATGTTTGTTGAATGAATTATTACCAATTAGAAATTTATAACAGGATGTTCAAAGAGATCAGCTTATATAAATTAATAGATCTGGCTCTCCGGGACTCATTTTTTTAAAGATTTTATGTATTTATTTTTAGAGAGAAGGGAAGGGAGGGAGAGAGGAGAGAAAGATCAATGTGTGGTTGCCTCTTTGCCTCCAGCTGGGGACCTGGCCCCCAACCCAGGCATGTGCCCTGACTGGGAATTGAACCAATGACCCTTTTGTTCTCAGGTTGGCACTCAATCCATTCAAGCCACACCAGCTGAGGGCACAGGACTCACTTTTTAAAGCTCTGATTACTTCCTTGTTTTCTTTTATTTAGTCCTTTGAAAAAATTTTATAAGTAGCCTTTGTTCACTGTTGAAAATGTAGAAAGTAAAAATAAACATAAGAAAAAAATTATTCATAAAACCCTACCACCCCAAAACAATATTTTCATATACATACTTTCAGACTTTATTTTATACAGACATACACTTTCTTCTTCTTAGAAAAATATGGACTCATGTTTTAGAAAAATGTTTCATTCAATAATGTAATGCATTTTTTTTCCTTCTAAACATTGAGTTAGTGGATCCTATTTCTCTATTAAGAGGTTCTGAAGAGTTCTCTTTACTTGCTGTCTCTCATTCCCTTCCACCTGTTTTCTCATAAAATCACTCTAATCAGACTGTCACTCCCACTCTGTCAAAGTTTTTTGACTGTGCTAAATCCAGTAGTCAATTCTCAGCTCAAATCTTACTTGATCTATCAGAAGTGTTTGAAACTGTTTTTCACTTCATCACTTTTTGGCTTCTGCTTTTCCTCCTACCTCACTGTTGGGTCTTCTCAGTTTCCTTTGCTGATTCCTTTCCATTTCTATGCCACTAAACATCGTAGTCTCTAGGATTCAGTCTTTACACTTCTTTTCTGTGCTCACTCTTACAATGAGATACCATCTCACACCTGTCAGAATGGCTGTCATCAATAAATCAACAAACAAGTGCTGGCAAGGGTGTGGAGAAAGGGGAACCCTTTTGTACTGTTGGTGGGAATGCAGATTGATGCAGCAACTGGAAAGCAGTATGGAGATACCTGAAAAAGTTAAAAATGGATAACTTTTGACCCAGCAATCCCAATTCTAGGAATATATCCAAAGGAACCCAAAACACCAATTTGAAAGACCATAAGCATCCCTATGATCATTTACAATTGCCAAGAGATGGAAGAATCCCAAGTGTCCATTAATAGATGAGTGGATAAAACAATGATGGGACATTTACACAATGGAATACTACTTAGCTATAAAAAAGAAGAAAGTTTCACCCTTTGGAATAATATGGATGGACATGGAGAACCTTATGCTAAGTGAAATGAGCCAGTCAGAGAAATACAAATACCGTATGATTTCCTTCATATGTGAAATCGAATGAACAAACTAAGCTAACAGGGAAAATTGGGACAGACTCATTGATGGAGAGCAGGATGACAGCAAGTGCAGGTGGGGAGGTGAAGGAGTGGAGGGATCAAGCAAAAAGGAGAAAGGATTCATGGATATGGACAACAGTGTGGTGATTGCTGGGAGGAGGGGTGTATAAGGGGACTAAAGGGTAATGGAAAAGAAATACAATAAAGAAATAAATTGTAAAAATGAAAGAATAAAATAGGTGATCCAGGTCAGTCTAATGGATTTACATACTGTCTGTACCCTCATGGCTCTCAAATGTTATCTCTAGGTCAGACTTCTCCATTTTATAGACACTTCAAACTTAATCTAGCCAAAACCATTGTCCTGATATCATTACCCACAACAAACAACTACTCCTTCTCTAAATCGTTAAGTGGCAGTTTAAGCAGAGACCTTAAAGCCATTTGCAGTTTAAGTTCTTTGGAAGGCAGACTGAAACAGATTAGCAAGCTGTTAGTTTATTAGGGAGTGTTCTTAGGATCAACAGCTCTAGGAGGGAAGAGAAGGACAAAGGATGGGGGGACCATTTAGGCTGCAGTGCAGTCTTAAAAAACACCTCAGCCTATGCCATGGAGAATTTGGAAGCTCAGGTGGCTCATTGTGGTTGTGCCAAGTTAGGGCAAGGAGTCATTAGACTAAATGACATCACCTGGGAAGTGAATAAAGATAGGAAGTCCAAGAACAGAGCCATAGATAACCACACTGGCTAAATCACCATGTCAACCAGTTGTAAGAGATTGCCCTGAGAAGGTGCAGGAGCTTGACTTTCTTCAGCCAAGGCAATTCCTAAAGAGTTTGATAGCTGAGTGCTGTCTGGCAGCAGCAGCCCATATCTAAGGAGTAAATCCTTCACTTCTGAAGGAGAATCTGCACAGTGTAATGTTTACTATATTTCTTTAATTCCTCTCCTTTTCTCATATCCCACCAAGCAAATGTTAATTCTGTTTTCCAGATACACCCAGAATCTGACCACTTTTCACTTCCTCCTTTACTACCCTGTTGGTCTATAACACTCTTATCTCTTGCCTAGATTATTGTTACGCTCTCTTAACTGGTCTCCTGCTTCCAGTGTTGCATCTTTCTTCTGTTCTCTACATCGTAGTTAGAGTACTCCTTCCAAAACAAAATCAAGTTATGTTACTCCAGGGCTCTGGCTTCTGAGAATAAAATTCTAAATTGTTTCTGTTGCTTACAAGGCTCTCCACAATCTGGTTCTAATTACTTCTCTACTACTGTTCTTGCTCATGCCTCTCCAACCACATTGACTTTTCAATCCAGTTTTCTGGTCTCTGTTGGCCTGCCTATCTACTCTCCTGACATCCTCCCCACTTTGTCAATTTCTCCTCATGTTTCTTCCCAGTCTAGAGGATTAAAACAATGTTGGTCATATCACATTAAATGACTTGGTCAAGGTAATCCAATGAAAAAATTACTGCAGGACTTAGAAAAAGTTCGTCTTTTGCTTTTATTGACCTCTTATTCTTTTATTTATATCTCAGTGTAGAAATATTATATTTGAAAGAAAAAAATGGTAATTTTTTTAAGTGTTCATCTTGGTATTAGTAAAGGATCCTTTTTTAGTGCTCTCTTTGCCTCTGGAATTTCAAGATGACTTCTAGTAAAATGAATTACTTTTACTGCATCTATGTGATGAGATTGAGTTCATGCCACCTCATACATGGAACTAATTATTTCTTGTTCTTTTTACCTGTACAGAGTTTTTCATCCTACTATAAAGGAGGATTTGAACAGAAAATGAGTAGGCGAGAAGCTAGTCTTATTTTGGGGGTAAGGTAGGTATGCTGCATAAGTATTACTTTGCTCTGTGGCCAAGTTTGTATTGGAAATGGAGAAAATGTTACGATAAAAGTCTCCTTATATTTTAAATTACGAATAGGAGGCAGAGGAGAAAATGTCAAGTTTTTACATTTTAAAACCTCATATCTTGGAGAGTATCTCATACCCCCATAAATAAATCAGGCAAAGTTGTGATGTGTATTTATTCCCTAACAAGGAGTTATCTTCAATGCTAAAGTATCAAAGCAATTATAATATTCCTTATTGTGACACTGAACTCTTTCTGGATTCAGTTTTATATTTTGATATGTATTATATTTTCAGTTATGGGCTCTTTCACAATTCTTTTCTAGTTCTGCAATTTGACATCTAGCATATTTTATTATGCTGCTTTCACGGTATGCATTTATTGTCTAATGTTAAGACAGTATAGGAGAAAGTTAATGATATTGTATGATTGCTGTGTGATATCATTTAACACTTAAAGTTAATAATTTCCCTACTACAGATTTACCAATAGCTGCATTCAGGTTTTTATCTGAGGTTCCCTTAGAGCTCATGTAATTTTTGTGGGAGTTGGTTATAGTATATAATATGTCATCTATGACAAAATTCCCTGGTGATATGATCAACATAATTAATTAAATAGATCATAAAGTTCTATATTGGCATAATATTTTTAAGATTTTATTTATTTTTAGAAGGTGGGAGAAAGAGAGGGAGAGAAACATTGATTGACTGCCTCTTGCATACCCCCAGCCGAGGACCTGGCCTACAACCCAGGCATATGCCCTGACTGGGAATTGAAGCAGTAACCTTTCAGCTTGTGGGATGATGCCCAACCCACTGAGCGACACCAATCAGGACAATATATTGGCATAATTTTTAAAATGTCTTAAAGAAAGAAGAGATGAACCCCGTCTTAATCTGAAAATAGAAAAAGAAAAATGATTTTAAGGAGGGGAACCAAATTAGCAAGTTACTTACATTGCTGGCTATTGTTTACTTTTATATTATTCAGAATAGCCTTGTTATTTTTTTTTAACTTCTATTTGGTCCCCCATAACATCCCATTCATAGTCTTGAAATGTGAATATGAAACACATTATAAGGCAAACACAAGGGTTTTTGAGAATATCATTTCATATCAGCCATGGCACTCATATTAGGACAGATAATTAGAAGTTGACTTAAGGTACACTGGGTACACAATTATAAAGTTCAGAGCACAGACTCTGATAACAAGTAAATCTGGGTACCAGAACCAGTTTTACCTGCATGCATGTACTACCTGCATGACCTCAGCTTTATTATTGTAAAATAGAGGTAATATTAATTTCTAGTGCATATGACATTCTTAACATCACCCTAGCTGTGTAGCTCGGTTGGTTAGCTTATCAACCTGATAGGCCACTATTACAGATTCCATCCCGGGTCAGGACACATACAAAAATCAACCAGTGAATGCATAAGTAAGTGGAACAACAAATTAGTGTCTCTCTCTCTGTCTCTCTCCCTTCCTCTCTTTAAAATCAATAAATAGACTTCCGGCCAAGATGGAGGCATAGGTGGACTTACCGTGCCTCCTCGCACAACCAAGATACGGACAACAACAATATAGAAACAAAATAACAACCAGAACTGACAGAAAATTGAAGTGTATGGAAGTCGGACACCCAAGGATTTAAACATAGACACGTTCATCCAGACCGTAGCAGGCAGACCCTGGGTGCACAAGTGGTGGTGGTTGGCGGGGCCCTGGCCGGGGGTTGGCAACCAGCAGACCCAACAAGGCAGCCATTGTGAAGCAAGGCACTGCGCCCAATTCAGGGTCCCAGCGCTGGGAAATGGAGCCTTGGGGCACTGACTGAAAAGGAGGGTCCCAAGGGGTGCACAGGCCCACCCACATGGGAATTGGCGCCAGAGGGGCCCAGTTGGCTCGCAGAAAGCGGTGGAGGGGTCTGGGGTCCTGCGGCGAGCACAGCAAGTGCCATTGTTCCTCCTCTGACCCCGCTCCCACATCCAGCGTCACAACCCAGCGACTGGGGTGCCCCGCTCTGGTGAACACCTAAGGCCCCGCCCCTCACTACAGGTGCTTGACAAGACCAAAAAAACCAGCAAAGAGGTGGCTCAAACAGAAGAAGAATTGAAAGCCCCAGAACCCATCCCTTTAAGCAACCAAGAGATAGCCAACCTGTCAGATACACAGTTCAAAGCACTGGTGATCAGGATTCTCACAGAACTGGTTGATTTTGGTCGCAAATTAGATGAAAAAATGAAGGCTACAATAAGTGAAACGAAGAAAAATGCACAGGGAACCAATAGTGAAGGAATGAAAGATGGGTCTCACATCAATGGAGTGGACCAGAAGGAAGAAAAACATATACAAGCAGAAAAGAATGAAGAAATAAGAATTCAAAAAAATGAGGAGAG
>CM052548.1:40052936-40080037 GCA_028533065.1 Trachops cirrhosus
ATAGGTTGGCTATCTCTTGGTCACTGAAAAGGATGGGTTCTGGGGCTTCCAATTGTTCTTCTGTTTGAACCATCTTTTTTTTTTGGTCTGGTTGGGCCTGTTATGTATGAGGGGCGGAGCCTTAGGTGTTCACCAGGGCAGGGCACCCTAGTTGCTGGGTTGTGATGCTGTATGTGGGGGTGGGGTCCAAGAAGGAACAATGGCGCTTGCTTTGCTCTCTGTGGGACCTCAGTCCCTTCCACTGCTTCCCCTGGGCAAACTGGGCCCCTCTGGTGCCAATTCCCATGTGGGTGGGGGCCTGTGCATCCCATGGGACCTTCCTTTTGAATCAGTGCCCCAAGTCTGTTTTCCAGCGCTGGGATCCTGGGTTGGGAGCAGTGCCTTGCTTCACAATCGCCACCTTGCTGGGTCTGCTGATTGCCACCCCTCGGCCAGGATCTGCCAGCCGCCACTTGCACACCCAGGGTCTGCCTGCTGCAGTCTTGCACGCCCTGGTTGTCTTACGCATCTGATCCCAATGCTCTCTGCTCTCTGCTCCACAACCTGCTCCCTGGTGCCCAACCCCACCCCTTCTACCGGTCTGGATGAAGGTGTCTATTTTAACTCCTTGGGTGTCCGACTTCCATATGGTTCAATTTTTTGTCAGTTCTGGTTGTTACCCTGTTTCTAAATTGTTGTCCCTATCTTGGTTATGCAAGGAGGCACAGTGTGTCTACCTCTGGCCGGAAGTCCTGGAACTATTCTTTTTATTCATTCAGATTATTTATTCACCTTCTACAGTGCACCAGACATTGTACTAAATCTTGGGACATTAACTGTAAAACAAGTTAACTAGATTCTTGTTCATATTGAACATAAATTCTAATGGAGGTACAGACAAAGAACAAGTAAGCCTATTTCAAGTTGTAAGTGCAAAAAGGGGTACAGTGGACTGAGATACAGACTATGGGAAAGAGGCAGCTTTACATAAGGTGATTTTGGGAAGGCTTCTCTGAGGAACCCTAAAGGATGAAGAGAAACTAGTTGTGTTGTTGTGGTTGGAAAGTCAAGGTACTAGCATGTGTGAAGGCTTTATGGGAGGAAAGAATTTAGGGTGCCTAAAGACTTGGAAAATAAACAGTGGGAGGCCTGACTGGTGTGGCTCAGTTGGTTGAGCATCGCAAAGTGAGAAAGGTCGCTGGTCCAGTTCTCAGGGCACATGCCTGGGTTGCATGTTTAGTCCCCAGTTCGGGCATGTGTGAGAGACAACCGATTGACATTTCCCTCTCTTTTTCCCTCCCTTATCCTCTCTCTAAAAATAGATAAATAAATAATTAACTCTTTAGAAGAAATAGTGGAATAGGGGTATACTAAGCAAGGGAATAGGTAGCATGACATGAGGTGGTACCCAGATTTTGAAAACTATATATTTTATGATAGTGAAATGCTGTAGGTTCCTTATGACATTTGGACTTAGTCTAAGAAGTTACTTTCAGCTTTAGAGTGATATAATTTAATTTTTAAAAAATCACTTTTCTCACAATCTTGATTTTTTTGATATCTGGTCACTTTATTTTTTAATTTTATTTTTCAGTTACAGTTTACATTCAATATTGTATTAGCAGATTTTTAAAAATTTATTTTTAAATTACAGTTAACATTCAATATTATATTAGTTTAAGGTAGTTAGACATTTATATAACTCACAAAGTGGTCCCTCTGATAAGTGTAGGACTCATCGTATTCTTAATTGTATTTTATATTGAAATGTGTTATACAGGTAGAACATTGTACAAATCATAAGTATATATCTAAGTAAATTTTTACAAATATACTCATATAACCAGCTGCCTGATTGAGAACTAGAACATCACACCTCTGAAATCCCCTCAAGACCACTCCCAGTCTGCCATACCCTTAAAAGCAACCAAGGTCTTGATTTATATCATCGTAGACTAGTTTTGCCTCTTAAATGCTGTAGTTGTTTGCATTTGGGTGCTGTTAGTCAGTATTATTCTTGTGAGATTCCTCCTATTGTAATATGGAACAATAGTTTGTTCATTCTCATTGGTATATAGAAGCCATAACAAAGTATGCTCCATGGACAACCAGGAGTTCCTGAGACCATTTCAGGAACTCTGTGAGGTGAAAACTATTGTCCTTTTATTGTGTTGACATTTTGCACTGATGGTGCAAAAGCATCAGCAGGTAAAATTACTGGTGCCTTTGCAATAATAAAGGCAATGGCACCATGTGGTGATAAAGAGAAATTAAATCTTGACCCTATCTCACACCACTTGGAAAATTAATTCTTAATGGACTTTAACCTAACTGGGAAAAATAAAACAATAATGCTGTTCTTTAAAAAAAAAAACATAGAATAGGCAAAGATTTCTAAAACAGGGCATTAAAAAGTGCTTACTATTTATTTAAAGGAATTAAAATGTGTCTCTGTATAATAAGAAAAATTAGCCTGTAATTTTGCTGTTTTGGAAAGTGGATAGATTTTTTTGTCAAGGTTACTCTTGAGTCTTAAAAAAGAAAGTAGGCAGTGTTTTCCTTTATTTCTTAAATGAATTTGTATAACATGTTATTTAATATTTGTAAGAATTCACCAGTGAAGCCATCTGGGCTTGGAGACTTTGCAGAAAAGTTTAAAATTATAGACTCAACTTATTTAAAAGATATACATCTCTTCAGATTTTTTGTTTCTCCTTATTTTAGCTTTGGTTAGTTTTTTTCCTAGGAAATTGTCCATTTCACATAAAATTTTAGATTAATTGGCATAAAGTTGTTCATAATATCCTTTCATTACTTTATAAATATCTGTAGTTGCTATAGTGTTCACTACTTTTTCATTCCTAATGTTGGTAATTTATTAATTTGTATTATTTCTCTTTTTTTCTTGGCAAGTCTTGCTAGAGGTCATTGTATTTTTACAGTGTATTTGCATCTAATTTGTTATACTCCATTTGTAAGTTAATTTTTTATATCATTTTTGTTATCTCTTCTATCTTTGTGTTTAATTTGCTTTTCTTTTTCTAATCTTTAAAAATGAATACTGGCATTTGTTTCAGTTATTAAGCTCATAATACTGTAATTTCCATTATGATTTTTTTCTTTGGCCTATATTATTTTACATGTATTGCCAAATTTCCTGGCAGTTGAAGATTTTGTAGTTTTCTCTATATTATTGACTTATTGCTTAATTCCATTTGGGAAAAGAACATACTCTGATCTCAGTTCTTTGAAATTTGTTGTACCTTTATTATCTAGCATATGGTCAGTTTTGGTAAGTAGTCTGTGAGCAGAATGTATCTTCTGTAACTCTTGGATGCAATATTCTAAATAGGTAAGGTATAGTTTATTGTGTTGATCAGATTTCCTATATATTCTTACTGATTTCTTGTTTACCTGCTATGATGGTGGGTTTATCTATTTCTCCATTTAGTTCTGTTTTGTTTTTTCTGATTGCAACAGTATGATTTGGGGGCAAATAAATTAGAATATTATATTTCCTTTTGGATTGACCCCTCATTTTGAAATATCCCTCTTTATATCTACAAATACTTCTTGTCATAAAGTCTGCTTTATCTCAAGTTATTTATAGGCACATTAGGTTTCTTTAGGTTTGTGTTTACATGGTATCTTTTTCTATCTTTTTTTTCAATCCCTCTGTACTTTATTTTTGAAATTTGAAGTTTGTCTCTTTTAGGCACCATGTGGTTGGATTATATGTTCTTTTAATGAGTGATAATTTTAATTTTTATATGTAATGTACTTATTGATATCTGAATATATTTATAGCATGTTACCATTTGTCTTACCTGTTTATATTTCTTTTTCTTCTTCTTTTGGTTCATTCAAAATTATTTAAAAAACTTTATCTTTTTCTTATAGTAACTTGATAGACTTTAAAAACTATTTCATAATGATTAAAGAATAGAACATACTTTTTTGACTTACTACAGTCTAAAATAAAATATTACTTTAGCCACTCCTCGGGCAATGCTGGGACTTTAGAATGCTTTTAAGATTTTTCTCTGATTTTCAGCAATTCTGTTGTGATACAACTTGGTGTAGGTTTCTCTGCACACATCCTGCTTGGATTTGTAGAGCTTCTTGAATCTATGGAATGATTGATGTCTTTCATCAGTTTTTGAGATTTCTGCTCCATTGTTTGTAATCTGTTTAAATGTTGCCTCTTTTTCTTCTCCTGAAGCTCAAATTCCATGCATTTTTGGCTCCCACCTTTTCCACTGTGTCTTTTATGCTGTCTTAGGTATTTTCATAATTTTTTATATAGATATATTTAGTTAAGTTTTTTCAGTTGTTATTTTACAAAAGTGTCTAATCTGCTCTTAAACCTATATATTTTTAATTTCAAAAGTATTTTTGAAAAATTGCCAGTTCTTTTTTATGGAATGTAAATCTCTTTGAAATCTCTATATGTTTATTTATCTTTTCTACTTTTACCCTGTTTTTTTGAACATATTACTCATAGTTATTTGAGAGCCCTTGTCTGATACTTATGATCTCTAGCTCATCTCTGTTTCTCTTTCCATTGCATTTTTCCCCTTTTGGTTGTCAGGTCTTCTTTGTGTATGCAAAGTAATTTTGAGTTAAATTTATTGGGCTAATATTGGTTTATAATATTATATAAATTTCAGGTGTATAACATTCTGATATGACATTTGTGTACTCAATTGCGTGCTTACCACCTAAAGTCTAGTTTCTGTCCATTGCCATATATTTGATCTCCTTTACTCTCTTTGTCTTTCTCCCACCTCCTTCCCCTCTGGCAACCACCGTTTTGTTCTGTATCTGTCAGTTTGGTTTTTGTTGATTTGTTGTTTTTTTTGACTGTCATTTTTTTATGAAAGGAATAGTATTCAAACTTTTTGGTCTCAGACACAAAACGACTTTATGTGGATTATATCTATCAAAATTTATAATAGTAGAAATTAAAACTAGAAAGTTTTAAAGATATTATTGCCTCATTTTAAAATATTAACCTTGCTACGTGTTAATGTAAATATCATAATCTTTACAGAAATTTGTATTTTGCAAAACAAAATCTAAAAAAAAATAATGTGTAGAGTGGAAAATAGAGAGAATGGTGCCATGTAAGGCAAGACAGGACTATAATTAAGGCAATCAGATGATCAGCTGTGCTGCGTTGCTGTGAAAGCTTAAGATAAGGACAAAGAGGAGGACTCATAGTAGTTTTGCAACTTTGGTAGACTTTGATGACTCTAAAAAACAGTTGTACTTGCTAGGGTGTTGAGGAGTGAAAGGAAGATGAGGAATTTGAGTTAGCTTTCATAGACAACCATTTTGAGTTTTGTGGGAAGGAAGGAAATATATTAGTAGCTGGAGAAGGGGGATGTGACATTAAAGGACAAAATGTTTTTGCTTTCTTTTATTGTTTACTTTGAAAATATACTTTAATATGGAAACTTACTGAATACTTTCAAGCATGTTTATGTGTCAGTAGAAATGATCAACTAAAGAGCTCAGTGATTTAGAAGAAATTAAATTTAAATTAAACAGGGATAAAAAAAACATGAAAAAAATTGAACAAAGATAAATACAATGTTCTTTAGGTCCCAAAAGTCAATTGTGTGAATATAGGACAGAGACTTGCCAGTGATAAATCATGGAAAAGAGTCTGGGAGAGTGTGTTTGATCTCAAAGCCTATAAGATTCGACAGTGTAAAAGCTGCCAAAAATTAAGTGAGTGTAGTCTGATAGCGCGTTGAGAACCCACAGTATTTGTATTATAAGGATGTACATTACCACAATTTTTTCTGCTTGTCATCATTCATTAATATTTATTACACAGCTATGCTGAACTAGGCAATTAGACCTTACCTAGAATTTTGTTTCCTTTTTGTGTGCCGGATTGTGAACGACACTGACAGACTGAGTAGTATTCAGAGGAAACCAAACAGGATGATGAACAGCTGGAAACAGTGTCATATGAGTAGTGAGTCATTCATTCAACAGATAGTTATTCAGTACCTAATGCAAGCCAGGCAGTGTGTACTAACATGAAGAAGAAAGCAAATACATTCTCTTTATGGATCTTGTATTCCACTAGGAGACAGATAGTAGATAGTAATTTGATAAATTGAAAATGCCCACAATTTCTTCACAGCAACTCTTATGCAGAGGTGGTGTATTCCTCACCTTTTGTATTTAGACTGGCCTTGTCACTTGCTTTGACCAATAGAATACAGCAGAAGTGATATTGTACGAATTCAGAGCCTAGGTCTCAAAAAGCATTGTAGCTTTAGCTTTTACTCTCAGAGAACCCAGAGACCAGGTGAAGAAGACCAGGCTCACCTCTCAAAGGATTAAAGACCGAGCAGAGAGAGAGAGGCCTAGCCATCCCAACTGAGGTCCCAGTGAGGCCACCTGGACCATCCAGCCCTAGTTGACCTGACACAGCTCAGAAGAACCACCAGCTAGTCCATAGAATAGTGAGAATAAAAAAATGTTTTTCGTCACTAAATTTTGGGATAGTTATACTGAAAAGGGTGACATAGGAAATGTCACACGATGATAGGTACTTTTAATAAAAATAAGCAGAGTAGGGAGGATAGAGATTGGCAGCTGAAGGGGAGGCAGTTGCAGTGTCAGTTTATAGCCATCTTAGAAATTCTCTGCAAGGAGATAATATTGGAACAGAGGCCTGAGGGAGTAAGTCACGCAAAAATATGAAGGAAAGGTATCTCAAGCAGAAGGAAAGTCAAGTGTGAAGGTCTTGAAGATGAGAACATATTTTGTGTGTCTGGAATTGTAAGATGTGCTAGAACATAGTGAGCAAGGGGAAGAGTGGTAGGAAATATGATTGGAGAGGATGCCCAGGGCCAAATGATGGAGCAGCTTACGAAGTATGCTAAGAACTTTGGCTTTTATTTTGTAGGTCTTATGGAAATTATATTATCTGATTTACAATATTAGAAAGACTACTTTGGCAGCTATAGAGAAAATAAAGAGTCAACAGTGATAGCACAGAAATTAGAACAGAAAATTGTAACCCAAGAATATTAGTTGAGACTAGGGTTTTGTAATTAAGGAGGTGAAGAATGACCTGATTCAGGAAAGCTTATGGATGAGGAGTGAGGAAAAATGAGGAAGGATTCCTAAGTTTTTGGCCAAAGCAATAAGAACAAGAAACTTTGCTATAGTAAGAAAATTAGAGTAGTTCTATGTAACATCCAATACTTAAAATGTGACCTATGTATACGAAGTCTCTCTTCTATGCCTTTGTGGGGGCAGGATTATGTTCACAGAGAAGCAACTATGAGCAGCGAAGATTGGACTTCTGTTAAGATGGCTGTTCTTATAGTTGAAGGTACTTTAGTTTCCCTTCACATCAATCAGCTAATAATTATGAGTACCTTCTGGAAGTAAGGCCCTTCTGTAAACACTGAAGCTGCAACAGTGGAAAAAGTGATGTTCAGGCAGAGCGATGAAGGTAATTTGAGATAGAAAACCGCCGGAGGGCAATTTGTTAGAGATGTCATAGGAGATACTTACTTAGTAATATGTAGAACCCTTTAAGACCCTTCCAGCTCTAGGTTGCTATGATTCTCTAATAATCTGATAAACTGAATTAGACTCAAAGTATTCTTCAGATCCTTCTATCTCTACTTGATTTTTTAAGCCACATTGAGATACAATTTATGTACCATACAGTTAATCCATTTATGTTGTACAGTTCCATCGTTTTGAGTATATTTAAGTACAGCTATGGCAATTTTGGAACATTTTCATCACCTCCAAAAGAAACCTCGTATCCTTTAGTTATTAGCCCTCTTCCCTGTCTCCGAATTCTCAGTTCTGTTTCATCAATTTATATATCTGTCCTTGTGCTAGTATCAAAGTCTTGATGATTTTTGCTTTTTAATTTTTTAATTACATGAAATGTGAGACCTAGTTTATTCTTCTTTTGTAGGATTGTTTGGGCTATTCTGGATCTCTTGCAATTACATAAGCTTTTTAGAATTTTAGAATTAGCTTGTCGATTTTCTCAAGGGCAGCTGGAATCCCAAGAGATTGTGTTAAATCTGGAATTTAGTTTAGGGATTGTTGTTGCTCCATGGGTCATGTGATGTTTTCTCATTTATTTAGAGTGTCAATTTCTTTCAACAATGTTTTGTAGTTCTAAAAATATAAGTTTTGCCCTTAAATTTATTCCTAAGTATTTTATTCTATTTGATGCTATATGGACAAAATTACTTTTTTAATTTTGGGGGGATGATGCTATTGCAAATGTTTAGGAATATCATTGATTTTTCTATAAGCAACCTTGATGAACTTATTAGTTCCAGTTACTTTTTAGTGGGTTCATTAGGATTTTCTGTATGTATAAGATCCCATTGTCTGTGAATAGAGATAGTTTTACTTCTTTTTTTTTTTAAATCTGGATGCCCTGTGATTCTTTTTCTTAACCTAATTACCCTGGCAAGAACCTCCTGTACAATGTTGAATAGAAGTTACAAGAACAGACATCTTGTCTTCTTTCTGATCTTAGGGAAATGCATCCAGTCTTTCCCGCATTAAGTATTACCTGTGTCATGGGTGCCCTTTATTGGATTAGGAAGTTCCCTTCAATTTCTCGTTTGTTGAGTATTTTTATCATGCAGAAGTGTTGAATTTTGTCAAATACTTTCTCTGTATTTATTGAGATCATTATGTAATTTTTGCTTTTATTCTGTTAATGTAATGGATTATATTAATTGATTTTTGGCATTTAAACCAACCTTTCATCCCTAGGATAAATCCCACTTGGTCATGGTGTATAACTTATTATATGTTGCTAGATTCAGTTTGCTAGTATTTTCTTGAGTTTTTTGCATTCATATTCATAAGAAATAGACTGGTCTGTAGTTTTCTGCATTGTCTTTGTCTGGTTTTGGTACCAAGATAATATGGGCCTCATAAAATGAGTTAGGAAGTATTCCTTCCTCTTCTATAAATCATCTAATTCTGGGCTTTTCTTTGTGAATAGTTTTTGATTACTAATTCAGTCTCTTTACTTGTTATAGGTCTATATAGATGATTTATTCCTTGAGTCATTTTCAGTAATTTGTATCCTTAATTGAATTTGTCCATTATATCTTTGTTATCTAATTTTTTGAAATACAATTGGTCATAGTATTCTTTTATAATCTTTTTAATTTCTGTAAGATTGGTAGCAATGTCCTCTTTTTGATTTCTGATTCTAGTAATTTTGATCTGTTCTTTTTTTTTTTCTTTGTCAGACAAGCTAAGGTTCGTTTTGCTGATCGGGTTTTAAAATCTTCTTTTCAAAGAACCAGCTTTTGGGTTCCTTGAGTTTCTCTATTGTTTTTCTAGTCTCTTTTATTAATTTATGTTTTAATCTTTACTATTTCCTTTTACTTACTTTAGGTTTAGTTTGTTCTTTTTTTTTTATGTCCTAATTTTGAAGTTTAGAATATTGATTTGAGATGTTTGCTCTTCCTTAACACAGACATTTACACTGTAATTGTCCTCTAAGTATCACTTTAGCTGTGCTCCATAAGTTTGGGAATGTTGTATCTTTATTTATCTCAAAGTATTTTCTAATTTCCTTTTTGATTTTTTTTCTTTAATTTGTTTATTATTCAAGAAGATGTTGCTTAATTTCCACATACATATTTGTTTCCCAGATTTTTCTTGTTATTGATTTCTGATTTTATTCTATTGTGATTAAAGAACATAATGTAATATTTTTATCCTTTTAATTTATTTAAGGTTGTTTTTTGGCCTAGCATATGGTCTGTCCTGGAAAACGTTCCATGCGTACTTGAGAAGAATCTATATTCTGTTATTGGGTGGAATGTTCAATAAATGTCTGTTATGTCTAGTGATTTGAAGTGTTCAAGTCTTCCATTTACTTACTCATCTCTTGTATCTGTTACTGAAAGTAGGGCATTAACTTTTATTATTGAATTATCTTTTTTATTTGTTTTTATTTCTTATATGTTGGTGTTCTGTTGATAGGTACATGTATGTTTACAATTGTTATATCACCTTAATGAACCCGCCCTTTTATTATCATTAAATTTTTTTTATCTCTAGTAACATTTTCTTTGTTTCGAAGCCTATTTTGTCTCATAAGTATAGCCCCTCTAGCTTTTTTTGATTCCCCTTTTTATAATATACACTTTTCTATCCTTTTACTTTATTTTTTATCATTTTTTAAATTCTTGTTCAAATAGAGTTGTCTCCATTTTCACACCACCACTTTCCCCCGTCCCACCTTCCATACTTCCCCTCTGTCTTTGTTCATGGGTCTTTCATACATGTTCCTTGATGACCCTATCCCTTCTTTCCCCATTATCTCCCTCTCCTCTCCCCTCTGGATACTGTCAGTTTGTTCTTTATTTCAGCATCTCTAGTTATATTTTCCTTCCTTGTTTTGTTGATTATATATATATATATAATATATACATGTAATATAATATATATAATATTTATAATATATAAATATAATAATATATAATATATATGTATATATATATATCTCAGTTAAGTCCATTTTATCTAGGGCAGTGTTTAGTTCACAATATCATTGTTGATATTTTGTTTGGAAGATCTGTCCATTTTTGACAATGGGGTGTTAAAATCCCCCACTATAATTGTGTTGCTGTCAATATCTTTCTTGAAATCCTCCAAGATTTTCTTTATGTATTTGGGTGCTTCTATGTTGGGTTCATGTAGATTTACAATGTTTGTCTTCTTAATGGATTCTTCCTTTGAGTATTATGAAGTGACCTTCTAGGTCTCTTTTTATGGCCCTTTTTGAAGTCTATTTTGTCTGATGTGAGTATTGCTACCTGGCTGTCTTTTTTTTCCTATCCATTTGCTTGGAATATTTGTTTCTAGTCCTTCACTTTCAGTCTGTCTCTGTCTTTGCTTCTGAGGTGGGTGTCTTGTAGGCAGCATATGTGTGGGTCATGTTTTCTTACCATTTAGCTACTGTGTGTCTTTTGCTTGGAACATTTAATCCATTTACATTTAAGGTTATTATTGATAGGTTCTTATTCATTGCCATTTTACTCCCTTTGTACCTGTGTTCCTCTCTCACTCTTTTTCTTCCTCTTCTTAAAACATTGCGTTCAGCATATTTTGCAATGCTGGTTTGGTGGAGGTATATTATTATTTTAGCCTTCTTTTGTCTGAGGAACTTCTTATTTCGCCTTTTATTTTAATTGAGAGCCTTGCTGGGTAGAGTAGTCTTGGTTGGAGGCCTTTGCTTTTCATTTCTTAGAATATTTCTTGACAGTCTCTTCTGGCTTGTAATGTTTCTGTTGAG
This sequence comes from Trachops cirrhosus, assembly GCA_028533065.1. Taxonomy (NCBI): domain Eukaryota; kingdom Metazoa; phylum Chordata; class Mammalia; order Chiroptera; family Phyllostomidae; genus Trachops; species Trachops cirrhosus. The sequence continues at coordinate 40,064,248 of CM052548.1, forward strand.
AAGTCAGCTGCTAGCCTTATTGGGGCTCCCTTATATGTTACTTCCTTTTCCTCCCTTGCTGCCTTTCAGATTCTCTCTTTGTCTTTGAATTTTGCCATTTCAATTATGATGTGTCTTGGAGAGTGGGCCTCTTTGGGTTCCTCTTGATTGGGACCCTCTGTACTTCCTGGACTTGTGTGGCTTTTTCTCTGATCAAATTAGGGAAGTTTTCCATCATTTTTTTTTCAAATGAGTTTTCTATACCTTGCTCCTCCTCTTCTCCTTCTGGTATCCCTACTACACAGATATTATTCTGTGTCACATTGTCCTGCTGCTCCCTTAACCCCTCTTTGTTCTTTTTGAGTCTTTTTTCCTTTTCTTGCTTTTCTTGAAGTTTTTTTTCTACCTTGCCCTCCATCTTGCTGATTTGGTCTTTTCCTTCATCTTGCTTGCTTTTGATTCTTTCTACTGTGTTTTTCAGTTCAAAAATTGTATTCTTCATTTCCTCTTGGCCCTTGTTGATTGTTTCTGTGTCCTTTTTTATGCTGATAGAGTTTGCAGTAAGTTTTTCATAGTTTCCCTATAGTTTTTGATAATTCTCAGTGAGCTCATTGAGCTTCCTTATTACCATTGTTTTGAACTCAATATCTGATAGTTGACTTGTCTCTCTTTCATTTAGCACTCTTTCTAAGGATTCCTCCTTTCCTTTAGATTGGGGGTTATTTCTTTGCCCATTTGTGAGATTCTTCTTGTTTGCTTCTGCTTCTTAAATTGATCTGTTTTGACTCCCTGTGTTTGAGGTATGAAATTCTGTGGTAGGAGACCTGTGAGATTCAGTGGTGCAGTCTCCTTAATCACCTGAACTAGGTGTTCTTGGGATGCCCTTTATGCCATTTATGTTAGTTCTCTGGATGTAATTGGGTTTTGATTGTTGTCGGGTCTTTCTTTTTGTGGGTCCTTCCTTCCAGCTGGGTGACTGAGGGTCACTCTGACCAGCATGTCTTGTGTGCTATTGTGCAGGTGCAGATTGGTTGTGCTGAGGCTTATTCTTCTGTCTGTCCGAGGTTGTAAGGCTTCTCTCTTGCTGTTGCTCACTTGTTTGTCTGGGTGGTTTCTCCTCAATTGAATGGTAATTCCAGATTGGCCCTGGGAGAAGATTAGTGTGACTTCCATTCACTCCTCCACCATCTTCCTCCCACCCTCTATCCTTTTAATTTTAATCTGTGTTTTTGAACCCAAAATTTATATCCTGTAGACAGCATATAGTTGGATAATGTTTCTTTTTAATTTTTTAAAAAACTTTTATTAATATTTATTTTATATTGAATTTACACCCAGGCCATATGTTTCTTCAGTTTCTTTTGGGATATCATAAAAATATGGAATACATTACAAATTTGTGTGTTATCCTTGCATACGGGTCATGCTGATCTTCTTTGTATTATTCTAATTTTAGTATATGTGCTGCCTAAGCAAGCACAGATCATGTTTTTTTAATTTAATCAGACAACCTTTTGATTGGTTGGATTGTTTCATTCATTCACATTTAATATGAATTTATTATATTGTTGTTATAGTTGGATTTATGTTTGCATTTTTTTTCTGTGTCTCAGTTTATTTTTGCTTCTCTATTCTCTGTTTTGCATTGAATGCATATTAATTTCATTAATTATTTTCCCCTATATTTGAAGGGTTTTTTTTATTGTTGTTTTTTGGTTTTTTTTACATGATTGCTCTAGTGTTTGCCTATCTTAATTTATTAGAATCAGCTTTGGGTTTACACTAGCTTAATTCCAGTAATGTATAGAAACATATCTCCTATGTAGTGCTATTCTCATTTCCCCATTTTTGTGGTATTATTGTTAGACATATGTTACAAGCCCAATAATGCATTGTTAAAATTATTACTCTACCATTTCCTATTTCCTTAGTTCATAACAGCTTCACTCCCACCTACCTCCTTTGTGCTGTTATTAGCAAATATATTATACATGTATTTCTGTGTTATACACTCAACAATACATAATTGCTGTTTCTGTCAATCAGGAGAAGAAAGGAGAAAACTTTGCATACTTATTGTCTTTTATAATTACATAGTGGCCTTTACCAGTGCTCTTCATGGGTGTGAATTTGAATTATCACCTGATACCACTTGCTTTCTCAATAATTTCCTGAAGTATTTCTTCTGAAGTGGGTCTGCTAACAACAAATCCTTTCAGTTTTTGTTTATCTTGGATAGTATTTGTTTCACCTTTATTTCTGAATGACAGCTATGCTGATACAGAATTCTTGGTTGATAGTTTTTTCTTTGAGGAGTTTGAATGTGTTATCCCATTGTTTCATGGCTTTCATTGGTTCTGCTAAGTTAGTTGTTAGCATTGTTGGGGTTCCTTTATAAGTGACACATCTTTTTCTCTTTCTACTGTCAAAAGGTAAACTGAGCCATATTAAAAATTTTAAGCCCTGGCAGGTATGGCTCAGATGGTTGGAGTGTTGTCCTGTAACTGAAAGGTTGCAGGTTAGATTCGCAGTCAGGCCACATTCCTAGACTGTGATTCAATCCCTGGTCCACGCATGGGTGCATGCAACCCCCTTTTTGATACATATGATTCCTATTCTGGATACCAGTCTTGGTTCTGGGTATCAATCCCTGGCCTGGGTATATACAGAAGGCAGATGATTGATGTTTCTCTCCCTTCCTCCTCCTTTCTCTCTCTAAAAAGTGTTTTAAAGGAAGCAATGAAAAAAATGTTCTTAAGTGAAGATAAAAAAATTGAGAGTTTTTATAAGCAAAAATCCATTCCAATTCGGCAGTACCAAATCAGAAATGGTTAGGAGCACTCCACTAACAGGAGCTAGGGGAAAGCCTTTTATAAAGAAGGACAGAGCAAAGCAAGGAAATTATTTGATAGGCTATAGCTGTAGCATTTGCATTATTTGGAAAAGCTTAGTTGCTAATTATAATTAGTGTTTCTCAAGATTTGATTTAATATTGAGGGATTTGTAGGCTTAGATTTTGGTTATATATACTACTAAGGCATTAAAGTCACATCATTCTAATGGCCTCCTTATTTAATTTAATACTACTTCCAGATTTTCTCCTACCAACATTAGTAATTTTTTAAAAATAGTTTTACTCTGATGTGTCTGTTTTGGGGTCCCTTTTTAGTCATCCTATTTGGAGTTCATTGAGCTTCTTGGATGTGTGGGTTATTGTTTTTCAGTAAACTTGAAAGTTTTTGAAAAACCATTATATATTTATTTTTCCTTTTTCCTCTTCTTTTGCTACTCCCATTACATATAGATTGATAGAGGTAATGATGTCTCATACATTTCTCTGAGGCTCTTTTTTCTTTATTCTTTTTTCTCTCTGATCTTTGGCTTGCATAATCTCAATCACTGTGTCTTCAAGTTTATTAAGTTTTTCTTATGCAAGTTCAGATTTATTCTTGAGCCCCTCTAGTGAGGCCCTTTTCAAGATGTATATGTAGGTCATACTGTCATACTTTCCTGTTCTTTGCATACCTTGTAATATTTATTGGACACTGGATGGATTATTTTCGTGAAGCCTATACTCTACATTGTCATCCCTCACAGTGTCAAGCCTCTTGGCACCACACTTCAGGGAGGCACAGCTTTGGGTCTGCCCACAGTCACCCTGGGATGACAGTGGTACTGGTCAGACTCTCTTTCTTTTATTTGTTGATCACACCCAACTGCTAAACTCCACTAATTCCTGACCAGTTGCTTGGTTGTTTTCAGCAATGCCATGCGACATAAATTTCTCTACAAAGTCATAATAGCAGACTGTAGCTTCTTTGATGGAATAGTTTCTGAGGTCAGTGTTTGATATTTGTTCTTACTCCAAGAAGGCTCCTATTCTGCTCTCTTATTCCATGGTTCTCCTCTATGAACTGGTTAACAGTGTAAACTGTATCTTAAGTAGATTCATGAATCTCCTTCCAATTTCCTTTTATCAAAACCTCTACTGTTCTTGAACTGTCTATGAGAGTGTCCTTCACACTGTTTGAAATGAAGTCAGTTCCTTTGGGAAGAGATTAGGCTTTATGGTCTGTTTATTCCACAGGCAAAATCTCTGTGCCCAGGGCTCTGGAGTTGGGGATGTAAACTATGGCAAGCTTCTCCTGAGCAAAACCCCCACTGTAGTAGCTAAGTGTGCGATAGAGGGGGTCTTCTTGGCGTACTTCTCATATGGAATCACCATGCCTTATGGACTGGGAGAAGGGCTCTTGAACTCCCAGTATTCTAAGGAAATTAGACCTAAGGTAGAGAGCCTTTATTCCACTTGTCTGAGACTTAGCTTTAGCATCAGGCAGGTGGGGGCAGGAAGAGAAATATGGAGGTTTTGCCCCTCACAGAAAGAAAGCCCTCTCTCCAGGAGCTGGATAGAAAGGGAACCCCATGTTCTTGGCTGCATCAGTCCAGGTTGGAGCCTCTGCCTAGCTGAGCTGGGCAGGGGGAAGGAAAGAACCGTTTTGGTTCAAATACCACAGATTCCTGCTTTTTTTTTTTTTTAACTGAATTTTCATAGATTTTCCTTAATAGATTTCTCTTTTTTAGTTTTGCTTTTAAGACCATTTCCAGAGGCTTCAGATAGTTGGGGCTTTTTAATAGTTTTCACTAATTTCTGGGGAACAGAACAGTGGAACTCCTCATGCCAGAAGTCAGGCTCCTATCTGCCTCTACATGATCATAACATCTTTCTTTTTAGAAAGGTAGGTAGCCTTTAAGAACCCTTAAAATCAGCAAATGGCAGTATTTTATTTCTTTCTTACAGATTTGGAATGTAGATATTGATTAAGTTTCAATGAGAGTTAAGGAATCTGCCTAAGTAAGACGAAAGGATTTAAAGGGAACACGTATCTTCTTAATCCTCGGGTTGGTATACTAACTATGAAATGTACTGAAGCAATAAATTATACCTAACTTTGAAATAATGTTAATTGTAGAATGTTTACTTATTTTCTCTTGTGCCAGTTAGTATTTCTTACATAGATGTTTTGTAGATATTTATTTTTAAAATTCCATCTCCTAACACATTTGTTTTACTTGTGTTCTCCATCTTTGGAGTGGTTTTACTACTATGAAGCTGGTACTTGATGGAAGAAAATAACTTCTTATCATCATCAAAAACATGTGTCTTGAATCCATTTGTGTACTCAGCTGTGTTGATAATACAGAAAAATCTAAGACATGATCAAGATATTTATTATCTGATGGGTAGATATGTATTTAAAATATGAATCACAAGGCATAATTTCGATTATTTCAAGAAGGAAGAGGATCTGGGATGTGATTATAGGTTTGAAGAAAGATTATAGTTTTACCATAATCACATATTTAATAAATTCTAGTAACAAAATGGGAAGCTGTATGATGTAGTGATTAAGAAGTGTGCAGGCTCTTAGTAAACTTTTTTGTGATTCAGTTTCTTTATATAATGACAAAAAGAATTGAGTCAACTATAAGGAATGGTTGGAAGAACCAAATGAAATACTATTTTAGAACAATGGTTGGTCATTATCTTCATCATCATGGTCTTGGTCATAAGTTTGCTGATCCCAATGATTTTTAGACAGTATGAATTTGTAGTGTCTTCAAATGACAAGGAGGTCAACACATCTCTAGTATTAGTGTTTCAATAAACTTTTTAAAATTGAAATAAGTTCATAAAGGTACAACTCAATGAATTGTCACTAAGTGACCCTGCTTATGTAGCCAGTATTCAGATTAAAAATGAAACCATATGCCCAGACCAGTGTGACTCAGTTGGGTGTCATCCTGTAAAGAATTGCCAGGTAGATTCCTGGTCAGGGCACATGCCTAGGTTGAGGGCCCAGTCCCAGATGGGGCATGTGCAAGATGCGGCTGATCGATGTTTGTCTCACACATTGATATTGCTCTCCCTCTCTTCCTCCCTTTCTTCCCCTCTCTCTAAAAAAAAATAAAATCTTCTTAAAAAGTGAAACCATACAGAAACTTTGCTCACTTACTTTTCCAGTCACTCCCCATTCCCCAAAGTTGACAACTATCCTGACTTCTATCACCACAGATTAGCTTTGCTTATCTATTTTTTTCTGTTGCATTGTCTCTTTTTCTTACTGGCTTCTGGTAAGAACATACAGGATGGGGCAAAAGTAGGTTTGCATTTGTTTGTATGGAAAATAATACAATAATTAATAATAATACAAGAATAAACTGTTCTGTGTACTCAGAACTATAAAGCACTTTTGCCCCCAACGTGTGTGTTCTAGTATTCTAGATATGAGTTCTTTGTATTGTAAATATCTTTTTTCTGTAGCTTGCTTTTGCATATGCTTAACAGTGTCCATTCATGAATGGAAATTCTTTAATTTTAATATAACCCAGTTTATCAAACTTTCCCTTTATAGTTATTGCTTTTTTATTTTGTTTAGGAAATTTTTGCCTTTCTCAAGTTCATAAAAAGCTCATAAAGATCACTTTTGGAACCTTTATCTTACATAATTATATCTGTAATAAACTAGAACTGATTTTTGTATATGGTCAGAGGCAAGACTAAAGCTTCAGTTACTTACATACAGATATCCAAGCGATTCAGCATTATTTATTGAGAAGGGCATTGATTCCCCAGTGATCCACAGTGTTGTAACCCTGTTACTAATGAAGTAACCAGGTATTTATGGAAATGCTTTTTATTTTCTCTTTCTTCACTAATTTCTTTTTAAAAATTATTTATTTATTTTTAGGGTGGGGGGGAAGAGATGAAGAGAAATATGATCAGTTGCCTCAACCAGGGACCAAACCAGTACCCAGACATGTGCCCTGACCAGGAACCAAACCAGCAACCCTTTGCTTTGAGGGACGACAGCCAGCTAGCTAACTGAGCCACACCAGTCAGGGCCTTGTTCTAGTACCACACTTTTTTAATTTGCATAGCTTCACAACGAGTATTTTTTTTTTCTGGTAGTGTAAAGCTTTCAACTTTTTGTTATATAAGGTTTGTATGCTGTGTTTGTCCCTCTACATTATTTTATAAATTAGGGATCATCTTGTCAGTTTGTATGTACACATGTGCAAACACACATTCATAGTCACATCTCCTGGGTTATGATTGGAATTACTGTGAATCTATAGATCTATTGAGGGAGCATTGACATCTTTAAAATACTGAATTTTCTATAAAGGAGACATATTCGTTTATTTAGGTCATCTTAATTTATTTCAGTAAGGCTTTTCAGTTTTCTGGGTCGTGGCCATATATATATAATTTGTTCCATTTACCCCTAGGTATTGATTTTTTAATGTTATTATAAATTGCATTGTTCTTTAAATTTATATTGTAGAGTTACTTATTTCTAGGACATAAAAAATTGTTTCTGTATATATTGCTATTGTATGCAGCAACTCATTAAATATATTTACTAATTCTTTGATTTTTATCTTTAGATCCTTTTAGATCCTTTTGTCTAAAGGATCCTTTTAGATCTTTTAGATCCTGAGATTTTCTACAAACTCAATCATATCATTTATGAATAATGATAATTTCTTTCCAATCTTTCTTTTTTTTATTGGGGATAGAGGAGGGCATTCATTACAATATGTAGAACCCTTATAGTGTTAAATAAAATGACAATAGTAGATAACCTGTCCTTGTTGCTGATCTCAGAGCCAAAAGTTTCAACATTTTACTATTAAGTATAATGTCTGCTATATTTTTTGATAACTTTAACGACATAGTTTTCTTTTATTTTTGGTTTACTTAAAGTTTTTTATTATGAATTTGCATTGAATTTTCTGCATCTATTGAGATGATTATATGACATTTATTCTTTATTCTGTTAGTGTGATGAATCACTTTGATAAATTTTCTGATGTTAAAGCCAATCCTGGATTCCTGACATAAACCTAATTAAATTAGAAAACAATAAACACATCAAAGGGATCCCAGTGTTTGGAAATTTATCAGTATACTTCTAAATAACCCATGCATCAAAGAAAATACCACAGTAGAAATTAGCATTCAAGAGAACCAGCAAAGTCAGAGGTTAGTTTGCTAAGAAAATAAAAACAAATTGATCAGCTTCATACTAAAACATTTAAAATTTAGAAGAAATAAATTCTAGGAAAAACATTTCAAAGAATTCTATTTGAGAAATTTAATCTGTAGTTAAACACCTTCCTAACAAATAAAAAGATTGTCCAGGATAGTTTTATAAGTGAATTTTTCCAAAAAAAAAAAAAGAAAAAGAAAAGGCATTTTGATTCTTTTTATGGGGGTAGCATATCTTTCATTACAAGCCCTGATGAAGAAAGATCTCACAAGATATACATAGATGCAAAAACAAACAGAATATTAGCTTATCAAAACTCAAAAAAATTCCGTAGTGTTCCTTCCTATTGCCAGCCCCACCTCAATTTGCATAATTTTTCTACTTTCTGCCACCATAGATTAGATACCTCTTTTCTAGCATTTTATATAAGTGGAATTGTATAGTAGATCTTGTCTGGTATTTGGCTTCTTTGAAGGGAAAAAGCAGTACAGAATGTTGGCCTCATCACAATGCGTTTTCCTTACCTCCAGGATCTTAACCCGCAAGAGTTGGCTGACTTGGTAGACCCTGTTCTTTCATAGGGATGTGTTTGTATTTTATTCAACTCTTCTAGTTGGTTTCAGTGGGAGGATTGGTCTAAAATATGATAGTTCATGATTGCCAAAAGCAAAAAAGCTTCAGCAGTATTTAGTGGAGGTACAAGTGGTACAGAGGTCAAGGGTAAGGGTGAGTATTGTAATAAAATGGAATCTGGATGATTCCCACAAGAAATTTGAGCAGGATTGAAAGATTCAAGCATATTTTTCCCATTAAATATAGGATATGTATCTTATAATGTTATATCAGTCAAGATTCCATGCCAGAAACTACATGCCTTAGGCAGGGGAGCATTTAGTAGAGGTAATTAGTGGTTACACTTGTTGGAAGGTCTGAAGGAGTAAATAGACTAGGCCTATAAGAATGACTCCCCAAGCAAGCTGCTCTGTCAACGAAGACACCACCTCATAGATTGCCACTAGAGCTGTATACAGTGGCACAGTGGCTATCACTGCTCACCACAGTCTCACTTGCTAGCAGCAGTAACAAAGAAACCCAGCAAGAATGCCTTTTCCTCACTTCAGCCTTTCAAGTTTCACAATTTGAATCAAACACTACTTGAAGGGAATATAGGAATTATAGTTTTTGGTTTAGAGACTTTTCCAAATCTTAGGAGGGTAGAATGAGAGCCAAGTCAAAGTTTCTACTGTGCACATCAATTAGAAGCTCAGTGTCCCTCTGACATTGCCATCAATAAATATAATGTTTGATGAAGCTTTTCAGTCTTCTGTACCTTTGTTTTGTCTTCTAAATGATCATATTATGGCCTGTGATTTAAATATCCAGAATGCATATCAATCAATTAAAGGTTGTGTTTAAGTCAATATTTTAATATTTACTGAGGACATACAAGATGCCTGGCATTACCTTGGTAGATCTAAAAATTTAAACAGCCTATCAAAATCGACATTAACCTAATTCCAAGATTATATTCAAACATAATCATAAAATCAGTTTGTTTCATAATCAAGTATATATGAAAACTTCATCAACTTCATCTATAATTCTTTCTGTATATTGAAGGACATTCTAATATATTCCATAAGTTTAGCAATTCAGATCTTGATGTGAAAATGTCACTGGTATACTAAAGGGTGAAATGCTAAATACAGCTTCCTCCCACATTGCCTTTTTTGCTATAGTACCATGTTTGTTGATCTGTCTTGCCTTCTTTCTTTTTCCTCAATCAATAGAAGGCTTGAATAAAGTCAGGACAGTTTGTGCTAATACTGTCTGTATGTTTTTTGGTTTGTTGTTAGCTACTGATGTCCTATGATGTTTTCAACAGCTATAGATGGTTTGTACTCAAGGGGAGAATACAAAAATAAAAACAAACACAAAGGAACTGGTGAACTGTAATGTGATTGTTAGGTTGACTGTTAAGCAATGAAAGTGTTCAGGCCTAGACGTTAGAAGGCATGTGATGCTTAAATAGGTTTTATGTGACAATAGTATTTTTGTATGTCAAATAGGTTCTGTTTGTGATTTATGATGATTCTGAATTTGAAATTCACCTCAATTTTTCTCTTGCAGTTTGCATTAGAATTCATTTTAAAGAACTCTAAGAAAGAACTGACTTGATTTTATTTTAGGGCACAGTGAACGTAAGACTATATTTCATAAGTATTCTAATAGGTTCATTTCAGAGGACAGGGAGAATTTTATTTAACATTTTTATCATCATTCATTTATTAGTTTGCTCATCTGTATTAGTAAATATGATTTTTAGAACTGGGAAGTACATAGTTGCCTTTCTAACATGTATTTTATTTTTGTGAAATTAAAAGTTTTAATTAGACTCTGAGAAAGCCCTTGGATTTATTTACTTCCTTCAGAGAGATATCCTTCAAAAGAAAGTCTTCCCTCTTAAGAAAATGTCCTGGAGAAGGACCATCATTTTATTTACCTAACCGTCCACTACAAAATTCGCTGGTTAAGTATTTGAATGGTAATGTCTCATCAGTGCAGTGTTTGAGGATGAATGTGTGGGAAAATATCAGAGAATTATAATTAAGAGTGTTTTGAGACATTTTAAAATATCAATAATAAAGTGTGTTTTAACCCACTTATTTTTCTTTGTTCTCAGGTGGATCTCCGTACTTAGCAACCAAAATAAATGAAGCAAAAGACTTGCTAGAAGAAACCTCCAAACATTGATGCTCAAGGACTGCTCTGAAGGGAAAAAGCAGGGGGGTTAAAAACAAAGTCTAGCAAATTTAATCAAATCTACCACTGTCATAATTTTCATACATGTGCTAATGATAAATAATTTATTCTCTGTTAAATGGTATAATAAAAGATTAATAATCTCTCTGCTTATTATCTTTTAAAGGAATACCTTACAATTTTCTAACTGATTTTTTTTCTTATTTTCTTACTTTCTCTGTGATAGTCATACCTTTTAATATTTCTGTTCTGTTTTAAACCTTCCCACTCTCCTCCTCCACACAAAAGTATCCAGAAAATATGATCATCAGTAATGTCATTGGTGTTTGTGAGCAATGAGTAGAAACATTTTCACTGCTAATACAAGGGTGGGCAAAAGTAGGTTTACAGTTGCATTGTGACTTTCTTTTGCATTAATAAAGCTGTTGTAATCAATAAGAACCTGTATGTCTTTTCCATATGAACACCTGGAAACCTACTTTCGCCACCCCCCCCATGTTTATACTCACATTGTCCCTGTTTCCTTGGAAGAATTTAGTATGCTGCCTCTGTAAGGGGCTTTAAATGTTTTGAGACCAAACACTGACTGCCATCCAATGGGGAAATGATCTGAAACTTAATGGAATTTACAAAATGGTGTTTTCTAAAGTAGTAGTTAGGACTTGTTGAAGAACTCTGCTCTCTCTGAGACCCTATAGCTGAAGCTTGAGAACTTGGAGAGCTACTAAAATGATTAAAGATTTATAAAATGAGCCTTACGAGGAAAGGCTGAAAAGAGCTATGAGAAGTCTGAGGAGTTTGTATTTAATTACAGTCTTCAGTACTGTATATTTATTCAATTCATTCCAAATATTTATTGACCACTTCAGATGTGTAAGGTGCTATAGTGGCCCCTCTGAGAGTTATAGATGTGAGCCAGTTGTGGATCCTGACCCAAAGGAACTTATATTTAAAAGGAAGAAAAATCACAGAAATACTAGTAGAGATGTATAGATGATATGCTAAAGAAATTCAAAAGGAGAAAGGGATATTTAGAATTGAGAGCATTGGGGTAACTTCATAGGGTAAGTGGCATAGAGCTAGGCCTTAACACCAATGAGAGAGATAGCATATGATTGTTGAGTCTGTGTTTCTTCTGAGAGCAGTCAGAATAGCAGAAATGAGGTATTAGTTACTGTAACTAGAATGATTAAATTATTTTCTCAAAGCAGCCCCCTGGTCATCATCACTTTACTATTTCAAGGGTGAGCAAACAGATTCAGATACAGAGTACCAGCATTATTTTCCAGTACTGCTTTACAAATTCTGGGTTCATCCCCAACAAACTGAACTTACTTCATCTATCTTAAAATACTTTTTAATATTCTAGATGCATCTTTCAGTTTATTGTCTCCCTTAGGTGGAGAGTTTTCAGTGTTGGCAATATTATCAGTATTGAGTTGAATAATTCCTCTTTGTGGGAGTTCTGTGCAATGTAGGATGACTGGCAACATGCATACCTGTAGCTACTAAAGGCCAGTAGCACCCACTCACTTGGGACAACTAAAAATGTTTATAGATATTGCCAAATGTCCCTTGGAGGGAAACATTCTCCCAGGTTGAGGGCCATGGTGTAAATGTTTAGTGTTTTTTCTTTGGGCACATAAAATAATGGCCTAACTTAAAATTGATTAAATTTTAGAGTTAATAAAATATTGTTCTTGCTTTAAAGTCTCCTTGCATGTCCTAATTTTATTGTGCTTTAGTGGTTTTCATTTTTCTGCTCATTATTATCTCTATACCTCAGGTGCCCTTCTAATCCTCAGATCTTCACATGCTCAAAGCGTAGAGATCATTGAAGGTCAAGCTAAAATGTGTTCCTCCTTTTCTTGTGCTTCCAGTGAAAGTAATGTGAATCAGCTCTCTGGGAGCAGGAACCATATCTATCTTGTTTACTGCTGTATTGGCATCTAATAAATATTTGTTGAATGAATGAATTCCCATACCATTTTTTTTTTAGTAATAATGTGGAGCAACAGGAACTCTAATTTAATAATATGGAAATACAAAATGGTACAGCCACTTTGGAAGACAGTTTGACAGTTTCATACAAAATTAAACATACTTTTAACATAACAATCTAGCAATTGTACTGGTTGGTATTCAGTCAAAGGAATTAAAAACATATCCACACAAAGCCCTTTTCACAGATGTTTATAGCAGCTTTATTCATTTTTACTAAAACTTGGAAGCAACCAAGGTGCCCTTCAGTTGGTGAGTATATAAATAAACAATGGTACACCCAGATAATGGAATATTATTCAGCACTAAAAAGAAATAGGCTACCAAGCCGTGAAGAAACATGGAAACCTAAATGCATCTTACGTAATGAAAGGAACCACTATAAAAATGTGGCCTGTTGTATGATTCCAACTATATGACATTCTGGAAAAGGCAAAATTATGGAGACAGTAAAAGGATCAGTTGTCAAGGATTAAGGGGGAGGGAGGAGTGAATAGGCAGAGCACAGAGGATTTTTAGGGCACAGAAACTGTTCTGTATGATACTATAATGGTGAATACATGTTTGTAGACATATGTCGAAATCTATAGATTGTACAGCACCTTAATGTAAGCTGTGAACATTGAATGCTGTATCAATGTAGTTCATTTATTATAACAAATGTACTGCTGTGGTACAGAAGATTAATAATGGGGTAGGTTGTGGGTATTCAGTGGGGGAAATGGCATTTGTAGGAACTGTATTTTCAACTCTATTTTGTTGTGAATCCAAAATTTTCCATTCCATTTTATTCCTCATGTTGCAGTACTTCTATCTTGGTACCATGTGTAACATGGCTTATTTCTCCACTCAAGTATAAGAACCTTTAGAGCAAAAACGATGTCATTCATCTTTGTAACCTCTTGTGTGGAGCACTTGTACTTAGTAGACATCATAAAGTTGTAAATGCTCAGAAAATGTTTTCTGAATACTACAAAAAATATTAGTGCTAGTTTTGAAAGTTATGCTCAGCAATATTGGGGCACCCTCAGGACATACCTTTTGACATATTTTCTAATTTATACTGTATTTGTGAGGATTGGAGTCCCAAGCATTAGCTTGGAATTTCTTTCATTCCCATTTTCCTGCTAAGCATGTGCCTTGGTGTTAGATCTGGTTTTTAATATTACCCTCCTATTATACGATCTTAGACAATGTCTATAATTGCCTCATCTATAAACAGAGGAAATAATAATCCTGATAAGGCTGTTGCAGGGAATAAGGATGTGTGAAGTATTTAGTCACACAGCAAATGTTCAAAATATATAATTATTACTTCTTTCACTGCTTCTGGAAAGTTAAATTTTAGAATTCCTTGAATTAGAGTTTGAGGTGTGTTCTAGTAATCATTTTTCTCACTCTTGAATCTGCAGTTCGGGAGCACGTGGTGGGGCCAGCTCATCTGTGTTTCATGAAGCCTGTACTGGGGCAGAAGGAGCCACATCATGTTAGTACTGGCTCTTGACTGGCAGCCTCAGTTCATCTCCAGAGTCTTCTCCAGAGGCTGTTAGAGTGTCATCATGCGATGGCAGCTGGGGTTACGGAGCAAGTGGTCCAAAGAGACAGGAAGTGGAAGCTGCAAACTCAGCCTGGGTCTGAACACTGTTAGTTCTTCTGACAGTCCTAGAGCCTACCTAGATTTCAAAGGCAGAGGATGTAGAGGATTGTGAAATAATTAGTGGTTATCCTTACCATGTAGCAGGGCAGGATTTGGGTCTCCCCCCACCCCAGTTGAATCACTTAAGGTATTGTTTTCAAAAAATGTCAGGAATGTAGAATTTTAAGTACAACTAGCTGAAGCAGTTTCAGATGATATAACTACTATTTCAGGTACATACCAATTCACCAGTCATTCTCTAAATGGCAGTGTCTTCACAAAACTGGATCTTAAACAGCTACCCACCCTCAACTCCTTATTACCTGTAACAGCTTATTTGAATGGTTATCTATCTTTAATAAAGATTGCTTTTCCATCTTTGCTGTCATTGCATGTTTTTCTTAAGTTCTTTGTTGATATTGCAGCTTCTGTTTGTTCTTATATCTTAGATGCAATCTGAGGGAACAGGAAAGACCTTTAAAAACAAAACAATTACTTCTCAGATTCCAGAGAAAGTGTAAGTCAAATGGACAGTTAATTAAAGGGGAACCCAGAATGCCATTTAAGACTGTAGTCAATGGTGCCAATCTCCAGCATGAAGTCAAAAGTGGAGAGAAGTTACTAAGGAAAAGGTGTGTCAATTGTGGAAGACTGTTTTATTTAGTCCTCAAACCATTTCCTTTATTTGGTTTGAAATGCATTTTAGTCATTCAGCAAATATTGTGCACTTACCACACCATGCAGTAAAGATATAAAATAAATTCATTCTTAAAATGTATGCTCAAACTAAATAGAAAAAAAGGTTCTTAAAGAACTTTTCTTGATACTTTTGCATTAATAAACAAATGGGATCTCATCAAAATAAAAGGCTTCTGCATGGGTAAAGAAAACAGTATTAAAATAAAAAGAGAACCAACTGTATGGGAAAACATATTTGCCAATGATACCTCAGACAAGGGTTTAATCTCCAAAATATATAAAGAACTTACATGACTGCACTCGAAGAAGACAAGCAACCCAATTAAAAAATGGGCAAAGGACCTGAATAGGCATTTCTCTAAGGAGGACACACAGAGGATCCAAAAACACATGAAAAGATACTCAGTATCACTAGCTATCAGAGATACAAATTAAAACCACAATGAGATACCACTTCACACCAGTCAGAATGGCCATCATAAATAAAACAACAGACAACAAGTGTTGGAGAGGTTGTGGAGAAAAAGGGACCCTAGTGCACTGTTGGTGGGATTGCAGACTGGTACAACCACTGTGGAAAACAAAATGGAACTTCCTCAGAAAACTAAAAATGGACCTGCCTTTTGATCCAGCAATTCCACTGCTGGGACTATATCCT
>CM052548.1:40080537-40113821 GCA_028533065.1 Trachops cirrhosus
AGAACTTATGACACATGGACATGAACTAAAGGGGGGGAATGTGGGTGGGAGAGGGTATGCAGGGTGGAGGGGAATGAAGGTGCATAATGGGACAACTAATAGCATAATCAATAAAATATATTTTTAAAAATTAAAAAAAAAACAGAACTGCCAGAAAATTGAACTGTATAGAAGTCTGACAATCAGAGAGTTAAAGAAGAAATATTCATTCAGACTGGTAGGAAGGGTGGAGACAGACAGCCAGTGTGGAAAAGACTCAGGCAAGGTGGCAGCTTGAGGACCACACAGTCAAGACGTTGGCTGGCAGAACTGGCAGACACACATTTGCATGCAGAAAATTAGGGAGGAACAAGTGGGGAGTGAAACAGATCACAGAATCCAGGGTTCCAGCACAGGGAAATAAAGCTTCAAAACCTCTGGCTGTAAATACCTGTGGGGCTTGTGGCAGTGGTGGGAGAAAGTCCCAGTCTCACAGGAGAGATCATTGGAGAGACCTGCAGGATCCTAGAATGTACACAAACCCTTGCACCTAGGAATCAGCACCAGAAGGGCCCAATTTGCTTGAGGGTAATCAGAAAAGTGCCTGAAATCTGTCTGAGAGCAGAGCAAGTGGCATTTTTCCCTCTTGGATCCCTGTCACACATACAGCACCACAATGCAGGGACATGCATTTCCCTGGTGAATACCTAAGGCTCCACCTCTTACAGTGTAACAGCTGCAACTGAGACAAAAAATATGGCCCTAATGAAAAAACAGGTCTAGTTCCAAAAATAGAACTAAGCCATGAAGAGATAGCCAACCTATCAGATGCACAGTTCAAAACACTAGTAATCAGGATGCTCGCAGAATTGGTTGAGTATGGTTGCAAAACAGAGGAAAAAGTGAAGCCTATGCAAAGTGAAACAAAGAGAAATGTACAGAAAACCAACAGTGAAGGGAAGGAAACTGGAACTCAAATCGATTTGGAGCAGAAGGAAGAAGTAAACATTCAACCAGAACAGAATGAAGAAACAAGAATTCAAAAAAATGAGGAGAGGCTTAGCAACCTCCAGGACAACTTTAAACGTTCCAACATCGATATGGGGTACAAGAAGGATAACAGGAAGAATAAGAAATTGAAAACTTATTTGAAAATATAATGAAGGAAAACTTCCCCAATCTGGCAAAGGACATAGACTTCCAGGAAGTCTAGGAAGCTCAGAGAGTCCCAAAGAAGTTGGACCCAAGGAAGCACACACCAAGGCACATCATAATTACATTACCCAAGATTAAAGATAAGGAGAGGATTTTAAAAGCAGCAAAAGGAGACAGTAACCTACAAAGGAGTTCCCATCAGACTGTCAGCTGATTTCTCAAAAGAAACCTTGCAGGCAAGAAGGGGCTGGAAAGAAGTATTCCAAGTCATGAAAGGCAAGGACCTACATCCAAGATTACTCTATCAAGCAAAACCATAATTTAGAATGAAAGGGCAGATAAAGTGCTTCCCAGTTAAGGTCAAGTTAAAGGAGTTCATCATCACCAAGCCCTTATTTTATGAAATGTTACAGGAACTTATCTAAGAAAAAAAAGATGTTCAAAACTGTGAACAGTAAAATGACAACAAACTCACAACTATCAACAACTGCACCTAAAAAATAAAAAACTAAGCAAACACCTAGAACAGGAACAGAATCACAGAAATGGAGATCAATGGATGGTTATCAGTGGGGAGAAGGCACAGGGAGAATGGGGGAAAAGGTACAGTGAATAAGAAACATAAATGGTAAGTGAAAAAATAGACAGGGAGAGGTTGAGAATAGTATAGGAAATGGAGAAGCCAAAGAACTTATATGTATAACCCATGGACATGAATTAAAGGGTGGAATGCTGTTGGGAGGGAAGGTGCAGGGCAGGGGGGAATAAAAGCGGGGGGGAAATGGGACAACTGTAATAGCATAAGTAATATCTCATTGTATTTTTTAAATTATATTTTATTGATTATGCTATGACAGTTGTCCTAATTTTTTCCCCTGTGCCCCCCTGCACCTGGCATCCCCACTCCTTCAGGCAATCCCCGCACCATTGTTCATATCCATGGGTCATGCATGTAAGTTTTTTGGCTACTCCATTTCCTATACTGTACTTTACATCCCCATAGCTATTCTGTAACTACCTATTTGTACTTCTTCATCTCCTCACCTCTTCACTCATTACCCTACACCCCCTCCCATCTGGCAACTATTAAAATGCTCTCTATATCCATGATTTTGTCTCTGTTTTTCTCATTTGCTTTGTTTGTTTATTAGATTCAATTTTTGATAGATTTGTATTTGTTGCCATTTTGTTGTTTATAGTTTTGATCTTTTTCTTAAATAAGTCTCTTTACATATCATATAATAATGGTTTGATGAAGATGAACTCCTTCAGTTTTTTCTTGTGTGGGAAGCTCTTTATCTGTCCCTTGATTCTAAATGATAACTTTGCTGCGTAGAGCAATCTTGACAGCAGGTCCCTGCTTTTCATGTCTTTGAATATTTCTTGCCAATCTCTTCCAGCCTGCAATGTTTCTTTTGATAAATTAGCTGAGAGTCTTATGGGAACTCCCCTGTAGGTAATTAACTGCGTTTCTCTTTCTGCTTTTCAGAGTCTATTTTAACCTTTAGCATTTTAATTATAATGCATCTTGGAGTGGGCTTCTTTGTATTCAACTAGTTTAGGACTCTCCACGCTTCCTGGACTTGCATGTCTATTTCCTTCACCAAATTATGGAAGTTTTCTTTCATTATTTTTTCAAATAAATGTCCAGTTTCTTGCTCTTTTTCTTCTCCTTCTGGCACCCCTGTGATGTGAATGTTGAAATGCTTGAAGTTGTCCTAGAGGCTGCTTACACTATCTTCATTTTTTAACTGATTTTTCTTCTTGTTCTGATTGGTTGTTTTTTGATTCCTTACCTTCCAAATAATTGATCTGATTCTTTGCTTCATACACTCTACCATTGTTTTCCTGTAAATTGTTCTTTATTTTAATTAGTGTATCCTTCATTGCTGATTAGAACTTTTTTATGCTTATCTCCATTTTGTTTGGGTTTTTTTCTGGAATTTTGAACTGCAGTTTCATTTGGGCCATGATTATTTGTCTCTTCATTTTGGCAGCCTCCCTGTGTTTTGTTTCTATATGTTAGGTAGAGGTATTATGACTCCCTATCATGGTAGCATGGCCTAATGCAGTAGGTGTGCTATAGGGTCCAGTGGCACAGCCTCCCCTATTATCCAAGCTGAATATTCGAGATGCACCCTTCATGTGTTCTGAGTGCACCCTCCTCTTGTAGTTGAGTCTTGGTTGCTGTTGGTAGGTCAATGGGAGAGATTTACCTAGGCCAGCAGCTACAAGGATTAAATGTGACCAGTGACCACCAACCTCTGTCCTCTGTGGAGGATCAGCTGTATGGGGGTAGAATAGTGGTACTCTGAAGTTGTCTATAGTTGTCGACTGGGTGCATAGGCCCAGCAGTTTCCTGAATGGTGCAGGCCAAGATCAACTCCCACCTGTGTTTTATCTGGGGCCACCGTGACTGAGCTACAAGGCAATCTGATATATCTTCTACTTTTGCTGGGCTTGGAGAGTCCCAGGCAGAGCCAAGCTGTGAATCTAAGCCAGTTGCTGGTATTACCATGCCTGGGGCAACTTAGTAAATGGTATGGGTGATGGGGGCTCACTGAGGACAGCTGTTGCTTGGTTGAAAGGATTTAGGAAGTTGTGAAGCATGAGCCAAAGCCATCCATTCATATGCAAAAACCACTGTTAACAGCTGTTCAGGGAATCCCGAGGGCAAGGCAAATAGTGGTAGGAAGTTGATGGAGTCTTAGATATGGCACCTACCTATGGTTCTTTGGCTCTGTGTGGGGAGAGTTCAGAAAAAGGACAATGGCACCTGCCTACTTTCCTTTCTGGGAGAAAGCTGTTCCCTAGCTCATATTGATGCCAGACACTTAAATTTCTCCCCGTATTCCACTGATGTCTTTCAAGCTGCACCCCAGTGCTGGGGCTCAGAGGGAGTAAATGTAAGTTGGTATGTGGGTTCTTTAAGAGGAACTACTTGGAACCCCAGGAGTTTCTTCCACTGACTCAATTCCCACTGATATTTTCAGCCAGAATTTATGGGGACTTATCTTCCTGGCACTGGAACCCTGAGCTGAGGGGCCTGGCATGGGGCTGAAACTCCTCCCTCCTGAGATATTCCTTCCAATTTTTTTCCACCACACATGGTGAAGGTGAGGGACCAGCCCATTCTGCATCTACACCCCTCCTACCAGTCTGGATAGATGTGATTTCTTTAATTCCTAGTTGTCAGACTTCCATTCAACTCAATTTCTGACAGTTGAATGATGATTGTTCTATAATTTAGTTGTAATTTTGATGTTGTTGCATGAGCAGGCAAGCCATCTTTACCTATGACATCATCTTGACTAGAAGTCTTCATTGTGGGTTTAATTTACATTTTACTGATGATTAGTGACATTGAGTATCTTTCCATATATCTATTGGTTATCTCTACATTCTCTTTGGAGAAGTGTCTGTTCAGGCCCTTTGGCATTCTTTAATTGGATTGTTTGTCTTTTTGGTGTTGAGTTTTATAATTTCTTATAAATTTTGGATTTGAACCCCTTATCATATGTGCCAGTGAATATATTCTCCCTTTAGTGGATTTTCTTTTTGTTTTGTTGATGGTTTCCTTTCCTGTGCAAAAAATTATTAGTTTGATATAGTCCTATTAATTATTTTTTCTTTTGTTCCCTTTGCATGAGGAGATATATCAGAAAAATTATTGCAATGAGCAATGTCCAAGATGTTTCTGCCTATATTTTCTTCTGGGATTTTTATGGTTTAAGCCTAACATTTAAGTCATTACTGTTTGAATTTATTCTTGTGTGTGGTGTAATAAGGTGGTCTAGTTTAATTTTTCTGCATGCATCTGTCCAATTTTCCCAACACCGTATATTGAATAAATTATCTTAAGCCCATTGTATGTGCTTGCTTCCTCTGTCAAATATTAATTGACTATAAGTTGCAGTTTTATTATTGGGATCTCTATTGTCTTTCATTGAGCTATGTGTCTGTTTTTATGCCAGTACCATGCTGTTTTGATTGCTAGGGCCTTCTAGTTTACTTTGTATGAGGTAGCATAATTCCTCCAAATTTGTTCTTCTTTCTTAAGATCACTGTTGGTTTTCAGGGTATTTTTATGGTACCATATAAATAATTGAAATATTTGTTCTAGTTCTGTAAAATACTCATTGGTATCTTGATAAGGATTGTGTTGAATCTATAGGATGCTTTGGGTAGTATTGACAATTTAATGATGTAACTTCTTCCTATCCATAAACACAGTACGTGCTCCCACTTTTGGGTATCTTCTTCAATTTCTTTCTTCATTGTCTTACATTTTTTCAAGTACAGGTCTTTTACACCCTTGATTAAATTTATTCCTAGGTCATTTATTCTTTTTGAAGCAATTGTAAATAGGATTGTTTTCCTAATTTCCCTTTCAGTTAGTACATTACTGGCATATAAAAATGCAATCAAGTTCAGGGTATTAATTTTGTATCCTGCTGCTTCACTAAATTCACTTAACAGTTGTAGTAGTTTCTTGGTGGAATCTGTAAATATTAGCTGTTTTACTTCTTCCTTTCTAATTTGGATGCATTTTATTTATTTATTTTTTTCTGAATGCTATGGCTAAGACTTTTGGTACTATGTGGAACAAGAGAGGTGAAACCAGACAACCCTATCTTGTTCCTGATCTTAAGGGGAACACTTGTAGTTTTTGCACTGTATTTGTCATATATGGCCTTTATTATGTTTAGGTATGTTCCCTCTACTCCTACTTTGCTGTGAGTTTTTATCATAAATAGGTGCATGATTTATCAAATGCTTTTCCTGCATCTATTGATATGATCATTGATTTTCTTCTTCATTTTGATTATGTGGTATATTATATCTATTGGTTTGCAAATAGTGAAACAACCTTGCATGCCTGGAATAAATCCTACCTGATCATGGTGTACATCTTTCAAATATATTGCTGTATTCAGTTTGCTAATATTTTGTTTAGAATTTTTAGCATATATGTTCATTGGGTATATTGGCCTATAAACTTTTTTATTGTCTTTATCTGGTTTTGGACTTAGAATAATGCTGACCTTATAAAATGAGCTTGGAAGCCTTCTCTCCTCTTGAATTTTTAGAAACAGTTTGAGATGGAGAGGTATTAGTTTTTCTTAGAATGTTTAGTAAAATTCATATGTGAAGCTATTTGGTCCAGAGCTTTTGTTGGGAGTTTTTTTTTATTACTACTGCTTTAATTTTACTAGGTATAATCTGTCTATTTGGATTCTCTTATTATTTCTGACTTAGTTTTGGAAGATTGTATGTTTCTAGGAATTTGTCCATTTCATCCAGGTTATCCAATTTGTTAGCATGTTGTTGTTCCCAATATTTTCTTACAATCCTTTGTATTTGTTTGGTGTCAGTTGTTATTTATTTTTCATTCTGATTTTATTTATTTGGGTCTTCTCTTTATTTCTTGGTGTGTCTGGTTAAAAGTTTGTCAATCTTGTTTTTCTTATCAAAGAACAAATGCTTGGATTCATTGATCTTTTGTGTTTTGTGTATTGTATATTTTAGACTCTATTTCATTTACTTCTGTCCTGATCTTTATTATTTCCTCCCTTCTACTCACTTTTGGCTTTGTTTTTGTTCTTTTCCAAGTTCCTTTAGTTATAATGTTAGATGTTTATTTGAGCTTTTTCTTGTTTCTTGAGATAGGCCTGCAATGCTATGAATTTTCCTCTTAAGATTGCTTTCTTTGTGTCCCACAGATTTTGGGTTGTTTTGTACTCATTTTCATTTGTTTCAAGGTATCTTTTTATTTCTTCCTTGATCTCATTGCTGACACACTCCTTGTTTAATAATATTATATAGCTTCCATGTCTTTTTGTATTTTTCAGTTTTCTTCTTTTGATTGGTTTCTAGTTCCATAGAAGTATTATCAGAGAAGATATTTGATATGATTTCAATTTTCTTAAATTTATTGAGACTTGTTTTGGGTCCTAACATATATTCTATCCTAGAAAATTTTCTATGTGTACTTGAAAAGAATGTATATTCTGCTGCTTTGGGGTCAAATGCTCTGAAAATACAATTAAACCCATTTGATCTAGTATGTCATTTAAGGTTACTGTCTCATTGTTGAATGCTGTCTGGAACATCTATCTATTGAAGTCAGTGGAGTCTTAAAATCCCCCATTATGACTGTATTTCTGTCAATGTCTCTCTGTAAGCCCATGAAAGTTTTGTTTTTGTTTTTTGTTTTTTACAAATTTAGGTGCTCCTGTATTGGGTGCATAAATGTTTACTAGGTATTAGAAATGCACAAGAAATAGAGGCAGGAGGAACTGGATAATCTGATCCAGTGCCAAGCAGATTGTGTCTTGGTAGACTAATTCTCATCTGCAGTGGTGGGGGAGTTCTGCAGGTGAAGCACCCCCACACTCCTTCAGTCTTAAATGATAGCCTTGTTGGGTAAAGTAGCCCTGGTTGTAGGTCCTTGCTTCTCATCACCTTGAATATTTCATGCCAATCACTTCTGACCTGAAATATTTCTGTTGAGAAATTGTATGACAGTCTTATGGGACCTTCCTTGTAGGCAACTGCATTTTGCTTGTGATTTTAAAACTCTTTCCTTATGTTTAACCTTTGCCGTTTTAATTATGATGTGCCTTGGTGTGGGCCTCTTTGCTTCCATCTTGTTGGGGACTCTGTGCTTTGTGGACTTGTGTATCTTTTTCTTTCACCCGATTAGGGAAGTTTTTGGTCACTATTTTTTCAAACACATTCTCTGCTCATTCTCTTCTCCTTCTGGTATTCCCATGATGTGGATATTATTATGCTTCATGCCATCTCAAAGGTCCCTTCAACTCTTCTCTTTTTCTAAATTCTTTTTGCTGCTCTGCTTTAGTGTTTTTTTCTGCTTCCAAACTGCTGATTTGATCCTCTGCTTCAACTAACCTACTGTTATTCCAGTGAATAATTTATTTCAGATATTGCATTCTTTGTTTCTGACTGGTACTTTTTGTGGTTTCTATATCTTTTTTCATACTGTTGAACATTCTTATAATCATTACTTTGAACTCTATATTTGATAAATTGCCTGCCTCCATTCATTTAGCTCTTCTTCTGGAAATTTCTTTTGTTCTTTCATTTGGGGCCTATACATTTTTTTTTTGTCTTCTTAGTTTAGCTGCCTCTTCATATTTATTTCTATGTATTAGGTAGATCTGCAAAAACTCTGATACAGACCTATGTCAGACACTGCCTGTGACTAGCTCTGGGCAACATGTTTGGAGCTGTAACTCCATCTTCTGACTCCCTCTACTGGGCCTTGGTGTGTGCAGAAAGAACCAAGCTGTGCACCAAGTTCTGCTATTACTAGCACCAGGCCTGGGGGAAGGTCAGTTAAAGTCTCAGACTTCCCAGATCCACCTCTGCCTGCAGGCTCTCTATTAGGCTTAATCACTGAAACTGACTCCAGCTGTACTCCTCACCAGCTGGGCTTAAACTACACAGGGTGGGGTGAGAGGGATTCCAATGGGTGGGACTATTGCTTCTCCCCAGGCTGATGCTGTATTGAGGGGTCTGTCCAACAAAAATGGCTTCTGCAGTAGGGTGAATGCCCAGCACATGGATCCTGGTCATTGATCCTTCAGCTCTCGCCTCAGAGCCACTGACCGCAAACTCTCCTCATGTGGCTCTAGTCTGCTCTGCTCTGCCTCTGCCCAAGCCCAGGACAAAGGGCAAACAAAATTTTGTGTTTTGGCTCTTTAAGAGGCTTTCTGTATCTCTAACCATCTCCTCCTGGCAGACAGATACCCTGCAGAGCTTTTCACAGCTCGATGTTTTTTTGGTTTCCTTCCCAGTTTTGGTGCTCTAGGCTGGGAATCCCAGTGTGGGATTTAGATTCCACACTTCTCTGGAACCCCTCTGGCTGCTAAAATATCCCCCCAGCACTTCAGCTGCCACCTGTGGGAGCCCAGCCAGCCCTCTCACACCTTTGCACTTCCTACCAGTCTTCTTGTGGTGATGTGTTTTCTTCCATTAGTTCTTGGTTATAAGGCTTCTCTCCAGCTAGTGTTCAGCTGATTATTCAGGATGATTTTTCTATAATTTACTTGTAATTCCAGTTTGGTTCTGGGAAGAGGTAGTGTTGCTTCCACCTACTCTACCACCATTTTGGATCTTTCTCAACTATATTTTAATAAAGCTGGAACAAAATAATTAAAACATAATCAAACAAAAAATAAGGTCCAACTGACTGTATTCATTTGTAATTGTGTTCTTGTGTACTTTATTTTCTATTTGATTATGTCTCATCACATGGCTCCTGGCCTGGGTTTCTGGGCCCCTGAGAGACTTTTGTCTCATTACAGATCCTTTGCCACAGTGGTGTATCTAGGCTAATGTAAGTGCTGGTTCACTGGGCACAGGCCATTTGGAGAGCCCTGGGAAGCCTAGGGTTAGGAGGAAAAGAAAGTAACATTTATTGAGTGCCTCTTGAGTGTGGGCACTGTGCATTTTACATTCATTTTAACCTCTAATTTTTAGTTCAAAACAAGGTAAGTCCAAACATGCCCATTTCATAGACAAGGAAACTGAAGTTTGGAGAGGGTCTGTGATTACCCAGCTAGCAAGAAGGAGCAGAGTTGGAACCTGAAACAGTCTCTCTGCCTGACACCAAAGACAACCAAAGCAGGCTCTTTAACCACAGGCTATCATCACCCACAGAAAATGCTAGGCTCAGGAAAGAAAAGCCCTGGCTCTGCAGAGCTACTGCTCTCTGGCTTAGGACGTGTCCAGCCACCACTGGGCACCTGCACACATACTGCCCCTCACGTAAGAGATGACTCTGCTTGAAGCCCAGGAGGATGACATCAAATTGCTAAATAAAGGAGACTTTCATTCTCAGTGGAGTCTTTGAAAGGTCCTACTTTGATCTTGTCCCCAGAGCTTGGGTTTTACCCAGGACTCTCAAGCCATCAAGCATGTTGGTCAAGTGCCACTTCACATCTCCCTCCAGTTTTTACTCCAATGTGACCTTGCTATTTTGCTCTGCTGATGAGAATATCACATGGGGCAGAGTCAAAAGCTCCCCTGCAGTCCTAGAAGATTGCATCTATTGCTTGTTTCCTTATCTGTGTGCTCTTCATTCTATCAGACTAGGAAATTAAATTGGTCTGACAACATTTGCTCTCCAGAAAGCTACTTTGGCTGCTAAATCTACCAAGAGGGTGGATTTATTTGGGTGTTGCTTTCCAAACTGAGTGAGTGGGACTTCTCAAAGTGACCACAATCAGCTGTAAGGCCTCAGCTTCCATGCCAGGCCCACCTGTCAAGAGGATGACCGCCAAATGGGGCAGATGGGATCCAAGCAGGGGCATCAGATTGCCTCTTAATTTAGCCTTGGAGTCCTTTCCTGCTCTGCTCTCAGCCCTCTTGGAAACAGGAAAATCATGGAAGGCAAGTACATGAGTCAGAGTCAACCCATCCAGAAGTCTGCACATTAAAAACTCACCTTCAGACAGCAAGTGATTGTTTAGAAAAAAAGAACTGAAAACCAAAATTGAATACTGGGTCTGCTCATGTTGCCTGGAAGGTTCTCCCTTGCCTTGTTCTCTTTGTGACTAAATGTCTACCTCTATATCCTCAAAGGTCACTCCCCTCTCAGGAGCTTTTCCCAGCACCGTCTCACCCTGTGTACCTTCCTAGGCAGAGCCCATTGGCCCTTTCTTGTGCATCCTTAGGACATTTGAATGATTTTTTGTTATAATTTTGGGTTCATATTATTACATATTTTTATTTCAACATAATCTAAAAGGGAGGTAAGGTAAATTGCAAATATACAATTAAGATGTAAAATAAACCACTTAACTTTAAAGGAGGTGACAAAATCAGGACAAAGAGAAATAGGGGTTAGAAAGGTAAGAAAAAAAACGAGGAATGAGGTTTGTGCACAAAATACATACTCTGGGGTCTTCAACTAAGGTTCAGATGAGCCATGGCTTTGGTCCTAAGCTTTCTGGCTGCCAACCCAACTCCATGAGAGGTCATGAACAACATCCTCAACAATGTCTTTAGAATGGACCTAATACATTTCATGGTACTGTGTCATGAAACACCCTTTAGTATCCATTTATGGCATCATACTTCAGTGCCCTTCAGGGAAGGCAGTTCTTCAGCCAATACAATGGGATTTGGCTACAGAGACTTCTGATGGTCTGGCTAGATTCACAGAGATATGTCACTGAACCAGAGGAAATGCAGATCTTGCTGACATCCATTAAGATTTGAATAAGTGTTATGTGATGGTCATGAAGGAATATTCATTCTTTTCATCACTGGGCAGCTGAGCCACCTTCCTAGCTTTGTGGAATTCCCTGAGCTAAGGTATATACT
Source organism: Trachops cirrhosus (assembly GCA_028533065.1). Lineage (NCBI taxonomy): Eukaryota > Metazoa > Chordata > Mammalia > Chiroptera > Phyllostomidae > Trachops > Trachops cirrhosus. The sequence continues at coordinate 40,092,025 of CM052548.1, forward strand.
ACCTCCCAATGTTGAAGCTGAAAGTGGCAGCTACTTGCTTTGCCAGACTTTTTTGCAGCTAGCAGGTAGGCAGGTTGTTGGCAATGGCTGCAGAAAGATGACCTTTTGAGGGCAGTACTGGTAACCACACTGATCAATGACATCTAGAAACTGATGTTAGCACTATCTGCAATGTAGGCTGTGACCATTCAACCCAAGCCACTGTCCTGGCTGTAGGCCCCTGAACCTGGTTCATCTGTCTTCCCCGTGATTCTGTGTGCCTCTCAATATCCTTGTAATGAGTTTATTTTCTGCTTATATCAACTTGAGTTGGTTCTAGTTGTTTGCAAGAAAACCTGCCTGATGCATGCTATTCTCCTATTCTGCTTTTTGTCACTTACACATAAAACAAAAGAAAGTCAAACTGCTATGAAAATTAGGGCTGCATAAGGACATGGGAACACAATCCAGGTCTGCCCACAGAGAATCCCTAAGAGCATGGACAGAAAAATTGAACAAAGACAGACTGTTCCAGTTTTGGTCTGAGTCTGCTCAGACTTCTATACCCTGGCCAAGGCAGGTGAGTCCTCAGCTGGCATAAGCTCTGCAAGATGGGGTGAGAGGGAGTCCAAAAGGTGGGGCTATTGCTTTCTTCCAGCCTGATGCAACCTGGAGGGGAATGTTCCACCAAAAAAAGATGGCATCTCTAGTGAGGAAGAGGGACCCAACACAGGGATCCTGGCTTCTGTTCACTCAGCTCTCTCCCCAGATCCACAAACCCCAGACTCTCCCCATGCAGCTCCAGTCCACTCTGCCCTCCCTCTGCCTGAGCCAGGGTAAGTGGTTAAGAATGAGATTTTTGTGCTTTGACCCTTTAAGAGGGTGTCTGTTTCTGTAGCAGACTCTTGTTTCTCACTGTCATTCAGAATCCCCCCTGCTTTTCACAGCCAGATGTTATATGGGTGCCTCCTCCCAGCTCTGGTTCTCTGGGCTGGAGAGCCCAGCTTGGGGTTTAGACCCCACACTTCTCAGGAGGAACCCCATGCACTGAGATATCCCTCATAACCTCAGCCACCACCCATAAGAATAGGGCCCACTTTTTTGTGTTTCTGTCTTTCCTACCAGTCTTGTGGCTTTTTCTGTAAACCCTTGGTTATGACTTCTTATCATCCAGTCTTCAGTTGGTTATTCAAGATGATTGTTCTATACTTTATATGTAATTTCAGCTTGATCTTGGGAGGAGGTGAGTGTGGCTTCTACCTACTCTGCAGCCATCTTGGAATCTAGAACAAGATTTTTGTAGCTGATTGATTTAGTCCACTCATAGACATGTGGAATAACTAAGAATAAAATGTTTATAATGAAAACATTGTCCTTTATGTTAATCCTTTCATCTATTTTTGGATATATTATACCACTCTGTTGTTTTTCAGGATAAACTTTTTATAGTAGGAGAGGTGATATTTTTACTATCATCTCTATTTTTAAAAGTGAGAACTGAGGTTCAGAGAAATGTGATGATTTGCACACTGTCACAGAGTTAGCTTCCTTGCTCCAGGACCCAGAATATTCATTTGCTGGGGACTGTGATATCTTGTCCTTCCCCTCATTTCCCCTATCAGCTTCAGTACTTTGACCTCTATTAGAAATTCCAGATAAAACTTGCTCAAGGAAATCTGTGTGGTTTTGATGCACATGGTGTCTTCTGTAAATCATGGTCCATGGCTGCACACACTTACTGGGGCTCCCTGCTGAATGGCCACTCAGAGATCTAATCATTGTTCTGGTCTTAGTCCACTGCAGTGAATCTTATAGTGGAGCTGCAATTGCTGAAGCAGAGACCCTGGTGACAGAAGGAGCTTTCTGAGGGTTTGGTGGAATAAATTACTCAAACAATTGTGTTTCTCTGAAAGCCGTGAAATTTAATTCTTGGTATGATATGGAGATAAACAAAATGTAATCTACAGCATTGTCCATCTCATCCAAATCATACCTTCTTTTTCTCTGTAAGTAATTGAAAAAAAATTGCGGCGATCTTCTGAAGCATTATCTTATTTGGATGCAGTTTTATACAGAACACTGAGTATTTCATACCAAAGGCAAGTGCATAGTAGATGTAAATGCAGGCAAACAGCAAGGTGAAGTCACTCCCTGAACAATTGCAAATGCAAATATTGAAAGCTGCTCAGCAATTTCCCCTTGCAGCTGCCCATTTTATCTCTTGCAAAACTAGTAATGATACAAGCAGTTGATTATGGTTTACAATAGCAATAAACCTCTCACAATTGGTTGTTTCCAAAATAAATAGCCATTCTGTTAAATGTTAAATAACAAGTCATAAACCGCTGAAAACAACCAATTTCTTGTGGATTATTGCCTGAATGAATTTCAACAGGAATGGCAGCTAATTTAGCTGTGAATGCCACAGATCAAAACCATTGAGTTAAAAAAATCAATCAATTAACTAATCCATCAAAAAGAACTTCCACTTACAAACCAATTGTACCACATATTGTATCATATTCTTTGGATCTTTCCTTTGCTGGTCATGGTTAGCTCTAGTTTTGCTCAAATTCTTCCATACCTTCAGAGAATAAAGAATGCCTAGCTTGGTGGTTAAATTGGCCCATTCTGAGAGCATGCAATTTCACTCAGCTGCATTCAATGGGCACCATATTTAAAGTCCACAATGCTTCAATTAATAAAACACAGACCTGTCCACTAAGTTAAACATTTGAGTCAAAGCTCAGTGGCAAATGTATTCAAACCGCAGCTTTAATTGAGGCTGTTCTTGTAAGAGGAGCCAACTTCACTGGGGTGATTGACAGAAGATTCCTTGTCATAGCAACCAGGGTTATCTGTCTGGAATAACAACATTAACCTCCTTCATGACCAGTTTTTCATCCTTAAGTATGAAAGGCAATTGCATGCATCTTGTATAACCCTTTATTTTTATTTTTGAACAAAGATTTAACACTTAGCTAACAACAGGACAAGATGCAGGGGAACCAAATTAATTTTGAATTCCTCCTAAAAAAAAAAGCATTACAATGGTCTTATAGTCAGAACAGTTGAAGGGCAGGAAGAGTCCCTGTCTCCTGTGAGCATAGGGCAATGGCAGAGAGATTTCTATTCATCTGCTGCCTGTGAAATAGCTCACTGCATTGATTTGCTTTGTGCTGTCATGGGGTAAAGAGTTTTTTCAGATTTTATTTCTAGCTTATTCTTTGACTTCAAATCCCTAACTCATGCACACACACACCCACATACATACACCTTAGTTGTGCTCAAGTTCAAAGTAACAAGTGAACTGTAGAAAATAGTGGTAGAATGCATATTCTATCTGGAAAAACACATAAGTCCTATCATCATCTCGAAAGAAATCACTAAATGGATACCAAACCACTGCCTCTGCCTTACATCTAATGTTCTGTGGAAGCTGTAGACATTGTCTTGACATGTCACTGAAGTATCTCAGCCCCTGGCAGAGATGCTATGCTAATGCTCTGGACCTGACTTCACATGCCAGTCTGTGCCAGTGAAAAGTGTGCTACGCAAGCCTTGAGGAACATGGAGACAAGGAAAGGCAAACTGTAAACCTGACTGGATGACCACTGTGTCCTGTTCTCTCCATCTCCGATCTGAGATCCATTTCCCTTTGGATCTTCCCAAATTAATTGCAATTACTACCTCGAGAGGTTGAGCAATGTTTCTTAAGGCTTGTGTATCATTCAAAGTCACAGTCTTGAAACCTGAGGCCTCAGCTGTAACCTCAGAGAACTCCAGTCCACTGCTGAGGAAAGAGGTTAGGCAGGAAAGAATAAAGCTGGCACTTGGGCCAAAGCAGGAAGAATCTGGGAATATATTTAAAAAGAGCAAAAACAACGTGGGGCTGAAGATGGGAAGGTAGACATCCAGAAGCATTGTTCCAGGTGAAACTTTGACCTGGTTTGGATTTAAGCCAACAAACTAGCCAAAAGTTATTACAAGTAGGAGCAACTTTATACTAAGTTTCGAAATAGAACTCTTTGAAATCCCTATTATATTAGACACAAACATCAAAGGCCTCCTAATATTCCCTTCATGACCACAGACCACATTATTTCTGGAGATGCTGCCCATCCCCACATACCCACTAACAGTTTTGTTGCCTTTGACAAGTTCTGGAATTGTCTAAACTCTAGGTCAAGGCCCTGAGCCTCCCAGCCTCGCTGCCAGGCTCTCCACTCCAGAATTTGGGTACAATGAATGCCACAGCCACAGGTATGGGACCTTGTTCCCTGAATGGCTTCTGAGGGGCCAGAAGACACCCAGGAGAGTGGGGTGTGGCATCCCTGGGAGTGAACCTGGACCAAGTTACATGAGAATTCATTCTGTCTTCACCCTAAGGCTCAGTTTCTCCTGGCAAGCCTCCTGCAGAAGTCTGTTGGGCTGAGGGGACATGCCTGCAGAGCAGCCTGTACCTTTGACAGCTCATGAAGAAGCAGAGTCCAGGGCAGCACCATTGCATCCCATTGCCTCTTATCTTCCTCGTCTCTCTCCCGCTTCCCTCCATCACCCTCCTCCAGGGTTTTGCCCCCCAAATAAAGTAGAGGTGCTCTCATCCTTGCCTCAGCCTCTGTATTGAGGCTCTATATGGAAGACTGGTACTGAGAAAATTACCTAGAGCAGTCACACTCAGGGCTGTGGTCATGTTCTCTAAACAGCATTTTAGGCAAAGGACTGGGTGGTGAAAAGCAGGGCCCTTCTCTCTGAATGAGTCCAAAGACTCTCCCTTCATTTGCTAGATGATTCTCTTTCTACTGCAGTCACCTCTGGATGCTGCAAGTTTCTGGAAGGCTAAAGTTTGAGGAAGGGCTTCATTTTTAAGAAGAAGCATAATGGGCCTTTCTCATTCAACAACAAAGGGTTAAACTTGGAGAACACTGAGCCTCGCTGTTCTTGCTAATTGCAAGGTGCTTGCAATTAGTTTCTCCTAAAACAGACATTTCTTTTAATAGTCTAAAGAACAAGAGTTCATTGCAGCATTATTTACAATTGCCAAGGTAGGGAAACAACCCAAGTGCCCATCAACAGACAAATACATTAAAAAAGCTGTAGCACATATATACAATGGAATATAACTTGACCATTCAAAAGAATGAAATCTTACCATGTGTTTTAGTGTGAATGGATCTAGAGGGTATTGTGCTAAGTGAGATAATATAGTCAGAGAATGTAGGGTAACTGGAGGCAGTCTGGCTTCCTCACCCAGATGTCTGGGTAGCTAAGGGAAGCAGTGTTCCCATAGCTTTGGAGGGGCCTGATAACTAGTGTTCACATAGCCTTGAGACTGGGTCCGATAAACTGTTCCCATAACACGAAGTGGGCTCACATGTGTAGAATTATATTATGTTATGTAATGTTCTGGCAGTTTTCTGGCTTTGTTCCCCTCTAGTACTTACACAGGTAGGGACTCCCTGCTGGGGTCAGTGATCAGAGACATGCAAGGGGATAGGTGCTACGATGGGTGCCATGCTGGGGAGCAAGGGCTATGACATGTGCCACACAGACATGCAGATAGACATGCAGCTTGCAGCATGCGTGGCTCACCTACCCATGAATAAAGGCATGCCAGCCATCCCAACTACTCTGTGGATATTTTCTGTTTACACGAATACCATGAACCTGACAGGCCTTGGAGGGTTGCAACGCAGAGAAAGATAAACACCACATGATTTCACTTATCTGTGGAATCTAAAGAACAAAATAAATGAACAAACAAAATTGAAACAGACTCATAGATACAGAGAGCAGACTAGACTGATGGTTGCCAGATGAGAAAAGCATAGGGTGACTGGGTAAAAAGGGTGAGAAGACCAAGAAGTACAGATTGGGAATTAAAAATAGTCCCAATGCTGTACTCTGCGGGACTGCAGAGTACAGCATAGGGAATATAGTCAATAATATTCTAATAACTATGTGTGGTGTCAGGTGAGTACTGGAAATATCTGGAGGAACACTTGTAAAGTATATGATTGTCTGACCACTGTACTGAACACCTGAAACTAATATGCAGTAATATTGAATATAAACTATAATTTTAAAATAAAATTTAAAGTTCTTTTTTAAAAATTAAAAGTATAATAGCAATAGCGGCAAACCCTGAGTCCCAAATTGCTCTTTTCAGATTGAGGAGACCTACTGCCCACCTTAAAAACACACAGAGGTGGCATTGCCTTCCCTGGCCTAGAGGAAAGAAAGCTGATGCTCTTGCTTTTCTGCTCAATGCCCTCTTCACGAAGTGCTGCTAAACCCTGTACTTCACATAAACATTTCATTATTTATGGGTGTGTTGGTTTATTCATGCTCCCAGCCCAGCCATCCTGTGATCTCTCTCTGTTTTATGGAGTCTGTATGGAGTCTGCTTGGTTGCAGCTGGTGATAATGAGGCCAAAGACTGTGTTCAGTCCCCACAGGGGCCAGTTATCTTCACTCTGCTCCATTGCCAGAGGCTGCACCCCAGTGCTCTGGCTGAGGCTTTTGTGTGCATTGCTGGGCCAAGGGCACTGGAGTGGGCCAGGGGTCAGACCATCCCCCACCACTACTAAAGATATAGCCAGTTCCTGCAGTGCCTTCACCTTCTGCAAAAGTCAGTACTGGTTTCTCCAGGATTACCTGTTTGATGCTCTCTGAGGTGTTTGTACATGTGTTTTTGGAATTTTCCCATTTCCTTGAATTGCATGTTTTCACCAAAAGCCTGCAATGAATTAAGGACTGGCACACATTTCTTTGCCTCGATCCCCTGGCATATTCATTTGTCATTCACTAGAACATTTCCCTGGGTGGAGGGTGGGGCAGATCTGTGGACATCCAAAAATAAAGTAGGTAGAGTAACAGATTTTTGTATAGTGTTTTGTGAAAATACAAGAAAAAAATCATTCACTTATTTATGCTCTCAGCAAATATTTATTGATTCTTTATCATGTCTTGGGCACTAGGGCTACAGCAGTGAAACAAAGCAGACTGAAAAATTCCTACTCTTATGGAGTGTATGTTCCAGTGCGAGGGTTGATGAAGAATAAATAAGAAAAGCTAGTAAAAGATAGATAGATAGATAGATAGATAGATAGATAGATAGACGATAGATAGATCTATATATATATCTATATATATGTCTATATATATATGTTATCTGTAAGTACTAAGGAGAAAAATAAAGCAGGAACAGGGACGGAAGTTGCTGGAAAGGAAACTATAACTATAAATATAGCAGTCAGCCAACCTCGTTGAAGGCAAGTAATGTCACTTGCTGTATTCAGGGGGAGGGAGTGAGCTGGGAGGGAGAAGAACATTCCAGGCAGAGGAAACAGCAAAGGTAGGGGTCATGCAGAGGGAGAGTGCACATTCAAGAAACAGCAAGGAGGGCAGTATGGCTGCTGCAGACTGAGCCAAGGGGAAGCAACGGGTGATGCAGCCAAGAAGAAGGGAGGAAGGAGTATCAGGGAGGGTCTGCAGGCTCTGGTGAAGACTTTGGCTCTTTCTGAAGGAGTCAGAATAGACTTCATCAAAGACATGACTTTGAAGCTAGATCTTTTTTCTTAATTAAAAAAAATTTTTTTATTGATGTTCGAATATAATTGTCTCCATTTTCCCACCACCACCTTTCCCAACTCTACCCACCCCGCACCTTTCACCCTCAATCGTACACCCCTTTGGCTTTGTCCATGGGTCCCTCATTCTTGTTCATTTATGACCCTTTCCTTTCTTCCCACATTATTTCCCTCTCCCCTCCCCTTATGTTAGTGTCAGTTTGTTGTTAATTTTAATGCCTCTGGTTATATTTTGCTTGTTTGTTTTGTTGATTAGGTTCCAATTATAGGTGAGATCATATGGTATTTGTCTTTCACCACCTGTCTTACTTCACTTAGCATAATGCTCTCCACTTCCATCCATGCTGCCGTGAAGGATAGGAGCTCCTTCTTTCTTTCTGCTGTGTAGTATTCCATTGTATAAATGCACTACAGTTTATTGACCCACACATTTACTGATGGGCACTTAGGCTATTTCCAACACTTGGCTAGTATAAATTGTGCTACTATGAACATTGGGGTGCATAGATTCTTTTGAATTAGTGTTTCAGGATTCTTAGGGTGTAATCCCAGCAGTGGAATTGCTGGGTCAAAAGGCAATTCCATTTTTAGTTTTTGAGAAAATTCCATACTGTTTTTCACAGAGGCTGCACCAATTTGCATTCCCACCAACAGTGCACTAGGGTTCCCTTTTCTCCACAACCCCACCAGCACTTGTTGTTTGTTGATTTGTTTATGATGGCCATTCTCAGCAGTGTGAAGTGGTATATTCGTTGTGGTTTTAATATGTATCTCTCTGATGGCTAGTGATGCTGAGCATCCTTTCATATGTCTCTGGGCCCTCTGTATGTCCTCCTTGGAAAAGTGTCTGTTTGGGTCCTTTGCCCATTTTTTAATTGGATTGTTTGTCTTCCTGGTGTGGAGTTGTGTAAGTTCTTTATATATTTTGGAGATTAAACCCTTGTCTGAGATATCATTGGTGAATATATTTTCCCATAGAGTTGCTTCCCTTTTCCTTTTGCTAATTAATGTTTTCTTTAGCCATGCAGGACAGCCACATGCAAAAAAACGAAACTCAACCACCAACTTACACCATACCAAAAACTAAACTCAAGATGTATAAAAGACTTAAATATAAGTTGTGATACCATAAAAATCCTAGAGGAGAAGATAGGCAGGAAAATCTGATATTCCACCCAGCAATATTTTTACTGATATGTCTCCTAGAACAAGGGACATAAAGGAAAGAATAAACAAATGGGACTTCATCAAAATGGAGCCAGATCCTAAAGGCTGGGTAGTATTAAAACATTTGTCTGCACTCCCATGGAAGGGGGTATTGCCGGACCTACCTTGTAATTTGAGAAATGGCATGTGCATGTATCAGGGTGTATTTCAGACTTGAAGGCTAAGTGGAGTTAGCATTTGCTCCCTGCCCCACCATTTGCCCCATCCAGTCCCCCAGTGCACACCTGCTGCAAGCACCAGAGTCAAAAGCCCAGTCACATGATTGGAATTATTTTAGCCACTAGCCAGGCAGGTGGGGGCTCCACACAGATGCACAGGAATAAAAAATTGAGTAATTTCTTCCCCTGTGAGTTATGATATTTGTTCATGCTTTCCAAAGAAGCATATGAAAATTACCAAGCTTAAGGCCCTAGTAAGTCAGGAAGAAAGCAAATATTCCCAGAGCTCCAAGCAGGAAGTGGTCACCTCAGAACTACAGGGAGGCCTTGGGAAGGGGCCATTGTAGAATCCATACAGATGTGAGTTGGTCTTGAAGCTTAGGTGAGAAGTGGGTCCGTGAACAGGAGGAGTGAGAGCACTGCAAGTTTATGTGCCTGTGTGAAGGGCAGCAGGATATCTGGATATGCAGAGGTCAGGAAGAGGGTTTCCCAAGCTATGATGGGATGACTGTGTTGGGAAAGAGTAGGAAAAGGGCTGGCAAAGAGTGGGGCAGATGTGGAGGTCCTGGCATGCCAAGCTGAGAAGTTCTGACTTTTCCTGAAGGCGATTCTCTACTTTGGATGGCAGGATTGTAGCAGACAGAATTATTTGTTTTATATATATATATATATATATATATATATATATATATATATATACACACACACACACACACACACACACACACCTTGCCAGATGTAAAATACAGGAGTCCCAGTTAAATTTGGAGTTCAGATAAACAAAGGATAATTTTTCAGTATAAGTATGTACCATAAAATATTTGAAACATAAGTACAGGACAGCCAGGTAAATTTGAATTTTAGATAAATAATAGACAATTTTTTATAAGTATGCCCTATGTAACATTTGAAACACACTAAAAAAACATTGTTTATATGAAGTACACATTTAACTGAACATTGGGGGTTTTATTTGTGAGGTCTGGCAACCCTAGTAGTGGCACTTAACAAATGCTGTTTTCTGATGCTGTGGACTCCAGGACAGAGCCCTCCCCCTGTTACATTAACTGGCCTGAGCAGCTCTGCCCTGAGGGAGCTCATTTCCTGGTCACCCTTGGGTACCAGCCCAGGCCTAGCTCGCTGATGGCTCCAGTCTGTGTCACTTGTGAGAACAGCCAGGCCCCTGCCTCTGGAAGGGTCAGTTGCAGTTCCTCAAATCTGACTCTGTGGTTGTGGTGTGCAGGGTGGCCTGGTTAACAACCAGCTACCCTGAGCCAGTATTGATTATGCAGGTGGGCTGTTCATAAACCAAGGAGGCATGCTGAAATCAGATGCTGTCAGTAGGCTGTCCTTTCATGAGAGGACTCTTCAAATATCCCTCTAACTCTGAGGCCTCAGAGGGAGAACTAGCAAGTTTTGTCCTTTCACTAATGCAGTGCCTGGGGGAGCTGCATTACATTCTTTTTAAGTGCACAGTTGAAGGGGTATAAAGTTGAAAGGGTATAAATTCACAATAGTCTTATGTCCTCTGGGACCCTTTCTTTTAAATGTGGGTCATCATTCAGTTTAAAAACGGGAGAACAAAATAGAAAAACTAATGGAATTTGCATTGAAAACCAAAAATGTGCTGAGCACTGTTGTAAGCATTTTGTACATGTGATAGGGTTTTAGCCTTAAAAGAATTTTATGAGAATGGTATTACTCTCTCATTTTGCAGATATAAAAACAGAGACAAAAACCAAGGCTATTTACTCAGGAATATACAGCCAGTAGGCTGTCCAAACCCAGATCAGCCTGACATGTGACACTACCAGCCACTCACAGAGCTGGCTGTGCTGCAGATGTCGCTGTTTGGCTGGCTGGCCTGTCCTTTAAAATTCCTATTTTATAAACATCCACTGTCTCTGGTTGCTCTCAAAAAGATCAGGTACCTCTCTCTGCTTAACTGTGTGGTAGAACCTCCCTCACTGTGCTGTAAAAAATACCCACCTTTCTGCATCCCTATTTATCCTTGAGGTCAAGGTCAGCAGTCAGTGTCAGTTTTTTTTCAAGAAGTGTGTCGCTCTCTACCTATACAACCAGAAATACTGCTTGGCACATTGTACATTCTCAGTAAATGTCTACTATTGGATACTGTTATTTTTAATTCCCTTTCCCATTTGTTTAGGGAGCTCGAAGGATGCTGTCATGTGGGTGTGTTTTATTGTTCTGCATTCTTAACTATTTTTTTCCACTGAGTTTTATATTTGCCTATTTTCACTGAGCACTCCTCTGTTCAATAACAACGATAGAAGTTTCTTTCATGATTAATTGACTGGGCAAGCATGGTTGCTAAAATGGCTATATTTGCAGAAGTCCAAGCCTATCTTTTCAATTGCTCTTCCCTGCGATTTGACGCAAGGATTTGGGGGAAACAAACCCAATAGGAGGCTTAACTTCCTAGATTTAGGATTTTAAGGCCAATGTATGTTCAGTCACAGTGATATAGGGATTAAATACCAAGAGAAGGAGCTGGGAGAAGCCAATGAAAGAGGATGGCAGATTGGTTCTGATCCTACCTTCTCATAAAAGCTTCTTAGAAAATGTCACCCTATTTTTTAAAAGATCACATGTTCCCACAGAACCTCCAGGAAGTAGACAAGCAAATTTTCCCATGATTCTGCTTCCAGAAGGAAGTATGAGTAAAAAGAGACATGTGTGAGCCCATGTGCACTCTGGCCCTCAGGGACGAAAGGTCTTGGAGCTAATAGTCAACACTCGCGCGCAGGCCTTGTCTGAGACGGCTGCCTGGACTGCAGCTCCAGCCACCAAAACTCAGGCACTAAGGAAGTCTATAAATGGAGATTACAGCATTTAAACATTTTTTATCTTCGTGTTCTTTTGCAGGTTTTAAGGTCCTTCAAGGGGTTTTATGACTAACAGTGATGGCCCCGTCACGTTAATTCATCCCATACTGGCTGTTTTTGTTATAAGTGTTACAGGTCCTATCTGGGCTAAAGATGACTGTGACAGAAATTGGGGCTTGTCCCTACTGACAAATTTTGGTCTGTTTTTCTTCTGCACAAGAAGATAGACTGAACTGCACTAAACAACTGTCTTGGGAACAGGCCCTCAGTTGAGTTTGTCTCTCTATCTTCATCCTTTTATTGTCTTTGTTACTGTACATATTTCAGAGATGTCAGTATTTTTTAAGTCTCGACCCTGGGAGAAGCTCAAGAAATGGTCTGTGTGAGCATTGGTGAGGTTAAGACAGCTTCATGCATATGGGCCTGGCTGCTTATTGATCTCATGGAATAAGAAACCATTTGGAATATCCTGGTTGTGAGAAATGTAATCCTTGACCAGCCAATGCCATTTGTCTGCCTCCCATGTTGAGAGAAACCCATTTAAAATTCCTCACCTGGGAGGAACTTCTTCAAAAGAATATTTCATGCCAATGTATATACTTGTGGGACTTGAATTACAATTTGGATTAGAAAAATGAGCTTGCTATATCTGGGACTACATTTTGTTAGAGACCATCTTGAGAATGAGAATGTGGGTTATTCAAGGGTTTCTTGTGTACAGTCTGTCTTGGAGTAGGTTTTGATGTATTTTGCTCCACATCCCAATTAGGGGTAGAGTTTGGATTGCTGATATTGTTGATTCAATGCTAGGTGTTGCTAAGGAGGAAGCCCTAACAAAGTTCAGCATTTTAAAATAAAGTGTTAAAATATGCTGGGAGTAAATGGAGAACAGTTCTCAATTCCCACTGTGAGAATTTTATAGATAATTACTAGGAAAAAAACCCTCCAAAAATTAAAGTCAGAGATTTATATTTTGACACATTTTGAATTTGGGAGAATGTCACACTTGACTCCAAAGGTCCCCCCTCCCCCCACCACCAATCTCTTAAACAAGCCAGATTTTGTGAAATTCATTCTCTAAGGAATTTTAAAGATTTTAAGTTTTGAACGGACCCCAGAGAGCCCTGAGCAGCCCACCACTGTTTCCCCAGAAGGAGCGCAGCCAACTGCAGCTGGCCACCACCGTCACCACAACCAGGAACGAGGAGGTGAGTCCCAGCAGCTGCCCGCACCCTCAGAATTGCTGCCACCCCAAACCTGGCATCTCAGGCAGCTACACAGGGAGCAGTGGCCCAGGGAGCAGTGGCCTGGGTGTTCTCAATTTGGTGGCGCCTACTGGTGAGGACAAGAAGGCCATCACAATGAAGGTTTTGGGAACAATAAAATGGTTCAATGTAAGAAATGGATATGGTTTCATCTACTGGGATGAAACCAAGGAAGATGTATTTTTCCACCAGACTTCCATAAAGAATAATAACCACAGGAAGTACCTCTGCAGAGTGGGAGGTGGAGAGACTGTGGAGTTTGATGTTGTTGAAGGAGAACAGGGTGCAGAGGCAGCAAATGTCACAAGCCCTGGTGCATGTAACAGTGCAAGGCAGTAAATATGCAGCAGACTATAACCATTATAGACACTATCCATGTCGCAAGGGTCCTCCATGTAATTACCAGCAGAATTACCAGAATAATGAGAGTGAAGAAAAGAATGAGGGATCAGAGAGTATTCCCAAAGGCCAGGCCCAACAGCACCTGCAGGACCACAGGTGACGGTTCCCACCTTAATACATGTGGAGACCCTATGGGCATCAACCACAGTATTCTAACCCTCCTGTGTAGTCAGAGGTGATGGAGGTGCTGACAACCGGTGTCCAGGAGAACAAGGTAGACCAGTGAGTCATAATATGTATCCAGGCTACAGACCATGATTCCACAGGGGCTCTCTTCACCAAAGACAGCCTAGAGAGGGTGGCAATGAAGAAGATAAGGAAAATCAAAAAGATGAGACCCAAGGCTAGCAGCCACCTCAAGTCACTACTGCCATAAATTCAATTATGTACCAGCACAGATGCCCAGAAAATCCTAAAACCACAAGATGGCAAAGAGACGAAAGCAGTCAATCCAGTAGCTGAGAATTTGTCAGCTCCTGAGGCTGAGCAAGGTGGACCTGAGTAAATGTCAGCTTACTATCTCTACCATCATTTTGTTTAGTCATCCAGTAAGAAATGAATATGAAGTTCCAGCAATAAAAAATGAACAAAAGATTGCAGCTGAACACCTTAAATGCTTGCTTTTTGGCTATTGACCAGATAACTAGACCTATCTGCATTATCCACACAGCATGGAGTATTTCCTATTTTTTTATTATTTTTATTATTTTATTATTTTTAGACATTTCTGTTTGGTAATGACAAACTTATTTTTGTCTTGTTTTTTTGTTTTACATCTTTAAAGGTTTTTAAATTATTTCATATCTGATTAATAGAGACTCTTAAAAACCTTATTTTTAATTTGTAATAGAAGTTTATTATTGGGAACTGCCCTGCCTGATTTCAGAAGCTGTAAGCCCCCATGGCTAAGGCTGAGTGAGAGACCTTGGTGCCATAAGCCACTAAGGAGACAAAGCTTATCTCCCTGGCAGGGGTGCCGCTCTGCCCCCTTTTAATTCACCTGGCTTGGCCCCAAGTGGATGACTGGTTAGTCAATGATGGGTAAGATTCCTCAAGGGAGGGATGACCTAAGACAGGCATGGTCATGAAGAGGCCCTCTGGGAAGGACTTGGGGGTCTATAGAAAAAGGGGGTGATAGACCCTCGCCCCTCGGCTTTGACATAGCCTGAGTCCTCATTCTGTCTGTGAGAACTCTCCTAATCTCTTGGCTGCCTTACTTCCCCTGCCAGACTTAAGCCTGAAACAATGACAGAGGGTGGTGTAGCCCTGTGCTGGAAAGGGTGGGTTCCCTGGGGTGATCAGGCTTAAGAAAGAATGCATAAAATCCTGTGAAACCTGCTTTGCAAAGAATGTCCTCAGTTTTCTGATAAGGGTCCAAACACAGAATGAGTTTGTTCCCTGAAGTTTTATAGCCCTTTAGCTAACTGACCTTGACTCAGAATAAACCCTCATAGTTCTATGTATGTTATCTGTTGTTTGATCATTACTCCCTGACAATAACTGATGAGCTTTATCTGTAATCCTGTGCAAATTGTACTCGATAAAAGCCCATTGGGGAAAAGGCTCTTGGCTCTTCTCCTTTGGCCACCTTTCCTCCCCAAACAGATCTTGTCTTGGTAGACTTATTGTCATCTGTGGCAGCCAGGCCCTGTGGGCAGAGCCCTCCCCCACCACAGTTTATAACTTGATTTTTTTCAAAAACATCAACAAACTGCAAGCACCTGTTAATAAAGATCTTAAATAATACTTAACTTTTTAAAAAGAGATTTTAAATTTCTACTGCTTCGGGAGTATCAACTGTGCCCAAAACTTTCTTCTTTCTCACAGCTTGCTGCTTTTGAAGGCCTGAGCTAGGAAGGCAGCTGACCATGTGGTGTTTGAGTACCTTGCTAGAGAATAGATTTTGATAGGCTGCTCTGAGGTAATGTGCTGTTAGCCCTTCCAAGGACTTGGTTACACATCTGGTGCAGCCATGAACTTTTCCAAAGATAAATAAGGGTACAACGTTACAGAAATCTTAGAAACTGGGAGAAAAAAAAAAGGAGAGGAAAAAGTTGTGAGTCAGAGAATGACCCAGAGGGGCAAAACTAGTTTAAATGCATAAGCTCGCACTCAGCATACGGGATGTAGGAAGTGGTGTCTGCCTGCTGCTCCTCTCCTAATGTTATAGACATTGTCCAAGGTCTGTGCTAAACCAGATTTCAACTTTTTGAATTTTGCTTCTCAAATACTAATGTGCATATGAATCCTCCACAGGATCTTGTAAAAATGCAGATTTTGGTTGAGTAGGTTTATGTGAGACCCAAGAATCTTTCTTCCCAGCAAATTCCCAGGTGATGCTCCAGCTGCACATTCAAGATCCACCTTCTCTCTCACTCACTCTTAGGAAGAAGAACCCAGCCTCTCTTTCTTGTGTCAACAGGACTGAGCTGAGCATCTCCTTTAGGATCTGGCTGAACTCTGGCTACTCAAGTTTGCAACACAAGAAACCAAAGGGCTGAAACTCCTTTGAGGAGGGATGGAGTTTTCTGAGTTAGAATTGGGGTGAGTGTAGGGACCAGGAAACTTGGAAGGGATCACTGTGTAGGGACAACCTGGAGAACAGGGAGGAGGAGAGAAGAAGGAGACAGGGAGGGAGCATCTCCACGGAAAGCCCCTTTACCACCTCACAGGCTCAAGACACTAAGTCTTTCCTTCCATGATAGAACTCAGTGATCAAATGAAATCTACTTAGAACTGCTATTTCTCCCTCACAGCAATGTTTTTTTACAATACACCTGACCCTTCAATAAAGAACATTTTCCTAGTTCCATCACAATCCTCTTGTTATGATACATATTTCTGCTGGACATGGTGGGGTGCCAACAGAAAGTAACTTAATTTTACTTACCATTGTCTTTCAGTCCCACTCTTCCCAGGCCTTGGACAATATCCAGGGCAGAGTGCATAGCTTTTCTGGTTTCTTCTAGGTGATGATGTGTCTTTCTATGATCAGACATTAAAAACTCCAAAACTGTTATCTCTTATTCTTCCTGTTTAAAGCTTCTCTCCTCCCTCTAGCTCAGGCCAGACTTGGGTTCAGAAACCTGCAGGAAAGGAAATCATAAACACTGTTGTCCCCTCCCAACCTGCTCTGCTGCTTGGGGTTCAGGCTGGGCTAGGAGTGAGACAAGGAGCAGCCAATGGGAGTAAAGAGCTTATCTACCTGTGCTATGGGAATCTGTGTGGCCTAGGCCAACCTTAGCCATCTGCTAGATCCCTGAGAGTACTTTCAACTAGTGTATTCACTCAGGAATATTGAGAGCACTGTTCTGGATGCTATGGAAAATGAAGGTCATCAAAATAATCCATTGTTAGTTATACAGAGTTTGCAAAGAGCATCTCTCTTTTCTGGTCTCATGAATTGTTCTCCCTCAAGGAAAGCTCTACAGATCTGAGCCTAAATGTGGGCTTCACCTAGAAAACTAGTAGGTAAGCCTGAGGTATTTCCCTGTATGGTGACCAGATTGTCCTTTAGTTCACATAGGAAATCTCTTTGGCTTACAGTCGCCAGCCAAAGAAGTCTGCTCAAGAAGGCTTTTGTTCAATATACATAGACAGTTGGCAGCTACTGAAATTGAACATTTTCAAAGTCACCTGGTTAGAACTGGTTGGATAATGCCTAGAAGTACATTTCAGTGTTCATAATGAGATGCCTTGGAGAATAAAGAAGACAGAGAAGAGAGGCTCATGCTTCCCAGTGGTTAGACCTCAGTGACTCTGAGTGTTCCTGGTAGGGCTGCCCCAACACTCAGAGGACTAATGCCTGACTGGGACCAGTGTCAAGTGCTCACCCCTTGGCCAGATGAGCCAAGTTATATTCATGTCTTGAGTTTACTCACAGAGTAAGAATTAAACCTTAATGTTTCACTCTTATTCACAAGAGGGTATCAAGTTTTAAAGATCCCTCTGTTGTGGGTTGAATTGCCTCCCACATATATACCTCCTCAAAGATATGTTGAAATCCTAACTCCCATACCTTAGATATGATCTTATTTGGCAAAAGGGTCATTGCAGATGTAATCAGTTCAGAAGAGGTCATACTGGAGTAGGACGGGCCCCTAATCCAATGTGTCCTTGAAAGAAGAGAGCTACATGTACCCAGAAACACACATGGAAAACACCATGAGGCAATAAAGGCAGAGCTTGCAGTGATGTGCACACAAAGAGAAACTAGAGAGAGAGGAAGAAGGATCCACCTTTAGGGCTTCAGGGAGTCCATGGCCACCTTGATTCTGGATGGATTTCTAACAGCCAGAATTGTAAGCAAATATATTTCTGTTGTTTTAAGTCTCCAAAATTTTGGTACTTTGTTTCTGAAGCTGTAGCAAATGAATACACCTTCTAATGGCCCTTAGAGCAGGATTGTAATCATATTTACTTGTGAGCATATCTGATCTCACTCAAGGGACTGGAGGCTCCTAAGGTTCTCTGGAGCCAACACAGACCACAGTACCTGGTAGTATATATTGGTTGAGTCAACAAATTTTAGAAGTTTAGGTCTTAATGGTATATTAAATACAAACAAAGATAATAAACAAGGGAGAAATGCCCGGTTAGATTGGTATGTGTATTTTACTCATAACAACATTATATAATTTCATTTATGATTTGCATAAATTGAACTATTTTGCTATAATTTGAAACCCAAATCAGTGGCCTTTTTCTGAAACATGAATGAAACAAAATTCTTTTTTTAATATATTTTATTGATTGTGCTATTACAGTTGTCCTATTATCCCCCCTTTATTCCCCTCCACCCTGCACACCCCCTTCACCCACATTCCTCCCCTTTAGTTCATGTCCATGGGTCATACATATAAGTTCTTTGGCTTCTACATTTCCTATACTGTTCTTAACCTCCCCCTGTCTATTTTGTACCTACCATTTATGCTACTTATTCTCTGTACCTTTTCCCCCCTCTCCCTTTCCCACTCTCCTGCTGATAACCCTCCAGGTGCTCTTCATTTCCATGATTCTGTTCTTGTTCTAGGTGTTTGCTTAGTTTGTTTTTGGGGTTTTTTTTAGGTTCGGTTGCTAATAGCTGTGAGCTTGTTGTCATTTTACTGTTCATATTTTTTATCTTCTTTTTCTTAGATAAGCCCCTTTAACATTTCATAAAATAAGGGCTTGGTGATTAAGAACTCCTTTAACTTGACCTTATCTGGGAAGAACTTTATCTGCCCTTCCATTATAAATTATAGCTTTGCTTGATAGAGTAATCTTGGATATAGGTCCTTGCCTTTCATGACTTGGAATACTTCTTTCCAGCTACTTCTTGCCTGAAGGGTTTCTTTTGAGAAATCAGCTGATAGTCTAATGGGAACTCCTTTGTAGGTAACTGTCTCCTTTTGCTGCTTTGAAGATCCTCTCCTTATCTTTAATCTTGTGTAATGTAATTAAGATGTGCCTTGGTGTGTGTTTCCTTGGGTCCAACTTCTTTAGGACTCTCTGAGCTGCCTGGATTTCCTGGAAGTCTATTTCCTTTGCCAGATTGGGGACGTTCTCCTTATTATGTTTTCAAATAAGTTTTCAATTTCTTGCTCTTCATCTTCTTCTGGCATCCCTATGATTCAGATGTTTGAACGTTTAAAGTTGTCCCAGAAGTTTGTAAGTCTCTCCTCATTTATTTGAGTTCTTGTTTTTTCATTCTATTCTGGTTGAATGTTTCTTTCTTCCATCTGCTCCAAAACTTTGATTTGAGTCCCAGTTTCTCCTGCTGCCTCAACCCTCACTGTTTTTTTTTAGAGGTTTTGAGGCTTTATTTCCCACACTAGAAGCCTGGGTTGCACGGTCTATCTTGCCCCTCAGTTGTTTCTCCCAGTTTATCCACACAGAAATGTGGGACCACCCTGTCTAACAGCTGCCACCTCGACACAAGTCCTTTCCATCCGGGCTGCCTGTCTCTGCCCCTCCTACCAGCCTGGATAAATGTTTCTTCTTTAACTTCTTGGTTGTTGGACTTCCATATAGTTCAATTCGCTGTCATTTCTGGTTGTTCTTTTGTTTGTTTGTTTGTTTTTTGTTTTTAAATTTGTTGTTGTCCTTCTTTTGGTTCTGCGAGGAGGCACAATGTGTCTACCTACACCTCCCCAAAACAAAATTCTTTATCCACTCTCTGGATGTTTAATATGATTGTAGTGTTAGTCAAATGGCAGACCCTGATCTTCACCACCATTTAACTTCTCAGCATGTTTTCCGGCTTTTCACTGCAGCTGGAATGGCTGCTGAGGGACTCTTCTTGCCTGTGAGGTTTACATTGTCAGAGATTTAAAGCAAACACTATTTCAAAACTGGCAGTAACTTCAATAATTGACTGAAGTTAATGCCCCAAGTCAGAATCTCAGATCATCAATTTAACATACCTGGTTCTTAATCCTCAGGAAAAAGATGGCATCTGGATGATGGCTGTGCCCCTAGAGGTTGTGACAGGAGGGACCCAGTGAAGTGGAAGAGATGTGGGGTATTAATCTCATTGGCTCTTTATTCTTACATGGATTCTTTTCTTCATAGCAATTTAACAGATACTCCATTGAGAGGGACAAATGCATATGTTATTCAGGCCTGAACTAGAACCAGCAGAGGTAAGGACCAGGGAGGATCCATGCTGCATTCACTCATGGAGGACACACAGTGGTCCTCCCTTATCTGTGGTTTTGCTTTCCAGGCTTTCAGCTACCTGTCATCAACCTCAGTTCAAAATATGAAATGAAAAATTCCAGAAATAAACAACTCATAAATTTTAAATTCTGCACTGTTCTGAGTAGCATGATGAACTTTTGCCATCCCTCTCTGTCCTGGCAGGGACATGAGTCATTCTTTCGTCCAGCACATCCATGTTCCATCTGCTTCCTACATGTTAGTCACTTAGTATTGTAGTGCTTGTGTTTAAGTAACCCTTATTTTACTTAAAAATGGCCCTGAAGCTCAAGACACAAGAGTATTGATGCTGACAATTTGGATATGCCAAAAAGAAGTTGTAAAGTGCCTCCTTTTAGTGAAAAGTTGCAAGTTCAGTACTATCTGTGGTTTCAGGTATCTGCAGGGGCTTTTGGAGCATATCCCCCATGAACAAAGGGGGACTCCTCTATATGCCTTCTTACTACCTCCCCCAGAATTAAAGTTATGAGGCCCCCAGTGAAGTCCAGGCTGACCTGCTCATTGAGTCACAGATGGAGGAGAAGGCACAAAGAGGGCAGACACCTGGCTGGGTCTCCCAATAGAAGGCCTGTCTGGTTTGTGACCCGCCTCCACCACAACCCCACCCCACAGAGCCTGGGAACACATCAGCTTGAGCACAGAGGGACCATGAGAGCAAGAAAGAGCCTGAGTCTGTTCCCCAATTTTAAGGCTGAGCAACCTTACTTATTGTATATGGGATGAGATCCCAGGGATTTCTTTCTCTCTGGACTTATCAATAAGGTCAGTTCTTTCTCTTTTGGGAAGAGTGAAGAGAGGGTGAGAAAGGGGACCACAATATGCACTCCAATACTTCTTTCTGATCTCGGAGTAGAATCCCCTTCCCTCCACATAAACGTGTATGTGTATTGGGTGGGAGAGGCAGGTAAGGCTGTTCCCAGCAATGAGGCAAGACGAAGAGCTGCAACACAAAATCTCTAAAGAGTATTTCTAAGAATGCAGGAAGGATCAGAGTTGAAATTCTAGATTAACATTTCCTACTCCCACACCTTCCAGACTTGGACCTACATTAGGCAGTTGTCCTCTCACATACTGTCCAGCTCTGGCCTTACGTGTCTTCCTTCTAGTCATTCACCCACTAGCTATCGCCCCAGATCTTAGTGTCAGGACCCCACAGCCACACTGGGAAAATATCCTGCCTTCCTCAATGGTTTCTTCTAGAATCCTGTAAGCTAGACCTCTGCCTGCCCATACAACCATGCTCCCTGCTCAGCCATCCTAGCCTCAAGTCAGGGTGGGCTGAGAACTCCTGACTGTGACCCAGGGAAAGCTGGTGGGCAGCTGACCACCCTACTGGTCATCTATGAAGTTGCTACTTGCAAGACAAGTATGGATTTTCCTTAGGGACTGCACAGCCCAATCCTAGAATCCTACATGGGGAAAAGGTAGGGTTCCTGTGGTGTCCGCCCTGCCTGGTTTCAGGAGCCGTAACCCCGCCCCCCGCCCCCCGTGGCTAAGGCTGAGTGAGAAACCTCCCAGAACTGGGAGGCCTAAGGAGACAAAACTTATTTCCCTGAACATGGGCACTGCCTGCTCTGCTATTCCCTTCAGCTTGGTCAGATAGTCAATGACGGGCAACCATTCTCTGGA
>CM052548.1:40114321-40149475 GCA_028533065.1 Trachops cirrhosus
GGGGAGTGGGAGGAGGAGAGAGGGCAAAAAGGTACAGAGAATAAGTAGCATAGATGGTAGATCAAAAATAGACAGGGGGAGGGCAAGAATAGTATGGGAAATGTAGAAGATAAAGAACTTATGACACATGGACATGAACTAAAGAGGCGGGGATGTGGATGGGAGAGGGTGTGCAGGGTGGAAGGGAAGAAAATGGGAAAACTGTAATAGCACAACCAATAAAATATATTAAAAAAAGAAATTCTAGTGAGATGTTCGACTAAAAAGTACTTGGCAATAAAACAGTTACACTTATTTTTTTTTGTCATCCATTCAGGTTGAATCAGGTATCATTTCAGGCACTTCCCAGTGTAAATGCATGTGGTATAGTTTGGAGCATGTCCTTAATGGAGATTACTCCCCTTCTGCACAATCCTGTGTTAGGTTGGCAACCTTTATCTTCCAACTGGGGTGTCCAACCTTTTGGAGTCTCTGGGCCACACTGGAAGAAGAACTGTATTGGGATGCACCTTAAATACATTGTGACATGTAATCACAAGAAAATCTCATGTTTTAAGTAAATGTATGATTTTGGGTTGGGTCGCATTCATAGCCATCTGGGCTGCAGGTTGGAGACTCCTGCTACCTCATTGCTGCTCTTCTGCTCTGTGTTGGTTACATAAACCTGCATGGCGGTAATGGAAAACTTCTCACGACTGACATTGTTGTTATTCTTGTTGCCATTTTCTTGTGGCTGGTGAGCACTTCAGCCTGGGCTAAAGCTCTTAGTGGATATTAAAATAGCTGCCGGTCACAATATTGTCCAGGAATTGCACGCTGTAATTCTCAAAAAGTGATGTGTTATTTTGGCTCTGTGACTAGTATGGGATCTCTAAATATATCTGTGATCTTCGGCTTTCTGAATATGATACTTTGGGAAGAAAATGCATGGTTTGTGTACAAGGAGACCAGCTTACACAGTCCATCAAATACTTCTGCTTCCCATAACCAAGAGATATTCTACCTCCTACCAGAATATAATTAAAGGGAGAAGTACACTGTATGAAATGTACGTCTATACTATGACCTATTGACAACATCTTGAAAAGCATTATTTGTTTCTAATAAAAGTAATGGCTTTTACAGTAAATTGGTGGGTTTAAAATTTTGTTGCATTTTTTTTTTTACATAAAGCCTGTGCCTTTCCTAGAAATTTAAGATGTAAATGTATTCTCTTTTGTAAATTTGAAAATTCAGGGGCCTATTATGAGATGATACATTATTAAATGAACATTAATTTCTTCACAAAGTTGTTTACACCTTAAGCCTTCAAATATATGTTCACTCAAAAAAGAGTTATATTGTCATAAAATAGGAAGAAAGTCTGTATTTGGAATATATACTACTGTCAGTTTGTACAGATCATACAGCTTTGACCTGTCTTTGGTTAAGACACCTTGATTACATTAACCACACTTGGAAAAACACATGTTTAGTTCAGAACTTCAGAGTTTGTATCTGAACACTGTTTACATGTTATGAAAACTTTTAATTGCAAAGACTGGGTGTGTGTTTTATTTCTGTTTTTCTAAATGACCTACAGTACTTAATAGGTATGCTAAAATATTTGGGGAGTGGGGGTTGCAAATTTCTAATAGATGTATAGTTAATTTAGTAATTCTGTCACATGAGATGTAAGCTTCCATTATTGTGAGTGTTTAATATAACAGACTTGCTACATAAGTAGAAATAAGTAGGTATTTTGATGTGTACGGGTATTAAGCTTAGTGACACTTGTTTGCTGTCCTTGGTTGCTCATAGCATTAAAGTGCTGGTTGAGACCTGCTGTCCATGAAAGTAGAATAAAATAACCCACCTTGTTTTGCAGATCCTACTCATAAGTTGAAAAAAATTAAGATTGCCTTTTATTTTTGAAACATTTAACACTTAAATTCAATGAAGTTGCTATTTTGAATTTAGCATTGATATTGTGAAAATAAATGCAATTCAGATTTCAAAAAAGAAAAAGGATACTAGGCACTGGTCTTTGGCACAAATCTAGTTCTTTCGATCTGGAACAATGAAAATGGGAGAGGATTTAATTCCTTGGTTAGCCTATCTGGCAGCCTATGACTGTTCTTTGGAAAATATTCTGTATTCATTTCCCTTATGGACTGAGATATTAGGGAAGATTCTCTACTTAGAAATTGCACAACCATTTTAGCTCACTTCGTTTTGGATCAAGGTTCTGGTAACTTGGTATTTTTTAGAAGTTCAACAGAGTTCAAGTTATAGCTTGTTGTTGGCCAGCCTTAGAGTGTACAGCTGTCCCTCACTATATCATGGTTCACTTATTGCGGCTTCACTGTATCAGTTTTTTTTAAAAAATTTCACTGGTGAGTACCTGTATAGAATTTTATATGTTGTTAAAATTATGTAGGTTTAAGAGGGTAGAAAGTTTTTAAGAGCATATGAAGTGTTTATAAGAGTGTGGGAAAGGTTAATAAGAGAGTGGGAAAGGTTTATAGGAGTGTGGGAAGGGTTTAATAAAGCCTTAAAATAGATATAAATAATAAAATAAATATAACGCTGCTACTTCATGGATTTTCTCCTATCTCGGAGGTCTCTGGAACATAACTCCCAAGATAGGTGAGGGATCACTATATCTTGTCGGGAATCGCCCTGCCTGGTTTCAGAAGCTGTAAGCCCTTCATGGCTAAGGCTGAGTGAGCAACCTTGGGACCATAAGCCACTATGGAGACAAAACCTATCTCCCTGCCTCTGCCTCTTTTACTTCACCCTGCCTGGCCCCCAGTGCATGATCAGTTAGACAATGATGGGTAAGGTTCCTCAAGGGAGGGATGACCTAAGACAGGCATGATCATGGGGAAGCCCCAGGGAAGAACTTGGGGGGCTGTAGAAAGGGGGTGATGGACCCTTGCCCCTCGGCTTTGACATAGCCTGAGTCTTCATTCTGTCTGTGAGAACTCTGCTAATCTCTTGGCTGCCTTACTTCCCCTGCCTGACTTAAGCCTGAAACAATGACAGAGGGCGGTGCAGCCCTGTGCTGGAAAGGGCAGGTTCCCCAGGGTGATTAGTCCTGAGAAAGAATACATAAACTCCCGAGAAACCTGCCTTGCTAAGAATGCTCTCAATTAAATGATAAGGGTCTGAGCAGGAAATGAATTTGTTTCCCAAAATTTTGTGGCCCTTTGGTTAACAGACCCTGACTCAGAATGAGCCCTAGTAGTTCTTTGTATGTTATCTATTGTCTGATCCTTCTGACTAACAATTTAATGAGCTTCACCTGTATTTCTGTGCAAAATGAACCTAATAAAGTCCCATTGAGGAAAAGGCTCTTGGCCCTTCTCCTTTGAGAGATCAGCCACCATTCCTCCCCAAGCAGATCATGTCTTGGTAGACTTATTTTCATCCACGGTGGCCACGGGGGCCCTGGGGGCAGAGCCCCCCCCCAGTATCTTGCAATAAATACAGTGCCCTCAAAATCTTCATGGGCTTTCTGATATCTTTGTTCAAGACAGTTCCTGCAACCAATAAATATGTCAGTTTGGGTCCTTTGGGAAGCAGAATACTGAGGTAGAATTAGGAGTGCAAGAGATTTTTTAAGGGGATAATACCTGTTAAGAATAGGGAAATGGTAGGGCAAGGAAAGCCTTCTGACTATGATGTAGACCAAACTAACATCTGCAAAATGAAATAGTGAAGGATGTGGGAATGGGCAGGAACGACCTCAGACTATGATACAAATTTGAGAAAGTCTTTGCTAACCCAACAGGGAGCTTCAGAGCAAAGATTGTGCATTAGAAGAGCCCATATTGTGTAGAAATAGCCAGGCCTTGTACTCCCGTACACTCCTTGTATTCTTTGCCCTCAGTCATTGCCTAGAGGCTTCTCAAAAAGAGCATGGCCTTAGCTCTAAAGCTGAATAGGATCCCAAAGGAACTAACAGATTAGAGATGGTCAGCTAACACTCTTCAACAAGCTATAATGGCCAAGGATCTGGTCTACCAGCTTTGTTCTTCTCCTGTCTTTATGAGTTTAATGATGGTCACTCTGAGGCAATTAGAAACAACAGGATTGAGTGGGAAGCACCATTTTGATCAAACCTTTGCCAGCAGGGTTGTCCCCTTGCCTGGGAAAGAATGATGAATGAGAGGAGTTTGGGAGCTTGGGTTCTAATTTTGTCAGTCTTATCTTTTGCTATGTCTACACTTTCCTTCTTCTGACTCCAGCTAGTGGAACTTTCAGTTAGTTTAGCTTGCTGGTTATCAACAGAGAGCATCTCAGAATTTTTTCTCCTCTCCCTCCTGACAGATCTTCTCTACTCTTTTTTTTTCTTGTAGGAACTTGCTAGAAGCTGCAAAAAATAGCCAACATAACCCAACATCTTAAAGGTTTCCCATCATTTCCCTTAACACTGTAGCCTTAGTAGGTGTGTGATTTGAATCTCAGGGCATGACAGGCAAGAGTCTAAAACAAATGTCATCACCTAATGAGCATATATTACCAATATCACAGCCTATAATACATGTCCTCACTGCCCTCTTCCCTGGACTTAGCCATTCTATATTTCCAGATACATTATCTGGCCTGTTCTATTTGCTGCAACTAAATTCAGAAAGAATGTTTTTAGCTACAAGTGAAAAAGAACCTCAACAAGAGGTCCTGAAACAATAAATATGTTTTTTGTTTACTCTGGAGGAGAAGTCTTGAGGTGGTTCTCAGGTAAATTTAGTATTTCTAAGACATCAAGACACAAGGTTCTCATGTCATGCCATTTTTGGCCTTTTTCTGGCATAGCCCAGGCACTATACATCCTCACCTAACCATGTCCAAAGGACATAAATAAGGGGCACATAAAAGTGTTCTCCTGTAGGTCTCCTTCCTTTGATCAGGAAGGAAAAAATACTTCCCAGAGGTCTCTCAGCATAATTCTGTTAGCACAACCTTCAGTTGCTAAGGAGGCTTGAAACCTGAGTGTTAAGCATTTTCACTCTTCATAGTGGGAGGAAGGAAAAAGGAAAGGGGGATCCGAAGTCCATATAGCCAGACAGTAGTGTTTGCCATGGGAGCCTGCCTATTGATCTTAGTCCTTCCATCTCCAACTTAGAAATAAATAAACCACCTATTTTACCTTCCTGGGGAGTAGCAAGTTATAAATAAATTATGCTTCCAGAGCCTAGAGAGTTTTTAAAGCAAGTACAGTCGATCCAAGACTCTCATTTCATTAAACCTATATTAGCTTCTATCGCTCATTTAATGGCATCTGATTGTTCTCTAGGATAGGAAGTAATGGCAGGACAGGAGAATGGAAGAAATTGACCTCAAATCTAATCTACCACCCCCTTCTTCCCAGTGCTGAATAATCATGAGACCAACCCCCCAACCCTGGGTACTTTACTCTTTTCTAGGTAGGAGCTGAGGGAGATTGATAAGTTCCGGAAACCTCTGTGCTAGAATTTTCAATAAGGCCATTGGAAAGAAAATAGATTGTTGATGGAGCAAATTTAGCCATCAGTGAGTAATTAGAAGTATGGGGGAGCACTGTGCCTTCATATGCCCCTGAAAACTTCTCAATAAAGAGGCTGATCCACCTTCCTGGCTACAACACTAGTCTCACCACACTATAATTTCATCTGTCCAATTTTTTTAATGTCAGGATTCTTAACAGGTTTTAAGCAAATTTCCTTTTATTTCCAGAAGACATTTCCTTTGGAAGAAGGCCTGGCTGATGTCTTGATTGAGAACCCATAGGTGTAATCTGGAAAGTCTGAACATATAAGAGGCTGAGCAAAGCAGGGATCCTTGGAGAATCAAATGTAGCCATGTAATGATTATTGTCATTTCTGGTCTGAGTCCTTTAAGTTTGCCCAGCCTTCCTAAGCCAAAGGGCTGAGAATACAAACACAGACACCAGCTCGTACTTCTGTACCCCCTACACTTCTCTCTTACATATCTCACCCACTACTCTGGTTTTCCTCTTTCCTTCTTGAATCCTCATTGCTTTGTCAACCTGGTTCATATCTCTCTGATGCAATTCATTTCTATGCTCCATGTTGGGGGAGGGGGTGGCACACACAGAGGCACCACTGACCACTCCATGCTCTTAGCCACCCACACTGCTCTGGCTGGCTCACTGATGTTTTTCAGGTCTATCATTCCAAGCACAGAAAAGTGATCCTAATTGTGAATACTTTCTGGACTCAAGTTTTGAGGTTACTTGAAATTTGAATTAGCTTCCTTGGGAAATTTATGGATCTTGCCTGCACCATGATCAGTTCCTATGTTTCCCCCTCATACTCTGGTCAGTGCTGGTCTTGTTCCCAGAAGTGGGAATGATGCATGCCTTCCACACCAAGGCCATCCCAATGGGCTCTCTTCTCCATGGGCTGCTGGTTTATTTGCAAGCTATGAGTTGACATTTGGTTCCTTACAGTTACAATAGACTCATAATACCATCAAAACTTGGCCCAGCCCTGAGTCCACTAGTTTGAAAACTGTGAATCAGAAGAATTTGAAGCTTAATATCACCTGGGGTATTTTGTTTGTCTGTTTGTGTTTTGTTTTGTTTCATTACTTTAAAAATTCAAATGGCATTGGCTTCAGAGCATACGAACAAAAATATGGGCCCTAGAGTCTATTTGCCCATATTCCACACCTGGGCATTCTGTTTACTCACTGCATGATCAGATGCAGGTGACTTAACATCTCTGTTTCTTTGTCTGTAAAGTAGTCATACAAACATCATAAATTTGGGTGATGATTCAATGAACTATTGCAGTGAAAGCATTAAGAACCAGGCCAGGCACACAATGTTTCCATTAGCTCCTCCCCATGAGGAGAAAAGACCCTGTGGAGTAAATTTACATTTCTTCCGGTAACTATTGGCTCTGAATTCCTTCTTCAGCCAAAACAGTCCAGTTCTAGGGACTGTCTTATTAACTCACACTTTCTAATTTTTTTCTACATTGCCACCCTATGCTCAATGTTACTCTGATTTCTTCACTCCTCCAATTATCTCCTATCTATAAGGTTGGGTATGCAGAGGGCTTCCTCAAGTTTTAGGGCAATGGGAGGATTTATAATGTAGCACTACAAAACTTAGTGCTACAGTATAAGCACTAAGTTTTGTGCTACATTAGATTTAAGTATAAGATATCCAGTTCTTAAAAGTTCTTTGAGCTCCACAGATCCCAGCCTTCATGCCCGTCCCCATTTTGGTTTTCTGATTGCTTCTTTCCTTATCTTTGTTTCTTTGTCTCCTTAGGGCTTTACCTTCTACACCAAAATTTCCCATAAGGTATATATTTTTAACAAAGATAATTCTCTTGACCTAAGAGGAACTCAAGTTGCAGCTTTTTAAATAATACAAATTCCCCTTTTTATATGTTGATGATGATAATTAATTGTGACAAGCAAAGATTTCAATTGACATCAATAGTAAAATGGCAACTCACAACTATCATTATCATGTATTTATAGTCTACAAAGCACTTTCAAATTCCTTATTCTCATTTAAATAAATTTCCTTTTCTGTTTATGCTCTGAGAGTTTACAAATAAAAGCTTCATACCAGAGGAGGGACACACATAAGTACATATGCACATACACACAGCTTCCTGCTTTGCATGGGCTCTGTGACACTCACACAAAGCTCCATGAGGGACAAGGGATTGATCCACAGATGAAGTCATTGGTAAGGTGGCTACTGATTCCAAATCCTGGGCTAGAAACCCCTGACGCCATAGGCCACCATGAGGAACTGTTACATTCTTGTTCTTTTAGTGCATACACATATTTGGTTTCTGAAAATTCAGAGAATAGATGGCCTTATCTTTCTCTTGGATTATTGGGTCATTTCTCAGCATGTCTGAAACCTGAACTAGAGCAAGGCTCTGAAGAATCACAGTCAGTGTCTACAGTTCAAGCAGGAGAAATCTGAAATTTGAACAGATTTAATACTTGCAAGTACATAGCCTTTCATCTTTAAGGATGTATTCATAGTGTGCATTTTATGTCTTTATAGGGTCACATTGCCATTCCTGGACCCTTATTTCTTAGCAAATGGGAGGTGCATGGGTAGAGTGACATAAGTGAGTGCACTGAGTGGAAAAGCTTGCCTTGACACACATTGCGTTGGTAGAGGCCGGAAATATTTTCTGCACACTTGTCTGTATTTTCATGTGATGCTTCATTTTGGAAAGCAACAATAGCAACTGCATCATTAAACAACAGAGAGGCTAATGTGTCAGCTGGCCTAATGAGGAAGACAAGTGACGATCGTCTTGTCGCGTCATACAATAGATTGTGCTTTGGCACCAGCTTCATGCTGGTTTCTAGGTTCCACAGTTCAAGGACTTGAATTTATTAACCTGTGTTTGTGATGTAAGCTGTGATCATGACCTTCAGCAACTTGGCAGCTTTCTTCTGCTCTCCAAAGTCCCTATGACTGGGATGGGGAGTTGCTGGAAGCCCACACTTGAGCCAGTCATTTACCAGGCCTTTCAAAATGTCCCTAAATAGCTGCAGAAATGGAGCACAGTGACCTATCAGGCATGTCCCTAAGGCTCTTGGCCACCTTTTGACACACTGCATGGTAATTGGTTTGTCACTTTTCTATCTCTATAATTAGATCAAACACTCCATGAAGGTAGAGACTGTGCTGTATTTATCTCCATATACCCAGCATCTAACACAATGCATAGCATATACTAATTAATAGGTTTGTTAATTAAATAAGTGAATTGTCCTGTCCCAACAGGAAAAAAGATTTTAGTTTCATTTTTTGTCTGAATTGAGTGATTCCTCCATGACAATGTTTACCTCCCCTAATTTTGTTTGGATTATTTTATGTCTCTTGTGTTGCATGTAAATGATGAATTTGAGAAAATTTACACATTATTTATTCATTCTCCCCTCCACAAAAATGGCAATACATATAGAGATAAATAATAAAAAGATATAGCAATAAATAATCCAATCATAAAATTGAATAGAAGGTTAAAGGGAAATATAACAGTTGGCAACATAGGAGAAAGGCTGCCTAAGAATGTCCTGAGGCTGGGCAAGATGGGGATGTGTGAGCATCACAGATGAGAGTAGGTCTCAGTCCCTTCCTAGGGCCAGATTGAAATGTGGGCAGCTGTGTTTGTCATGACTAGAGAGAACTGGTGGCCCTTAATGGATGGACTCTTAAGATACCAACCATTCTGTAATGCTTGGGTCAACCCTCATGATGAAGAATTTTCTGTCCAAATACCATTAATGCCCCAAATGGGAGTAATTTTTTAAAAAAATATTGTAAGTTAGTTTAATTTCAGGATATAATGTTTCTTTCCTCCCTCTATATCTCGAGTCACTGAGATTTGAGGTTTATTTATTACATCATAGCCTAGCTTATGCACAAAAATGATGAAAGAGCACTAATCAGTGAACTGTTGCTGGTCACCTAGAGAAAGTGGTAAATGGTTATGACAGCACTCTGCTATCTGCCTGTTAATGACTGAGATATGGACACTGGTATATGTTGATCAAATGGGAAACTGATAGGAGACAGGAAGGGAAACCTTGTGTACCTGATGATAACATAAGAATCTAAAAATAACTCAAATTTAAAATAATGAACCAAAATAAAAGTAAACTTCTTTAGGGGTAAATGGAAACTCCTACACAGTTATCTTCAAAAAGCCAATCTTACAAGTATAGAATGGATGATAAAGTGAAAAATGATTTTAAGTTTTAACATAACAGTAAGGTCAATACAAAATAATGAGCATATACAAAATATTCTTTAGCTATATTAACAGAAATACAGGTATGAAACGATAAATATTAGTTTTGTGCTATTTAACACTGCTCAGACCAGTACTGTACTCTCTCGTTGTCCCAGATTAAATTTTAGAAATATCCTTATAGAAAAATAGCCATCAATATGTAGGGACTTGAATTAATGGTATGGGGAATGATTGAAGGGACTGGACATGTTTACTCTGGAGAAATCTTATAAGGAGTTTGATAACCATCTAAAAAAGATATATTTTGAGGTATAATTCATATACCATAGAACTCACTATTTTAAACTGTACAATTTAGTGATGTCCAGTGATTTTTAGTATATTCACAATGTTCTGCAAATACCACCAGTATCTAATTTCAGAATATTTGAATCATCCCAAAAGAAACTTCGTACCCATTAACAGTCACTCCCCATATTCTCCTCTCCATAGTCACTGGAAACAATGAATTACTTACTATATGCCTTTTTATTAGTCTATTCTGGACATTTTATATAAGTAGAATTGTGTAATATGAGACATTATGTATCTAACTTCTATCACTTAGCAAAGTGTTTTTAAAATTCATCTATTTTCTAGGATATATCAGTATTTCATTTCTTCCTATGGTTGAATAATATTCTATTGCATGGATATACCACATTTGTTTACCCACCTATGTTGATGTACATTTAAGCTGTATCCACATTTTAGGATTACCAGTCAAGATGGAGGCATAAGTAGATATGCTTTGCCTCCTCACACAACACAGAGACAATTACAGCTATATCTCAAAACAAATAACCAGAACTGTCAGCAAATTGAGCTGGATGGAAGGTTGACAACCAAGGATTTAAAGAAGCCACATTCATCCAGATGGGTAGGAGGGGTGGTGTTGTGGAGATGGGAGGAGAGGCTTTGAGGGCAGCGGAGGAATGGGTGGTCCCACACTCACAAGTGGTGGATAAAAATTGGGAGGAATACCTTGGGAGCAAGTGATCCCAGCCCCAGGCCAGACCACACAGCCTAGGTTTCCAGTGCCAGGAAGATAAACCCCCAAAATTTCCGGCTATAAAAATCAGTGGGGTTTGGGACCGTGGAAGAAACTGCTGGATTTTCAGGAGAGTTCATTTAAAGTGTCCACATGGACTTAGCACATACTCAAACCCACCCACTCTGGGATTCATTACCAGGGCAACACTTGGAAGGGTGCCATCACATACAGGAAGTGGGTGAGGTGATGAGAAATGGGTCAAGTACTAGGCAAACCTCCAGAAGCCAGGCAGCAGCATTGTCTCCTCTCCAAGCCCTACTCCCACACTGAACCACAAAGCAGTAAAGCAGGTTGCCCTGCCCTGATGATTACCTAAGGCCCTGTCCCACACGATTTACAGGTGCCTTTTCTAAGACATGGAATCAAAGAAGCTCTACCTAATACACAGAAACAAACACAGGGAGGCAGCCAAACTGAGGAGTTGAAGAAATATGGCTAAATGAAAGAACAGAAGAAACCCCAAGAAAAAGAACTAAACAAAACAGAGATAACATATCAGATGCAGAGTTCAAAACACTGGTGATCAGGATGCTCAAAGAACTCATTGAATATGGCAAAAACATAAGGGAAGAAATGAAGGTTATACTAAGTGAAATAAAGAAAAATCTACAAGGAACCAACAGTGGAGAGGAAGAAAGTGAGAATCAAACCAACGATTTGGAACACAAGGAAGAAAAAAGCATTCAATTAGAACAGCAAGAAGAAAAAACAATTTAAAAAAATTAGGATAGGCTTATGAACCACTGGGACAACTTTAAATGTACCAACATCTGAATCATAGGGATGCCAGAAGGAGAACAGGAAGAGCAAGAAATTGAAAACTTATTTGAAAAAATAATGAAACAATATTTCCCAAATTTGGTGAAGGAAGTAGACATACGAGTCCAGGAAGCACAGAGTCCCAAACAAGTTGGACCCAAAGAGGACCACCCCAAGACATGTCATAATTAAAATGCAAATAGTTAAAGATAAAGAGAAACTTAAAAGCAACAGGAGAAAAGTAGAGAGTTACCTACAAAGGAGTTCCCATAAGACTTTCAGTGATTTCTCAAAGGAAACCTTGCAGGCAAGAAGTATTCAAAGTGATGAAATATAAGGGCCTACAACCTACATTACTCTATCCAGCAAAGCTTTCATTTAGAATGGAAGGGCAGATAAAGTGTTTCCCAGACCAGGTAAAGCTAAAGAAGTACATCATCACCAAGCTATTATTACATGAAATGTTAAAGGGGATTATTTAAGAAAAAGAAGATCAAAATTATGAATATTAAAAGGGCAACATCTTTAATTTTTTTGAGGAAATTCCATACTGTTTTCCATAGTGTCTGTACTCTTGTGCATTCCCATCAACAATGTACTAGGGTTCCCTTTTCTCCACAACCTTGCCAGCACTTGTGGTTTGTTGATTTATTAATGATGGCCATTCTGACTGGTGTGAAGTGGTATCTCATTTGTGATTGTGGTTCTAATTTGTATCTCTCTAATGGTTAGTGATGTTGAGCATTTTTTCATGTATCTCTGGGCCCTCTGTATGTTCTCCTTGGAGATCTGTTTAGGTCCCTTGCCCATATTTTAATTGGATTGTTTGTCTTCCTGGTGTGGAATCATGTGAGTTCTTTATATATTTTGGAGATTAAACCCTTGTCTGAGATATCATTGGCGAATATATTTTCCCATATAGTTGGTTCCCTTTTCATTTTGTTGATGCTTTCTTTAGCCATGCAGAAGCATTTTGTTAAAGATTTTATTTATTTACATTTTAGAGAGGGGGAAGGGAGGGAGAAAAAAGATGAGAGAAACATCAATGTGCAAGAGATACATTGATTGGTTGACTCTCACATGCCCCCAACTGGGGAACCTAGCCTGCACTCCAGGCATGTGCCCTGACTTGGAATTGAACCTGCAATTTTTTGGTTCTCAGGCCAGTGCTAAATCCACTGAGCCACACCAGCCAGGGCAAAAGCTTTTTAGTTTGGTGTAGTACCATTTCTTCATACTTGCCTTTATATCCCTTGCCCTGGGCCATATATTGGTGAAAATATCGCTGCATGATATATCTGAATTTTCCTGTCTATGTTTTTCTCTAGGACTTTTATGGTGTCATGACTGATGTTTCAGTCTTTTATCCATCTTGAGTTTATTTTGGTGTATGGTGTAAGTTGGTGGTCAAGTTTCATTTTTTTGCATGTACTTGTCCAGATCTGCCAACACCATTTGTTGAAGAAGCTATTTTTACTCCATTTTATGTTCCTGCTCCCTTTGTCAAATATTAACTGACTGTACTGACATGAGTTTATGTCTGGACTCTCTATTCTGTTTCATTGATCTGTGTGTCTGTTCTTATGCCAGTTTTGATTACAGTGGCCTTGTAATATAGTTGAATATCAGGTACTGTGATCCTTCCTACTTTGTTCTTTTTCAAAATTGCTGAGGCTATTTGGGATTATTTATGGTTCCATATAAATTTTTGAAATATTTGTTCTGTGAAATATATCTGTGAAATATGTCATTGGTACTTTAAGAGAAATTGTACTGAACCTATAGATCAGTTTGGGTAGTATGGACATTTTAATGATGTAAATTCTTCCAGTCCATGAATACAGTATAGGCTTCCATTTATTTGTGTCTTCCTTAATTTTTTTCTTTAGTGTTGTGTAGTTTTCTCAGTACAGGTCTTTCACCTCCTTGGTTAGGTTTCTTCCTAAGAATTTTATTTTTCTTGTTACTATAGTAAATGGGATTTTTCCCCTAATTTATGTTTTTGATATTTCATTGTTGGTACACAAAAATGCCTTCAACTTCTAAATGTTGACATTGTATCCTGCTGTTTTGCCAAATTCATTTATTAGATCGAAGAGTTTTTTGGTGGAGTCTATAGGGTTTTCTATGTGCACTATCATGTCATCTGTAAACAAAGACAGTTTTGTTTCCTCCTTTCCAATTTGGATGCCTTTTATTTCTTTTTTTTTGTGTCTGATTTTTGTGGCTAGGACTTCCAATACTATGTTGAATAGAAGTGGTGAAAGTAGACACCCTTATCTTGTGCCTGATCTTAGGGGAAAAGTTTTAGTTTTTGCCCATTGAGTATGATGTTGGCTGTAGGTTTCTCATATATGGCCTTTGTTATGTTGAGTTATACTCCCTCTGTTACCACTTTGTTGAGTGTTTTATCATAAATGGGTGCTATACTTTATCATATACTTTTTCAGCATCTATTGATATGATCGTGTGGTTTTTGTCTTTTCTACTGTTTATGTGATGTGAGGCGAATGTGATAACCACTACTACACTATGGAAACTCTTTATGTGATGCATTACACTTATTGATTTGTATAACTGTACCATCCTTGCATCCCTGGGATGAATCCCACTTGATCATAGTATATGATATTTTTAATGCATTACTGGATCTGGTTTGCCAATATTTTCTGGAGGATTATAGCATATATGTTCATGAACGATATTGGCCTGTAGTTTTCTTCTTTTGTTGTGTCTTTATCTGGTTTTGGAATTAAGATAATACGGCCTCATAAAAATAGTTTGGGAACTTCACTCTTCTTGGATTTTTTGGAATAGTTTGAGAAGAATCAGGGTTAGCTCTTCTCTAAATATTTGGTAAATTCTCCTGTGAATCCATCCTACCCAGGGCTTTTGTGTGCCAGGAGTTTTTTGATTACTGCTTGATTTTCACTGCCTGATATTGGTCTATTCAGGCTTTCTGCTTTTTCTTGACTCTGTTTTGGAGGATTATGTTTCTAGAAATTTGTCCATTTTACCTAGGTTTTCAAATTTCTTGGCATAGTTTTTCAGAGTAATTTCTTAAAATCCTTTGTATTTTTGTGGTATCACTTGTAATTTTTCTTCTTTCATTTGATTTTATTTATTTATTTAATTTATTTATTAACCCTACATCTTTCTTTTTTTCTTGATAAATGTGCTTAAAGGCTTGTTGATTTTGTTTATCTTTTCAAAGAACAAGCTTCTGGATTTATTCTTCTTTTAGTCTCTATGTCATTTAATTCTGCTCTGATCTTGGTTATTTCCTTCCTTCTACTTGATCTGGACAGTCTTTGTTGCTATTCCTCCAGTTCTTGTAGATGTAGAGGTAGGTTGTTTATTTGAAAATTTTCTTTCTTTTTTAGGTAGGCCTGTATCGCTATGCACTTCCCACTCAGGACTGCTTTTGCTGTGTTCCATACATTTTGGTTTATTGTGTGTTCTTTTTCATTTGTTTCCAGAAATTTTTTTATTTCTTCCTTGATCTCATTGCTAAGTCATTCATTGTTTAATAGCATGCTATTCAGTCTCCATTAGTGTGAATGCTTTTGAGTTTTTTCCTTGAGGTTGGTTTTTACTTTTAAGCCCTTGTGGTCAGAGAAAATGCTTGATATGATTTCAATTTTCTTGAATTGGTTGAAGCTTGTTTTGTGTCCTATCATGTGGTCTATTTTTGATAATGTTCTATGTGCTTTTTAATGTATATTTTGCTTCTTGGGGTGAAAGTTTCTGTATATATCAGTTAAGCCCATTTGATCTAGCATTTCAGTCAGTGCCACAATGTCCTTGTTGATTCTTTGTTTGGAAGATTTGTTCATTGTTGACAGTAAGGTGTTAAAATCCTCTATTATAAGTGTGTTGCTGTCTATTTCTTTCTTGAAGTCCTCCAAAATTTTCCTTATATATTCAGGTGCTCCTATGTTGGGTGCATGTATGTTTTCAATGTTTATAGCTTTCTAGTGAATTCTTACCTTTAGTATTATGAAATGACCTTCTTTGTCTCTTTTTACAGCCTTTGTTTTGAAATCCATTTTGTCTGATATAAGTATTGCTACCCTGGCTTTTTTCCCCCTGTCCATTTGCTTGGAATATTTTTTTGCAATCCTTTACTTTCAGTCTGTGTAAATCTTTTGTTCTGAGGTGGGTCTCTTGTAGACAGCATATATGTGGGTCATGTTATTTAATCCATTCAGCTATCCTGTCTTTTGATAGGAGCATTTAATTCATTTATATTTAAGGTCACTATTGATAGGTACTTATTCATTGCCATTTTCCTTTTGTACCTGTCTTCTTCTCTCTCTCTCACTGTATACCTCCAGCTTCTTAAAGCAGTTCCTTTAGCATATCTTGCAATGCTGGTTTCAAGGAGATGTAATCTCTTAACCTCCTTTTGTCTGGGGAACTCCTTATTTCACCTTCCATTTTAAATGAGAGCCTTGCTGGCTTGTGTAGTCTTGGTTGCAGGTCTTTGCTTTTCATTACTTGGAATAGTTCTTGCCATTACCTTCTGGCTTGTAGTGCTTATATTGAGAAATCAACTGTTATTCTAACTGAAGTTATTTTAAATAATTTTGTCCTTTAACTTTTATATTAAACAGTGACTTACAAGGCATATCATTTTCATGTTAAAAAATCAAAAATAAAAGTTCTGAAAGAAGGCAGATGAAAAAAGAAATCTTATTTATAGAGGAACAAACATAAGTATTATATCTGGTTTCTCTTTAGAACCCATGCAAGGAGGAAATGAATGGGGTAAAATATTTAATGTTGCAAGAATAAAAAACAAAAAACTAGAATTTTATATACTGTAAAAGTATTGTGAAGAATTTGAAGAATTTTTGAGAACAATAAATACTTTCATAGACTACTAAAAACTAAGGGAATCTGTTGCCAGTAGATCTGCCTTCCACTTGTGGCTGCTATTTGTTATCAATTTTGTGTATTTGTTTCATGACTTTTCTGATCTAATTTTGTAAACCCCATTTTTTTTTGTTATGTGTGTCCCTGAAGTCTCTGCTTAGTTAGCTTAATGATGCAATAAATGGTGCTGGGAAAGTAGAATGTACACATAGAGTATAATATGACTCTTACTCACCCTGCCCCCACCATACAAAAATAATTTCTCCATGGATCATAGATCTAAATGTGAAAGATGGCATCATAAAGTTGCTAGAACATTGGAATACATCTTCATGATCTTAGAGTAGACATACATTCTAGAACAGTAAAGAAAGTTACTAACCTACAAAAACTCTGGTCAATTCAAAAGTAAAAACAAAATATGATTATCTCAACAGATGTAGAAATTCAATATACTATCACAAAAAAACAAGAAAACTATTTGCTAACAAAGAATAGAAATAAGTAGTTAACACAGGTCAAGTATCTTTACACATGTAGGTCTATCTCTAAATTCTGTTCCATTGATTTTTCTACCTTAGCGCCAATATCACACTCTCTTAATTTTTAAATCTTGATATCCAGTGGAGTAGTCATTCTAATATTTTTGCTCCTCAGGTTTGTATTGATTTTTTATTTTTGTATTTCTGTATTTAAAATTCTTATTTAGAAAAACACTTAGAATCATTTTATTAATTTCCTCAATAAAAACAGCAAAAGCCTGTTGGGATTTCCTTTTAGGTTGCATTGAATTAATAAATCATTTTAGGGAAATTGATATCTTGACAAAACTGAGTCAATATATGTATAAGGTATATCTATTTTGTAGATATTCTTTAATTTCATTTAATAATGTTTTATAGTTCTTATGTAGAGTCTTACATATCTTTTCTACTTTTTTCCATAGATATTTTATGTTTGGGGATGTTATTGCAAAAATTTTAAAAAAAAAAATCTGATATACAGAAGTATTATTTCTAGCCAAGACAGAGGTGTAGGTAGATATACTTTATCTCCTCACACAACCAAAAGAAGGACAACAACAAATTTAAAAACAAAAAATAAGCAGAACTGCCACAAAAATCAAACTGTATGGAAGTCTGACAACCAAGGAGTTAAAGAAGAAATATTCATCCAGACAGGTAGGAGGAGCAGAGATGGACAGCCAGGGTGGGGAGGATTTAGGGAAAGGTGGCAGCTGGAGGATGGGGAGGGCAAGGCAGCAGCTGGCATACCAGGCAGTCCCACATTTGCAAGCAGATAAACCAGGAGGAATGACTGGGGAGCAAGACAGACCATGTAACCTAGGGTTCTAGTGGAGGGAAATAAAACCTCAAAACCTCTGACTGTAAAAACTTGAAGGGGTTGTGGCAGCGGGAGAAACTCCCAGACTCATAGGAGTGTTTGTTAGAGACCCACAGGGTTCTAGAATGTACACAAAGCCATCCACATGGGAATCAGCACCAGAAGGGCCCAATTTGCTCATGGGCAGTGGGGGAAGGCACTGAAAGCAGGCTGAGAGCCAAGCAAGCAGCATTGTTCCCTCTCAGACCCCTCCAACACATACAGTGCCACAACACAGAGAAGTGGGTTGTCTAGCCCTGGTAAATACCCAAGGCTCTGCCCCTCACAATGTAACAGGTGCAATAAGAAAAATATGGCCCTAATGAAAGAACAGATCAAAGCTCCAAAAATAGAATTAAGAGATGATGAGACAGTGAACTTATTAGGTGCAGGGTTCAAAACACTGGTGATCAGGATGGTTGAGGATGAAATGGTTGAGGATGGTTGCAAAATAGAGGAAAAAAGTAAAGGCTCTGCAAAGTGAAATAATGAAAAATATACAGGGAACCAACAGTGAAAGGAAGGAAACCAGGATTCAAATCAATAATTTGGATCAGAAGGAAGAAATAAACATTCAACCAGAACAGAATGAAGAAACAAAAATTCAAAAAAATGAGGAGAGGCTTAGGAACCTCCAAGACAACTTTAAACATTCCAACATCTGAATCACAGAGGTGCCAGAAGGAGAAGAGAAAGAACAAGAAATTGAAAACTTATTTGAAAACATAATGAAGGAGAACTTCCCGAATGTGGCCAAGGAAATAGACTTCTAGGAAGTCCAGGAAACTCAGAGAGTCCCAAAGCAGTTGGACCCAGGGAAGCACACACCAAGACACATCACAATTACATTACCCAAGATTAAAGATGAGGAGAGAATCTTAAAATCAGCAAAAGAAAAGGAGGCAGTTACCTATAAAGGAGTTCCCATAAAACCAGCCCCTGATTTCTGAAAACAAACCTTGTAGGCAAGAAGGAGCTAAAAAGAAGTATTCAAAGTCATAAAAGGCAAGGACCTACATCCAAGATTACTCTATCCAGCAAAGCCATCATTTGGAAGGGCAGATAAAGTACTTCCCAGGTAAGGTCAAATTAAAGGAGTTCATCCTTACCAAGCCCTCATGATATGAAATGTTAAAGGGAATTATCTAAGAAAAAGAAGATGATCAAAACTATGAGTAGTAAAATGACAACGAACTCACAACTGTCAACAACTGAGCCTAAGCAAAACAAAAACAAACTAAGCAAACAAGTAGAATAGGGACAAAATCACAGAAATGGAGATCACATGGAGAGTTAACAGCAGGGAGAGGGTGGGGGGAGAATGAGCAAAAGGTACAAGGAATAAGAAGCATACATGGTAGGTGCAAAGTAGACAGGGGGAGGTTAAGAATGTTATTTGAAATGGAGAAGCCAAAAAACTTATATGTGTGACTGATGGACATGAACTAAGGAGGGGCAATCCTTGTGGGAGGTGGGGTGCCAGTCGGAGGGGAATAAAAGGGAGGAAAAAAATGAGACCACTCTAATAGCATAATTAATAAAATATATTTTTAAAAAAGCATTGATGATTGGTATATAAGTCAGCGTTCTGTTATGAAGGCCAAGAAGTCCCTTGATCTGTGGTCTCAAGGTAAACAACTGGGGAAGCCAGTCATATAATTCAGTCTGAGGCTGTAGGCCTGAGGACCAGGAGTACTGTTGTCTGAGGGGAGAAAAAGATGGACATTTCTGCTGAAAAAAAGAGCAAAGTTGCCTTCCCTTCACCTTTTTTGTTCTCTCCAGTACCTCAAGGGATTGCATGATGCCTGCCCTTATTGGAAGATCTTTAAGCAGTCTACTGATTCAAATGTTAATCTGTTGTGAAACACCTTCGTAGACATCCCAGAAATGATGCTTTATCAGCCATACAGTTACCCTTTAGCCCTGTTAAGTTGATATATAAAATTAACCAATACAATAGGTATATTTATTGTGAAACTTGTAGCCTTATTATGATTTTAAATTTTAATATCTTATATTTGCATTTTGGACTTTATTCATACATAATCTTGTCTTCTGAAAAAAAGAAAAAAGAAGAAAGGGGCTGTTTATATCTTCTCAATTCTTATATATTTCTTTTTTGGGGGGTGGGCAGTTTCTTTGTACTGGCTAGAACCTTTATTAAAATATAAATATAGCAAGAATCTTTGATTCATTTCATATCTCAGCAAAATTTTTCAACAACTTACCATTAATTGTGATAATTGTTGTAGGTTTTGATAGTCTTTAATAAATAAAAGATATTCCCTTCTTTGTTAACAAAGAGGTTTATTTTTCATAAAAGGATATTAAATTTTTGCATCTGTTGAGATGATAATGTTTTATTTTTGTTCTGTTTATGTAGTAAAACACACTGATTTTGTTATTGTTATTTTCTACTCCAGTTCTCAGCCATTTATTTCTATAACTCCTTGGAAATGTTACCAGTCCAAAGTCTGTATGAAAGGCCAAAGCTCAAAACATCAGAGTTTGGAGTAAAATAGGTTTATTAATCAGGAAGGCACATGTTGAAAGGATG
This sequence comes from Trachops cirrhosus, assembly GCA_028533065.1. Lineage (NCBI taxonomy): Eukaryota > Metazoa > Chordata > Mammalia > Chiroptera > Phyllostomidae > Trachops > Trachops cirrhosus. The sequence goes on from CM052548.1 coordinate 40,134,726, forward strand.
AGAACATTAGTATTTTCTCAAATCCATTTTAAGAATGGTTAGAGGCTTCTTTTATGTCAAAGAAAGAGAAAACAGGAGGGGCTGCTTCATAAAAATTCAAGTCCTAAGCAGAATTCCTCTGATGATTAGCATGTCTGAAGCAGGAACTATTAGCCTGAAGGCCATGGGAACTGCACATACTTGAACAAGATGGCATAAGAGATGGAGTATTTCACTTTTTTATGAAGGAAGCAATAATTAGAGGCCTGTTACATCTTTGTAACATAGAAGGGCATACTACTTTAAGCATACCTGTTCAAAGAATTACGAAGAGTTATACTCCACAATTCAAAAATGACAACCTCTTAATTTTGAAGTCAATTGTTAAACTATCAGCATTTCATAATAAAACAAGAGTCCATACCACATATATCAGCAGAGTATATATACATATATGTGGCTCACAGAGGTTTGTCTGGCTCACAATGGTTTTAAACTCTGCCCCCCCTCCCAATTTGTCACTGGAGATACAGAGATTTTACACTTATATCTGCCATTTCTGCTTTCTCTTTAAAAAATCTGACAATAATGGGCCTCCATGAAACACTCAGCTGGAGAGTACAGACACCCTTTTTGACAAGACAAGGCATCTGCTCTTTAGTTTGCCAGTGATGTGTACTAACATACCAATTTTCTACTTTTAATTTTATTGTACATTTTGTAATCTCGGCAGACTACCTGACATTTTATGAAAATGTTTAGTAAGTAAAAAAAACAAGAAACATGTAAATTTTACACTGGTATAGTGCTGGAACAAAATATATTAAATCGAAATAAAAAAAGGTAAATTAAAAGGTTTGTGTGTGGGGGAATGGATCTTGGACTTTAAGATTTCAAAGCAACCAAAATCATAGTTTACAGTTAGAGAATGTTATATGTGTACAACATAGGTTGGATCCTGAAGCTAACATAACAAAAAATACCAGCAATTTGTAAGGGAGACTGACAGACTACAAAGATGGCCCTTTCTTTTCTTTTCTTTCCTTCCTTCCTTCCTTCCTTCCTTCCTTCCTTCCTTCCTTCCTTCCTTCCTTCCTTCCTTCCTTCCTTCCTTTTTCTTCCTTCCTTTCTTTTTTTTAAGGTTTTGTTTAGTTCTTAGAGAGAGGGGAAGAGAGGGTGAAAGAGAGGGTGAGAAACATCAATGTACAAGAGAAACATTAATTGGTTGCCTCTTGTATACCCCTAACTTGGAACCTGGCCTGCAACCCAGGCATGTTGACCAGGAATTGAACCAGTGACCTTTTGGTTTGCAGGCTGGCACTCAACCCACTGAACCACAGTGGCCAGGGCTGGCTTCCTTTCTTATTAAAATGTGAAAATCTTACTTTGATATAGATTCAAAGCATTTAGTGGAATGACCACTTTTGAGATAATTAAAATGATTTACATATAGAACACTATTTCTGTAGACCATATCATTTGAAGTAGAAACCAGACCAAAAGAATATATTACCAAACAATAAACTGCCCTTAAGTGTATCATCTATGATCAATTTGGTAAGACTTCATCTATGATCAATTTGGTAAGGTTACATCAATTCTAGGCACAAAATGAATAATTTGTAGTGTTCTTTTTTTAATTGGGGGAGGTAGAAAAAAGCAGGGTGAGTATATGATCTGCAGTTTAAAACAAAAAAATCTGTTCACTTAGATTTCAAGTCACAAGCTCAAGACATTCACCAAGTGCCAAACACAAGCAACTAAGAAATAGTATTATAACCAGTTAATAAGTAAAAGTCATCTAATAAATTGTAGTCAGAAAGCCCCTTAAAAAGGAATTCATGTATTTGCAGATTTTATAGAATCTCCGGCTCTTTTCTACATCACTGAAAAGAAAAACCAACTCCACAAATACATATATCTTTGAGGTAACATGGCAATCCACAACTTTCTCAGATGAGACTACACCAACCCTATCAGTACTTCAGGATGGTTCAGTTTTGACAGCCCAGCCGGTGAGGCCCCTTACACATCCTAAATTATCAAGGAGTCTATCTCTTGGGTTGCTTTTAAGGATTGTAGGATGTTTCATGGATTTCTGGGAGTCAGTGGTCAGTTTTCAACTCACATAAATGAAAAGAGAACCACTTTCTCTGTGCCTTGCTTCCCTTCCTGATAACTTCTAGGAGTTTCTGGCCATTTTGCATCCCTCAGTCCTATAACATTTCAAAGCGATGTGGAGGGCAGAGGCAAAACACAGATTTGCCACCATCCCCACTTGAGGCGTGAAGTCCAGCAATAGGTGGGGTGTCCCAGATCCAGGAGTCATTTCGAGTCAGTGACAGAAGCCTGCCTCTTTGGACTCAGCCACTGTAGGGAGCACATTTTGGTGGTTTAGGAACCACAGAAGGCTACTGCAGATAGGTCACACTGGGCTGCTCCTCCCAAGCTGCACAGCTGGCCCTGTTGTTCAGGTGCTGAACTCTACAGAAATGCCTCCGAAGGCATTTAAGAGCAACAGGCTGCCACTGCGAGGACCCGGCCCACAATGAACTTCAGCATTTTCAGCTAAAGGCAATCTGCAGGCAGCCCAGCACCCATGATATGATGGTGGACCCTGGGCACCAGGCCATCTGCATGGTTGGTCACTGTCTCCACGAGAGGCAATTGGGGGAAGGCACGGTGATGGCAAGGCCCACTGTCATAGTGGCAGGTTGTGATCTCGCTGTGGAAGCGTGGGCCAATGGGCGAGGCTAGTCTGCACCTATGTGGTGTTAATCAGGAGGCAAGCGAGCACGTTGTCCGAGCAGTGGGCCACCAGGTCCTAGGGGCAGACCAGGCACAGAGCTGTGGCTGGCATAGGGAGCAGTCCAGGCCAAGGGCGGGGTGGCAGTGGGAAAGGCCTTACCATGTGACCCTGGGCCAGGCTGCTCATCTTTACTCAATTGGTAGTCGTCAGGCCACAATAGTCCACGCAGGGAGTTACGGTACTGCTCCAGCGCGTAGCTCAACTCGCCCACCCCAGCGGGCGTGGAACAGTGGGGTATCCTGGCAGACATTGGGGCCGGCCCGCTGGGCACAGTCCGCCCTAGCTGTTGGCCCAGCGCAGTCCCCATTGGGAGGCTTTTCTGGGCAGTGGCAACCCCTGGAAGCTGACGCTGTGGTTGTGCTTGACCTCCTGCCTCATCTTGGGCTCTACCAAAAGGGCCACCACCAGCCTGTGCTTCAGGGAATTCAGGTCCTTCTCATGCTGCGCGATTTTACTGTGCAAGTCGAGCACCTCCTCCCTGGCAGCCATGACTGCTTCTTAAGCAAGTTGTTTATACAAGGCAGGGATTAAGGCACCAACCCCTCTACCCCCAGCGATGGAAAATCGGGGTGTGACTTTAGATTCCCCAAACTTAACACAATCGTCCCTCGGTAGCCGCAGGGAATTGATTCCAGAGCCCTGCAGAATGCTGTATTCCGGGGATTCCAGTGCTGAATCCCTTACATAAAATGGCAGAGAACAATGCATATGATAAGCCCTCTGGGTAGGGGATTCCCAAAGGGCATTGAAAATACATCGTTTTAGGTGTGAGGAGGATGGACTGTATTTTTATGGGAAAAAGCTGCATATAGGTGGACCTGCACAGTTCAAACTCGCTTTGTTCAATGGTCAAATGTACATTGGGTTTTGAATATTAAATCAAACTTGCTTCCCAACCCCCCCACCCCCTTAAATCTAAATCAGTCACGATGTGTTAGCCTTTCTGTATATTACTGGATTTGATTTGCTAAAATTTTGTGTAAGATTTTTGCATATACCGTATTTTGCTGTGTATAATGCGCCTCCACATTTTTGGCCCAAACTGTCAGAGAAAAAATATTTTGTTTTAAATTTTTAATTCAATTATTTATTTATATTTAGATACTTTTTTATATTATAAAGGAAATTTAGCATTTATTTTTTAACATATTATGGTACAAGAAATTTTGTGTAACAATTATAAAACATAAGAACAGATATAAGGTATTTCAGGTACTACCTATGTATAATAACCATCCTTATTTTTTCCTCAAGAATTTGGGCAAAAAAGTGTGCATTATACACAGCAAAATACAGGTTTGTAAATGTGAGAGATGTACCTCTAATTTTCCTTTATTGTAATATTCTTGACATGTTTTGGTTTCAGTGTTATATTTTCCCCATAAAATGAGTTGGGAAGTATTTCCTCTTTTAATACTCTACAGAACTTGTCATTTTGATGTAATTAATTCTTTAAATATTTGATGGAAGTGATTGGTGAATTCTTCTGGATCTAGGATTTTCACTGAAGGAAGGATTTTTTAAAAAAAAAAAGACTTTATTTATTTATTTTTAGAGAGGGGAAGGGGAAAGAGAGGGAAACATCAATGTGTGGTTGCCCTTCTAGGACCCCCTAATGGGGACATGGCCTCAAACCCAGGCATGTGTCCTGACTGGGAACCAAACCTGTGACCCTTTAGTTTGCAGGCTGGTGGTCAAGCCACTGAGCCACACCAGCCAGGGTGAGGAAAGGCTTCCAATTATGGGTTTATCCTTTAATAGTTATATAACTGTTTAGAGTTTCTATTTGGTTTTGGCAAGTTGAGCTTTCCTTAAAGTCCATTTCATCTAAAATTTTAAATTAATTGGCCCAAAGTTATTCATAATAACCTCTTATGATTTTTCTAATGTAGGACCTGTGATGATATTTTTTTCATTCCTAATTTAGTTGTTTGTGTCCCCTTTATCTTTCTTTCTCTTTTCTTTCTCTCTCTTACACATGCGTGTTGCTCATCTTGCTGGAGCTCATTTTTTTCAGTCTAGGTATCTACAGCCTTGGGCCAAATCTAGCCTTGCACCTGTTTTTATATATAAAATGTTATAGGGACACAATCACACCTATTCATTTATTGTCTATGGCTACTTTCACACCACAAGGCTATATAGTTAGGCAGAGATCATAAGCCTGCAAAGACTAAAAAGCATTTATCTGGCTGTTACAGAAAAGTTTTCTTACTCCTGATCTATGCTATTAGTCTACTGAAAGAACCAACTTTTGTCTTTGTTTCTTCTGTGTCTATATATTCATTTCAATAATATCTTTTCTTTTATAATTTTTTCCTTCTTATTTACTTGCTATTTTTGAAAAACTTCTTGAGATGGATACTCAGATAAATTCAGTTTTTCTTCTTTACTAATTTATTTACTGAGTGATAAATTTCCTTTTAGCAAGGCTTTAACTGCAATGCACACACTTGGATATGGTTTTTAATACTATTCAGTTCAAAATGTGTTATAATTTCCATTGTAATTACTTATTTGATCCTTGGAATATTTAGAATTATATTTTCTAATTCCCTTTGACTCAGCAATTCTAATTCTGTGAACAAATCAGAAGGCAATTATTAGAGATTCAGAAAAGAGATTTATACATAAGGATATTCAGTACTACATTTAGTAGAGAAATGGTTGTAAAAAATATTTAATGACAATTTAATGACAAGGACAATAATTAAATTATGGTATAGCTATATGATAGAATAATGTGTGGTGATTCAAAATCATGTTTTGAAAGTTATTTACTGATATGAAAAAATAAAGCATATAAATAAAGGAGAAAACAAAATATTGTATGTTCCATATGGCATGATTCCAATTTTAAAAATAGGTATTTTTTTCAGAGATAAAATGCTAGAAAGATATAAAGCAATTTTTAATGTACTTAACTCTGAAATATAAGATTAAGGTTATTATTTTTACCAGATTCCTCACCAGTTTTAATGAGATATAATTGACTTGCAGCACTGTGTAAGTTTAAAGTATACAGCATAATGACTTTTATATATTTTTAAATGATTACCACAGTAAGTTTAGTTGACATCCATTATCTCATATAGATCTAATTTTTTTTCTCATGATGATAATAACTCTTAGGATTTATTCTCTTTAACAACTTTCAAACATACCATGCAACAATGTTAACTATAATCATTGTGTTATACATTACGTTCCAAGAGATTTTTTATTTTATTTTCTTTTTTATGTTTTTGCATTTTCAAAAGTATTTTTATATTGACTGTATACTATTTTTATGATCAAGAAAAGGAGTCACAAAAAAGTAATCCCCAAGTGCATCTTTGATCTACTGATTATATAAACTGTTGCTTTAACAATGAAGTGTTTAGAAAGTTAGAGATTCCTTACATTTTTAAAGATTTAGTTCCCATACTTCACACTAAGAAATTAAGAAACTAAGAAATTAAAACAAAAACACATGGTGTCCTCCAGACACCTCCTTAGTTAAATTTATTTCTAGGTACCTTATTTTTGTTGTAATATCAAATGGGATTGTTTTCTTAGATTCCAGGAGCTGGCTAGAGAGGCAACACTGAGTATCTTCATGCTGTTCCAAGGAGTAGACCTCTCCCTGGCTCTGGTTGTCTGTTCAGTGGTTGACAGCACTTTCAGACCTTGCAGCCTTGGTGGTCTTCAGAGTTTTATTAATTGAATCAATATATTTTTATTCTAAAAAAGTAGAAGAGATTTGTAAAGTCTTTTTCATTAAGAAGGGAATGTATCCGAGCAGACTCTATTAACTAAAAATTTTGTTTTAAGAGCAGCAAGTCATATAGTTTAATATTTAAGTATTGTGATCTTTCTAACTTTGTCCTTATTTCTCAAGATTCAGGGTCTTTTTTGATTCCATATAATTTTTTTGAATATTTGTTCTAGATCTGTGAAATATGTCTTGGTATTTTAATAGGAATTGTGTTGAATCTGTAGATTGCTTTGGGTACTGTGGATATTTTGGTTCATGGGACAATGCCCAACCAACTGAGACACACTGGAAAGCGCAGTACTACTATGGACATTTTAATGATGTTATTTCTTCCAACCCATGAACATAGTGTACACTTCCACTTATTTGTGTCTTCCTCAGTTTGTCTCTTCAATGTTTTATAGTTTTCCAAGTACAGGTCTTTTACCTCCTTGGTTAAATTTATTTCTAGGTACCTTATTTTTGTTGTAATATCAAATGGGATTGTTTTCTTAGATTCTCATTAATGGTATATAAAATGCCAAGAATTTCTGAATATTAATTTTGTATCCTGCTAGTTTGCCAAATTCATTTATTCAATCTAGCAGTTTTTTGGTGGAGCCTTTATGGTTTTCTATGTGTACTATCCTGTCATCTGTGTTTAATGATAATTTTACTTCCTCCTTTCCAATTTGAATACCTTTTATTTCTTCTTGTCTGATTGCCATGGCCAGAACTTACAGTACTATGTTGAATAAGCATGGTAAAAGTGGATATCCCTGTCTTGGTCCTGATCTTAAGGGAAATGCTTTTAGTTTTTGCCCACTAAGTATGAGGTTAGCTGTAGGTTTTTCATATATGGCCTTTATTATGTTGAGGTATGCTCCCTTTATTCCCACTTTGATGAGTGTTTTTATCATAAATGGGTGCTAGAGTTTATCACATACCTTTTCTTCATCTATTGATATGGTTATGTGATTTTTAACTTTCATTTTATTTATGTGATGTATCACATTTATTGATTTGTGAATCTTGTATCCCCAGACTAAATCCTGCTTGATATAAAACTATACTATAAGGCCATTGTAATCAAAATAGACTGGTACCGGCATAAGAACAAGCATATAGATCAATGGAACAGAACAAAGAACCTAGATATCAATCCATGTCTTTATAGTCAATTAATATTTGACAAGGGAGGCAAGAGCATACAATGGAGTAAAGACAGTCCCTTGAATAAATGGTATAGGGAAAATTGGACAGGTACATTAAAAAAAAGAAAGTAGACCATCAACTTACACCATACCCAAGGATAAACTCAAAATGGATAAAAAATTTACATGTAAGTCATGAAACCATAAAAACCCTAGAAGAAGACATAGGCAATAAAATCTCAGACATCTCTTGTAGGAATTTCTTTGCTGAAACATCTCCTAGGTCAAGGGAGATAAAGGAAAAAATAAACAAGTGAGACTGCATCAAACTAAAAAGCTTTTGCATAGCAAAAGAAACCATCAACAAAATGAAAAGGGAACCCACTGTATGGGAGAACATATTCGCTAATGATATATTTGATAAGAGGTTAATTTCTAAAATACAGTGTCCAACACAAATAATGTCCCTTTTTATTACATAAAAATCTTTTATTGAAAAATCACAAGCATGTAATTCTGTAACACATCACATTCAAGCACACCATATGACATTTTAGGTGAAATGTTGAATTGCTCTTCATATTGTGCAAGGTATTCATGTACCCTACCAACCATACTCAATGGCGTTACTTTTGCCAGACCCTGTATATAAAGAATTTACACAGCTCTGGCTGGTGTGGCTCAGTGGATTGAGTGCCAGCCTGCAAACCAAAGGGTTGCTGGTTCAATTCCCAGTCAGGGCATATTCCTGCTTTGCAGGCCAGACACCCAGTAGGGGGCGTTCAAGAGGCAGCTGCACATTGATGTTTCTGTCCTTCTCTTCCTCCCTTTCCTTTTTTATAAGTAAGTAAGTAAGTAAATAAATAAATAATCTTAAAAATAAAAAAGAAATTACACAATTTAACACCAGGAGGACAAACAATGTAATTAAAAAATGACCTGAATAGACACTTCTTCAAAGAGGACATACAGATGGCCAATAGACATATGAAAAGATGCTCAACATTACTAATCAGCAGAAAAGGCAAATTAAAATCACAATGAGATATCACCTCACACCTGTCAGAATGGCTATCATCAATAAATAAGCAAACAAGTACTGGTGAGGACGTGGAGAAAAGGGAGCCCTAGTGCACTATTGGTGGGAATGCAGACTGGTGCAGCCACTGTGGAAAAAAGTATGGGGTTTTCTCAAAAAATTAAAAAAGGAACTGCCTTTTGACCCAGCAATCTCACTTCTGGGAATTTATCCTAAGAATCCCAAAACACTAATCAGAGGGAATATATGCACCCCTATGTTCATTGCAGTTTACTTACAATAGCCAAGATCTGGAAATGGCTTAAATGCTTATCAGTAGATGAGTGGATAAAAAAGCTGTGGTACATTTACACAATGGAATACTACAGGGCAGTAAAAAGGAATGAAAGTTTGCCCTTTGTGACAACATGGATGAACCTGGAGAACATTATGTTAAGTGAAATAAACCAGTCAGAGAGAGACAAATACCATATGATTTTACTCATGTGTGGAATCTAATGAACAAAATAAACTGACAAAATAAAACCAGATGCATGGACACATGGAACAGACTGATAGGTCTCAGGGTGGGGGGAGGGGACTGGAAGGGATTAGCCAAAACCCATATATTATGTAAAGCCTATGGACACAGACAGCAATGTGTTGAAGGCCAGGGGTTGGGGGGCAGGTGATTGGTAGAGGACTAAAAATGGGGAACATTTGTAATAATGTCAATAACAAAAAAAAAAGTTTTTTACGTAATCCAGTATATAAAAAATTAAAAAAATAAAAACATCAGGCCATTTGTGGAAAAATCTTTAAAGAGGAAAGCTGAAAGGGGTCATTTTGGTTACTTGACTGGTTACACAGCATCTCCATATGAAATGTTTTATTTCACATTCTTAAATTAATCTTTAACTGGTTTCTCATATCTGATGTCTTGTTAAATTTGGGCTACTATAGCAAAAATAACACAGACTTGGTGGCTTAAATAATGAACATATATTTTTCATAGTTCTGTAGGCTGGAAATTACAAGGTCAAGATGCTGGTAGATATGGTGTCTGGTGAGAACTCACTTCTTGGTTCATAGATGGCTGTCCTTTTGCTGTGACTTCTCATGGAGGAAGGGGCTAGGGTGCTTTCTGGGGTTTATTTTATAAGGGCACTAATCCCATTCATGAGGGCTCCTCCCAAAGGCCTCACCTCCTAATGCTATCACATTGAGGGTTAGAATTTCAACATATGGTTTTGGGGGTGGGACATGAACATTCACTCTATAGCATCTGACTTCTTTTGTCTTTGAAATGTTGATTAGATAATTTTTTATTCACCCTATCACCCTTTTTTCTTCCCTAGCTTAGTTTCAGAGCAACAGTGAACTTTCTTTGTGTATTGCTTCAGATATGGATGGTTTAGGAACTTTCCAAAGGTTTCATTGCTTATCTTGGCTATTGCTTTTCCTGATATCCTCAGGACCCTGACTTTTGCCCAAATTCAATGATACAGTCTGTTTTCATGTTAAAATTTTGGCCTGCAAGAGTAAAGGCTGTCTTGATACAGCCAGGGTCTACGACCCTGAACTGTCACTCAAAAGCATATTTTGATTTTACTTAAAAGCTTTTTAAAAAATGTGTATTCCCCAAATAACCTTAGTTGAAAATTAAATTTTAGTTTAGAGCTTTCTATAGACCAATGTCTCTTTCTTCCTTCCTATATACCAATAAAGTTGTATATTTTATTTTAACCTTAATATGCCTGTGTTTAAAATATAAAGCTAAGGTTAAGGGTTTTCAGTACTAGCAACCCAATCAGGATATCTCAATTTCTAGATAAAACCTTTCCCAGAGAACATTTTATTGGTCCCAGAACTCACCCCTACTACATATGCCAATTTATCTATGTTCCCTTAGTTGCAAAAATATTAGAATCATTTACGAGCTGAAGTTTGTTTCAGCATTTTATTTTATTTTGTTTTATTTTAATTGTTGTTCAAGTACAATTTTCTGTTTCAGCTTTTTAATTTTATGAGATTTTTTCATGTTATTTTGGTCAGCTTGATTGTTGGAGCTGCCCTTTCTCTCTCCCTCTCTCTCACAACTCTTTTCTCTGGGTGGAGGAGAAGAGTCTCAGACATGGAGAATAAGAGGCTCTAGGAGTTCTGCCTGCCTTGGTGCATCTCAGTGGGAAAAGAGAGTGAGGCCTATAGGGAAGGAGAAGGCCTCCCCAGGTCATCTTTGGAGGGGCTCTGTAATCTAGCCCCTGCTGATGCTTCACTGACCTCATTTTCTTCTTTCCTCTGCTCATTCCTCTTCAACAATGTCAGTCCTCAAACATGCTGAGTACTCTCCCACCTCAGCGTCTTCATACTCAAACTCCCTTCTGCCTGCAGTGCTCTTTCCCCACATATCTGCATGGTTCACACTTTAACTGCTCAAATGCACCTCCCAACCCCCCACCCCCACCCCCGGAACCACCATCAGACAGGTCATTGCTCACCACCATATCTAGAAGACTTAGTCCACTCTCGAATTACTCCTGATGCCCTTACTCTGCTGTTTTTCTTCATGGCACTTGGCATCACTGGACATAGATCTGTATTTGCCTCTTTACCTTTAGAAAATGTAAGCTCTGTGAGAGATAGGACTATGCTGCATTCCTGCTGTAACACCAGAACCTGGGACAGAGCTAGGCATGTGGCAGATATTCACTGTTCAGTGAATGAGAAAGTGAGTAGAGATGACCTCATCCATCTCTGCAAGTTGGAATTGGGGAGCCTCCTGTAAGAACTTCTCATAAATAAATAGAGCCTGCAAGAGTTTTAACCAAGATCTGAGAAGAGTGATTCTAAAAATTGCATAATGACTATCTTTAGGCCCCAAACCCATTGGACCCATGTCTGAGCTTTGGCAAACAGTAAGACTGTAAATAAAATCAGAAAGATCCATTTTCCTGAACTATAAAATATTGGTGCTGAAACAACATGCTGTGGGGCTGTTGAACAGAGAGAATTGTTTCTCCCATTTGGCCATGAATTGGTTTCTGTGTGACACATTACCAAAACTTAGCATCTTAAAACTGCACCTATTCATGATCTCATAGTTCTGTAGGTCAGAAGTCCAGGCAGGCTTGGCTACATTCTCTGCTTAGCATCTCACAAGGCCAAAGTCGGTGTGATTCTGTAGCAGATGGGGGTCACAGACGAATCAACTGTGAGCTATCACTGTTCAGGTGACTGTCTGTGTGCATATGGGTAGAGAGGACTGGAAAAACAGCCTAGTCAAAGCAGATGTTAGTAACTTAATCCAATGAAGTCTTGAAGACCTGATGTATACCCTTCCATGACCTCCTCATTTCAGCTTCAAGATTGCAACCTGGTAAGTAGCTAAGCTGGAATACACCTGTAGCCTGTCAAACTCAAAAGCCCATGACTTTTCTTAAACACTCTGCCAGGGATGGGAAACATGTGGCATGCTTGCTGTGAGTCACCACTCCTATGTCACATCATTGACTGGCCACACAGACCTTCCCTCTGAGACCAGTGTAGCCTCAGAATCATTAAGACTCTGCCCCCAACTGCCACTGTCAATTAAACAGAGTCGAATGCAAGGTAGAGCTCATTTCCCTGTCTGGACTACACTGTACCTCAAATTTCGGGAATCCCAGAAACAGATTTCCACCTGTTTCTCATTCTGGTTGCAAAATTGAATGTTGTAAATGTTTGAGAACACCTTGAGTCCTCTATTGTGTGCCATTAGCTGAATCCGACTAGAGAAAGAGAAGTGAAGTGAAATATATTATGCAATGTTTAGGGCTATGAAGTATGGGATTCTCCTCTCCTAGAATTTCTCTTTTATAATAAATTAAAAGGGAATTAAAATGGTTAAATAGCCAGACTATATACTCAACAAGTATGTAGTAAAGCCATTTGTGCTATTGAACCTTCATAGAGGGAACTGAAATGTTAATATTAAGAGGTTGTGTTCTGTTCCCACAGAGAGGCAAGGCACCTTTAGGAGAGCTGTTGGGATGCTGAAACTAATAGGAAGTTACTGGAAGCTATGTAATCTGTTTCCACGAGAGGGAGAGGGGTCTCTTGGGTGGTGCAGCAAGTATGCTTGGTTCTGGGATGGTAGAGAAGGGGCTGGTGGAGTCTCGTGTAGTTCTGTGGTTTGAAACTCAAAGATTAACATCTTTTATATTGGCATCTCTGGGATAGATAATCTACACATTGCAGCTGGCTCACACCCTAGAGATTAAGTATTTCATTTCAGGTATTTCTAGATTAGACAATTGAGACAAAGAGAAAAACAATGACTCAGTATAAAAGGCAGTAAACAGAGGTTACCCTTAACTTGTTTTTCTGGAGCCCAGTGATCCCCAACATTTCTCATGATCTGGTCGCAAGGCTTTCTGTGTGGCTGTTCTCTCTTCCTGGTCTGCACTGTCCTAACTCTTTGTCTAACTGACTCCTATTCAGCCCTCAGATCTCAAATCAAGTGTCAAGCCCTGCAAACCTGACCAGGTGCCCCAGTAACACCTGCCTTGAACCCTGTCCTTGGACTTAGTTACCCTTGTGGTTACAATTTAATAACGCTTACTAAATTATTCGCTGTATAGTTTTTTTGCTTAGTAAGATTGAAAGTTAGTTGAGGGCAAGATTGAAATCTTTTCTCTTCACTACTATATTTGCAAAGCCTGGCTCAGTATTTAAAACTATGGCAAGAGCTCAGTAAGTGTGTGTTGAATTAATGATTGAAAGAACCAAAAATTAGGACAGGACCTTTGGAGCACTGGCTATGATAAAAGCATGCCAAAGGTAGGTTTAATTTAATTTTATTTTTAGTATATTTTCTCCCCCCCCTTTTTTTAGATTTTATTTATTTATCTTTAGAGGGGAAGGGAAGGAGAGAGGGAGAGAAATATCAATGTATGGTTGCTCTCGTGGGTCCCCTGCTGGGAACTGGCCTGAACCCAGGCATGTGCCCTGACTGGGAATTGAACCGCAATCTTTTGGTTCGCAGGCCCACACTCAATCCACTGAGCTATGCCCAGGGCTAATAGCTCCAGCCAGGGCTATTTTCTCCCTCTTGTAGCATCTCTCTTGCAACAAACTTCCACATATTCTGGGCTCATGTGCATAGACTTAGCTGTCAGTTGTCTCTAACGTATTTTCTCACTGTCAGGAACTAAGATGACAATGACCAAGGCAATTTAAGCTATTTTTGGAGAATCTTAAATAAGAAGATATTTCTAAGTTCCAGCTGCTTGGAAGTTCTAAATTGGTAACCAAGATGCTGATCTAGGAAATGTAATATGCAATAAGGAGTTTCTCCCTAAACTGCTAAAGGAATCTCCAAAATCAGACCACATGGGAGATAGGGATAGGTGGGAGTGGGAGGGATTTTTTTGTGTTGGTGGTAGGAGAAGAGAGTGGATTAAATCAACTGGTTTTGTTTTTAATAGCTAATTGTGAGGAAAGGAAAGGGTCCTAAAGCTTCTCCTTTGAAATAGTAACCTCTAAGTAATGAAGATGAGTCTCCTTGAAGTCCTCATTAAGGCAGGAAGCCTGGGGCTAGTCAGGCCACCTCCTGCAGTTCCACACTAAAAGTTAATGATTACCAAAAACAGGGCCTGTTCTTTCTAGATCCAGATTAAAAAAATTATCTCAAAGGCTTTTTTTTTTAAATTTTTTTATTTTAGTTTATTCAGTACAGTTTCTATCCTTTATTCCCATTCCAGCCCATCCACCCATTCCTCCCCTCCTGCCTCCCCTTTCCAAACCCCCCTAGTTTTGTCCATGTGTCCTCTATATTTGTTCCTGTAAACCCTTCCCTTCTCCCCTGAAATTCCCTCCCCTCTACCCTCTGGTCACTGGCAATTTGTCCTCTATTTCAGTGTCTTTTGTTATATTTTACTTGTTTCTTTGTTTTGTTGTTTAGGTTCCTGTTAAAGGCGAGATCATATGGTATTTGTCTTTCACTGCCTGGCTTATTTCGCTTAGCATAATGCTTTCCATCTCCATCCATGCTGTTGCAAAGGGTATGAGCTCCTT
>CM052548.1:40149975-40169806 GCA_028533065.1 Trachops cirrhosus
GGGAAATGTAGAAGCTAAAGAACTTATGACACATGGACATGAGCTAAAGGGGGGCAATGTGGGTGGGAGAAGGTATGCAGGGTGGAGGGGTTAAGGGGGTAATGGGACAACTGTAATAGCATAACCAATAAAATATATTAATTGAAAAAAAGAAAGAAAACCTATGAATGGAAAGGACAAGCTATTTGTTGCCAAATCTAATACACAAGAGTAAGAAAGGATGGGATAACCATAGTAGATGATCTCATGTTAAAAGAGGAAGAATGGAAAACACCTTAGAGTCATTGATTCTTAGCATTTCTGAAGTCTAGCCCAGCAAATGCTGTTAGAACCTCCAGTTAAGAAAAGGGGAATATTCCTTGATTAGGCCTCAGATCTCCTTTCTGAGAGTGACTTTCCAATAATTCTTTTCTATGGTTCTGTAGTCTACCATCTGGGATGTCTTCACTTTTCCACTCTCCTTGGTCACCTCTGTGTCTTTTAAGCAATTTTCTTGGCCTACTTCCTGCTTGTGGAAATGAGGGACCCAGAGGTTTTCTTCAGTCATGTTCAGAGACATTTTGAACAGTCTCAGTTTTTTAATACAAATTGGAAAACCTTTTGGCCATACAGTACCCTCAAAATTTTTTGTAGGTTTCTTATAAATCTAATGATCATAAAGTAACACCTACAACATTTTTAGAGCTAGATCTTTCTATAGACTTAATTGCTATTATGTGGGCAAGTCAGATTTCTGTGGGGCAATGTTCTTAAGATTTCTAACATCCCTTGTGTTTACTTTTGAGGCTCTGCTAGATTCTGCTTTATTTCTTTAAGAGGTCATTAATAAAAAGTCTTCAAGTTAATATTCAATCGGATCTTTGCCCCAGGCTGTTTTCCTTTGAGAATCTTGTGCTAACTGGAGAGAGTAGAGATGAGAAACAATTTTGTTTTCCAGCCAAGAAGTTTCAGTCCCTCTATAGACCATCTAAATTTTCCTACACTCTGGTCAGTTATTTCTCTATCCTTTCTGGTTTTCTTGTAGAACCTTATCAATATGCAGATAGTAAGAGCCACTGATATGTTGAGCAGTCTGCCTGGAAATGTTACTGCTCAAATACCAAAGTTCATTAGGTGTATTTTCTATCTTCTGAATCACTACATGTAGCATTTTGCCTTTTTTTTGCTGCTACATAACCCATGTTGCCATTTTCCCATCCTTCTAAAGCAGTTTTCTCATCAGTTTTTCAAGCTCTCTGCCCACTGCTTGATCTCAAAGCCAATGACGCAGTTTTAAAATTATTTCTCTATAACAGCATCCTAATTCTAAATCACAATATCTGTGTCACTTATCTATTATCACAAATAATGCTGCTTAACATGTCACTCCAAAATTTAGTGGCTTAAAACAACCATTTATCTAGCTCACAAGTCTGCTGATCAACAGTTGGGGCTGAACTGTATACTTCTTTCTCTGACATGTCGTCTTGAGGGATCAACTGGCTGTCAGCTAACCTAGGATGACCTTGGCTCAGGCCACTTGCTCAACTACACATATTGTTCATCCTGACATGAGCCAACCCAATGTGTTTTTATAACCACATCAGAATGCAAGAGTGCCGAAGCCCAGTCAGGCAAGAGGACAAGCAGAAACTTATAGGTGCTTGTCAAGCTTCTGCTAACATCTCATTGGCCAAAAGGGCATATGACCAAGTTCAGAGTTGGAGTGTGAACAGATTACAAAGTTACAAAAAAATAATTTCGGATATTGATCAGCCATTAAATGGACTATTAACAACTTCCATCCGTGATAAGAATTGTTTCTGTGGAAATAGGGAATTTGCAGTGAGAACCTTGTTCCAATGCCTCCCTGGAACATGGCTCACTGGTGACTCACTGTTTGGCTGTCTCAGTTTCTTTGCTTTTCTGGCTATGTGGTAAATTTGTTAGGAATATTTTCAAATCCACCTCTATTTCTTGCCAGTACCATCTTTTCAAAATAAGTTGTATGTGTTTATTACTTACAGGGTTGAGTGGCACTTGCTCTTATTTGTCCTAAGTTAATCATCCTGTTGGAAAGCATGAATAGCTGATAGAAAGAGAGGGTTGAGGGGGAAGAACCTGAGGGAGTAAAAGGATTGTTGAAAGCAGAGGTGTTTGAGGGCCGTTGAAGTTGTGAATGTGGCCACATGTGTGTGCATTTGCATTGTGTGTACATTAATCTTTATTAGTGTGTGTGAATACGTACATATCTGTGCACATGTGCATTAATGCATGTATATATGCCCAGTGGTGGGTGTTCCTTCTCAGCTTAGTCAAAAATACCACTGTATTTGTCCTGATAAGACAATGAAACAGTAAGATAAGTACTGAAAGAAAGGGCTAAGCCATAGGGGGAAGAAAAGAAATATAAAATTGGAGTCAAGTCTTGGGGGTTCCTGCATCCCATCCTGCACTTCAAAGTTTGAGAAATTCCAAATGGCAGTAATGAGCATTTATTCACCCCTTCTCCCCATATATCCTTCCTTACACCTGGGTGATGGGGAAATATGGGGTAAAACATCCACATTGCCTTTCCATGAAAATAATATGAAACAGAGAAGCACAGTGTATATTTTATCCCTTTGATTTTCTCACTAAAATGTCCTATTCTTAATTGGAGATAAGATCAGGGAGAAGATATCTAGTTCTTTCTCTGTCCCAAGATGTTGTTCTCTTTCCTTGAAATACTTTATATCTGAGAAAATGCACCAGGTGTCTTTGCCAGGACTCTCTTCCAAGAGGCCTGGTTTGAGTTAGGAACTTTACTGGTTATTCATTGATTCCCTGAGTCCCTAAAACTTCCCAGTGAAGCCATGGGGATTTGGAGTTTTTCAGAAGTCCTAGTTCTAGTCCCAGACAGTCCACAAGGCTCTTGGGACTGCTGGGAGGTTTCCTATTACATTTTGTTAAAGCATTTGTTATTCCAGGGAGGAGTCAGGAAGTTGATTCCACTTGACATGTTAGTGGTGACCTCTGAGGGGAAATACTTTTCAATTGGCAGGGGACTGTGAAGCAGTGAGATTGAAACTTGCTAGAAGAGTTCTACAATCTTAGGTGATTTAGTAAGACCAGTTAGTGGATAAAATTACTGGAAGACACTGGGAGATAGTTGCTACTATTATCCCCATTTCAAAGATAAAGTATCAAAGAGATTAAATCATGTGCCTATGATCACTCATGTGAGATGGTTCCAGAAAAATGCTCTCAAACACCTCACTGTATTGCCTCTACTACCTGGCCACCTGCCCCCTTCCAGGACCAGAAGTCTGGAAGCTTCATTTCCCAGCCCTTCAGGGTAAGCAGCAATACAGAATATTTGACTCTAGGTTGGCCCAGTCCAGAGTCTGCTCTCTCTCCTCTGCTCCCCATAGTCACATTGCACACCCGCCCCAGCCCCACAGAGCCTTTCTTTGGCCTGCACTGAGCTGTGCTCAGAGGATAGATGATGAACCGCAAAATCCCCCTCAGTTACTGCTCAGTCTTAGGAAGTGACAATTATCCTCAGTAAAAATGTATAGCATTTCCCACTTGAAACTTGATTTACTGTGATTGTGAGTCATAAAAATGATGCATGATATGTTGATTTCATGTAACAGTATCTATTTAATAAATGGCCCACAGTGGTTTTTTACACATTATCTCCATCTGAAGAGTTTGACTCTCCAGCCCATTCTTTACATTCTCGCTCAAAAAATATAAGAGAAACAAACCCTTACTTATGTGTAAACATGTTCAAAGGCAAAAGATTTATTTATTGATGAGATCCTCAATTGACCAATTTTATCTTTTTCTTCTGAAAGGAAAAATGCTTTATGAAAAGAGATTGCTACCAGATGTAGTGGATTACATAGCACTTGCTCAGTATGAAAAACAGATGAAATGAAATATTCTGGCTTCTGATTCAGTCCTTTTCTTATCTACACAGAGTTCTTAAGTGAACTAGACAGTGTTGTGGGCTGATACTAAGATACACTGCTTTGGTAAAGAAGAAAAAGGGTTTTCTTCTCTATAATAGCAAATGAGCATTATAATAGAAACTTTCTTGTGCAGGGGAAGATATTACAATTTTCAACACATAATAAGTATATTTTCTAGACAAAAAAAGCATTTCATTACATGCTATGCACTTTCCATTATACATTAACCACTCTTGCCATGTATGGAAAAATACCATTTTCTACTGTAAAATGTCTGCAATTTATTTTTATGAGTCTGTTTCTCCCATGAAGTAAGAACATTCCATTACATAGCTCTGTACCAATAAGTGTACATTATATAAGGGGTGAAATGTACAGTACGAACATCTGAGCTTTATTGTCTGGGCATCTGTAAAGTTCTGAGAGCAGGGAAACAGAGTAAGCTTTTTTGGACCAGAATAGCTCATTTTATTAATACAATCAATCTGTAATTACTAGATTTACTAGAGTTCTTTACTTTGATACTCTCAGCAACTATAATGGGTGTGTATGTTCTCTAAAATAACACTATTGCATGCTCCAGCTACAACTATAATTTTTCCTGACAATGTCTCTGCTGGGTTAAAAAAAACATAGTTAATACTTTATTTAATCTTTACATACTCTATACTTAGTTGACCATCATTGAAAATGGAAGTTGCCCAGAGTCATATAGTTTCTTCACAGTTGAGTGTATTTGACCCTGATGACTGTTTAGCAGAAATGTACCAAATAAGTAAAAAGGCGCTGTGACAAAGAATTCCAACTGTACATTTCCTCAGTGCTGATGGTCACTGTAGCAGTGATACCATTTGCTTTATGAGAGATGCCAAAGTCTTTGCAGTTTAGAGAATTATAGTTATTTTGCTTTTGTCAGTCTTACACTTGAAATATTTAATGGACTATTTGTGGGGATGACGTTTGTCTTATATTTATTTGTTTTTACAGTTAGCAACATAAACATTGACTGTTTATCCTTAAGGATAGGGATGGGTTGATAGCAGGGAAAAGGCTTGCCCCTTTTGCTTGGCTGGCATGATATAGCTAAAGTACTATTTTTGAGGTATTCAGTGCCTTTAGTCTGCTTGCACCTGTGTTATGTGCTGTATGCATGCTAGCTTTTTTAACCATCACAGCAACGCTCTGAAGTAGGTATCCCCTGTACATTACCATTTCATGACTCTGTGTCTAGTGCCTCACTGAGGTTAGGTAACACGCGCTAACATCCCAGCCTCTAACATTCACAAGGCCAGTGAATGCTGGGGCTGTGAACGCATCACAACACAAACTGACACTTTCTTATACAGTATGAGTAACTTCCAATCCTTGAACTCCACAAATTAAAAACAACAACAATAATCACCTGAAAGCAAAAGAGGAAATTTAGAGGTTGTGGAACTAGGGACACATTTTAGTGATCTAATATATAAACACATCCACTATAACTTAACTCAAATGTTCACATTTGTGTGCTACACACACAAAAATAATAGTTTATTCAGTTACTGATGACAGATTGATTGAATATATGTATGAACCATTTACCATTTTAATATGAAGCAAGCCAGCTATAGGATTTTAGGGATCTAACATCTTTTTATTTTATCAGATTATAAGAAGAAACTGAGTATTATGGTAGTGAAGTTCTTAAGTTTTGGTGATAAAAGTCCGTTATTGGTTCAGCAAGTAAACAGCAGCCATTTTTAGAAAAGAGATAAGAAAAAAAACCCTCAAAGTAAAACATTCCCAACTCCAAGAAAATATTGCATATCACATTTATCACATGGACATTTGTTTAAACAATCTCATTCTAGAAATTACTACCAACTTCTTCTAATTTTTTCATTTCATATTTATTATCCTTACTAAAAATGAGAGGTTTGTTTTCAAATAGAAGCAAATTTTCCACACTTTCAAATGCTGTTTTTGATGTTGTATCTATAAAATCATTTAAGTATTTTCAAACATAGACCACTGACTTTTCCATGCCAGCGAGTTTTCATACAATGGAATATTATTCAGTTTTGAAAAGGAATGAAGTTCTTATGCATGCAACAACATGGATGAACCTTGAAGACATTAGGCTTAATGAAATAAGTGAGACACAGAAGGACAAACACTGCATAATTCCACTTACATGAGAGGCTTAGAATAATAGGCAAATTGAAAGAGACACAAAGTAAAATAGAGGTTACCAGGGACTGGAAGGAGGGGGTAGAGGTTATTATTTAATGGATATGTTAAAATATTTGTTGGAGATAATGATGAAAAAGTGTTAGATATAGTTGTGATTTGTTATTACATTATAAATATATTTAATGTCACTGAATTGTATAATTGTGAATGGATAAAATGAAAAAGATTATGTATATTTTACTACAATAAATGAAATAAGTAAGAATTCTGCTGAGATTTTACAACTGAAGAGCAAAAAATTCTATCCTCTATTACAGGACCTAACACCTGAATATGTTCCATTTCAACAAATTCAGAAGGTTCCTGTGTAGGCTTTTCTTTAACTCATTTGGTTTATGCAGTCAATAAATGTGTGTTTAAAAGTCATGGTATGTCATGTCAGACTCCGGGAGTCTAGAGAGATGGGTAAAGACAGTCTCCAGATGCCAGGACTGGGAGAGACAGCTACATTCACAAATGATTACAGTATACAGGGTCTGACACAAGTAACACCCCTTTATTAGTACAAAATTTTTTAATTACAACATCATAAACATGTAATTCTGTAACATAACAATATCACACTCAAGCACACTATATGACATTTTAGGTGCAGTGTTCAAGTTAAAACTATAAATTATTACACCCATATTATTACCCTACCAACCATACTCAAGCAGGCATTACCTCTGCTGGACCCTGTAGCATATGGGCTGCAGTAGAAACATAATGAATAAAAGTGGGAGCACAGGGCAGGAGGTTCCTGAGGGTATCAGGGCTTCATAAAAAAGTTGATAAATTGATCTGCACTTGAAGTTTAAGAAGAAATGGGATTGCTCATTGTATTTCAATAATATGCAGAACATATTCTCTCACATTTCTGCCTTGGAATCTTAGATCTAGAGTATTTGCAACCTTGCCAAATATTTTTTAAATGTTTCTCCCCTTGTGTATAAGCAGACTCATCCCTGGAGTCAAAAAAAAATCTTGGTTAATTCTCTGTCCTACTTTTAAATATTTATAAGTAAAACCACTTTGAGAAATAATGCAAAGTCAATGAAATATACTCAAATCCCTTAAGGAGTATGTAATTTAATAGGGAGATGAGGCAAGTCAGCTGGTGTAAGTCCTGAAGAAAGAGTCAGGGGGGATAGCCATGCAGAGGCAGGAGAAAAACATCCTGGGTGGGGCCATGGGTGGTATCTTTTGAATTCTCCTCTCAAGGCTGTGTAGAATTATGACAACTAGATTAAGTTCATTGCATCTGGATAGAAACATATTCACAGAAACAGAAAGGCAAACAAAATATTAGTCCTATTCTTGAAAGCAGTGAAAAAGCAAGGCAGAAAGGTCCACTGGGGCCAGATTATGATCTCCAAACCATTCATGTTCTCCTTGTCCTTGGAATCTGAGAACCATGATTTGTTACTGTGTTAATTTAGGAGAGAAAGGCTGGAGAGTCTTCACATCTCTGCCTATGTACAAAGGATGGTGGAGAAGAAAGGAGAATAAAAGCAGTGATCCAAAGGCACTGGATGGGCACTGGGCTCATGGGAAGAGCAGGGATAGATTGAACTAGAAGCATTGTGTAGTGAAAAAAAAGTATGTTTTGGAGTTAGTCAACTAACTCCCAGGGTTCAGATTCTGTATTCAAAACTGACAATGCAAACTTTGCCAAATTACTTAGGACTTCTGAGTCTCATTTTTCTTACATGACAAATGAGGACAATAGTAGTATCTCTATATAGGGTTATTCCGCGGATCAGAGAGGATGTGTGACAGTCTTATGTAGACTCCAGATGGCCCTCAAAGATACCAATGTTAGCTCCTTTCCCAGGTGATTTCTAAAGTCCCAGCTGAAGTCAATATTTGGTTTTTCCTGCAAAAATAAGTTATTCACATAATTGAAGTTAAAATACATAAATTAATATATTTCTAGACAACTAATAATTAATTTCAAGTATCAATAAAACTATAGCCAAAGTAGATTTTCCTATTGCAGGCACTTATTTCTTGGAATTACTCAAATATTTTTGAGCGCTGCATTAACGATTTCATTCCTCTGAGTTGCCAGGTAGGGCTCTGAACCATGTATTTAAAAAATAGTGTCTTGTTATCAGATCTAATATAAGGTCCTTCCAATTTATTTTCTTAATCAGAGCTCTGAGTTAGGGTTTTAACCTGTGAAGTGTATCCTGCTAAAGTGACTACCTGCCATACTTGAAAATATCTCCCATGCTTTGAATAACAAATAGTCTAAGATGGTGGTACCTTGTGTCCATACTAACCTTTATGTCTTTGTAACTAGCCTTTCTTCTAACTATATCTCAGGTAACCCTCATAGGTTTTCTATTTTATAATAACATTATTTGTAAATGAGGTCATCTCCTTTTTGACTGTTGTATCCTTATATGTGTTTCCTGATGTGGAGACAAATGTGTCAGGATAACGGTGGTCATGGGTATCGACAGATGGTAATAGAAAGGCCTCTAGTGTTTCAACATTCAATGTGATATTGCCATTTAGTTTGAATCCCATAGCACCCTTGTCACACCTTTTCTGTCACCTGGCTCATATCATACAGGAACTTTGGGGAAAATGTTGTTTTCTCATTGAGCTCCGAGCTTATTAAAGAGAGGGTCTTTTCTTATTCATCTCCATATACACAGCATTAGCACTGAATCTGAACATATGTGTAGATATTTATAGGAGGTACAAGTAAGTACCTTAATTTATTAGGGCTCAGTAAAAGATCCTGAAGATAATAGTGTCCAATAGGAAATTATGAACATCTTTTTACAACTTCAAAGATCATTCAGTATTTAGCTATCTTCCTAAAAAATGTTTTATTTAAAATTAATATCTTGAAATATGGCCAATATGGAGATGTAGGTAGATACACTTTGCCTCCTCGCACCACCAAAAGAAGGACAACAACAAATTGAAAAACAAAATATAACCAGAACTGCCAGAAAATTGAACTGTATGGAAGTTTGACAACTAAAGAGTTAAGGAAGAAACATTCATCCACACTGGTAGGAGGGGTGGAGATGGGCAGCTGGGGTGGAGAGGACTCTGGCAAGGTGGTGGCTGGAGAACTGAGGTGGGTGAGGCAGTAGCTGGTGGGCCAGGTAGTCCCACATTTGTGTGTGGATAAACCAGGAGGAACAACTGGGGAGTAAGACGGACCATGAAACCCAGAGTTCTAGTGGGGGGAAATAAAGCCTCAAAACCTCTGACTTAAAAAATCTGTGGGGGTTGCAACAGTGGGAGAAACTCCCAGCCGTATAGCTGAGTTCTTTGGAGAGACCTACAGGGTCCTAGAATGTACACAAACCCACCCACCAGGTAATCAGCACCAGAAGGGCCCAATTTGCTTGTGAGTAGCGGAGTAAGTGACTGAAAGCCAGCCGAGAGCTGTGCAAGTGGCGCTGTTCCCTCTCTGACCCCTCCCTGCCACACAGTGCCATAACACATAGTGAAGTAGATTGCCCAACCCTGGCCAATACCTAAGGCTCTGCCCATTACTATGTAACAGATACTCCAAGACAAAAAAATAAATAAATAAATAAGGCCCAAATGAAAGAAGAGATCAAAGCTCCAAAAATCGAAGTAAATGATGAAGAGATAGCCAACCTACCAGATTAAGAGTTCAAAACACTGGTAATCAGGATGCTCACAGAAATGGTTCAGTATGGTCACAAAACAGAGGAAGAAGTGAAGGCTATGAAAAGTAAAATAAAAGAAAATGTACAGGGAACCAGCAGTGACAGGAAGGAAACTGGGACTCAAATCAATGGTTTGGACCAGAAGGAAGAAATAAACCTTCAAGCAGAACAGAATGAAGAAACAAGAATTCGAAAAAAAATGAGGGATGGCTTGGGAACCTCTGGGACAACTTTAAATATTCCAACATCAGAATCATAGGGGTGCTGCAAGGAGAAGAGGAAGAACAAGAAATTGAAAACTTATTTGAAAACATAATGAAGGAAAACTCCCCAATCTGGCAAAGAAAATAGACTTCCAGGAAGTCCAGGAAGCTGAAAGAGTCCCAAAGCAGTTGGACGCAGGGAAGCACACACCAAGACACATCATAATTACATTATCCAAGATTAAAGATAAAGAGAGAATCTTAAAAGCAGCAAGAGAAAAGGAGATAGTTGCCTACAAAGAAGTTCCCATAAGACTATCAGCTGATTTCTCAAAAGAAACCTTGCAGAGAAGAAGGGGCTGGAAAGAGTATTCAAAGTCATGAAAGGCAAGGACCTATATCCAAGATTACTCTATCCAGCAAAGCTATAATTTAGATTGGAAGGGCAGATCAAGTGCTTCCCAGATAAGGTCAAGTTAAAGGAGTTCATCATCACCAAGCCCTTATTGTATGAAATGTTAAAGGGACTTATCTAAGAAAAAGAAGATAAAAAAATATGAAGAATAAAATGACAACAAACTCACAACTTTCAACAACTGAACCTAAAACAAATACAAAAAAAAAAAGAAAAACTAAGGAAACTGGAATAGGAACAGAATCACAAATGGAGATCAGTGGTGGGTTATCACTGGTGAGGGGGAGGGGAGAGAATTGGGGAAGAGGTACATGGAATAAGAAGCATACATGGTAGGTAGAAAATAGGGGAAGTTAAGAATAGTGTAGGAAATGGAGAAACCAAAGAACTTACATGTATGACCTATGGACATGAACTAAGGGCGGGGGGAATGCTGGTGGGAGGGGGTGTGCAAGGCAGATGGGAATATAGGAAGGAAAAATGAGACAATTCTAATAGCATAATCAATAAAATATATTTACAAAATTAAAATTAATATGTTTTGTACCTGCTTTTTGGTGATTCCTTTGTAAAAAAACAGGAAGGAGATATAATTTAAAGCTCTATTTTTCTTGAAATTAAAAGATAGAGGTGAAGCCCAGATTCTATTTAAACTGTTGGTCCAGGTGTGACTTTTTAAATTCCTTTTCTAACTTGGATGTTTTCCAGCAAACATACAAATAAATAAATCCAGGAATTAATAAAGTTAACTAATTGGTTACTGTGTACCTGCCCATGATACACAAAACAAAGGTATATTTTACATTGACCTCGTTTGGATGCTATTTCTTGGTGTTTTCATAACATGTACTCTAATATTGTATAATTTCATTTTTGTAGCACTTACCATTTCACAATTTTTATATAGTCCTCTTTTAAATCATGTTTTGTCTCAATGTCACTCATGCATTTAATCATTTAAAAATGATGGGATATGAGATGGAACTAAAAAACATGAAAATTTCTTGAGAAAGAATTAAAATACAACAAATAATGATTTGCAAAACCAATATGGTAGAAGTCATATTTATTGAAAAAAAATTAATATCTTTGCTATAAAATTTGTAACAGGAATATTTACTGAATATTTATTTTGATGCATAAACCCCAATATTACATACCAAGTACAAGACAGTAGCACTAGTTTTTTCCTTTATTTACATTTTATGAAAATTGTTATGTAGTCCATGTTAAAAGAACTTATGATGGAGAATTGTCACATTAGAAAAATAATATTCTTGATATAGCATTCCCGAGGATCCCAATCACATTCTCTGCCTCTTCAATAAGGCAAAAGTCCTTGGAATAGCATATAACTTAATTAATAAAATACAAGAACTGTTCAGACACATATTCAAGTTTTC
The DNA here is from genome assembly GCA_028533065.1 of Trachops cirrhosus. Lineage (NCBI taxonomy): Eukaryota > Metazoa > Chordata > Mammalia > Chiroptera > Phyllostomidae > Trachops > Trachops cirrhosus. The sequence goes on from CM052548.1 coordinate 40,161,817, forward strand.
TTTTGGTATGATTTCTCCTCACTGTAAAATTACTTTTTTTTTAACTAAAACAGACAGACTTTTAGGAAAATGTCATCGAATGATTTCAGCTATACATTACATATACAACTCTGTAGCCTAGCAACAACCATCGCTACACCATCATTAACTTTAAATGTTTTGCTTGGTGAGCTATTCTCAAATGTAGCATATCTGAAGATTTTTCCATCATTATGACTGTGGAATTATTGTGTGGTTTTCATAGGAAACAGATCTGTCACAGTATGAAGCTTTGTTTGTTTTAGGGAACTGGTACACAGTTACATTTCCACTCACAAGAGAATGCCACAGATGGAACTAGTCAGGCTCTGCTGGCTCCACCGCGGTCCGTGCTGGACCAACCCTGAACCTCCTACACTCACACTGCACAGCCCCGGACGGGTTCAGGCGGTTTCATTTCCAGAGATTTTGTTTTGCTTTTCATAGTTAGGTCGTTTTAATTCCTTCAAAGGCACACAACTTCCACCTTTTTTCCAGCGTTGCTCCTACGCCTGTGAATTCCTGTTTAAACATGCGTGGCAGTCTCATCAGAAGCATTTCGATTTCATTTGCAGATATCTGTTAGGAAGGAAGGAAAGTCAGTTTTAGGAGAGGAACACATTGTAGAGGCAGCAGGGGCTGGGTGAGGATGGCTTTTCCAGTGAGACAGACAGCACAAAGTTTTCCATTTGGCTGTCGAGTAATGTCCTTGTCACAGCAGCGTGAGGAAAGCATGGATGGGATTCCCCCTCATTCTGTGAGTAGCTGTTGGGGAGGGACATGGGGAAAATGGACAGAAAGTTCCAGGTCCACCCTTCACATGGATGGCTATTTTGCTGGCAGTGCTGTGCCTGAGCACCTTCTCATGACATACCAGGGGTATTGGGGGACAGAGGAGAGCTGGGAGTAAAGCACCACTGCTCGGGGAAAGCTATGGTGCCTCATCCTGTTCCAGAAAGGTTAGCACTGTTACCCCACACTGAGGGCTAGAGAGAACGTAGGTCGATTTCTTGCCACTCTTCTTTCTCTACCTTTAACTTTCACAGGGATCAGAAGACAACAAAAGATTAGGAATAGAAACCCAAAACCTATAGCAATAAAAGTCTCGACATCTAGTCTTAAAATCTAGGTAGATTTTTTAATGCATTTTTTCTTCTACCACTTTTTTATTTCATATATTTTTATACCAATAACTCATTTTATCTTAAATAAAGAGCAAACTGATCACAATACTCCTCTAACATAGCCATTGTTCTTGTCTTCATGTGTTTGCTTCCTAACCCATGCGTGTGTATGGGGATCCCAAGGTGTGTAAGACCCTAGAATTGGGGGTCTGCCATTTCTGTTTGAATCTTGTATCTACTAAATGTTGCCTACCAAGATAGTTTCTTTAAGTCTCAGCAAGTGGGAGTAACAAGATTTCATAAGGATGTGTAAAGACCACTGGCTTAGCATAGATTCGGGCACATGGAAATGTTCACTGAGTCAAACCTATTATTATTTTCCATGGTATGATCGCCATATAAATATCATTCTAGAGTCTACACTGTCCGTTTAACAATATTAAGACTAATTTCAAAGAGAGACTAAATAGCTCAGGAAGTCAAATCAACTGTTCACTTAATATTCATAAGGAAAAGACTGCATGTGATATATCCAGTATTCCTGCATTCCTGGGCCTATAATACAAAACTTTAAGAAGAGGTAGTCCCGAAAGTTGGCTGTCATCAAGCTGAAGTCAATTGTATTTTAACTTTTTTTGTGGGAATTATTTTGAAATTTGAATGCATTTTCCCATAAAGCCATGTTAAACAGATTAGTAGATTCTAAGACCAACCTACAAAAGCCTACTAAACAGATGATTAAAAGGTTCACGGAGATTTTGAAAAGCCTATTTTCTTTCAATAAGCACTGCACAAAGTACCTTCACCAGGACCTTCGTCCTCATTTCATTCTCACAGCACTCCTACGAGACTCATGAGACGGAGATTATGTTCTCCATTTTATAGCTGAGAAAGCTGACTGAATTGCAGAGCCGTTTTATCAGACAGACTTTGGGACAAAGCTGTGCATGTGGGTTGGGACCTGTGCATTGGTATGCTAAGCTCTCCCCATGAGTGTCAACAGCAGCAGGTGAAGAACTAGGGGTGTAGTTGTTCTTTTAAATATCAAGCACCTGGGGTACTTGTTAAAAGAATTCTCTAGTCCCTTCTCTGGAGACTGTAATTCAGATGATCTGGGGTAAAGCCCAGATAATCTATTTTTAAAAATCACTCCAGGTAATTCTTATGTTCAGGCATATTTGAGTTAAGAATGGGGACTTAAATCACACAGGTTTGAATTTTAATTGGGGCTAGTCCTCAAGCAAGCTGTGTGTCTTTGGGTAGGTCACTTAATAGCTGTAATTCTGTTTATCTATGTGTATAATAGAAATAACAGCCCTGGCTGGTGTGGTTCAGTGGACTGACCACCAGTCTGTGAAAGAAAGGGTTGCCTGTTCAATTCCTAGTCAGGGCACATGCCTGGGTTGCAGGCCAGGTCCCCAGCTGGGGGTGTGTGAGAGGCACATTGATATTTTCTCCTCCTCTTTTTCCCTCCCTTTCTCTGAAAATAAATAAATAAAATCTCTTAAAAAAGGAAAAGAAATAACAATCTCCTTCCTAGTGTTATTGAGAGAATTATATGTAAAATGTAGCACAGTGCCTAGCACAAATACACTCTCTATATATCCACACATCAATGCAGACAGAGCACACTAATATCAAGCCTGGTGGTAGGTGGTTCAAGCTCTGTATCCATAGGCCAAAGGAAATAAGTACAGAGAGGTATGTGGTCACACCCTGTTTTTAGTTGGTCTGAAAGGCAGCTTTCCTTAGGTTTTTCTGAAGCCAAGTTATATAAATATATAAAATTCTCTAAACAAGCTCCCTTCCTGCTTTTGTAGGAGGACAGCACAGGTGATGCATCACAGGCTCCAGTTCCATCCAAAGCCCAGAAACAGCCTTGGGATGAGCGGTCCTTCCTCAGATTAAGTGGCGGCTCTAGAGACGCTGACAAACTGAAGTAACAAACAGCCAGTCCTTCATAGGCTTGTCTCCAGCATAACTATCACCTCCCTTTGAAAAGTGGGGAAGAAGCTTGTGCTCTTCATCAGGAAGGAAGAAAAGAAGCTGAGCTTTGAAGGTAAAATAAAGATCTGATCTGAAGATGGTATCTATGTAGGAAGCCAGCTGGGGTCATCAGGTCAGTAATACCACGCAGTGGCCCTGCAGCTGGTTGTACACAGTGTAAAAACTGTCCCCCAGAACCTTTTCCTTGCCAGACTCTTCTGAAAATACTGTCTTTAATCTTACCACAGTCTCCTAAGAGAGGGAGTAATTTAAAATGAGGAAACTGAGGTCCAGAGAGATTAGGCACCTAGTGCAGGGTAATTCAGACAGTAAGTGTGGAGCTGGGGGGCAGATCCAGGCTCCCTGGTCTTATTCTTAACCACTGATGCCAGTCGCCTCAGGGGGTGCAGACTGTGGAGGGAGACCTGGAAATAATCTTCTTGGTCACTGCCTCTCTGCTCCTGGATTGGAACCACTGGGTAGGGGTCTGTGTACAGGCAGGCAGGATCTCTGTGATGAATCCTTTAGAGTGACAGCAACATCAACAGGCAAAAAAATGGGAAATTCCCAACTCAACCAGCTTCTATAAGTTCATATGCTAATGAACCCTCACCTCACATGAACCATTCACCAAAACAGAAAGCAGATCCTGAGAAACCTTGTTTTACATGGTTTTCTGACCTGTATCTAACTAAATTCAACTTCAAAGGAAGCAAAAGACAGAAAAAGAGAGTCCTCATTGTGGCCAGGGCCCCTCAGAGCAAGTGCTTTATGTGCATCATCTCATCAGAAAGCTCATTAAACAAGCAAAGAAACTCTTCACTTGCTGGACAAAAGAAGTGAGATTTGGATTCCACTCAAGGCATGACCATTAACCTCCTTCACCACCTTGTCTAAGTCATGTTACCTCTGGGTGTTTTCTCCTTTGCAAGACAAGGGAATTGGAAAGAAATTCACTGAATGGATACAATGGCTCTGAGGACTTGGATACAAGTGCTGGCCCCGCCATATATTAAGTTCCCATCTTTGAGCAAGCTATTTAAAATTCATGTGGCCATTAGGGTTGGGGCAAAGATTTCAAACTGAGAGGATGTAACAGGTCTCTTGTGTGCTGTAAAGCACAAAACAAATGGCAGCTGGCACTTAGCACTTCAGAGCCAGATATGCTCTGAAGGCAGTTGATAGATTATCTTTCAGTACAGAGGGTAAAACTGAGGCACAGAGATGTTTAAAAAGTTGTCCAAGGACACACAACTAAGAAGTAGTGAAACTGAAATTTGAAATGCTTGTGAATACTTACTTTGAATAACTAAGTAACCATTCCTCAGATTTTGACACAGTCAGAAATGAATATAATGGACATTCGTGTCCTCAAAAGTAGTTAACTCTAAATTGCTGTTAGTAGTGAAGGGTGATAGCCTGATTCTGCCATAAAGATGTAAATAATGTGGACAGGAATGTGCTACAGTTACAGAACAGACCACCTCAAGTGAATTCCTATCTAATATATCCATTTACTAAGGGTCTCAGCTAAATTCTAGAGCAGTGCCTTAAAGATGTTTGTATGTCATGCCTGAAGAAAGATCAAGGAGAAACTGCTTTCAGGTTAGATTAATGGTTTTTAAACCTTTATACCCTGAAAAAAATAAATAACCTTTAATGACATATTCCATTTTTGATTTTCAAGAAAAATTCAAGAGGAAGTTCTACTTGTCCTTTTATACACTGGCAAAAGAGTTTTTGCTTTGCAAATACCTTCACTTACCTTATTTCTATTTTCATCTCCTCCTTATAAATAATTTCTAATTTTTGCTTTCACACCATTCCTTATCATCCTACAGTAATTTCTTGCTCTTGAGAATGGAAAGAGTCATGATGTCATCACATTAAACAAAGCAGCCAGCCTCCCTGGATAAGCTCAGTGTGAAATGTACCCACTTCCTCCTTGGTTGTGCAGGATTCCCTTTGCCGCATCCCTTTGGAGAGCAGGGATTCTCTCTAAGCATCCTTGTGTCATGGACGGGACTCTGGGGCCCAGGGCTGCCAGCCCAGTTGCTGAGGGGAGGGGCTGTAGCCCTGCTCTCCCAGCACTGCATACCCTTTCTCACAAGGATGCCATGAGGAGAACGAAATACATCTGGTTAAGAGTCCTGTGTGGCATTATGATGGAGGTTAGAGGCATGTGCTGTGACTATGAAACCTCATTCCTCCATTCATCGTGTATTTGGTGCTCTATAAGGTGAGGACGATTGTCATAAATATGTTTTTATTACCCTCTTACTCAGCTGGCTTTTGTTCCAAGAAATTGGTGGTGTGTGTATTTCTAGCCTTTGATTTCAGTGGATCCCCCTATCCCTGTTGTGCTTAAAAATTTCCAAGTCTAACCTTTATTCTTTTAGAAAGGATTGATTTATCCTAATTAAAAAGAGAAGAAGCAGAAAAGATGAGAAGGAATAGAGGCCTCAGTGTCAAAGGGGCTTCTGTGGTTGGTAACCCCATAGAGGTAATTTGTAAGATCTGCCTGAATTTTCCTCTGATTTGTGGACTCTAGTCCAAGCCCACTGCCTCCTTGCCAGACCTCTAAGCACATGTGTAAATTGACACAAGCAGACATAAACCATTTTTTTTAAGGATGGTTGGCTCTATGTCCCAAAGCAGTCAGGCAAAGGAAACCAAGTGATGTGGGGCTCTTGTCTGAGGTACTGAGGTACTGAAAAGACACTGGCATAGGCTTTGTCAAGGCTGGACAGTCAGAGCAGCCAATTGCAAGACCAGAATTCCTTCCAAGGGTAAACTGACTGTTTGCCTTTAATGCACGTTTTTCACATCCCTGGACAAAGCACACCATCAGCATAATGATACCACCACAAACATCTGTAGAGAGAAATACAGAATGTGGGGTGGGGGAGGGAGGGGGAGGACACAAAGAAGGAAGTGTGGGAGAATAAGGAAAGAAGATAAGTGAAGAATGAGGAATAGAGGAGGGAGGAAGGAAAGAACAGGTAGAGGAAAAGAAAAGGAAAGAAGGGAGGAGATAAATAGAAGGAAAGAATTAGAAAGAGGAAAGGAAAGATCTGGATGGAGAATGAGAGGAGGAAGAAAGGAAAGAAGGAAGGGGAGAAAGAGAATGGGAGGAAATGCACAAAGAGCATTAAAGTGTCCCAGAGGGAAGTAACAAGAACAAGTGTGGATTCAAGGATAATTCATCACATATGAATGTCTTTGCCTGCCCAACTTAGCGATTCATTAGTTCATGTCTGATTTTGAAGCTGCTTTATAGATATGCCATTTCCTCAACTAGAAATACAAGCTTTTTGAGAGCAGTGTCCTTAAATTTCTTTTGGCCATTCCCTGTTCTTTCCAGTCCCTAGGACAGTGCTGGGTATGGGAAAAGCAGTGAATTACCTGAGTGTTCATTGGGTCCCTGATAACCTTGTCAATTTCTCTGACTGTAGGTAAGCAAATGTCTTTTAATTTTTTCTAGCCAAAAGGAAGTATGTATACCTACAATATTTCATATGTCATATGCTTTCCAGAGGTGCTGTAATATCTAAAAAACACATTCATTATAGCCTGTCTAAGCAACAGAAGGCTCATTAAACCATTAATATACTGTGACAGGTGGTTATTTAGAAGAACACCAGAATATACATAATTTTAAGATTATTCAGGTGGGAAATCTTACAAACACTACTGGGGACATTTCATCTATGCTACTGCCTAGCTATAGTCTGGGAAAGAATGCTCTCCCATTAAGGCTGATTTGAATCCTTTGGAATTGATAAGATATTTTAATTTTGTGTTTCCAGAGCTGTGCTTTTAGTACAGAAATGCAAATGTATCGACCCTCTAGTGGGAAATGTGCACGTGCCCATGAGCACCTGAGCCCATCACCAACAGTGGTATCATGACAAAATGGCGAGTCTTTCTAAATCCTCCAGCATCTAAAGCTATATCATGTGGAATCTGGTTTTCAGAATCAAAGCTTCCACTCGGTGGGCTTTGGGAAGAGGCTGCAGGTAGCTAGAGTAAGCAGCCAAAAACATTTGGAGAACTGGGTCTTAGTCTCCTAACAAATACACAAATTGGAGGAAGAGCAGGATCTGTCCTATTGTCTGTAAAATAGGAAATATTGACCTGCTAATGTTCACCTCTTCTTTTTTTTATTTTTTAAATTTTTTTATTTTAGTTTATTCAGTACAGTTTCTATTCTTTATTCCCATTCCAGCCCGCCCACTCATTCCTCCCCTCCTCCCTGCCCTTTCCAACCCCCCTAGTTTTGTCCATGTGTCCTCTATATTTGTTCCTGTAAACGCTTCCCTTCTACCCTGAAATTCTCTCCCCTCTCCCCTCTGGTCAGGGACTACCCGTCCTCTATTTCAGTGTCTTTTGTTATATTTTACTTGGTTCTTTGTTTTGTTGTTTAGGTTTCTGTTAAAGGCGAGATCATATGGTATTTGTCTTTCACTGCCTGGCTTATTTCGCTTAGCATAATACTTTCCAGCTCCATACATGCTGTTGCAAATGGGTATGAGCTCCTTCTTTCTTTCAGCTGCATAGAATTCCATTGTGTAAATGTACCATAGTTTTTTCATCCATTCATTTACTGATGGACATCTAGGTTGTTTCCAGCACTTAGCTATTGTAAATTGTGCTGCTATGAACATTGGGGTGCATAGGTTCTTTTGGAGTGGTGTTTCAGGGTTCTTAGGATAGAGTCCCAGCAGTGGAATTGCTGGATCAAAGGGCAGGTCCATTTTTAGTTTTCTGAGGAAGTTCCATACTGTTTTCCACAGTGGTCGTACCAGTCTGCAATCCCACCAACAGTGCACTAGGGTCACTTTTTCTCCACAACCTCTCCA
>CM052548.1:40170306-40205544 GCA_028533065.1 Trachops cirrhosus
GAAGTTCTCCTTTATTATTTGTTCAAATAAGTTTTTCACTTGTTGCTCTTCCTCTTCTACTTCTGGTACCCCTATAATTCAGATGTTGGAACATTTAAAGATGTCCCGGAGGTTCCTAAGCCTCTCCTCATTTTTTTTGAATTCTTATTTCTTCATTCTTTTCTGGTTGTTTATTTTTTTCTTCCTTCTGGTCCACTCCAATGATGTGAGACCTATCTTTCATTCCATCACTATTGGTTCCCTGTGCATTTTTGTTCATTAAACTTATTGTAGCCTGCATTTTTTCCATCTAATTTGGTACCAAAATCAACCAGTTCTATGAGTATCCTGATCACCAGTGCTTTGAACTGTGCATCTGATAGGTTGGCTATCTCTTGGTCACTTAAAAGGATGGGTTCTGGGGCTTTCACTTCTTCTTCTGTTTGAGCCATCTCTTTGCTGGTTTTTTTTTTTTTTTTTTTTTTTTGGTCTTGTTGAGCTCCTGTAGCGAGGGGCGGGGCCTTAGGAATTCACCAGGGCGGGGCACCCCAGTTGCTGGACTGTGACTCTGTATGTGGGGGCGGAGTCCCAGAAGGAACAATGGTGCTTGCTGTGCTCTCTGTAGGACCTCAGACCCTTCTGCAGCTTTCCGCAAGCGAACTGGGCCCCTGTGGCACCAATTCCAGTGTGGGTGGGCCTGTGCACCCCGTGGGACCTTCCTTTTCAGTCAGGGACTCAAAGCTCTATTTCCTGGTGCTGGGACCCTGAGTTGCGGGCAGTGCCTTGCTTCACAATGGCCGCCTCGCTGGGTCTGCCGGTTGCCACCCTCTGGCTGGGGCCCACCAGCCAGCGCTGCTTGTGCACCCAGGGTCTGCCTGATGGGGACTTGCGCCGCCCGGGTTGCTCTGTTCTCCACTCCGTGTCCCTCGTTTGGCCTGACTCCGCCCCTCCTACCGGTCTGAATGAATGTGTCTATTTTTAAATCCTTGGGTGTCCGACTTCCATACACTTCAATTTTCTGTCAGTTCTGGTAGTTATTTTGTTTCTATATCGTTGTTGTCCCTATCTTGGTTGTGCGAGGAGGCACAGTGCTTCTACCTATGCCTCCATCTTGGCCGGAAGTCCTCCATATATCCTTTCTGAAACCTTTGCTCTTTTCCCCTGGTTGTTGCTGGTGTTTCAAGGGGGCCAGCTTGCTTCCTCTTTCTTTCTGTGCTAATTTACAAGCTCATTTGAAAGATTCAGGAATGGATGGTTTGGCTGGAGTCTGATTATAAATGAGAAGGCAAAATTGTGAAAAATCAATTGTCAACATTGTACTAACAAATGAAAAGCTTGACATTGCTGTCACGGCTGAGGTAAAAGCATTACCCTTCTACCCTCCCTGGTCCTATATCCAAAATCAAAATAGTGACTATGATGATGTTGATTCCACAGACTGTATCCTTCTGTTTGTAAAGAAACTGTGTTCAGACTGCTATTTGTTTGGTTCTCTTTTAAGCAGGCTTTGAAATGACTTAAATCTGAGGATAAACCCTCACATTGTATATTTGGAAGCTTTGATGCTTGAAAGCTAAAGCAAAGGGAAGGCCCACCTGGTATGAAATGCAGTCAGGGACAGACTAGAAGAGAGCCTGTCATTCTAGTACAAGTCACCCTGTGAATAGCAGGTGGCCTTGGATTGGTCTGCAGTAGACTCTTATGCCCCTCTAAACTCTTGTGTGATGCTTGGGATGCTCTGAGAGGCTTGCCAGTTTTTAAAGAAAACTTAGTAGTTTATCCTTAGGCTGAGGTCATGAACCAAAGCATCTAGACAAGCAGTTTCAAAGCCTTGTCTCAGAACACCACTTGTAGGTGGGTTTTCTTGGATGGCAGTGAAATGAGGAAGATAGAAATAATTCATTACATTTCTCCATAAAGCTCAAACTTCATTTTCAGAAACTGATCTCTTTTTCATGAGTTATAAAGTACTATCATTTTATTCTGAAATTATGTTCTTCCTTTTTTTGCTAAAATGTCCTTTTCATGAAATACTGGTGATGACAAAAGGCAATAATGGTAGTTTTAATATCTTTAGGTGGCAAATAGCCATTTTTAGTTTACTTAAGTGGTATTGTTTAGTTCCCCTCCTACCACTTTATTTGTTAATTTATCTTTTAATTTTCCAGATTTGGCAACTGCTTCCCTGCATCTGAAATTCTTAAACCTGGTGAAGTGGTATTGTACGTAACTGTGTTACCAATAAGAGCTAAGATACGGAAGCTCATGAATGATTTACTAAAAGAAAAATTAGAGTAGAAGTATTTTGAAAATAACACATTTATTTGCATTTCTTAAGCGGGAAGGGGGCAGAATCCTTCAGAATGGGGAATGGGACTTTCCCTGCTGTCCCAGGCTGAGGACAAGTGGTACTTGGACATGTATCACTTTCCACAGAGACCCTTCAACAAATGACAGACAGACCCCCTCCCCATAAGGAGGACAGGAGTAGTCAGCTGTGGCTTTGTGACTAGGCAAAGGTGTTTCTAGTGAGCAGTTCTTCTCACACACAGGGAGGAGAGGAGGTGCTCCAAGAGTCAGGAGGGGTGCTGCAGGAGGGGGCAGCATTCCTCTCCTGGGTCCCACATCTGCTTAGGCAGCAGACTGACAGAACTGCCTTTATGCTGACCAAGCATAGGGGATGTCGTGGGGCTGAGATGGGGAGCAAGCAGTGTGGCACTGTACCATTGGAGGTAACAAGGATGTGTGAGTTTCTTATGGGCAAAAGCATCTCAGAAGGTAGAGAGGGGTTTGAGCAGTCTTATGAGTTAAGTACCCCAAGGGCCTCAGCAAATCAAGAAAAACAGTTTTCATATTACTATCTCCACTGGACAGAGACTTATCAACATCTCCCAAGAACCCACAGACTGTCCTATAAATGCCCAAGGGGGTGTAACATGAAGTTACCTAAATATCTTTAGTAGGATGAATACAATGAGTCAGAAGAGGATTAGGTGGAATATGGGGGAGTATTTGACCTAAAAGATGAAGAGCTGAAAGAGGAAATTGAGGGATACCAGAAATGGGAAGACGATGAGTGGTAGCTCTGTGCACACGTACTATCCTCTTTCACTGTTGACTGTCCTCAGTTCCAGTCCTGGTCTGCACTCTTATGGAACCCTGTCCATAGTCTTTGCGAGTTCTGGTTCAGTATTGCAAATATAGTATGCACTTAGGATAGGTGTGGGTTGAATGAATTTATGCTCTAGAACTTAGAATAGCCAGTGTGCCTGTTTAAAAATTTTGCTGCTCTATTGTTCAATTATTGATAAATGGGGATAAATAAGAATCTTAAAAAATATTTAACAAATGATATAATAACCTTTCTAAAGTCAGATTACTTTGAGACATATTCACTTGTGATCCCTGTTCTTATCTCATCCTGTTATGGATTCAGAAAGGCATAATAACTTGGGTGTTTTGGGCATGGAAACCTTTTTAAAATTTAATTTTTTACTTGAGATAACATAAGTTAATACTTATATACAAGTTTCAGGTGTACAACATAATTTGATATCTGTATACACTATAGTGCTCAACACCAAAATTCTAGTTTCCAAATTCTAGTTCACCATGTATTTGACCCCCTTTACCTATTTTTTCCTACACCTACTTTTACCCTCTTTTACCTACCAATCTGTTTTCTGTATCTATGAGTTTGTTTTTCTTGTTCATTTGTTTTTTTAAATTTATATTCCACATATCAGTGAAGTCATAAAGTTTTTGTCCTTTTCTATCTGATTTATCACTCTTAGCACAAATCCCTCAAGTTCCATCCATAGTGCCACAAATGGCAGTATTTCATCTTTTTTATGACTGAGTTGTATTCCATTTTTTATATTTATCATGCTCTCTCTCTCTCTCCTCTATCCTTCTGTCTATCTATTTACCTACCTACTTATCTACCACATCTCTTTATCCATTCACCTGTTGATGGACATGGGTTATTTCATATTTTGACTATTATAAATAATGAACATAGGGGTGCATATGTCTTTTTAAATAAATGTTTTCATATTCTTTGGATAAATAACTAGAAGAAGAATTGCTATAGTAGCTCTGCTCTTAATTTTTTGAGGAACCTCCATACTATTTTCCATAGTAGCTACACCAATTTACTTCCCATCAACAGTGTAGGAGGGTTCTGTTTTCCCCACATACTCACCAGCACTTATTTGTTTACTTATTGATGGTAGTCATTCTAATAGGTGTGAGATGATATTTCATTGTGGTTTTAGTTTGTATTTCTCTAATAATTAGTGATGTTGAGCACATTTTCATATGCCTGTTGACTATATCTATCTATGTCTTCCTTGGGAAAATATCTATTCAGGTCCTCTGCTTATTTTTTTAATAAAGTTGTTTGCTTTTTGTTGTAGTTGAGCTGCAAGAGCTCTTTATATATTTTTGATATTAATACCCTATTGGAAATACCATTTGCAAATAGGATTTGACAATCCCATTTGATTAGTTGTCTTTTGTTTTATTAATGGTTTGTTTCCTTTGCTGTGCAGATGCTTTTTAGTTTGACGTAATCCTATTTGTTTATCTTTGGTTGTGTTTCCCTGGGCATGGACACTTCTTATTGAAACTATTTTGTTTAAAAACTAAGGGAATAATGCTTATATGATTACTATATATCTTTCTAAACTCAGATTAGAAATTCTGAGTAGTTCCAGATATGAGTAGTTTTCCTCAGGAGGGTATACAGAACCATCTCAGTTGTCGTTGATATTATCAAGTCATTAGCTTTTCTTTATAAAAGTTTAGCAATCGCCAATACATACATGTGGGGCAAAGACAGGTAGTTAAATAAAAGTTTACTAACCTTTTCCTATGAATGTCAACCAAGTTATTCAGTATTGCTAGATATATAGCAGAAGTGGGAGACACTAGTCATCATTCTCTCAAGTACTGCACTCTTCTTCCACACTACTTCCTCCACTGCTCATACCAGTAGCATCCCAGAAGCATAAGTCATGTTGTCTGAGAAAGTGAAGTTTCTAGACCCTGGTTTTGAATTTGAATAATTTGATGGGGGAATTTCCTAAATAATTAAGTAAAGCTTTTTTGCATCTCCTTTAAAGGAACTGGGATTTTTCATTTTTATTTTTTGCAAATGGGAAAAAGGACAGCTCTAAGGCAAAATCTATCAAAAAATGTTACAAACTAGAAACTGGAGACCATTTTATTGTCCTCTGGGAGGGACCTAAAGGCGTGGTAAAAGGAACACTAAGAACTGAGGGTGGAGAACTTAGCCATTACTGAATTGGTGGATCTTCAAAGGGATGGGTTAAACAATTGGTCTTGGCCATTTCGATGTAGAAGCTGAGGTATCCATATTTAATAATGGATATCCCAACAATGCAAAATACAACTGTTAAGTATTTAATTTAAGAAAATAAAAAGGAGTAGAGGAGGCTGTCAGTATGCTTGAGCTTTTTGCACATGTCACGGCTTTAGAAACTACTTTAGAAAGCTATACAAACCAACTCTGTATAACCTGTGGTAAATCCCTCATTGAGAAGGCCCGGGTCTCAACAGGCACATTAAGGAATTTTGAAATTTTCCAATCAAAATAATCTAATTTACCTTCATTTTTAGACTTACGACCAAAGGAGCAGCGTTTAAGTTAGTCAAATAGTGCTAGATTATTCAAACAGCTTCATTCACTCTTTTTTATTTGTTGATACAAAAATATTTTAAGTAACGGTTTGTGTATGTCATATGTTAATGGGAAACAATGAAAATGTTATGCAAGTATTCCAATAAATACATTCTTTTTTTAGAGTTATCACCTATTTTATTTATTTTATTTTATTTTATTTTAATTGTTGTTGAAGTACAATTTTCTATCTTTTATGCCCATCCCAGCGCACCTACCCAGCCCTCCCCTCCTCCCTCCCATTTCTACCTGCCCCTAGTTTTTTTATCCATGTGTCCTTTATACTTGTTCCTATAGACCCTTCCCCTTTTCCCCTGAAATTCCCCAGAAATTCCCTCCCCTCTCCCCTCTGAACACTGTCAGCCTGTTCTCTATTTCAGTGTCTTTGGTTATATTTTGCTTGTTTCTTTGTTCTGTGGTTCAGGTTCCTGTTAAAGGTGAGATCATATGGTATTTGTCTTTAACCACCTGGCTTATTTCACTTAACATAATGCTTTCCAGTTGCATCCATGCTGTAGCAAAGGGTAGGAGCTCCTTCTTTCTTTCTGCTGCATAGAATTCCATTGTGTAAATGTACCATAGTTTTTTGATCCATTCATTTATTGATGGGCACCCTGATAGGTCCCCCAGAGCAAGGGACATAAAGGAAAGAATAAACAAATGGGATCTCATCAAAATAAAAAGCTTCTGCATAGCTAAGGAAAACAGTATTAAAATAGAAAGAGAACTAACTGTATGAGAAAACATATTTGCCAATGATACCTCAGACAAGGGTTTAATCTCCAAAATATATAAAGAACTTACATGACTCCACTCTAAGAAGACAAGCAACCCAATTAAAAAATTGGCAAAGGACTTGAACAGACACTTCTCCAAGGAGGACATGCAGGGGATCCAGAGACACAAGAAAAGATGCTCAATATCACTAGCTATCAGAGAGATGCAAATTAAAACCACAATGAGATACCACTTCACACCAGTCAGAATGGCCATCATAAACAAAGCAACACACAACAAATGTTGGAAAGGTTGTGGAGAAAAAGGGACCCTAGTGCATTGTTGGTAGGATTGCAGTCTGGTATAACCACTATGGAAAACAGTATGGAATTTCCTCAGAAAACTAAAAATGGAACTGCCTTTTGACCCAGCAACTCCACTGCTAGGATTATATCCTAAGAATCCTGAAACACCACTCCAAAAGAACCTATGCACCCCAATGTTCATAGCAGCACAATTTATAATAGCCAAGTGTTGGAAGCAATAAGTACATTCTTATGATTTGTTTAGATCATATAATTTTCCTTCAAAATCTGTACATATTATTATCCTTGTATGACTCTGGTCCACTCTGAGCCACAGTCCCTCCACCCAAGCCCAGGGTGAGTGCCCATGAATGAGATTTTGTGTGTTGGCCCTTTAAGAATAAGGAGCTGGGTTTCTAGGAGACTCCAGTCTCAACATGGCTGATGGAATCCCTGCTGATTTCCACAGCCAGATGTTATGTGGGGTTATCTTCCTGGGCAGCCATGAGTGGGGTAGAGAAGGGAATGAAGAAAAGAAGATGAAGATGATGAAGGGGAGGAAGGAGAGGAAGATGAGGAAGAAGATGACTAATGGAACCCTGATGGATTCTGACTTTTTAAAATATTCTCCAGTCCCTGGGAGCAAACAGTAGTATTTTTTTCTTCTTGTGCACAGTTGCCCTGTTTTTGAGGTCTTTTTCTCTTTTACACCGTGGGTCTCACCTTATTTGGAGGGAAGTTCATTGAGCAGAATACAGTGGGAAAAGAATCTGTGGCCCTTTCTGTTCCAAATTCAATTGTACCCCTTCCTGTCTCAATAAAACCTTTATGGAATCAATACAACCATGCTCTGTGGGGAAAAGAAAAGCCTCCTGCTTCCTTAGCTCTGCTGGTAGCTTCTTCTTCCTTTCTCTGTATATTGGACTCAGAAATTACATTGTGTCTCTATGTGAATATGGATAGTTAGCATTTACCAATATGTAATTGTCTCTTTTTTCTTGTTTAAAAAAAATAAAATTGGGGCTCTAGACAGTCAACAAAGGGTGGGTTTGAGATATTTGGGTGGGTTTAGTGGGTTCTCCTTCAGCACGTTTAATTGTGATTTTTGACGACCACCCTTAAAAAAAAAGATTCTCTTGTAATCATGATTTCAGTCCTGCCACTTGGGAGAATCAGTAGAATCTGTAGGATCTTGTTGGGAGTTGACATTCTCTACTATAATTTGTTCCTTTTTATTTAAAAAATTTCCTTTTGTTTCACTGAAAAGATGCATATTTTTAAATGTTAAAAACATACCAGTTGGTTTGTTGCAATAAAACTAAATGTGTACCAAAAAAGAGTTTCTTAAATCCTGTAATTTTTTTAACTTACTATTTTTCTTTACTTCTTGATACAAACTATATTTCAGAGATAGTTTTAACTCAGTATATTTCTTTAAGTGTTACTTTTCATCCTTAGCTGAATGTGTACCTAATAAGTTTGTCTGAAACTGTTCAGTTTTGCCCACTTGCTTTTTTAAAAAAAAATTTAAATTATATTTTATTCTCTATGTTACTAGAGTTGTCCCAGTTTTCTACCCTTTGCTCCCCTCCACTCAGACCCCACCCACTCCCTCAGGCAATCCCCATGCCACTGGCCATTTTCCATGGCTCATGCATATATGTTCTTTGGCCACTATATTCCCTATACTGTACTTTACATCCCCATGACTATTCTGTAACAACTGATTTGTACTTTTTAATCCCTTCACCTTTTTTGCCTATACCCATGACACCCCTACCATCTGGCAAACATCAAAACATTCTCTGTATTTATAATTATGTTTTTGTTCTTCTTGTTATATTCAATTATTGATATGTATTTTTTTGCCATTTTATTGTTCATATTTTTGATCTTCTTAAAGAAGACCCTTTAACATTTCATATTATACTGCTTTGGTGATGATGAACTCCTTTAGCTTTTTCTCATCTAGGAAGCTCTTTATCTGTCCTTTGATTCTAAATGATACCTTTGCTGGGTAGAGTAATTAATCTTGGTTGTAGGTTGGTGCTTTTCATCACTTTGAATGTTTCTTGCCAATTGCATCTAGCCTGTAAAGTTTCTTTTGAGAAATCATCTGACAACCTTATGGGAGTTCCCTTGTAGGAAAGTAACTGCTTTTCTCTTATACTGGGTGACCCGGGCCACCCAGCATAAGATACTTTCAGGTGCTGCTTTTAAGATTTTTTCTTTGTTTTTTACCTTTGGTATTTTGATTATGATGTGTCTTGGTGTGGTCCTCTTTGGGTCCAACTTATTTGGGACTCTCTGTGCTTCCTGGACTTGATGTGTATTTCCTGCACCTAGTTAGGGAAGTTTTCTGTCATTATTTTTTTCAAATAGGTTTTCAATGTTTTGCTCTCTCTCTTCTCCTTCAAGCACGCCTATGATATGAATGTTGGTATGCCTGAAGTTGTCCCACAGCTCCTTATACTGCCCTCATTTTTTTTGAACTCTTTTTTCTTCTTGTTCTCATTGGGTGTTTTTTGCTTCCTTATATTCTAAATCACTGATTTGGTTCTTGGCTTCATTCACGCTACTGTTAATTCCCTGTAACTTGCTCCTCATTTCAGTTAGTTCCTCATCTTTCATTTCTGACTGGTTCTTTTTAATGGTTTCCATGTCCTATTTCACACTGTTGAAATTCTAAGTTCACTGAGCCTTCTTATAATCAGTGTTTTGAACTCTAAATCTAGCAGATTGTCTATAATTTGTTTAGTTCTTTTTCTGGAATTTTGTTCTCCTTTTATTTGGACCATGTTTCTTTATCTCCTCATTTTGGCAGTCTGCCTGTATTTGTTTACATGTATTAGGTAGAGCTTCTATGACTTTCTGTCTTGGTAGCATGGCCTAATGTAGTAGGTGTCCCATAGGGTCCAGTGGCACAGCCTCCCCTGTCACCCAAGCTGGGTACTTGAGGTGTGCCCATGGTGTGGGCTATGTACAGTATCTCCTTGTATTTGAACATTGATTGTTGCTGTCAGGTCAATGGGAGGGATTTACCAGGGCCAATCACCTGCAAGGACTGTCTGTGACTACTGACCACCAATCTCTAACCACTGTGGAGGATTTTCAGTACAGGGGCTCACTCCACAGAGCAGGATATACTTCAGCAGCCTCTGGTGCCTGCTAAGTCTGCCCTATGAGTGTGTCACTTATGGAGGTGGTTGGGGGCTTGTGCCTCAATGTGCTCTGTAGCTGTCTGCTATGTATGCAGACTCTGGGGCCTCCCAGGAGGTTCAGGCTAAAGTCACCCACCACTTGTTTTGACCCAGGCCACCCAGCATAAGCTACAAAGTGATCTGTAGTTGTCTGCTACTTGTATTGGTTTTGGAGGCACCCAAGCAAGTCCAAATTGTGAAATAAGGCCAGCTGCTGCTAGTCCCAGGTGTGGGACCACTTAGCAATAAGCATGTGGTACACTGAGGCCAGATGTTGTTTGATTGAGAGAATTTAGTAATACCTGAAGCATTATCCAAGATAAGCCATTTTTATGGAAAAGCCACTGGAAATAGCTTGGGTGGGCCTGAAAGTTGAGTGGGGCAGAGCCTCAAGGAATCACCAGGGTGGTTGGAAAACATTGTGAGCCAGGTTGATGCAGTTAGGATATGGAGCCTGCCTGCCTGCTCTGGAGGGGGAAAGCTCAGAGATGTGGAACAATGGCCTCTGCCAGCACTTCTGTCTGGGAGTAAAATGCCCCCTGGCTCTTGCCCTCATGCCAGACATTCAGTTCTTCCCTGTATGCCTCTGGTGCTTTTCGATCTGTTGCTCCCAAGCTGGAGTTTAGATGAAGTGATTCCAAGTAAGTCTGTGAACTGGTCCTTTAAGAGGAACTGCCTGGGACTCTAGCAGTTTGTCTTCCACAGCTTCAGTTCCCTCTGGTTTTTACAGCCAGAAGTTATAGGGTCTTATCTTTGTGGCACTGAAACCATGGGCTGGAAGGGCCTGGTATAGAGCTGGGATCCCTTGCTCCTGAGATATTCCTCCCTATTTTTATCCAGCACCTGTGGGTGTGGAACTGGCCCACTGAGTGTCTCTGCCCCTTCTACCAGTCTCCACGTGGTTTCTTCTTTAATTCCCTAGTTGTAGGACTTCCATTCAGCTCTAGTTCTAGTTGTTCTGTAGTTTAGTTATAATTTTGATGTGGTTGTGTAAGGAGGCAAGCTGTGTTTACTCCTGCTGCCATCTTGAATGGAAGTACTCACTTTTTTATTTTTTAAAAATATGTTTATTGATTATGCTATTACAGTTGCCCCATTTCCCCCCTTTATTCCCCTCACTGTGCACACCCCCTCCCACCTGCATTCCTCCCCTTTAGTTCATGTCCATGGGTCATATATATAAGTTGGTTTCTACATTTTCTATACTATTCTTAACCTCCTCCTATCTTCTACCTACCATTTATGCTACTTATTCTCTGTACCTTTTCCTTTTTCCTCCCCTTCCTCTCCCCCACTGATAACCCTCCGTGTGATCTCCAATTCTGTGATTCTGTTCCTGTTCTAGTTGTTTGCTTAGTTTGTTTTTGTTTTTTTAGGTTCAGTTGTTGATAGTTGTGAGTTTGTTGTCATTTTACTGTTCCTATTTTTTACCTTCTTTTTCTTAGTTAAGTCCCTTTAATATTTCATATAATAAAGGCTTGGTGATGATGAACTATTTTAACTTGACCTTATCTGGGAAGCACTTTATCTGCTCTTCCATTCTAAATGATAGTTCTGCTGTATAGAGTAATCTTGGATGTAAGGTGCTTCCCTTTCATGACTTCAAATTCTTCTTTCCAGCCCTTCTTGCCTGCAAGGTCTCTTTTGAGAAATCATCTGATAGTGTTATGGGAACTCCTTTGTAGGTAACTGTTCCTTTTCTCTTGCTGCTTTTAAGATTTTCTCTTTATCTTTAATCTTGGCTAAAGTAATTATAATGTGCTTGGTGTGTTCCTCTTTGGGTCCAACTTCTTTGGGACTCTCTGAGCTTCCTGGACTTCTTAGAAGTCTATTTCCTTGGCAAGATTGGGGAAGTTCTCCTTCATTATATTTTCAAATAAGTTTTCACTTTCTTGCTCTTCCTCTTCTCCTTCTGGCACCCCTATGATTTGGATGTTAGGATGTTTAAAGATGTCCTGGAGGTTCCTAAGCCCCTCTTCATTTGTTTGAATTCTTGTTACTTCATTCTGTTCTGCTTGAAGATTTATTTCTTCCTTCTGGTCCACACCATTGATTTGAGTCCCGGTTTCCTTCCCGTCACTGTTGGTTCCCTGTACATTTTCCTTTATTTCACTTAGCACAGCCTTCATTTTTTCATCTAATTTGTGACCATATTCAATCAATTCTATGAGCATCCTGATTACCAGTGTTTTGAACTGTGCATCTGATAGGTTGGCTATTTCTTTGTCGCTTAGATGTATTTTTTCTGGAGTTTTGATCCGTTCTTTTTTTTTTTTTTTTTTGTCTCAGCGTGCCTATTATGTAGTAAGGGTCAGAGCCTGAGGTATTTGCCAGGGCAGGCAACAATGCATTGTGGCACTGTTTGTGGGGGAGGAGTCCAAGAGGGAACAATGCTGATTAGTCAGTGCTCTGAAGTGGCTTTCAGTCACTTCCCCCTACTACCCACAAGCAAATTGGTTCCTTCTGGTGCTGATTCCCAGGTGGGTGGGTTTGTGTATGTTCTAGAACATTATGGGTCTCTCCAATAAACTCTCCTGTGAGTCTGTGAGTTTCTCCTACCACCTCAACCCCCACAGGTTTTTTCAGTCAGAGGTTTTGAGGCTTTATTTCCCTGTGGCTTTTGAGGTCTGTCTCACTTCCTATTTGTTCCACCCAGTTTATCCACATGCACATGTGGGACTGCTCACTCCACCAGTTGCTGCCTTGCCCACCCCAGTTCTCTAGCAGCCGCCTTGCTGCAAGTCCTCTCCACCCTGGCTGCCTGTCTCCGCCACTCCTATAGGTCTGGATGAATATTTCTTCTTTAACTCCTTAGTTGTCAGACTTCCATACAGTTCGATTTTCTGTCAGTTCTGGTTGTTTTTTTGTTTTTAAATTTGTTATTGTCCTTCTTTTGGTTGTGTGAGAAGGTACAGTGTATCTACCTATGACTCCATGTTGGCTGGAAGTCTTATAAATTCTTTATAAATTTTGGATATTAACCCTTTATCTGATGTATCGGCTAATCTGTTCTCTATTTAGCATGTTATCTTTTCCTTTCATTAATGGTTCTTTTTTCTAGTTTTTATGTTTTTCTAAGCATGCTTACATTCTCTTTGTTAAGTTCTCACTGAATTCACCCATTCTTCCCCTAACATTATCAAGTGTTTTTATAACCATTATTTTGAAGTCTACATCAAGTAAATTGCTTGCCTGTATTTCATTAGTTCTTTTTCTAGAGATTCCTCCTCTTCTTTTATTTGGGGCACATTTTTTTGTCTTCCCATTTTGGCTGTCTCTCTGTGTTTTAGGTAGATTTTCTATGTTTCCCAATCTTGGTACAGTGGCCTTATGTAGTAGGTGTCCTGTGGGACCCAGTTTTCAGTCTCCTTGATCACCTGTACTAGGTGCTCCACGAATGTTCCTTGTGTGTGTTACGTGTTGTAATTGAGTCTTGATTACTAATGGCCCACTCATGCATAGGATCTGCCCCAGGCTGTCTGTCTGTGAGTCTCAATCCTGGCATTCGAACTGCTGTGTAGGTGCTGACCACATGAAATTGAATTTGCCTCAGCAGTGTTTGGTGCCTGCCAAGAACTTCCTTTGGATATGCTGCTTATGAAGCTTATTGGATCCTGCTCTGATGTTGTCTAAAACTCATCACTGCACAGGTTGGTTTTGGTCCTCTTGGGAGGGACTCTGGGGCAGGCCAATATAAGATACTGCCTGTGAGTGGCCCTTGGCAACCTGTTTGGAGCTTCAACCAATCCACAGTTTGTGACTGCTTCTGCTAGGTCTGGGTGCAAGAGGGAAGAATCAAGTTGCACATTAAGGCCTGCTTTAACAAACACAGGCCCCAGGGTGGGTCAGAAAAAGTCCCAGTGCACCACAAAATCTGTCTCTGCCTGCCTCTGCCCACTGGCTGCTTGTTAGGCAGACACTGAAAAAGCCACTGGTGGTACTCTGGTTACCTGAGCTAGGTTCTTGATAAATCTCCAGGTAAGGGCCACCAGTGTTCACTAGATTGAGACAGATTCAAAGTTGGTGCCAGTGCTTGGTCTGAGGCCACTCAGTAAAACTCTCAGGGCATACCAAGTCTAGCCACCACCCATTTGGTGCTTGCATACCTTGTGTTGGTGCAGGGTCTCAGGGAGACATCTGGGTGAGGCTAGCATGTTTTATCAGGCCTAAACATATCAAGATTTTGCTGTATGAATAAAGCACTCTGCTCTAGTCAGGAATGCAAGGGAACATGGCCTGTGTTCTAGAGCCAGCTCAGTCTGTCCCAGATTCTCCTGGGAGGAGACCAAGCTCAGCAGTTTGGCAGGGCAGAGCTGCTAGGAGTCAGGCATGTGGGGCATCTGGAGCTTGCCAGTGCCCAGAGGATAGGTGTGATGGAAGCCTAGAGGATGGTTCTAGTGGATCTCCCATAATGGGGAAGAACCAGTCAGCTTCACAGGAAACTGGGGGGAATGGTCCCTGCCACAAAGCCACACTACTCAGTCACTGATACCCCCTGAGTCTTCTGAGATGCCTACACCTTGGCTAAGGCAGCTGCCTTTTTAGGGGGGTGTCAATTCCCCAGGGTGGGGCAAGAAGGATTCTTGCTTTCCTCCAGGCTGATTCTGCATGAAGGGGAGTGTTCCATTCATGAAAGATGGTTTCTGTGGTGTGGAAGAATGATTCAGTAGGGGGTTTCTGGCAGCTCTTCCTTTAACTCTCTCCCAAGAGCCACAAACTCCAGACTCTCCACACATTACTATAGTCTACTCTTCCACCATCCATGTCAGAGCCTGGGGTGAGAGTGTAAGGACAAAATTTTGTGCGCTGGCCTTTTAAGTGTGTGCCTGTGTCACTAGCAGGCCCCATCTCTCCCTGGTGAATAGAAACCTGCTGCTTTACATAGCCAGATGTTATGTGGGTGCCTCTTCCTGTCTCTTGTGCTCTGGGCTGGGGAGGCCAGCTTGGGGTTTAGAGACCATACTTCTCAGGGGGGACCCCACACAGCTGAGATATCCCTTTGGAACCTCAACTGCAACCTGTGGAAGCAGGGCTGGCCCTTTTCATGTCTCCAACCTTTTCATGCTCCAATCTTGATGTGGCTTCTTCTGTAAATCCTTGCTTATAAGACTTCTCTTCAGTTAGTCTTCCATTGATTATTCAAGATGATTGTTCTATACTTTATTTGTAATTCTAGTTTGGTCCTAGGAGGAGCTGAGTACAGTTTCCACCTAATCTGCCGCCATCTTGTCCCATTCCATATTTTGTTGCTTTGTGATTTTATTTGTTTCTGATAGGTCCTTTTATAGTCTACTAACCTTATTTTGCATGTTTAAAAATTTTCCTGTAAGTAATTCACAGTGATTTTTCCTAAGTTCCTTTAATTTTTCATATCAAATAACAGCCTCCCAGATGCTTCATTCACTCTTATTTAAACATTGCCTTAGCAGCAATTAGGTATCAAGATGCTAGGGATATAGCATTGCTCAAGACAGTAAAGGTTCCTGCTCTTGAGGAATTTTTATTCTAGGTAAGCAACATCAAAGGTACATAAAGAGTAGGATTCCGGTAAGATGGCAATGTAGGCAGACATGGCTTGCCTCTTTGCACAACTACATCAAAATTACAACTAAAATATAGAACAACCATCGCTCAGGAATGTCAGAAATGGAGTTGAATATAAGTCTTACAACTACAAAACTGAAGAAACCACATCCATCCAGACTGGTGGGAGGGGCGCAGATGTGGAACAGGCTGGCTCCACACCCATGTGCATAAAAATTCAGGAGGGATATCTCAGGAGCAAGGGGTCCCAGACCCATACCAGGCCTGCCTACTCCAGGATACCAGTGCCAGGAAGATAAGTCCCCACAACTTCTGACTGCAAAAACCAGTGGGGATTGAGTTAGTAGAGGAGGCTGCTGGAGCCCTAGGCAGTTAGTTCCTCTTGAGGAAGCCACATAGGGACTCACCTACTCAGACTCACTCCCTCTGAGTTCCAGCACCAGGGTGGCAGCTTGAAGGGCACCAGAGGTACACAGGGACAGACTGAAGTGTCTGGCATTGGGGCAAGCAGAGGCCACTGTCCCTTTGCTGAGCTGATAGGCTGGTGCCGTATCTGAGACTCCATCAACCTTGCTAACACTGTGTGACTCACCTAGGAGATCCACAGAAGTTCTACCCTATCCAACTTATGGGTGCACCCAAGCTGCTTTTCCATAAGAGTGGTTTGTCTTGGATCCTAAATCCTATCAAACAAGCAATAGCTGGCTTCAGTGAGCCTTAGCTGCTGCCAAATTAGAGTCTCAGCTTGGCTTCACCTGGGAATCTCCATGCCCAGCACAAGTAGCAGCCATCTCAGATTGCTTTACAGCTCAGGCAGGGTGCCCCAGGTGAAACACAGGTGGGGGCTGACCTTGGCCTGCACCACCTGGGAAACCCCAGGGCAAACACACCCAATGGACAACTACAGACCATGTCAGAGCACCGCCACCCTGCCCCTGCATAGCTGATCTTCCACAGAGGGCAGAGGTTGGTGGTCCATGGTCACAGCTAGTCCTTACAGCTGACTGGCCTGGGTAAATCCCTCCCATTGATCTGCCAACAGTAACCATGGCTCAACTATTAGAGGGTGTACTTAGCCCACATGAAGGGCATACCTTGAGTACTTGGCTTGGGAGATAAGGGAGACTATGCCACTGGACCCTACAGGACACCTACTACATTAGGCCACACTACCAAGACACAGAGTCAAAGCACCTCTATCTAATACATAGAAACAAACACAGGGAGGCTGACAAAATGAGGAGACAAAGAAACATGGCCCAAACAAAAGAACAGATCAAAACTCCAGAAAAAGAACTAAACAAAATGGAGATAAGCAATCTATCAGATTCAGAACTCAAAACACTGGTTATAAGGATGCTCAAGGAATTTAGCAAGGACCTCAGCAGCACAAAAAAGACCCAGTGAGAAATGAAGGATACACTAATTGAAATAAAGAACAATTTACAGGGAAGCAACAGTAAGTGGATGAAGCCAAGAAACTAATCAATGATTTGGAACATAAGGAAGCAAAAAACAGTCAGAACAACAAGAAGAAAAATGAATCCAAAAAATGAGGACAGTATAAACAACCTCTAGGACAACTTTGAGAGGTCCAACATTCACCTCATAGGGATGCAGAAGGAGAAGAGAAAGAGCAAGAAATTGGTCTGAAAAAATAGTGAAAGAAAACTTCCCTTATTTGGTGAAGGAAATAGACATGCAAGTCCAGGAAGCACAGAGAGTCCCAGTTATGATGGATGCGAAGAGACCACTCCAAGACACATCATAATTAAAAGGCCAAGGTTAAAGATAAAGAGTGACTCTTAAAATCAAGAGAAAAGAAGTTAGTTACTGGGACATTGGCAGATGGGAGGGAGGAGGGGGAAAATGGGTGAAAAAGGTGAGGGGATTAAGAAGTACAAATACGTAGTTACAGAATAGCCATGGGGGATGTAAAGTACAGTATAAGAAATGGAGTAGCCAAAGAACTTATACACGTGGCCCATGGACAGGAACAATGGCGGGGGGATTGCCTGAGGGAGTAGGGAGCACTGGGTGGAAGGAGGCAAAGGGGGAAAAATCAGAACAACTAATAGCATAATCAGTAAAGTATAATTAAAAGAAATGAAGAGTGAGGTTAACAAATATTTTCAGATAGGTATAAGCATAGTTAAGAAAATATAGGTAATAGGATAGAGTAGGGAGTAACCTCAAGCTTGGTGAAGTGATACTTTACACTGGAAGGTTCAGTGAAGATAAATTTTCCTGAGTGTCAGATGAGAAAGAACCAGCCACAGAGATTCTGGGGGAAGATTGCTCCAGGTGCAGGTAAAAGAAAGTGCAAAGGACCTGAGGTGGAAATGAGCTTGCAGGAACAAACTTGGCTGGAGAGTGTTGCAGCATACATTGAGAGGTAGGTGGGGAGCCAGATCTCTGGGGTCTTGTATGCCAGAATGAGGGGTTTGTATTAAATTCTAAATATAGTAGGAAACCAGTAGATGTTATTTAAGCAGGTGCTTGTTATAATCTGAATTATGTTTTAAAAATTTTATTCAAGCTGCTGTATGGTAAACAGATGTCAGAGTAACTGGATGACTGATTAGAAGTCTTTCCACAAGACCTGTAATGGTAACCAGTAATCTGGACCAGACAGTAGTGAACATTGAATATAGAACTGATAGACTACATGTGAGCAGTGAAGGTTTGAGAGAAATCAAAGATGAGTCCTCAGTATTTGGCTTGAGCAACAGGGTAGTACCATTTTCTCAGATGGGACTACCAGGGTAGAGCATATTAGGGCAGAGAAAAGGGTGGAATCAAGAGTTCTGTTTTAGCCTTATTAAATTTGGGGTCTATTAATATCTAAATGGAGATACCATAGACATTTGTATACTTGGGGATGATACAAATTCGTGAGTCAATGTCAACAAAAAGGCCAAAGCACCTTGTACAAAGTGCCATTTAAAGCCAAAGTACTTGAGATTACCTAGGTAGAGAAAGGCCTCAAGACTAAATCTTAAAGAAGCCCCACATTTAGAATTGAAGCTGAAGAAAACTCATGAAAGGAATCTTAGAAGGAGTGATCAATGAGAAAGAGTGGTGTCATGAAGCCAAGAGAAGAAAGTATTTCCAGAAGATGTGAGTAGTCAACTGTGTGCAGTGCAGCTGACAGATGGAGGGAGTTGAGAAATTGTCAATATGGAGTTCTCTGGTCAGATTGACCAAAACAGCTTCATTGTGAGGGTGCAGGCCAGGCTGGAGCAGGCTGACCAGAGAGGGTAGGGAAGGAAATGGACAATGCTTGGAGAAGTTATGCTTTGGATGGGGAACAGGGAAAAGGGCTATTCTTTGAAAAGTGTCATGAGGTCAAGATAAGCTTTTGTTTTTTTAGCAAACTAACTTTAAATTGAGATGCAATTAGGATATAATATATTAGTTTCAGGTATACAACATAATGACTCAGTATTTGTATATATTGTGAAATGATCAGCACAGTAAGTTCAGCGAACATCCATCACCACACATACTCGTAGTTACAAATAATTCTTTCTTGTGATGAGAACTTGTAAGATCTATCTAATTGACTTTCAAATATGCAATAGATTATTTCACTATAGTCATCATGGTGTGTATTTTTTTGTCTTATTGTTTTAATGATTTTTTATTTTTATTTAAATGTATTTTTAAAATTACAGCTGACATATAGTTTCAGATGTACAATGTAGTGATTAGATATTTACATAACTTACAAAGTGACCACCCTGACTTCCTCTTGTGTTTTAAAGATATAACATAATAGATTTCATGTTTATACTCTGGTAGTATGATCCTCTACTTACATATGAGTTCACTGCCTAAGGGCAGTGCAGCTTTCATAACAGTGCTCATAGATTAGAGTGCTGAGTTGAAAAAGACCATCTAATCAAACCTCTTAACTTTATACAGTATTAGAAGTGAGATCCATAATGGCTAAGAGATTGCCCAGTGTAACAAATGCTTCTATCCACAAAACCTCAGAGTGGCCCCACCCTGCTTAATGCTGTTTAAAGGTCATCAGATGGTCTGTTTTTTCACAGGGCTGATCCATCCCACTCCCATCTTTTTCTCTTGTGAACTTTTGAAATTGTTTATTGATAAGAACAAAATATCAAATTGTACATTCAGTTTAGTTAGTGCAATGTTCTCTTTGAGTTGAATGAGAAATGGGATTGTACCAGAATATACTTCCATTCCTCAGGCTGCTTGGAGTTTCATTCCAAACTCTGTGCCAGCTTGTAAATTTCTGGCTGAGACTAGCTTTCCCTACATCCACACTGCTTGGCATTCTTCTGGGAAGCCTCAGAAAACACAGGGCCTATTGGCTCACTGGGGCGGGGGCAGTGCTCCAGGATCTCCAAGAACCTTATCTCTGCAGAGGAAAAGCTGTCTCTCTGAAAACAGTCAGATCTTGCTGGAAACCAATGGAGGCCTGACTGTAAAACAACCTGAAATATTCTGGCTTCTTGTCCCAGGCCACATGAAGGCTCTAAGGACACTGAACTGGAGAACAGCAGGGAGGGAGCTATGTGAAATCTGGGTTTCTCACTAAGCCGTGAGGGGACAGTTTGTCTGTGGGCACCTGCAGAGTGATAAAGCATTTATGGGAAATGGAGAGAGGGGAGACTGTCAGTGGGTGGGAGAAGACTGATCAAATACTTGTGGTTCTTAGCACCTTGGGATTCTAAAAAACTGTATTTGGGCCTCCCAGTAAATTTTTTCTTGTATTTGAAATGGTCTTGGCATTTCCCTTATTTATTCAGAGAAACCCTATGCATCTTTTCTTCTGACAAGGCATCTATAGCATAAGTAGCCCCTCTCTATTTCTGATTTTTAGTATGGACCACATTTCATTGTCATAACTGCTTTCTCTCAGTAGTCTATGAAATTCTCGAGGTAAGAGAGCATCTTGTCACCACCATTTATTTGCTAACACAGTTCTTGTTACACGGCAGGCCAGCAGTTCTCAGAACATGGCCCAAAAATGCCTGCTTTAGCATCATCTCGGATTTTAGTTTTACAATAATCTCTTTAGTTTTACACACAGAATCTCTCTATATGTGGCTAAAGATTCTGCCGTTTAAACAAGTTGCCCAGACAGTTCCTTTCCACAGTGAAGGCTGGTAATTTTTATAGTAGGCTCTTGACAAATGTTTGTTGATTTACTGATAGGAACATTTGTGTCTTTGAAACAAGACTTAGGTCACCTCTCATGTGAGGTTACATTAAGAAGACAGCTGTCTATGAGGAAGTAGGTCCTCAACAGATACTGAATCCGCCAATACCCTGATCTTCCCAACCTCCAGAACTGTGAGAAATAAATTTGTTGTAAAATTTGGGTCAGTGACTCATTCTTTATGGTCAGTAGCTTTTAGATAAGAACACACTCCTCAGATTACTTTTCTCAGTTTCAGCCTAAATATAGTCTCAATTCTATTCACTGAAAACAACAAAATGTCCCTACTTGGCCCTGGCCAGGTAGCCCAGTTGGTTGGAGCATCTTCCCCCATATGCCACGGTTACAGGTTGGATCCCTGGTAAGGGTACGTACAGGGAGCAATCAATGAATGCATAGATGAGTGGAACAACAAATTGATGTTTCTTTCTTTCTTACCCTTCTTTTCTTTCTCTCTAAGATCAACAACAACAAAAAAGTTTCCACTCAACCTTAATTTCATTTCTCTACATTCCATTCTGCTTCCTAACACCCACTTATTA
The DNA here is from genome assembly GCA_028533065.1 of Trachops cirrhosus. Classification (NCBI taxonomy): domain Eukaryota; kingdom Metazoa; phylum Chordata; class Mammalia; order Chiroptera; family Phyllostomidae; genus Trachops; species Trachops cirrhosus. Next base: position 40,191,492 of record CM052548.1, read on the forward strand.
GGGGGAACTTTCCAGTTCAGATGTAAACTGGTCTGTGCAGATGTGTGAAATGGTAACAGTGATGGAAATGGTGGTGGTAGTAGGGGAGGGTCAGGATATATGTAAAGAAGTGTGCCTGAGCAGTAAGAATTTGAGGATACTTCTCAGGGGTGTGGGGGAGTTTTGAAGAATAGATACTTCATAAAATGGGTTGCTGAGAAAGTTTTGACTATATTCGGATGTGATTTCCAATGATGACTACCATTGACGGGGTGCCTAGGGCTGCTAGGATTGGAAATCTATTGTATTGAGACAAATTTAAAAAAAAGAGAAATTGGAATGATACAGACCCACTGTTATTCTGTCAACATCTCTTCAGAGCCATTTGTCTACCAGTAAAAAAATTTTGATGCATTCTCCTTCAAAAAAAATAGCAGGTGGTTTCTAGCAAAATACAGCTTTGGTACTAAATCAAAAGTATTGACTCACTCTTCCCACACAAGTTCAACACATGCTGAAATCAACGTGCAGGCCACATGTGAAATGCACTAGGGGCTCTAGCACAGACAGTAGGCAATGTCAGGCTGCTCTGACGTGTGCCTATTATAGAGTTGTGAGATGTTAGATGCTACCCTGCAATGCCTCCATAAAAATGTGATTCTTTTAAGTCCAATTATAATTGTCAACCTGTCTTCACAAAGATTGATTGCAAAATAATACAGAAACCACAATGATAAAGTGCTTTCTAAGGGCCTATCTTCTTTAGTTGAATTGAAACATAGCAGTCTATCCCCATTAACTGCCAAGCAGAAAATTTGACAGAAAGGTTGAATTCCCAAGGAACTCAGGATCCAAATCTATAAAGATCCAAATAATGTTTTCAATAAAATCCCACTACACTTCTGTGACATGTACCTAACTTTTATGTCTCAAAGACTCCATTTTTAAAAAAGATTTCATTTTACTTTTGTTAGAAGAGGGGATGGAGAATGAGAGGGAGAGAAACATCGATGTGAAAGAGAAACATCAAATCGGTTGCCTCTTGCATGTGCCTCGAATGAGGACTGAACCCACAACCCAGGCATATGCCCTGACCAGGAATCAAACTGGTGATCTTTCACTTTGCGGGACAATGCCCAACCAACTGAGCCACATCAGTCAGAGCAAGACTCCAGTTTTATAAAATGGTTATGAGAATATCTGGAAAGAATACATACTTTTTCCCAGCTAAATTATTGTCACTGATCTTCACAAATAACTAGGATTGCTTATTGTTTAGGAAGTTCTAGCCTTAGTTTTATGTTTTCTGGAGACGGATCCATTTGAATAGCTTATTTTTTAACTCCCCGCTTCCCTTATAGGCAGTCAAGATTTGTGCCATTGCATTTTTAATATAACATTTGTGTGTCTCAAGAGGGTACTGAATTATCTGAATATATTCACATACAGCATATTCTCTAGACACCCAGATGTTATGAAGATTTTGTTAATAAGTATTTTCAATAGAGGGCACATTTTTTGCTGTGTTGCTGGCCTTCCAGACTGACTTAGAGCAGGTCCAATGTCTTCTCTGTGGGTTTAATTATTCTAAGAGAAGATTGCAGAGGAATTATTGACCCCTCTAGATATATCAGAAACCCAGGAGACTCCCAGAAATTCTATTTACAAGTATTTGTCAAAAGAAAAGTAGCTCCAACCTTAGAAACTCCTTCCTACAGCCTGGTCCAGAGTAGTTTTGGACCCATAGTCTGTCATTCTGTCCCTATCATAGTTCTTATCTGGATTCTAGAACATTCAGGAGAAGTCTTTATTTTTCCAACATTCAGGTATCTACAGATTATGATCAGTCAAACTCAGTTAGCAGAGGGGCTATTTAGAAGACAATGTAAATAAACTGTGTTCTCCAAGTAGAATGCAAAAGGAGAAGCAATCTGCAGTGAGAGGCAGGAAATAAAATAAAGGAAATGGATACCCATTTCCGTTTTTTTCACCTTAAATTGGTTGTTTTATTCAGACTTAAAGAGGGAAAGTATACTGCTGGTCATCACATGCTTTGTTTATATTCTAAAAGAATCATGGGAGAAAATCACAACTTTGTCACACTGGCAAAAGAGAACCAGTTGTCAGAGTTTGACATAATTTCCCAATAGAAGAAAAATCCAGTTGTGAAATCCATATGGTTTCATTTCGGGTTCTTGGAGCTGATAGCACATCAGCATGTTTATGGTACTTGTGCATGGCATGTTATTACAGCTGTATATCATCAGAGAGAAAAAATAATTGGTTTTCCTTAGAGTATCTCTAAGTTGATGTCATATTCAATAACCCTATAGTTGAAAAATCTATATGTGAAGGATGAAGTTTGGACTCTATCTTTTAAATTTACTCCTCCTGTGCCAGCTTCTACAGGCCCTGGTATACCTGTCATTTTGAGGTAAGTGCATGCAGTATTTAGAAAATGCAAACGGGTGTTCCTTCTGCCAGAAAATGAGCTAAAGAAGAACATGGTGTCTCATATGTACAGCAGTCTCCTTCATTTGTAACCATGCCAAGGAGGAGCCCCACACTGGGGTCAGTGACAGGTACAGCTCAGATCAGTGCTGTGTCTCAAGAAGTGAAAGTGGCAGCTGCTCCTTCTCTGGATTTGAGGACTTGGGAGAGTCTTAAGCACAGTGGCTTCTAAAATGGGGTTCCAGGCACATTACCAACACATCCTCCTCAAGAACTCTTCCTTGTGAGAGTAAGTACTATTTCTGGATCTGCTGCTAATGACGATCAACAGGGAATATTTAGGGCTTTGTCTCTGGTCCAGAAAAAGAAAAAAAAAAAAACAATTTGGTTGTATTTTGTGGGGCAACTGAATGTTATTTATTTACTTATTTTTAAAGAATGTTTATGAGTTTATTTGAGCCAAACTGATGCTGTATGCCATGGGAAAGATCTCAAATGTCCTCCAACTGAATGTTTTTTATTAGCAACTTCTTCTTCTTTTCTCTTTCTTAATGGCCAGCTTATTTTAATTATCTTGGATTAATAGATCCAAACTGGACTGGCAGGAAGCTTGGATTAGACTGTACTGGATCAGCCCTGTACTATTGTCTTGATGTCCCTATATGGTCATTGTGGGGGTTCAGAAAAAGTCACCTCAAGGTGTGCTTTTGTGGTATGCAGTTTCTTTTGAACTAAAGGCAATTTTAGCTGCAGGCTCAGGAGAAACTTCTGACCCCCATCCTTAACCGCCTACATGAATTTGAATTATAGTCCTTGCCCATAAGAGGTTATTAACCATAACCTTTTTATCCACCTTCACAGCACGGCAAACTTTTATTCACTAAATATCTGCTCTTCTTATCATCCTCCAATGACCCTTTGAAAACTCCAAGGTACACTATACATCCCTAGCTCAGAATGTCTTATATACTTCAGTCCCCCTTTCTATCTCTGAACCTCTCCTACATGTGAGGTCTCTTGAATCTTGTATGTGAGTTTCCCATACATATGTATGTATTAAATTTGGTATTTCCTCTGAGGTGACTTCTGAAAATGGTTTGTTATTCACCTGACCCAGAGAACCCCACAAAATCAGACAAATCAAGAGGTTCAAATTTTTGTGTTCACTGTAAGAACACTCATGAAACTGCCTGAGTCATCAAGGGTATGCATATCTGAAAAGCCACCAAGTATCTGAAGGATGCCACTTTACAGAAGAAAGGTGTGCCATTTTGTTACGATGGTGGACTTGGTAGGTGTGCCCAGGCTAAACAGTGGGGCTGGACACAGGGTTGGTGGCCCAAAAAGAGTGTTGAGTTTTTGTTGCACATGCTTAAAAATGCAGAGTAATGCTAAACTTAAGGGATTGGATGTAGATTTTTCTGGTCATTGAGCACAATCAGGTAAACAAGGCTCCCAAGATGTGGAGCAGAATTTACAGAGTTCATGATGATTAACCCTGTATGTGAGCTCTCCCTGCCACACTTAGATGATTCTTACTGAAAAAGAGCAGATTTGATCTAACCCAGAAGAGGAGGTTGCACAAAAGAAGAGATATCCCAGAAAAAACTGAAGAAACAAAAACTTATGGCCCAACTGAATTCAGCATAAAATAAATGCTAATAAAAAGTAAAAGCCAAAAAATTTTTTAAGTTATTTTCTCTTGCTAATCTGTCACATTATATGTTTATTTGATTATTAGACCAGCCAGAAGAACCGTGGGGCAAAGGAAAGTTTGTTCCTCTGCCAACAGTTGGTGCTGTGGCTGGAAAGTCACACTTACCCACAAGGATACTGCAGATGAGGAGACCCGGGGACCTCTGACACAGGCTGACAGGAGGTAAGGGTTCTTACTATGTCACTATCCCCCAGGTCTCCTTTTGCAGGATCCAGTGGAAACAAAAGTGGTGAGAATATTTTTATTTTAAATTTAGATTGGTAGAGAAAATACATGTGAAACAAGTTTCTTGGGCTAGTGACTTTTGATTACTTGCTCTGAGTATTCATCAAGTTTTGTTTTTCTTTGTCTCTGTCTGGTTTCTTTACATTGATCTTGTTGTATGTCCTGAGAGCTTGGCCTTATGACTAGTGAAAATATTTTTTCTCTGGCTTCTACTGTCCAGTAGGTACACTTGCCAAGGCACACCTTGTTCTCCTTCTGGCCATGATAAGCCCTCAAAGAGTTTTTCATGTTTATCCTGTCCCTCCCAGAGATGGCCCATTATTTCCACCAGCTGGATGATACATATGCATCTGGCAGGCAGTGGAATGGGCTGTGGATCCAATCTTAAATCTATTCTGTTCAAGGGGGAAAAGGACGTGACTCCTGTGTTTCGGAACATCTGTTTAAAGACATCTCCTCATCTTTCTTAGGCAAACTGAGAGTAACTTTCTTGTATGAGTTGTCCTTTTCCACTCACCTTTGGACATGCTTCTTGCATCCAAGGTATTGGTCTGAGTGGTATAGATCTTACCATTAAGGCCAGAGGATGGATCCTTTTAATTGAAAGAACTATACTGAAAAGGAAGAAAGAATTTTTTTTCGTAGATAGCTCTCATTGTTATAATAGCTAGTCATTAAGATTCTCTTAATTAGATGGAAGAAATTAGAACAAAAATGAAAGTCCACTCAGATACCATCCTATTTGCCTTCAGATAGTGTAAAAATTAGGACATTGGAAATTTGTCTTGCACTTAAGAAAAATGAGAGAAAAAATTCTCACTAAAAGACAAAATGTTTATGTCTTCAAAACAGCCTGGGACCTCAGACACAGGCTGACACCAGGTAAGGGTCCTTACCGTATCACCATGCCCCCAGGTCTCTGTCTGCAGGATCCAGTGGAAGTAAAAGTGGTGAGAATATTTTTATTTTCAATTTAGATTGGTAGAGAAAATATATGTAAAACAAGTTTTTTCTCACTGAAAGACAACCTAAAATTTTTATGTCCTAAAACCTTGGTTTGGTATCTCTTAGGTTGGAAGCTCTAAAATATGACTAGACAGAAACATAGGCTAAACTCCATTTATGGCCATCAAACTGTTGACAGCCTTCAAAGAAATTATAAGTTAAAATTACAATAGCTGTTATGAGGAATGTGCTAATTAGAAAAAATTGGGCTAAAGAAAATTAATATTGATGAGATTAAAACAAAGGATTTAGAACAGCACCACCAAAGGCTAAATGGGCCAGTTTTCCCCCAGTTGGTCCTCTAAGATTAAAAGGCTCTAAACAAATCTGCTCTATTTATCTCAGTGTGGAGAAATTTAAAAGACTGAAAGGGATTATGCCCTAAGAACCCTGAAACACCAATTCAAAAGAACCTATGTACCCCAATGTTCATAGCAGCTCAATTTACAATAGCCAAGTACTGGAAGCAACCTAAGTGCCCATCAGCAAATGAGTGGATGTAAAAACTATGGTACATTTACACGATAGAATACTAAGCAGTAGAAAGAAAGAAGGAACCCCTACGCTTCACGACAGCATGAATAGAACTGGATGGACAGCATTATGCTAAGTAAAATAAACCAGGCAGTAAAAGATAAATACCATATGATCTCACGTATAAGTGGAGCCTAATCAATAAAACAAACAAGCCAGCAAAGTGGAACCAGAGACATGGATATAAAGAACACACTGACAGTGACCAGAGGGTAGGAGGGTAATGGGGAAGAGTAGGGGACAGGCCATCAAGGAACTAGAGGGGAGAGGGGAAGAGGATAATGGGAAAGAAGGGGAAGGTCCTCAAAGAACATGTATAAAGGACCCATAGACAAAGACAATGGTGGGGGGAATTGAATTTGGGAAGTAGGGGTGGGTAGGGTGGAGTAGAGTAATGGGGGGAAATGGGGACAATTGTAATTGAATAACAATAAAAAAGAAAAAGACTGGAAGGAAGAAATTATAATAAGAAAACTGACCAGCAGTTGCTTGGGGCAGCAGTCAGGCTGGTTAAGTCAAGTTAAAAATTGATACCAGGGCTAGGGTCCCTGGGCTTGACAGCTCACTGAGGACTCAAAGCCTTTTTATTCAAGAATGGGTAAAATGATCAGGACAGAAAAAATTTCCATAACTCTGTGGTATGGGAATTCCTGAACTGTGGTACCAAAACCAATTGGTGAAGCCCTGACTCAGGCTACCATTAGACTAAAAGAATAGGGGAATATAAGGATAAAATTATGAAAATTGAAATGGTAATATAGTGAAATGCTTCCTCTCTCTGGCCTTCAAGCTTGCTAATAGCTCCTGCTGTAGATACACTAATTAACTGCTTGAGGCTCCAGCAGTCCCTCTATTAGTGAAGAGGTGGGGAGATATGCACAAGTGATGACTCCAGAACCAACTCAGATCAACAGAGGTCAATGGATTGACTAATAACAACAGGATTTGGAAGTTTTGTGCTTTTCCTGGAATCCCTTTTCAGCCCCTGGCTCTCTACAGTCCCCACCCACCTCTTTCTCACCCATTCCCCTTTTCCCTAATATATAAGACACCTGAATTTTGAGCTCTCTTTAAGATGGATTTGAGAGTTCTCTCTTCTTCTTGAGCTAGGCCTCCTCAATCAATAAACCTTTTCTTGTTCCAAAATTCTAATCTATTGAATATTGGCACTTCTTTTGAAGCACTAGGCACACAAACCTTGTATGTGCAACAAATTAATCCTTAGTCAGGAGCTAGGGTCTGTGGTAGATCAAACATGTAAGGAGCAAGGAAAACTTAGCAAGAACAAAGGATTGTAAAACAGATGCAACCTAACATGCTTGGTTTGTAAAGCTACTACTGTTGAGCCAATCCTCAACCCTGTTCCCGCCTACGGACTTTGTAAGTGAATAGCTAACTGCCACGTCTGCTTATGTATAATGCCTGCTTGCCTGCCCATATATAAGGACTTAGCTGTAAGCGTTCAGCGCGACTCTTGTCTGCAGCCCTTGCAGGTACCGTGTCTCCAGACACTTTGAGAGTCCGCCCCTGTGCAGGTAAAACTTGGCCAATAAAGTAACATCTCTGAAACCCTGAAAGTCTCCGGCATCTGTTCTCACGGTTGCTGAATGCAACAAAACACTCTGGCTGCCCCTCTTCCCCACCAGGAGTCCTGAGCAGCTGGCAGGGCCTGCTTGTCTTGGGGAAGGTGCCTTTCTAGGCACTGCACATTTTGCATTTGGAGTAAGGAAATGTCTATAGAATTTGTTTGGTCAGCTGCCTGTAAGGTAAGTGGCTTTGGGGTGGGCAGCCAAGAATCCTTCCTCTCTACCTGGGCTTTCACTCCCTTGGGACAAGCCAATTGCATTTTGGGGGCCTCCATTTGAGAGTAGGACCGGGGTGCTGGAATTCTTACTCTCTGGGCTTTCACTTCTGTGGGACAAAGCCAGCTGCATGTGGGGACTTTCATTTGAGTAGGACTAGAACTGTTGGACTCTACCCATTACATTGTTGTCACCCTGTGAGCTATGGGCTCAGTTTAGAAGCAGGGTAAGCTACCCTGGCATGTACAGCTGGGAAACTTCCTTCTCCTCTGTTTGTGCTTTTCCCTTAGTATAAGCCAATTTGTTTTGCATTTGGGGTACCCTTTTGGAGAGAATAGTTGTAGGAACTGTATTTGTTTTGTGAACTGGTCATTGGCACTTGTTTGGGCATTTGAATTTGAATTTTGTAACTTTCCTAGTGTATCTGAGACTTGGTTAGAAGAGTACTCAAATTATTTTTTTGCTTCTGTGTCATTTGTGTGTCTGAGGTTTTTTCCTTCTCTATTGGTTTGGAGGGAATGGCTGCTTCTCCCCTGCCCCCTGGCAGTGGAGTCTTATGCTCAGAGGCAACAGCATACATTCTTTCATAAATGGTTTAAAGAAATACAAGCATCATGCAAAGCTTTGTTTATCTGAGCAAAATACTTCTGAGTTTTGCATTGAACCTGGAAAACAACATCCAGCTCTTTCAAATGAAAGATATGAGATCTCTGCCTATGTTTATATGTTCTAGATATGGCATATTTCTATCATTGAATGGTATTCCTGATTTGTAGCTTTAAACTGGCTTGAAACAAACAACTGCTTATGTGAGAATTCCCTCCCCATATAGAACTTGTCTTATGACTTTTTGAACTTCTTGGGTTTTACAGATGCTGATGCAGACATTATATTAATTAACAAGAGATTTCACAATGTGGACATTTTTATAATTTTATGAGAATTGGTATGTTTAAATAGGTTTAAAAGATTTAATAACTAAGCAGAAATTCAGCAAAATTGGAAGCTGATTTTTCAGCATAGTTTTTTTAAAAAAAGGAAGGTCTCAGCATCTCCCCAGGCCCTCCTACTGGGGGTTGATCAAAGGTGTGGAGACAGTCCACAACAGCATGAGGCTGAGGTAACTGAAGGAAAAAACAAACAAAAAGAGGTGTATTTTTAAAATCCAATCATCTGAAGTCTCTTGTGCCTAGTTCCCCACCCATTACCACATTTCCAGCATTCTTAAAATTGTCAAGGGCAAATGAGAAACTTTGGTTCTTCTCTACAATCATTTGTAATTCTGTTAATTTTTTTAAATCTGTGATATCTGTGTTTGGTATTTTCTACTTCCCAATGGTAGTACTAGATTGTAATATTTGATTGGCTTAAAGGAGTTCAATGCTTATATAAATTAAGAAATATACTAGACACTAACCCAAATACTTTTTAGGATCATGTAATCTAGGAAAATATTTGATACTAAAGCTAGTTTGAGGTTTGGTTAAATAGACATTCTTTAGAGTTGTTAATATTAAATATATATTTGTTTACCTGGGTTTATAAAAATAAGTCCATATTATCTCTGTTACAATATTTGTCAATAAAATAGCTTGGGTAATAACTTACTTGGGCATTTCACAGAATTATTAAGAACTAATGAATAGGTGTAACTAAAATAAAAGGTTGTTGATAAACCTTTTCAGTGATAATTATGTTATATTATATATGCTTATAGTTTTCAAAAAATCTACTAGTAACATGAAACATTATAGAGTTTTTGCTAATTTAAATAAAATGATAATAAATTTTTTAATATCTAGATATTTCTAAATAACATGAAATGCTGAAATGTGGACAGATTAACCTAAGTTCAACTACTTCTGGCCACTAATTACAGGGAAACTAAAAGGAGAATTGGGTATTACTGATAAATATGTCTATATTTTATTGGATGCATATGTCTTAAAAGTATATTGCCAACAGAGAAGCCTGTGTTTTTAAAGGCTATGAAATGTATTCATAAATTTGCCAATCTGAGGAGTACTGTTGCTTACTTTTTAGTTGTTAATAGTAATTAAGGTTTCTAAGAGTTTAGAAATCTAAGTAAGATGGAAAGAAATTATGCTTTTTGGTGGCAGAGGTATGAGATATGGAGATACATTTTTGAGGAAATTAGAAGGAAATGGTTTCTTCTGAAGCTGGTTATTTCTGAATAAGTAGAAGTACAGTAAAAAGGACTAAAATCATTGTTGAATGTTTATGAAAAGAAATCTCGAGAGGAAAGTTTTGTATGGTTAAGCTAAATTAGAATAAGTAAATGAATTTTAATTTCAAAAGTAAGCTGATACAGAATTAGAATTTGGTTCTTTTTCACTGTTAAAAGTTTTTTTTCCTGTATTTATTCTATTCCAGATAAGATAGTATGGCAGGTTTTCTCCCTAGAAGGCAAATATTCTATAAAATGGTTTTCTATTGTCTTGATTAGGTCCTTGGTTACTTAACAAAATAATCTTCTGAACCTTAAGAATTAAAGTTTTGCTTACCTGTACTTTTTGTTTGGTACTCTTTTATTGTCACTTTAGGTACATGAATAATTTAATATTGTTTCATAACGATAATGATATATGATCTATTTGGTCAAGTGTGTTTGACAAACTACTCAAGATTTAAATTTTAAAAGGAGATATCATTTTTTCTTAACATGTAAAATGGGTTTGGGTTGTTCCAGTGAGCCCCTGGAACATCTCAAAGATTTTATCTCATAAAAAAGAGAAATTTTAAACTAATTAAACCTGCTTGATATACTTAAGTTACACAGGAAACTTTGTCAACTAAGGAAATAATTACATTGTATTTGTGTATATATATATTATATGTATATATGTATGTATATATATAATTAAATGGATGTTCTAGAATTATATAAAAATTTCCAATGGTATACAAAGTCCTGATACAATACTCATAACTTAAAATGTTATGTTACAGAAAAGCAAAGTTCTTTGTCAAGTGCTTTATAAGATATATAACTATGACATTTTAAGTTTTGTCATTTACAGACATTCTTTTACTCTAATACTTTAGCAAGTATATTTCATCTGCAGAAAGATCTATGGAGAAGACTGGCTTATTTTAAAAAATGAGTTTCTAAGCATTTTAAGATTATACCTTTAAACTGGATGAGAATTTGTAGAACTCAAAGGAATAACTGGATGCACAGAATGCTGGCAGGTGATCAGAATTAATTCTAGGGACTGAATGAACTAAGGATGATTATAATTTTTTATAACTTTGAATTATTGCTGATTTTTAAAAATATCTTTGTTTTCCAGATATAAGGAAAGTTGTGTTCTCTTAGGGCAGTTTGTAAACAATATTGAAACATTTATATTTTTCTCACTACCTGATCCCTTCAGAAATTTGGAGACTCTGAATGAGTATTATTATTTTTATGGCAATATGGTTGTTTGTATAAGTTCAATAAGAATCTCTTTATAGTAGGACACAGTTGGAAACTCTTGATGACGCTTTGACTGGAATGTCATGCTTGAAAGAGATGTTCACAGCTCTGGATGTTATTAGATAGCTCTAAAGAATTAAGATTGACCTTGGAGTCTGATAATATCCCTTTGGAAAAACAGCCTGGTACCTTGTTCACATAGTTCACAGTAGTCTTTTCTTGTAAGGAAGGAAGGTTGCTTTCTAGGGAGATTGCAAAGGAAGAACTCAAGATATTTTGGGGACCTCAAGAACCTAAGGAGTTCACCCAAATCTGTAGGTACTGCTAGTGAAGTTTGAGGGTAAGGATGTGACTTGGCTTCTTAGTCCCAAAAGGCTAATTAAGGTTCAGTCTGGAGATTCCTTGTGAGATTCCAGCAAAGCAGATTTTTAAAAAACCTATAGCATTAATTGCTATTCTTGTCATATTTATGCAAATAACAGGATGAATTTATTGAAACTAGACTTTAGCAATGAATGAGTCTTAACTTGGCTACTTGGCTAGCTTTGATAAAATTAGTGTGGTTTTAGGGAGAAAAAAATGTTTCAGTAGAAACCATAATGCACAACTGTGGATATTAGATTCTACTTTGGTTAATTATCTTTAAAGTTTCATTTTTCACCTGTGCATGAAATTGGATCCTGGATTTTTCTAGTCAAAGTGTTTGGCTGCAGCTCTCTGAATCACTGTTTCATTTTTCTCCCATCATTTGCCTTGGAATTATGGAGAACTAAAACTTGTTTCTGAGCCTTGCAAATGCAGATTACAGTTAGAGGACATAATGTGAACTTCGAAGAAATTACTGCAACAGCTCATGCCGGACAGTTTTAGTAACATGCTACGTAAGCCACACAAAGAGCTTGCTTGAGTACCTGATGACATCATCAGGGACATTGGCACTGTGGGCCAGGCAAACATGTCAGATTGTCACTGCCTGCCTCCATTCCAGCAAAAAATGAAGCTCTGAGCTTTTCATCTGGAGGCTTTCTTGCCCTACAGACTCAGAGACTGACTTAATGGTTTGTTCTAATTAATACTTGGGGTACAGGTATCCTAGCCTACTGCTTCTTCTACCATTGCTGTGGTCTCTGTTTATGAACTAAACATCTAGAATGCCCCCTCAAAGGTTCAGTGACCATCTTTGAAGAGGTGGGTATGTGAGGTTGTAAGAACCAGATAAGAAGAGCATGGTGGGCAGACAAATCTGATTCCCTTTTACAAGCTAATCCTCCCTCTTGACTGAACCTGGACTCAGTTGCTCTATATCCCCCAAGATCGAGGGATAAACAGAAAAGACAGGAATTGTCACAGTGAAATGCTTCCTCTTATTGGTCTTCAATCCTGCTATTACCTCCTGCTGAAGATATGCTAATTAGAGGAATTCCGCTTGAGGCTTAAGCAGCTCCTTCATCAGTGAAGAGGTGGGGCAGTATGTTCTAAGTAATGACTTCTGAACCAACTCAGATCAGTAGGGGTCAACTGACTGACCAGAAATAAAGGGGGGGGGGTATCTAGGGACTGACCAGGAACAAAGGAATTTAGAAATTTTGTGCTTTTCCTTGGGTGCCTTTTCAGATCCTGGCTTTCTACATTTCCTACCCACCTCTTCCTCACCCATTCTCCCTTCCCTTGATAGATGATACCTGAATATTGAACTCCCTTACGATGGGTTTGAGAAGTAGTTCTCTCATCTTCTCAAGCTAACCCTTCTCCATCAATAAACCTTTCCTTGTTCCAAAACTCTGATCTACTGAATATTAGACTTTCTTTTGAAGCATTGGGCACACAAACCTTGTGCCTATAACCAAATGTTTAAACAGGTTTGTATTTTTTCAAAAATATGTCAACTTTAGGACTTCTGGTCAAGATGGAGGCATAGACAGATGTACTGTGCCTCCTTGCACAACCAAGGTAGGGACAACAACAATATAGAAACAAAATAACTACCAGAACTGACAGAAAATTGAAGTGTATGGAAGTTGGACACCCAAGGATTCAAAAATAGACACATTCATCCAGACCGCTAAGAGGGGCGGAGTCGGGCTGGGCGAGGGATGTGGAGCAGAGAGCTGAGCAACTGGTGCGGCACGAAAGTCCACAGCAGGCAGACCCTGGGCGCACAAGTGGTGGTGGCTGGTGGACCCCGGCCAGGGGGTGGCGACCGGCAGACCCAGCGAGGCGGCCATTGTGAAGCAAGGCACTGCGCGCAACTCAGGGTCCCAGCGCCGGGAAATAGAGCTTTGGGTCACTAACTGAAAAGGAAAGTCCCATGGGGTGCACAGGCCCACCCACACCGGAACTGGTGCCACAGGGGCCCAGCTCGCTTGTGGAAAGCAGAGGAAGGGTCTGAGGTCCTACAGAGAGCAGAGCAAGCGCCATTGCTCCTCCTCGGACCCTGCCCCCACATACAGAGTCACAGTCCAGCAACTGGGGTGCCCCACCCTGGTGAACTCCTAAGGCCCCGCCCCTCACTACAGGAGCTCAACAAGACCAAAAAAATCACAAAAAACAAGAAAAAAACCAGCAAAAAGATGGCTCACACAGAAGAAGAAGTGAAAGCCCCAGAACCCATCCTTTTAAGTGACCAAGAGATAGCCAACCTATCAGATGCACAGTTCAAAGCACTGGTGATCAGGATACTCACAGAACTGATTGATTTTGGTCGCAAATTAGATGAAAAAATGCAGGCTACCATAAGTTTAATGAAGAAAAATGTACAGGGATCCAATAGTGATGGAATGAAAGATGGGTCTCACATCATTGGAGTGGACCAGAAGGAAGAAAAAAAATATACAACTAGAAGAGAATGAAGAAATAAGAATTCAAAAAAATGAGGAGAGGCTTAGGAACCTCTGGGAC
>CM052548.1:40206044-40271093 GCA_028533065.1 Trachops cirrhosus
ACTCACAATTATTAACAACCACACCTGAAACAAAAACAAGAAGAAACTAAGCAAATGACTAGAACAGGAACAGAACCACAGAAATGGAGATCACATGGAGGGTTAGCAACAGGGGAGTGGGAGGAGGAGAGAGGGGTAAAAGGTACAGAGAATAAGTAGCATGGATGGTAGGTAGAAAATAGACAGTTGGAGGATGGCAAGAATAGTATGGGAAATGTAGAAGCTAAAGAACTTATGACACATGGACATGAACTAAAGGGGGGAATGTGGGTGGGAGAGGGTGTTCAGGGTGGAGGGGAATGAAGGGGGGATAATAGGACAACTGTAATAGCATAATCAATAAAATATATTAAAAAAATGTGTCAACTTTAGGTGATTGCATCTGTTTTATCTGATTGTTTTGTGGAAGTAGATATTGTGTCTCAAAGGGCATACCTCAAGTACCCAACTTGGGTGATGGGAGACTGTGTCACTGGGCCCTATAGTACAACTACTGTATTAGGCCACACTACCAGGACACAGAGTCAAAGCACCTCTATCTAATACATAGAAACAAACACAGGGAGGCTGACAAAATGAGGAGACAAAGAAACATGGCCCAAACAAAAGAACAGATCAAAACTCCAGAAAAAGAACTAAACAAAATGGAGATAAGCAATCTATCAGATTCAGAACTCAAAACACTGGTTATAAGGATGCTCAAGGAACTTAGTGAGGACCTCAATGGTATAAAAAAGATCCAGTCAGAAATGAAGGGTATATTAATTGAAATAAAGAACAATGTACAGGGAAACAACAATAAGTGTATGAAGCCAAGAATCAAATCAATATTTGATTTGATGCCTTCCTTACATAAGGAATCAAAAAACAACCAATCTGAAAAACAAGAATAAAAAAAGAATAAAAAATGTTTTTATACTATCCAGAGGATAGCATAAACAGCCTCTGGAACAACTTTAAGACGTCCAACATTCACCTCATATGGGTGTCAGAAGAAGAGAAAGACCAAGAATTTGGAAATCTATTTGAAAAAACAGTGAAAGAAAACTTCCCTAATTTGGTGAAGGAAATAGACATGCAAGTTCAGGAAGCACAGAGAGTCCCAAACAAGATAGATGCAAAGAGGCCAACTCTAAGACACATCATAATCAAAATGCCAAAAGTTAAAGGTAAAGACAGAATCTTCAATGCAGCAAGAGAAAAGCAGTTAGTTACCTACAGGGGAGTTCCCATAAGACTTAGCTTCTAAAAAGAAACTTCACAGGCTAGAAGGGATTGACGAGAAATATTCAAAGTCATGAAAAGAAGGGAGGGACCTACAGCCAAGATTGCTCTACCCAGCAAAGCTCTCATTTAGAGTCAAAGGGCTGATAAAGAGCTTCCCAGACAAGAAAAATCTAAAGGAGTTCATCATCACCAAACCATCATTATATGAAATGTTTAAGGGACTTATTTAAGAAACAGATCAAAACTATGAACAATAAAATGGCAATAAATACATTATCTATCAACAATTGAATCTAAAAAACAAACTTAGCAAACAAGAAGAACAGAGACAGAATGATGGATATGGAGAGCATTTTGATGTTTGCCAGATGGGAGAGGATTGTGGGGGAATAGGTGAAGAGGTAAGGGGATTAAGAAGTACAAATAGGTAGTTACAGAATAGCCGTGGGGATGTAAAAATGGAGTAGCCAGGGAACTTATACCGATGACCCATGAACATGAACAATGGTGTCTGTTTGGATTGCCTCAGAGAGTTGGGGTGCTGGGTGCAAGGGGACAAAGGGGAAAAATTGGGATAACTGTAATAGCATAATCAATAAAATATAATTTAAAAAAAGAAAAATTTTTTTTGAGTATAGTTTGGATAAATGTGCATATCTTTGAATCATTAGCTTTAAATCATACATTTGTTCTACTGGCTTTAATAAATTTAGTTCATGTTATCTGAGACAGCATAGATGGAACTAGAGATCATTATGCTAAGTAAAATAAGCCAAGTGGTGAAAGACAAATACTATATGATCTCACCTATAAGTGGAACCTAATCAACAAAACAAGCAAGCAAAATATAACCAGAGACATTGAAATAAAGAACAAACTGACAGTAACCAGAGGGGAGGGGGGAGGGGGATAATGGGGGAAAGAGGGGAAAGGGTCATCAAGGAACATGTATAGAGGACCCATGAACAAAGCCAAAGGGAGGTAGAATAGAGTGTGGGAGGTGGAGGTGGGTGGGGTGGGGGAAAGTGGTGGCAGGAAAATGGAAACAACTATACTTGAACAACTATAAAAAATCAATCAATCAATAAAAAATAAATATACATAAAATTGCTGGAAATGTGAGATATCCTGACTTAAAATATCTGTCATCAAAATTTAGGGATACACTAAACAAATGAACCTCAGTATCAGATTATGGCACATGTAGATGAAGTGTATTCTTTTTTTTTTTAATTAAAAAAATTTTTTTTATTTTAGTTTATTCAGTACAGTTTCTATCCTTTATTCCCATTCCAGCCTGCCCACCCATTCCTCCCCTCCTCCCTCCCCTTTCCAATCCCCCTAGTTTTGTCCATGTGTCCTCTATATTTGTTCCTGTAAACTCTTCCCTTCTCCCCTGAAATTCCCTCCCCTCTCCCCTCTGGTCACTGACTACCTGTCCTCTATTTCAGTGATTGCATAAATGACCCCTTATTATCAGACTTTGCCATCCTGATGTTCTTGTAACATGGCAACAGCCTGCTCCTAAATCAGAGAAATTAAGACGGGTAAACAGCGAATGTAAATTAAACGAATAACGGGCTATGGGAAACCAAGGACAGCTGCTTGGTTCTTCTCCCCTGCATTTTTCAGTTTTTGCATTCCTTCATTCACCATAGTACATTTGAGCTGGACTTCTCAACTGTCACTTTGTGTAGGTTAACAATATGTTCTTGTTATGTGTATGTTTTCCTATTTGAATTAGAGTTTTCCTCTGCCACAAGGCTGGTGGCCTCACAGTGGCAAAGGAACTGTTAGAAAAAGTGTTTTCCCACTTGGAGTATACCTTCTAAAATCTCTAGGGATCAAGGCACCCAGTTTAATGAGCAAAACATATGAGCCTTCATGGACAACCCTGCAAACTTCTAAGAATTACCACTGACTATATCACCCTCAGTTATCAGGTGAGGTTTAGAGAGCTAATGAAAAAACTGGATTCCTGAAAACCAAGTTTAATTCCACGGGACTGAATGAACTGATGAGAAGGGTTACAATTTCACAACTTTTTATTTGAAATATTTCTGATTTTTAAAAGCTTGTCTTCCAGATACAAGAAATTCTTCTTTACATCTTTGAAGCAGTATTGAAACATGTATTTATTTTTCTCTCTAATCCTTTGGAAACTCAGTAATTGTGTATTTTTATTTTCATGGCTATATGTTTATTTGCAAAGTTCAATAGGAATCTCTTCTCTTTATAATAGGACACAACTAAAAACTAAATATATTACAAGTCTTTGACTTGAAGGTCATGTTTGAGAGAGAAAAATAGGAGCTCAGATATGACCAGAAAGCTATAAGGAATTAAGGAAATTCCTTGGAAAAATAGTCTGTTATCTTGCTTGCCTTGGTTCACAGTAGTCTTTCCAGGTAAGGAACAAACGTTGCTTACTGGAAGATGCAAAGAAAGAAGAAACTGCAGGATATATTGCAGACGTTGAGTAGAGAAAAATTAACCCCAAATCTATAGGTACTGCAGGCAAAATCTTATGGCAAGTATGCAGCTTGGTTTCTCAGCCTCAATGGAACTTTAAAACGTCAATCTGAATACTCCTTATGAAAAATGTCACCAAAGCAGATTTAAAAGAGCCTATGTGGTTATTATTCTTGCTGGACTTTATAAATAATCAGGCCAAGTTTATTGAAATGACTTATTTTGCAAATAAATTAGTCTTAGTTTGGCTATCTTTCATAAAAACAAGGGTCATTTTAGAGAGAAAATCATTTTAATTGAAACTATAATATACCTTTATGGATATTAGTTTCTAGTGCTATTTATTGTCTTTTCAGTTAAAAAAATTTTTTGGACTATATACTGAATTGGATCCTGAATTTTTCTAGTTTTCGTAAATATTTGGCTGTAGCCTTCCAAACTAACATTTTCCCATCCATTGACTTGGAATCACTGGGAACTAAAACTGCTTGTTTCCCAAGGCCATGCAAGTTATGCAAGTTAAAGTGCAACAACTTGATGTAGACTCGATATAGACTTCTCTGTAGACTTCAGAGAAATCACCACCATAGCTTCTCTGTGGACAATCTTTGTTTCTGCTGCAGAAAGATCACCAGGGACATCTAATTGCAGACCAGGAGAATCTATCAGACTGTCACTGCCTGCCTTTACTCCACATGAAGATGATTTGAGACAGAAATCTAGAAAACTTGATTGCCTGCTTTCAGAACTCAGAAACTGAAATTAGTCTTCTCCAAACATTAACCTTTGTTCTTTTGTTTCCATAGAAATGTCTCTTATTGCTCACACCCTAGGCTTAACTTTGGGAGCCTGCCTGCATCACCACCACCTGAAATGAGACACAACTTTTACCTGAACTGAACTGTTCTCAAATATGAGACTGGTTCAATGACATATATGACAACCTACCACCCCAACTTGTATCTCTGACTCTTTTATGTATGTAGGATTCCCATTTATATGCATGAATTAAATTTGATTATTTTCTCTTGCTAATTTGTCTCATGTCTATTTGATTATTAGACCAGTCAGAAGAAGCTTGGGGGTAGAGGAAATTTTATTCCTCCTCCATAAAAGCATTACAAGTCTGCCCTCAGGATGTGGTCTCTCTTGAGCCTGGGAATCTGGCTTGGTTTGGGACTTTTGGACTGGACCCAACCTGGCCTCTTTCAACCTAGTTGAAAGTGATGTGTTCAAATTTTGAAATTCAGATTTGTAACATGTGAGAATTCAAATTAATCTACCTTCTTGAACTCAGTTTTATGTTAGACAAACAACTAATAAACATGGTTACAGAAGAGCTAAACCCTCAGTGATTTGTACATTCCTAACTTGAAATGTACATAATAGAATCTTGACAAGGTTACTCTCACCTCTGATCAGAAGGCAAAGTTGGAGGTGAATTAATTAAATATTATTTAAGTGAATTATCTAAGAATAATTTAACAGAACACACAAGGAAAATAGAATTTCCTTACCAATAAGTAGAGCTTCTTTTTCTGATTTTAAGCCTTGACTTCTTTTATCAATATTGTTTTCTCGGTCTTGGTTGACTAATGCGACTGTCAACACATTGATTTCCTATAAAGTTAAAAAAATAAACAACATATGGTATTTATGTAGATTTCAATAAAAGCCACCAGGTCTCTTAAACTCTAAAAAAGAGGTCATCACTTACATTTATAACTGAGGATCAACTTTTATAAGTAGTTGATCTATTTGCCCAACAGTAGAAAATATATAATTCTAAAATTACACTCCTGGCTATAGCTCTCAGCAGACAAAGTAATTCTCTGCAAAAGTGGCAAATTTGGTGCAAATTACTGTACGTTTTTGTCCATATTCTGATTAAACTGTTAGCAAATTCTGCATTTGACTATTGGTACTTTAACATGTTTTATTTTAAATATGAAAAATTTTTCTGAAAAGCACACAGGCTAATTTATAATACTATGCTAGTAAATTGTATGTTGGGGGAAACAGGGCCTATTGGGAAGGTAAGATAGAGTTGTTAGGAGTGTGTAAGTGGAGGAGGTATATATCTTTATGCCCAACTGCAAACAGCAGGTAAAGCAAAGGTTGGGAAATTCTTTTCTTTGGAAATTAAACATGAAGAATTATACAACAAACCAGTAACACATGAAACATTGAGGCTGGACCATTTTTATTTCTTTCTATAGTCTTTTTTTCTTCATTTAAAAACCAACTCATATCCTTCCAGACTTGATATTCCGGACTCAAAATGGAACAGCGATTTAACACAAGGTCATATTTAATAATCAGAGACCTGCATATATTGGGCAGTGGAATCATTAGGGTAGTTGAATCTTGTTGGGGGGAAATTTCTTAGATAGGTCTCAAGAGGAATTTGCATATTTAGCAAAGAGTTAAGGATAATGTTTCCAGTAAATGGTGGGGAATCTGCCAGCGGATAGAGTGTAGGTGGGTAGGGACAAAGGAAAACTTAGAAAGGCTGGGCAAATGGTTTCGCAGGTAGTACCATGACTGAAACTGGTTATAGGATATCTAGCTAGTTACTACAAATTAACAAAATTGGCCACATAAAGGAATACAGAAGACCGTTGAAAGTAATATTGAGCATGTAAAGAACACAAGTCCCATCTGAAGGCATTTAAATAAAAGAGAAGAAAAAAAGCCCTTAGTGCATGCCAATAAAAATAGATCTATGAGCTGACTAACCCATGATTTTCTACTTTGTAAATCAGGGATAACTGGAAATTGCCAGGAAGAAGTTTCTCCTGAAAAATTGCAGTTGGTAAAGCAACATTTAACGAACATTTTGGAGGCTCCTCTAAAGGTTACACTTATCTGCTCAAGAATGAGTGGTCAAGTCTGAATGAGAGGTGAAAATAGGTAAGGTAAAGAATTGAGGGAACCACAGTGTTATGACAGTATGTCAGACGAAAGGTTTTGGTTGACTAGAGGGTACCAACTGGGGCCTGAGGCTGATGGTAGGAGTGTGCCCATGAGGACAGATGTCAGAAAAGGCTTAGAGAATGGTCTAAGAAGAGTCTGGAGCCAGCTGGACATGTCATTACAGGAGAAAAATACTCTTATACTTCCAAAAAGGGATCTTGCAAACCAGCCCCAGCAGAAATATGCTCAAACAAATCCAAAAGTTTATGTAGATGGGAATAGCATTTTGTTTGTTTAAAACCAAACAAATCCAAAGGTTTATGTAGATGGGAATAGCATATTTTATAAAGAGGTTAGATGGAAGGGAATAGGAATTCCTTCTGTGGTGAAATTCTTATGGTATTTTGGGATTAGACTGTGTCCATTAGAACAGAGAAGGCTGTGTGGATACTTCATCTCCCTGGGCTAGTGGGTTCAAGGAGCTTGCTAAGTTCTCTTAATGGTGTGCCCTAAGGAAAAATAGGTCCCCTAGGGACATGGCTCTGGGTTCTGTAAAGATCTTCCAGCAGAGGTTTATGAGGAAAGAGGTTGGAAAAATATTAACTAGGGTAATGACTGTATCACTTAAGAGAAATAACAGTAATGAACCCTAGGGCTGAGTGGAAATAGTATCTTCAAGAAAGGGTGATCGGATCACAGCCTGGATGATAACTGGGGACAAATGAAATTACGGGGAAGAGTTTAGCAGACAACTACCCACATTAATTGCCAAAATTGAGTGGTGTCCTGGGGCCATCATACAATTGAGGACCCAGGCTTAGGGTGGAAAATGGACCAAAGAGCTGGCAGCACATCAAGAGCCAGCATGAAGTGGCAAGGGAGGAATAGATGAGGCCACTGGAGTGTTGTTAGGCACCTGTCCCCATATCCAAAGCTGGAGTCATAAAGAAAAGGGGAATCAGAGCTGGCTCCAACAAATCCTATTGAATAATGATGCCTACAAGGAGCTGATATGGCCTACCAAACAAAGATGGCTACTTTGATGATGTTTTAGGGTTGGGCAAATGAGGATAGAAAGACAAAAGGTAGAAATTAAGATGGACTATTGTAGCCTGTGCTCTCCTGACTATCAGTGGCATGCTCTCATGTGGGCATCAACAGTGGCTGTGGGGTAGACACAACTTCTTTGCCAGGCTCTACAACAGTCCTGAGGGCCTGGGCCTGACAGAGACCAAGGCTTGGCCGATGCATCAGCCTTTGGGTACTACTGTGAGTTGTGTTCTGGGTGGAGATGAAGGTGCTTTTCTAACGCCTCCAGTGGGGACAAGGACTATGCTGGGACATGGTACTGTACCTAATGAAGCTAGTCAGGCAGGCTCCAAAGAGTACAGATTATAAATTGGCCTCAAGAATCTCCAAAGGGGACTATCATTTCCATCATAGTCAAAGGTGTGTCCAAGCATATTAACTACAAACTTGGGTCTACAACATCATTTAGTGAAGTGGACCAACTTGTGATTACTCAAAAGAGTTATTGCTACATGCCCTGGAGCCCAAGCCTGCCTGGGGAATAATGTAAAACTCAGACTAGCTGACAAAGTAACAGATTAATGAGCTGGTAAACACTTATGTCATACCTTTTGCTAGAGACAAAATTTAAAGTCAATCCAGTGTGTTTTAAGGGCTAGAAGGCAGGATGGTAATTTTAGATAGCCCTTTGATGGGCTCTGTTTTTATATTTTTCCTCTATTAAAAAAGGGGAGTGGCCCTGGCTGGTGTAGCTCAGTGGATTGAGTGCAGGCCTGCGAACCAAAGGGTCACTGGTTTGATTCCCAGTCAGGGCACATGCCTGGGTTGCAGGCCAGGTCCCCAGTGGGGGCCATGTGAGAGGCAACCACACACTGATGTTTCTCTCCCTCTCTTTCTCCCTTCCTTCCCCTCTCTCTAAAAGTAAATAAATAAAATATAAAAAAATTAAAAAAAAAGGGGGAGTGGTGTTTTAGTGACTCATTAATGATGGATTCCTTAGAAAAATCAAGTTAATTTGATTTGTCTGTATTTATAATCAGGTTGAACAAGAAAATTATGATTTTTGGTAAGCTATGAGTTTGGAGTAGTCTACAAAGCACAAAGTAGATATAAGTAATACCTGTTCTCTCTTTCCATGTTTGTACCAGTGCCTGTGAATCTAAATTATCTTCCAGTGTTTGTCAAAAGAGCTCTGTTATTATGACTAGTAAGGTGAAGAAAATACTGTACATAGAGAAAATTTGTAACTAAATAACTCCTCTAACCAAACCTTTGTTGCATTTAAGCTAAGCCTGTTTTTACTTTCAGCCACTCAATAAGTATTATGTCACAAACATATATCACATGCCTACTCAGGGGCTAGCAAGCAATTCTCATAAAAGGTCTATAAGAAAGCTTATAGGAAACATCAGTAGATGGAGCTGGAAGAAGTACGTAGATCATAACAAGAAGTTTGGATTATATTTGTAAGGCTTACCTAATGTACAGTGTTCAGTAGAAAAGTTACACGAATGATTTTGAATTTTAGATTACTGTTTTGGAGTCAAGTGAAACAGGGATGCCAGCTTGGAGCCTCCTGCAAGAGTCTATTTTGTTTTCTACCTTTTCATGATGAGGGTCCAAACCAAGTCAGTGGTGTATAAAACATAAGAGATATTCAAGAGGTGGAACTACAAAGCACCTGATGACCTGATGAATGAGGGGAATGTTGAAAATAAGTAGGTGCTTTGGTGAACAGGAAAGGAGAGAAAGAAGCAAATATGGGAAAAGATGGTGTATTCAATTTTGGAAACATTAAACTTAAGGTTTCTATGACATCTTGTCAAGTTATTTGGGAGAAAGTAGGATGTATAGGTTTTATAACTTGTGAGTCCCTGACAACTGTTTTTATGGGTATTCATTAGGTTTGTGATTATACCTTGACGTCTTCTTCTGGGACAAAGAAAAGGCTTGCTTACTGCTTGATATAAAAGGTGGATATTCCAAGCTCAGCATTTCTCTCCTGTAATATAACCCCCACACGTATAGGCTTCCATCTGGACTCCTCTCTGGGGGGAAGGGTGATCAGGCTGTAAGATCCCTAAGATCTGGTGAAGCCAGGGCAGCTGTCTGGTAGCACATGATAAAACCTCAAATGGACTGTTGCCCAAAATTGTTATGAGGATAGCTCATCACAACAGGGATAAATTGACCATAATATTAAATACTAAGGTAGCACATTTTCATTTTCAAGAGGACATAACCATTTTATGCTTCATCTTTAACTCTGCAAACAAATGGGTCAATTCTTAAGTCCTATCTCAAAAGTTTCACATTCCCTACCTAGGATGTTCCAACTATCTATTTAGTAATTGGGCAATGTATTTTACTGGGACATTAGCAAGGCTTTGCCCCTTTCCTAAAAACTTCACTGTCCTGCCCTGGCCAAGTACTCAGTTGGTTAGAGCATCGTCCTGATATACCAAGGTTGCAGGTTTGATACCTGGTCAGGGCACATACAAGAAACAACCAATGAATGCATAAATAAATGGAACAACAAATTGATGTTTATCTCTCTCTAAATCAATTAAAAAAGAATCAACTGATGAATACATAAATAAGTGGAACAATGAATTGTTGTTCCTCTCCCTTTCTCTCTCTTACTCTCTCTTTCTAAAATCAGTAAAGAAAATGTCACTGTCCTTATTACTTCATTCCACTCCAATCCATTAGACAATGGAAGGAACCTAAGAATGGAATATTTCATTATTAGAAACACAAAGTTATGAAGATTGTTTTTCATTTACCCCATTAAAATCTTTTACCGATAAATGTAATATGTTGCAAAGAATTCTGTGTCTACTAGATGTTCTGGAGAAGGTGTTCCAGATGCCTAGAGTTGCACATTGGACATGGATAACAGTGGATAAGGTTGGAAGGGAAGGGAAGTTACTAAACAAATTGTTAATACCATGCAAAGTATACAGAGGGAGAGGACTTTGGGATGGACATCAAGAGTTTCCTCACAGTGAGGTCAATAGGATTATGAAATAGTATTCTAAGGGAAGTGGTAAGAATACCATTCACTTGACAGAGTAAAAATCACCCCAGACTAGAAAAGGCACAATAGGTGACAATTATGCCTTGGTAGGGGAATGGACAAAATTATATAATAATCTTCTCTCTTACCTTTAACCATAATTTCTGTGACACTTAGAAGGTTTTTAATAATAACCAGAAACTAGATATCATGGCCTTCTTTTTTTAGACTTCCTAAATAGCTACTTGAAGGCAGAAATTTCCCCTCTAAGACTCCTTATCAACTACCTTATCGTTGAGAAATGATCAAAATAATTTATCCATTTAGAAAAGTTCTTTTTCAATAATTTACTGAGGTAGAATTATACTTTGTTGTTTTGTTTTGTCTCCCTCTACCCACCCAAGTACCTAAGAATAAAGAATAATGGCTTCCTCAGTTTATAAAATCCTTTAATTATTCTCCTTATTTCATTATTCCTGTGGCCCCCTTAACTTTGGTGCTGTTTTATTTTACTGCAAAGCTCCTTGAATATGAGAGTCTGTGTTCCCTGCCTCACTATTTGAAATCTCAGCTTTCTTGGCACTCACACCATGAAGCTATCCTTTGAAAGAGTTTCAGTGACTCCCTGTATTTTCTCAACCCTCTTACCATGTGACATTTGACTTCTTTGACATCAGTGACTTTTAAATCATTTGCCTCACTTGCTTCTGTTATATAAGTTGTCCTGATCTTTTTCCTCCTAATTTTTTGTTTAGTCCTCACTGGCTTCTCCATTCCTTCTGCTGGCCCAGCACACATGGAGAAGAAGGTAATTTTCTTCTCTAACTTCTCTAACTTTGGTACTTGCCCAAGTTCAGTCACCACTTTTTCCTTCTCCCATTTTATCAGAGTTTTTTCATTTCCATGGATTCAGCTATCATTGCACTTTTTAACTCTGTTTCTTATCATCACCTGATCATTGGGCTTGTCTGCATGAATTTACCACTGCCTGGTTCAAAGTGACAATGAGAGATGGCCGTGAGGTGGTAGGAGAGCATTCTTTAGCCTTGGCTCTTCCATTAAGAACTGGCTGACCTTGAGCATGCCCTCTCTTCCCTTTTCTTTACCACTCCCTAATTACATTTTTACACACAGTACAAGTCCCATATTTTTCAGAGGCATTTGTGCCAAACTACTTGCAAATTTTCCTTATTTCAACACATTTCCTATGTCATTTGTGTGGCAGTTGATCACTTACATATTTAGACAGAATTGGCTTTCACTGGTGTTTGTTTCTTCAACAAAACCAGCAACTCCTTTAGGGCAGGCATTTACCTGACAAGGTGAGGAGGCATGGCTGAGTGCAACTGTGTTCTAATTCTGTCACCATTATTTATGTGCTGCATAACTGTAGGCTGGGCATCGCTTAACTTCCTCTTGTGTAAGACAGGGATAATGACCTGTGCCTGTTGCCCTGAGTGTCTTTGGTGTTTCTCTGGGGACCAAACATCATATGTGAGATGTTGCCTCTGAAAATTATAAATATCTATGAATATATTGTGGCATCATTATTACCATTATTATTCACTTTTATTATTCACAGAACTGACTGGATACAGAACATGTGCATAATACATACTTGGGGTTCTGAATCCATATGAGAATTATGTATAAAACTCTGGCTGCGATCATATAAAATATGTATGCAAAAATATATAAACTAACTGTGGTAGTGACCAAATAGCGCATATTTTTTTCTATTTTCTACATGTTCTGTGGCAATGTTGTTATACCGCTATCCTTAAAATTTATTTTATTTTTTAAAGATTTTATTTACTTGTTTTAGATAGGGAAGGGAGGGAGAAAGAGAGGGAGAGAAATATCGGAGCATGCTTGCCTATCTTGCAGCCCCGACTGGGGACCTGGCCTGCAACCCAGGCATGTGTCCTAGACTGGGAATAGAACCGGAGACACTTTGGTTCGCAGGCTGGCACTCAATCCACAGAGCCACACCAGCCAGGGCTGTTATCCTTAAAATTTAAAAAGAAATGAGAAGCTAAAGACAAACAGATGCCGTTTTGAAGAGCTATATGTAAGTAAGCACAGAGTAGCTGACTGCTTCATTGAATAACACGCTTAGTGACACTCCCCCACACATACATGCTAAATAGAGAGACCACCACAATGTGACTTTCCCTGTGGCCCTCCAAGGGCTGGCAGCCTTACAGCTACTAGTGCATCCCAAGTGAGTGGGACAGTTGTCAAGATCTGCATGGTAACGACTGACCATGTCACCTCCCACTCTGCCAACATCATACCACAAGGCTCTCATTCCTTCTCTGCTTTCCTTGTTCCATGGCCTTGTTTTGCTGCTTGCTTCTAGACCCTACTCAAATATTATACTCCATGAAACCAGGGTCCCTGAAAACCACACTCAAGATACTAATCAGCTATTTCAATATCCTTTACTCAATGTTTTTTTTCTTTTTTTCCAAAGTACCACAAGCAATCCGTCAAATGATATACCAGTCTCCAATAAACTTCAAGATATTCCTTAGTGACTAGCCAGTGACAAGCATGTAGCAGGTGCCCAGTGGCTGATAAATGGAGTGACCCACAGAAAAAATGGCCTGAAATAGTAAATAAATGATGGATTTGGACACAGCATACTAGTTTTAATTGCTACTGACTTGCTGTGTACCCTTGTTTTCTTATTTCTGTTTGTAGAAACATATGATCTACAGTGTCTTTTTGTTCCAAAATTCCATGCTTGCTCTGTGCCCTTTTCCCTGAGTTGGAGCTTCCCTTCAGAATGAGCCCATCAACTTGATAAGTGCAGCTAACTTGATATGTACTTATCCTGGATTTCAATGCCAATAAAAATTAGAAAGGGAAGAGGAGGTGGGGTGGTGGTGGGAAACAATAAAAAACCAAACAGATGAAAAAAGGACTGTTGATAATGAGTGACTGAGTAAGCTTCAAAATTTCTTATGGTTCAAAGAAAAGTAAGAATTTGTCAATCCCCAAGAGCAAATAGGATCTCAGGAATTTTCTGTGGGTCAGAAGTCCCAAGGCCCCGCTAGTATCAGTGGCTGAAGTTTGGTACCACCAGTGCAGAGAGCTGTGGGCCCCCACCCACCTGTGCCCTTTCCGCAGAAGCCTTTGATGTCCAGGGTCTGCATGAGGGAGGAAAGAGGCCCAACAAGCTTCAGCTTCAGAGAGACAATTTGAAAGCAGACCTATGGGACTCCTGCCCTCAGCCAAGATTCAGCAATTTATTACAAAACAACCACATTTTACATGCTAAGATGTTCTACCTCATTGGGGTTCAATTACTTGCCATGGAGTGCATTCATTATGTTCTTAGATAAGTACAAGAACTGTGTTTTCTAAGGTTTCCAACTGTTATGATTAAAATAGGGGAGTACTAGTTATAGGTCCTAAAAAGGAGCCTTTCAAGAAAGACAGGTGTGGTTTAGGTGCTATAGATATGTGGATACAGCATTTATGGTCATCCTTGGTTGTATTTATTTAATAAACACTTATATACACTTAGTATGTGCAGGTAGTATTATAAGAACTTTACAAATATGAACTTATTTAATCCTTATTATAGCCCTATGATGTCATTACTGTTGTTTTCCCATTTTAAAGATGAGGAAATTGAGGCCCAGTGAGGCTAATGACTTGCTGAAGATCACATAACTAGTTAAGAAGCAGACTTGGGATTTGAACCAATGCTTTCTCGCTCCAGAGTTTTAACTACTGTACTAGGCTGCCCCTTTTGACTGCACTTCTGGCACCTATCAACATCTTTGTCAAGTCTATTGAAAGTATCTATTGAGCACTGGGACTGAGTCTTTTCCTGAGGGATGCCCACATTTCTGGCCATTCAGAAGCCAGCAGGTGCTCCAGGCAGGACCAATGAGCAGTGACTCTCACAGTTATGACTACAAAGGGGAGCAAGGCAGAAAGCCAGGAGGGGCCTGGCTGAGGACCTGTGTTGCTAGGGACAGGGGACTAGCTGGCTGCTGCTGTTAGTTGGTGACAGATTTCCTTTCTACTAGTATACTTGTAATCATGGACTGTGCAGTAGGGAAGGGTTTCAAAGGCAGAGTTCTGGGAATGCGGAAGAGGCAGCACACGTGTTCTGGTTTGGAAGATGCTGGTGGAGGAAAGCCGAGGTCAAAGCAGCACTCCGAACTGGCCAAGCAGGTGAACAGGCTTGGGCAGGGGGTTTATGCATGTAGTAGTAAAGCAGAACCACTAAGTAGAAGGAAAAAGAGGGAAAAGAGGGGTGCAGAAGCCATTCTAAAAGAAAATGGATCAATTCTGTGTGTGTGAAGCAGAGAAAAGGGAAGTGAGTTTTAAAAAAAATTAAACAAATCAAGTGTGATGACTAGCAGAATAATGATACCAGAATTAAAGATCATTACGACCACTGTGGAAAACAGTATGGAACTTCCTCAGAAAACTAAAAATGGACCTGCCCTTTGATCCAGCAATTCCACTGCTGGGACTATATCCTAAGAACCCTGAAACACCAATCCAAAATAACCTATGCAGCCCAATGTTCATAGCAGCACAATTTACAATAGCTAAGTGCTGGAAACAACCTAGATGCCCATCAGTAAATGAATGGATCAAAAAACTATGGTACATTTACATAATGGAATACTACACAGCCGAAAGAAAGAAGGAACTCATACCCTTTGCAACAGCATGGATGGAGATGGAAAGCTTTATGCTAAGCGAAATAAGCCAGGCATTGAAAGACAAATACCATATGATCTCACCTTTAATAGGAACCTAAACAACAAAACAAAGAAACAAGTAAAATATAACAAAAGACACTGAAATAGAGGACAGGTAGCCAGTGACCAGAGGGGAGAGGGGAGGGAATTTCAGGGGAGAAGGGAAGCATTTACAGGAACAAATATAGAGGACACATGGTCAAAACGAGGGGGGTTGGAAAGGGGAGGGAGGAGGGGAGGGATGGGTGGGTGGGCTGGAATGGGAATAAAGAATAGAAACTGTACTGAATAAACTAAAATTTAAAAAAAATGAAAAAAAAAGAATAAGAAGTACTGGCCCCAATACTTTAGAAATATTGGATGTGAGGTCTTGGGAAGGCAGCTGGAAATACGGGGCCTGAGTCAGGAAAAAGTCTGGGTTGGGAGTCACTCTGCAGCCCAGCTTCTGTGTCTCCCTATCCTGCATGGTCCCAGTGTACACCTGTCAATCCTGTCACTTCCAAAAGTGTCCCAGCCTGGACTTTATGTGATGGCTCTACCTGTAATCATTTCTCCACACAGGAACAATGTCCTCAGTACCTAGCACAGTCCCCATATGCTATATCTGCAAACACTATTTTTTGAAAGAACTCACTTTAGACCTTTGGTAATATTTGTTGAATTACATCAAATGAATCTGTTACTTCGTAGAGAAGATAAACATCATAGATAAACAATAGGTGAAACTGACAGACCTCATAGGTTTAGTCAGTACCCTTGGCCTGTGGCGATTTATTAGGTCTGTGAGGAATATATACAGTGGGCAATGAAAAAAACAATGCAATCATTTTGGATATTTTACATCTTTTTGGTCCCTAAATGCACTTGTTGTTGTGTCATTTTAAAGTAAAATAATTTCTTTATTATCTTAGATTAAAGAAGGTAAAAAAGTTAATTTTGAATCTGTATCTATTATTAATGCTTTCAATATGTTTTTAATTTAAATATTAACTTTTTTGGACACCATAATATAAGCTCATAAACTTTTTCCTTTACTTTCTTTTCCAAAATTTAAGACAATTCTTTAGTTCACTTTAATTCTTAATAATGACCTTGCTTGGTTTTCCCATTAGAATATTATATATATACATGTTTAATGTGGAAAATTTACAAAACATAAAATGAAAATAAAATTAACTAAAATTTTATTACCCAGATATAAGCACTATTAACATTTAAATATTTACCTTTTATACAGTTTATAGTTGTTCATATGGAAAATAATATAACAATTAATAAATAATACAAGGATTAACTGTGAACTTACTTTTGCCCCACCCTGTATTTCATATATAACCCTACTTCCACACACACACACACACAGTAATATAGATGTACACCAAGGTCTGTCCATAAAGTATCCAGCCATGCACTATGAAAAACAGGCATTTTTGAAGATAAAAGATACAAGAAACATTGTACATAGGACAATGATACTTCAGTCCCCTTCAAAGTTATGACCTTCTTGAGGAAATCTGGTTCATTGGTTGTGGTTTGAATCAGGTCATTAGCAACTACAGCACCATGTTCCTCCTGCTCTGGTAGCAGAAGCCACAGAACAAATTTTGCCTGACACGTTTCATGCCAAAACCCTGTGTCAACCCCCAGATTAGCTTCTAGTTCTCGCACTGTCAGTTGCCAATCTTTGTCAATTGCAGTCCATACACGTTCAACATTCTCAGGTGTTCTCTTTGTTGCAGGCCTTCCAGAACATGGATCACTTTCAGCACATTCTCCACCATCTTTGAAGTGTTTGTACTACACTTATATTTGTGCTGCATTCACTGCATTGTTCCTGAAAGCCTTCTGTATCATCCAAATAGTTTTCACAGAGGAATGTTCAAACTTAACACAAAGTTTGATGCAGATTTGTTGCTCTGTTTGCTCAGTCATTTTTAATGCGATGGCCACACAGTACACATGCTCACTCAACAGAGTCTACTGCCCCCACTGACTAGTACAGTGAAGTTGTCACTGTTCACACATGCACATTCCAGTTCACTCTGCTTGGCTGCCAGGTTACATTGAGATCACACAAACCGTTGTTATTATATTAAATGGCTGGATTTTTTCTGGACAGATCTCAGTATATACATGTGTGTATATGTGTTGTATATGTGTACACACATGCATGTATGTATATATTATTGTTTAGTTCCTATTTGGAAATCTTGGGTGATTCTCACATATACTTTTAATTAGAGAACAAAGACTTTGATGAGAAAGAGTAATTTCAATTTTGTAACATTTCCTATTAAATACCAAGAGCATCAATGTTGCCTGGATTATCACTTAATTATGGATATCACACTTCATGTCACACTTAAAATGGGGTCTCAAGCTGACCATTAAATTACTTTCTTTTGGCATAGTTTCGTGACAGCCATAGTAAATAAAAATGATCTAAAAATGAGAAAAAATTCCTTTGTATTCCAGTAACTCCATTCATGATTTAAAGTGTAGGTTTTAGTATTTTATTTTTAGTTTTTCTATATGCCACTGTAGATGTTACCAAATAAAAAATACACTTGATCTCAAAAACATTGCGTGTTTCTCATCACTATTGAAAATGTGGTCCACATAGGCACATCTATGCAAGTCCATCCCCTTCATAACCTGGAAAAATACTGACATGAAAAATCTCCTCTACCAATAAAAATGGAGCAGCAAACAGAAGAAAATAAAGTGAAATACTTTTAAATGTATTTATGTGCATCCAGAATTAGTCGGTTTGATTTATCTTGTATGATACTGACTCTATTGCTGGTAAAGATTAATTGTATTATGGTGCTCTTGGCATGTTATTTTCCCAGGCCATTTCTCAGTATGATATTTCTTATTTTTCTCTGCTACAAAGCACCCACTATCATAATTTTCACCAGCTGAGGTTACATTACTAATGATAACATTAAAATTTTAGAGTCTTTTTGACCTTTGTAGTGGTAAATTAGGTCATAAGAATGAAGGGGATGGAACTGGATAAATGAGAAAGAGAGACATTTAATTATTATTAAAGTAAAATCAAATTTCACAATGTTTGCTGGGCATACTATGAGATCTTAGTAAATGTTAAATATTCTCTCCCTTCCCAACACAGAAAAAATCCAATTCCTTTTCTTCACTGCCTTCTTGCATATGCCATATATGATAAATATTCCAAGAACTCAGTGTTCTGAATTGCTGATGCACAGTACCTGATTGATGTAGAATTTGAGGTCCTCTAAATAGAAAATGGTATGTCTAATGATAATGATGATAATATTAATAGCCCTTACTGAGTGGTTGGTAGATGCCAGGTTCTGGTACTCATTTTGGTACTCCCTATTTTACAGATGAAAAAAAACTGAGGCACAAATAACTTCTGAAACTAAACATACCTAAAAAGTAGTGGTTCCAAAGGCACAGGCAGTCAGACTCTCTAGCTATTAGTCTATGTGGCCTTCTGTCTGAGGTACCTCTCAGAGAATCACAACTTTTCAATTTTGTGCAAGCCCCTAATCCAACCCAAGTCTTCTCCCTTACTGAGAGGACCAATCTTTGTGGATTATCCTCTTTAGTCATATGCTATCTCCTCAATGGGCAGTGTGCCCCTTGAAGACAGTTACTGGGCTGTGACCGGATGTGCTCCCAACATACTGCACCGCCCAGCATGTGACTTGGATGAAGAAGTTAGGAGTGGTTAGTTGTCAGTCCACCTATTTTCTGTGTATTCTCCAAACGAATGTGATTTCTTATGAACCAGAGCCTTACAATTACTAATTGTATATTTTCCTCTTTGGGTTGAAAAGTGACAAAGTTCAACATTTATACTAAGGTCTCATGACACCTCAGTTCAGTATAATTTGATTGGAATTTATCAGCCTCCACCACTCTCCATTCATCAAGTATTTATTGAGCACCTACTATATGGTAGGCTTTGTTCTAGACAACAGAATTCAAGAATGAATAATAAGAACCCAAAGGGTGGAGAGGCATGTAAAATATATTAAAATACAGTGTGAAAAAAAGCTATGACAATGATTGGCCTCAGGTGCCATAGGAGCCCAGAGCAGCACCTGACCTAGTCTGGGATGGAGAGTAGGCAGCAGTTGCTGAAAGTGTGGTCCACAGACTGGCAGCACTGGCATCACCTGGGAGCTTATTAGAAATGTAAATTCACAGGCCCTAGCCCACACCTACCCAATCTTAAACTCTAGGGTGGAGCCCAATAATCTGTATTTTAAAAAGCTCTCCATTTGATTCTGTTGCTTACTAAAGTTTGAGAAGTATTGCCTTTGAAAATGTATGCAGGCACACAACAATTAGGTCAGAAAATATACACCAAATTAAAACTTATAAAGTAAGAAAGTTGGATGAGGTGATCCCTACCACCTCCATTCTAACTCTCACAGTCTACAAGATTTATATACATGTCTTAAAGTGAACTGGAATCAAATGTGTTCATTTTTAAGATTATCTGCAGATAATATACAGAAGGAAGTATTTGCAACTCTTACCTAACCAGGCTGAAGAGATTCACAAGGCTGTCTGAAGCTGCTGGAAATTCTAAGTCAGTCCAATCATCAACTGGTAAGTATTCTAAATGTATTACAAATGTACCCATCTACATAGGCTCATCACTGCATTAGGTTCTGTAAAGCAGACATATACATCACCTCCCTTAAGGCACTTAGACCTGAGTTGAGGAGATAGGCCTATCATGACTTGGTTGTTCAGAATGTGTACAATGATAAATACTGTGGGAATATGGAGAAGATGGTTAATTGCTTTGGTCTGATCTTAGGATAAGTCACCAAGAAATAGGAATTGAGATGGGCTTAAAAACATGTGGAATTTGCATTGTAGGCAGAAAGGATGACATGATAGATGGGAAGTGAAATTATCAATAAAAATTCTAATTAGTTAGAATTTGTAATGAATGGTGGAGTTAGCTGAATTTGACCTGTTAACAAAAACCATTTATTCAACATAACCAGGCCAACAATTATTCTGTTCTTACCAAAAGGAGCAATTTGAATATTGTGTAAAATAGTGAGGAACAATATGTAAGCTTACAGCTATGAGACATACTGTGCTCGTGTTTGTGGGTGTAAGTGTGTGTTATGTGTAGTGAGGAAGCAGGAATTATATGTACACAGTGCGGGAATCTTACACAGACTATAATTGTAGACCTTTCTCATCATTCTAAGCCATCATTCTCAAAGTTGGCAGGGAAAGAAACTGCCTGTGAAAATTAGATTCTGAAAGCCTCATAAACATAAGTAGCTCATCAGCATACACTGAACAGTCTGGAAATTGCCCAGAGAAAGCCACTCTGTAATCTCATGGGGAAGCTGACATAATAAAAACAATGGTGATGCTGAGCATCAGAGCTACAAATCTCCTCCACAACGTCAATGTCAGGGTTGGGAAGTCGGAGGTAAATCGAATTTTCCTGGAAAAAATAATCAAGTGAACATAAATCTGAAAGAAAAACCATTAATCATTCCAAGGTTGGTGAGTCTTTTCAGGGGAACCTGCAGAGCTTTCAGAGACTGGCTACCATATACCTGGCAAGGGACCACTTCCAAGTCCCTGGTGACTCTTCACGTGTTTACAGGCAGGCTGCTGCCCAGAGACAGCATGGCCTCTCTGGCTCTGACACCATACAGCTAAGGGCTGCAGACCCACTTCTTCAGGAACACCTTACAGTATTTCTATAAAGAACAGAATGTATGAAAGCCTTTCCCTTTTGAGATCAACTTTCCTTCACAGTTTAACTTTCCTTTGTGTGAATTAGGGTGGGATTTACACTGAGGTGTGGTTCGCTGAAGTTCTGAAATTTTGTGATATCCTAAGTTAGATGTAAAGGCACAAGGATGAGGAGTACAACCTTCTTGGTGGTTTGATTACAATGCCCAGTTAAGGGTGGCTACAAACAAACAAGTTATCTGCCTCCAGGGTGAGCAGCTGGGCTATTGTCTGATCTTTGATCCAGGAGTCCCTCTGGGCACAGCGTGCAGGCCAGGGAGCAGTGGACTCACCACTAGGGATGATTCCTACCTATTAGACCCTAGAGAGGGAAGGGAAGGGCAGAAATGGAGAGGGGCATTTCCAGCAGAGCTGGGAAGACTTTTGAGGTTGAATGATTAGCACACACTTCACTTTATCGTGGGTGCTGTGTTTGAATATGAATATATATGTGTGTGTATGAATATATGTACACACATGCATATATACATATATGTATATATAATACATATATACACACACACACACACATATACTTTCCCCCAGGAAGCCTACTAATATTTTATTTGAAGATTAACACCTGAACTTTTTGATTTGAATTTGAGAACCTTACTTTTGGCCTAAGTGTTCACTAAGTGTGTATATTGGCGCAACCACAAACACACCTTCAGTGAAGGCAGATTTCATTACTGGAGTTTGCTGGGAAGTACAGGATGGTGAAGGCACTGCTCTTCTGCCTGCTCCGTGGATTTGGAAGGGCTGGTGGGCATCTTCCTGCTGCTGTCTTTCCTGCCCCTCACCCCCTTTTTTTTCTTCCTTACCTTTCCACCTTCTTTTCTTCTTTGTCATCTTCCTATACATTTCCTCAAAGAAATGCCACAGCCCAGTGAGTTGTGTGCTCTGGCGGTGAGCAGTGTGTGTAAACAGACGGTGACTGTCCTTCATGGCATTTCGGGACTGTTCCAGGAGAACCAGGGAGAGCCCAGCAGAGAATCCTTGAGGAAGGCCAGCATCATAGATGGTGGGTGGACCAAGGCTGGCGCCAGCCCTGGCTGGTATGTTCATACCTCTCCCTGCCCTGGGCTCATGTGTGGTGAGCAGAAACCAGGAGTGTGGAAGTCACTGCAGAATGTATAATATTCTAAATAACAACAATAACAACCACCACAACTATCTTGGAAGCCCTATGGTTCCTGAGTAAACTTACAGAACTAACAAGAGGAGGTTGATCTACAATGGGTGAATCTCTCTCTGTTCCTTAGTGCTTTCTCATCTTTAATCCTGGTGACATGTCAGTAGCAACTGAAGTTCCTTGAGCAAAGGAGGCTCCTGAGTTTCCCCCTTCTGTCTTCCACAGAAACTAGAAGAAAATCCTGTCCACCCTTTGGGTTCCTGGCTTTTTTCATAAGTGCTCCTAAACTTTCCCTCTGTTCATTTTCGATCAACACACCAGACAGTGTTAAGCTGTATCTCACCAAAGGCAGGGACGCTAAAACTGAGCCCTTCAGGTTTACTCAACTTTAAAATTATTCCTTGCACTCAAGTCATGTCCGTATGTTTATGTATGGTTCTCCTGTTGGTTGTTTGGAACTTACATATATTTTCTTAGCCATGTTAGAAATAAAAGCTTAATTTTCATTTTAGTGCTAGAACTCATTTGGTTATTTTAATTGATAACTCTTCTGAATGTCATGCATTCTCCTGAGAGGGTAGACAAGCCCCATTTTGGTGGTGGGGGCCCAGGTCCATGTGCCTCAGGCTGGGATCCACACATAAAACAGGCTCTATAGTCCATAGAGCACCAGGAGCACCGACCTACAGTTCACAGCACAAAACCCTAAATGATGTGCCTCAGTATCATTCTAAGT
Organism: Trachops cirrhosus; assembly: GCA_028533065.1. Lineage (NCBI taxonomy): Eukaryota > Metazoa > Chordata > Mammalia > Chiroptera > Phyllostomidae > Trachops > Trachops cirrhosus. The sequence continues at coordinate 40,229,078 of CM052548.1, forward strand.
TATTTGTGAAGTACACACTACTTGCCTTTGTTTTCAGAATGCAAATATTCTTGGGAATTATTTTCCACACCCATTGAGGAGTTCAGAATCCTCTCTATGTGGTAATACCCAGACAGTATCATTGGCTGTTTATTTCATCACTTGCCACATAGGGGCTGAACTGGATCTTTTAAAAGAAGCAGTGAATCTCCCTCTCTGTCTAAATCCCAATCAAGTGGAAAAACTCCACTTAAAAAGTGCTTAAATCATGGCTGAATTAACTAATACATTGTAAAAGAATATTCATTGCCTACTATCAATGACAAATACTATTTTAAAGTCCTATGGCAGGGAATGATTAAATAAACTAGAGCAAATCTGTGACACAAAGAATTAGGCACTTATTAAAAGTCATATTAAGAAAACATTTATTGGGACTTCCGGCCAAGATGGAGGCATAGGTAGACACACTGTGCCTCCTCACACAACCAAGATAGGGACAACAATTTAGAAGCAGAATAACAACCAGAACTGACAGAAAATTGAACTGTATGGAAGTTGGACAACCAAGGAATTAAAATAGACACGTTCATCGAGACTGGTAGGAGGGGCGGAGTCAGACAGCCAGGCACCGGTTGTGGAGCAGAGAGCATTGGGACCGGGAGTGTAAGGTATCCGGGCATGCAAGACAGCAGCTGGCAGAACACGGCGGAGGGGTGGCAACCAGCAGACCCAGTGAGGCCGCGATTGTGAAGCAAGGTATTACACCCAACCCAGGATACCAGCCCTGGGAAACAGAGCCTCAGGACACTGACTGAAAACACCTGTGGGGGTTGAGGCACGGGGAGAGACACCCAGCCTCACAAGAGAGGTCCTTGGAAAGTCCCATGGGGTGCACAAGCCCACCCACACAGGAATTGGCACCAGAGGGGCCCAGTTGGCTTGGGGGAAGTGGTGGATGGGACTGAGGTCTGATAGAGAGCAGAGCAAGTGTCATTGTTCTTTCTTGGACCCCACCCCCACATACAGCATCGCAACCCAGCAACTGGGGTGCCCTGCCCTGGTGAAGGCTCCGCCTCTCATACATAACAGGGGCAACCAGACCCCCCCCAAAAAAAAGATGGCTCAGACAGAATTGAAAGCCCCACCACAAGTACTTTTAAGCGACCAAGAGATAGCCAACCTATCAGATGCACAGTTCAAAGCACTGGTGATCAGGATGCTCACAGAATTGGTTGATTTTGGTTGCAAACTAGATGAAAAAATGAAGGCTACAGTAAGTGAAATGAAAAATGCACAGGGAACCAATAGTGATGGAATGAAAGCTGGGTCTCACATCAATGGAGTGGACCAGAAGGAAGAAAAAACATATACAACCAGAAAAGAATGAAGAAATAAGAATTCAAAAAAATGAGGAGAGGCTTAGGAACCTCCAGGACATCTTTAAGTGTTCCAACATCCAAATTATAGGGGTACCAGAAGAAGAAAAGGAAGAAAAACAAGTGGAAAAGTTATTTGAACAAATAATAAAGGAGAACGTCCCCAATCTGGTAAAGGAAATAGATGTCCAAGAAGTCCAGAAAACTCAGAGAGTGCCAAAGAAGTTGGACTCAAAGAGGAACACACCACATCATAATTACATTAGCCAAGGTAAAAATGAAGGAGAGAATCCTAGAAGCAGCAAGAGATAAGGAGACAGTAACCTACAAAGGAGTTCCCATCAGACTGTCAGCTGATTTCTCAAAACAGACCTTGCAGGCAAGAAGGGGCTGGAAAGAAGTATTCCAAGTCATGAAAGGCAAGGACCTACATTCCAGATTGCTCTATCCAGCAAAGCTTTCATTTAGAATGGAAGGGCAGATCAAGTGCTTCTCAGATAAGGTCAAGTTGAAGGAGTTCATCATTACCAAGCCCTTATTGTATGAAATGTTAAAGGGACTTATCTAAGAAAAAGAAGACAAAAAACATGTATAGTAAAATGACAGCAAACTCAGAATTATTAACAACCACAGCTAAAACAAAAACAAAAAGAAACTAAGCAAACAACTAGAACAGGAACAGAACCACAGAAATGGAGATCACATGGAGGGTTAGGAACAGGAGAGTAGGAGGAGGAGAGAGGGGTAAAAGGTACAAAGAATAAGTAGCATAGATGGTAGATAGAAAATAGACAGGGGGAGGGCAAGAATAGTATGGGAAATGTAGAAGCTAAAGAACTTATGACACATGGACATGATGTAAAGGTGGGGAATGTGGGTGCGAGAGGGTGTGCAGGGTGGAAGGGAATGAAGGGGGTAATGGGACTACTGTAACAGCATAATCAATAAAATATATTAATTGAAAAAAATTAGAAAAAAGAAAAAATATTTTCTGACGTATAATAAAAATGTATTACTGTTTTAATAAAAAGTATAATTTTAAAACAAGAATACATTTATTAACATGGGGAAATGCTCATGACTTATTATGAAAAATATAAAGGCTGTTAAACTGCCCATACATGCTATAAATTTGGTAAAAATATATATATATGTACACATAGACAAATATGAGGGAAATACAAAGAAATGAAAACACTAATTTTTGAGTGGTGAGATTGCAGATGGTTTTTTTTCTTTATATTTTTCTGCAGTTTCCAAACTTTTCACAAAAAGAAAATAGCACTTTTAGGCAAACATACATATAAGAGCATTTATATGTATGTATTGGTTTGGCTTCTATATCAGGTAGTATTATCACTAGACTTTCTGGGGAAGTGAAACCTTTAAAATGTAAAAGGTTTGTTTCAGATCTCAGCTTTAGCCACAGGTATCCACGTACACGTCAGACGATCTCACAGGGAGCTGAAATTTTTGCCTCCTTTTCCTGTTTTTCTTTAACTAGGCCTGGGGAAAGAAGGTATTTCCTCATCTCTGAACCCAACCTGTCATATTTATTAAACAGGTACTAATCTGGTTACATGCTCCAAATCCACTAATGGCCAAGCAAGTCCTACCAACTCCTGTCCTAACACGAAGGGCAAACTGTGGCCCAGCTGTGGAAACACATTGTCAGTTGGCAGGTAAGGAGACAGCTCAAGTGTTTACTGGAAACAAAGCTCTAACCAGGAAGCCAGCTCCTGCCTGTCTGTGATGGCAGCTCCCTTGCTTATCCTTCCTTGCAGCTCTGCACCTGCTGGGGAGTGGGTGCGCTCACAGGGTCTCCGCCAGCCATCGGTCTTTTCTGAGAGTGCTGTGTTGGGATGTGAGTGGGTCTTTTCAGATGAGATTATGGATTTCACAGCAGAAAACAAGGTAAACTAGCTGGAAGAAGGCAGCTTGGGGGTGCCGGGGCAGAAGGGTACAGAGAGTGGAGTGGGGGTGGAGGTGAGGAAGAAAGCAGGCAAAAAGCAAGAATTTACAGGAGCTATAATTTGAGGAAAAGAACAAGTTCTAGGTGTGAGCATTTAATATGCAAACAGTGTTGTATACTGCAGGGTAGAGGAAATATTAGTCCATGAAAAGTCTACCTTATGGATTTCAGACATCTACACCCTCAGGTATCTACAGACATGGGTTCATCCTTCCCTGAAGGAAGACAAAGTGGCCTCTGACTTTCCAATTGAGTTTTTCAGGGGTCTTGTAACCTGTATACCCACACACTGCATGCCACTCCCACCAGACTCTCCTCTCCGTGGAGTCCGTCCTTCCAATAAAAGTCTTGCCTCCGGAGAGTTTTTGGAGATATGCAAATAAACTACCTCAACCCCATTATTCACACTGTCATAGTGACCTGAAGACAAGGACAGTTAGTCCTGATGGCATGACACAGTGGACAAGTTTGGGTAAGGACAGTGAGTCAGCTTCACCTGAGGCAGCAACCACATCTTGCTAGAACCTCACACAGCGCCCGGCATGTGGAAGGCTAGAGTACTAATAATACCTAACATGTACTGATCACACCAGCACAATGTACACAATGCTCACATTAACACAGTGGGGTAGGTGTTATTATTACCTTCATTTTAGAATCAAGAAAATGGGTGGTTCAGTGGTTCAGCATATCGCTCAGGGTTGCCCAGACAGTTACTGGCAAAGCCAGGATTGAAACCAAGCCATTTGGCACCTAGATCTGTTCTGAACCCTCACACTTCAATGGATGCTTGCCAATTTACTGAATAAGAAAGGATGGCAGGCTGTGTGGGAACCCAAACTGAGGGACACGGTACAGGCCGGGGATAGCAGGAGATAGTGAGAAGAAAGACATGCAGGGCTGGAAGAACTGTGACAGCAGCAGCCTCACACCGCTGGCTCCTTGGGCTCATCTTGGCTGCACCTGGTGCTCCAGGAGTCCCTGACAGAACCTGTGGGAGGCAGGGCAGGAGGTGTGACTCCTCGTGGTAAGGTGGTCCTTACTGTCTTTACTCCCCTTCTAGTTCAATGTCGGGTCTCCCAAGGAGAGGCAGCAAGTTGTTAATGGGAGGAAAGGATAGAGCCTGAGTGGTTTTTGCTGTTTGAGGGTGTGGACCTATTTTCCTGTGGGGTTTCTCCTTTTCTATCCGGCCTTGCTTAATACATCATGATGTATTCTTAGCACATGTGCTTACCCTGCCTAAGGCAGCGATTTTCAACTTCTTCATCTCCTGGCACACATAAACTAATTACTAAAACTCTGTAACACACCAAAAAATATATATTTTGCCGACCTGACAAAAAATAATTTTGATTCATTCACACTGGATGGCTATTGTTGTGTTGGCTATTGTCATTTTTTAATATGACAATCTAAAGGAAAAGAGGTGACTGACTTCTAAATAGTCAGGTATCACATGTTTTAAAAATTCTTGCAGCACACTGGTTGGAAATTGATGGCCTAAGGGTGAAAGCCACATTTGAAAGTGGGCACAGCACTTGGCACTTGCAGGGTTCTGACATGCACATCATTAAAATACGTGGTTCACAGTAGCTTTTTTCTGTTGTGTACTATATCTGAAGAACCGTTCTTCACACAGTATTTCTTCTGTATACTCCTAACATCTTTACTCTGACAGATTTAAAGACAACTCTGAGGATTTACTTTCTTATGGAGGCAACATAAAAAAACTGAAGTCTTTTGTCTTTTGCATTTTCATTGTGGGGTGGAAATGGTATTTTACTTGACAGTGGTAACCTTCAGCATCACAGATTAAACCTCCTTACATATTGCAAATGATTTCTCTAACCCTAATGTGTGAGCTGGCAGATAGAGGATGTGGGGTAGCAGCTTTCCAAAAGCAGGAACAAGGATGGAGGAGAGAAAAGTCATGGGAATCTCTCAGACCAAACTGGACCATACACTTCAGGCTTTAGCTGCCACTTATTTTGATTCCTCTTACTTGTTCCTACATTTCTCGTGTCCTCTCCCTTCCCCTCCACTTTTTCACCAAACATACACATGTAAGGATCATAGGTGCAGGGGCCTCTGAGAGGAAGGTCATCATAAAAGATGCTAGATGAGGACAGATTATCTTTTCTTAAGATTTTGATATCTGCTATGCATAATTACCAGGAACAAGGCTAGTTATTCAGCACTTCTAGAGATTGGAACACTGCTCAGAGATGGAAATGAAAAAAAAAATGTCATGTTTTTCTTTTTAGGAGAGAAAATTGGATCTGGAATAACAGAAGTCCCTAAAGGAACTGTGATAAAAGCTAGTTTCAAACTTGAGTACACTTAAAAGGTTGAATTGTCTCACTGTCATTAATATCCAGTTCCAAATACAAAGAGAACCTGTTTAAAACTGGTAAGTGCAGTCCTCTTGGAGAGCAGGGACTCTGCATCTGATCTCTATTTTTAATGGTTTTTGATTAGTCTTCAGAAAACTTTTCTTATGGGCACGGTCTCCCGGAAAATCTTGTGATATGGGGACAATGGTGGGTCTCATAAGGGTGCCTCTGTTTGGGGACCTCAAGAACACCAGACAAGGTGTTGGTCAGATACTATGGTTGCTCAGTAAAAGGTAAAAACAACAGAAAAACAATAGTAACCAACCAACTCTAGGTGTATCTAGCATCCTGCAAGCTTCACAACTCTTGAGAGTAAGGCAAAATGGTTGTTTGTAAAGTGCAAGACTCAACATATCTTCTGGTGGATCCCCCCAGGATGACGAATGGATGCTGAAAGTGAGCATCTGTGACACTGATGTTCTGAATGCCAGACAGTTCTGTAAGTCGGAAGCTCCCTACCAGACTTTAAGACACAGCTATCAGTATACAAAATCCCCTGGAAACAAATACAAGGGATGTAGATCAAGATTTATGGGCATGCTAATTGCAGCATTGTTTATAACAGTCAAAAAATGGGAAGTTAAATGCCTAACACATATGCATGTGGTTCTATTACTTTATATCTACTTTATACAGTCATTAAGAATCATGTCTTTGAAGAACATTTGGTGACAAGAAAAATATTTATAATGAGAAATCAAAAAGGTAAAAAACTGAAGAGAGTGATAATATTTTTTTAATTCATTTATTAATGGGTTTTTCCCTCTGGTCATATTCATGCACATGGCAGAAATGAACTAAAATATTAATAAAGGTTATATTTGAGCAGTAAGAAATTAAGTTATTTTTCTTCAACTCTATTTTTTCTGTAATTTTTAGTTGCATACAAAATTTTCCTTTTTACTTTTATAATAGTATAGTTTTTGAAACCAATGATCAACTCTCACAAGAATACCCAGCCATGTCAGCCCTGATTTACTATATAATTATTAATAAATGATAATATAGCAAATCTCTGCCCTCATGTGTGACTAATTACATACACACACACAAAATCTATATGTCTCTGTCAACAACGTCTGGACTAGAGGCTTTAAACCTCATGATCTGCATGAAAATTCATCTGTTAAAGTACGGCCTACTGTATTTAGATACTACTGACACTGATGCCAGAAGAGGTCATCAATATTTGTTGAGTGCATACCCTGGGCCAAGTGTTTATGTACGCACTTTTACTTAACACATTAAGGATGAGGAAGGTGAGGTTCAAAAAAGGTAAATAACTTGCCATGGTCATATATGGCTTTTTAGTGGAAAAAGTAAATTCTCCTTTGACCACCACAGGGCTGGTAGAAACTTCAGATGACAACTAGACTTTATTTTGAACATTTAAAAATATTTTTGCAAAATATTTTGCCAGCATTCCCAATGCATGGCCACAAAATAAGTGATTTTTGTTCCTTTTCTTTCATATACCCTAGTGGAGGTGCTAGAGAAACTACCCTAAGGAGACAACATTAGAGAAAAGAAAGAGGACAAATAATTCACCTATTGGGAACCCCCTGAAAAAACAGGCAGTGGTTGTGGAAACTAGCCTCGTCCTTCTCACAGTGAGTGAAGCGGCCAGCAGTGGAGTGGTGTGGAGGTACTCTTCCACAAATATCTCACCCACCCTTGCTTCAGGTGCTATTCTTCCCTCCTACCAGACTTGAACTTTATCTTTCAACAAAGCCCACATCATGGACTCTAGACGGGTATTTTTAATATCTAAAAACTTTCCTCTAGAAAGGACAAAGACCCCAAAGATGATCTCCTTTCATTTTTCCCCCTTAATAATAAATGCCTTTCAACATTTCTCAAAATAGAGCCTAAGAGCTGGCTAGATATTGTGTTAGGCCTCCCTTTACATGTATCATCTAATTTGATTCAATCAGCAGATGAGTTTACAATAGTAACAACCTCCTACTCACGTAGAACCTCACAATTCCCAAGAGCTTCCACATCCATTATCTCCTTTGCTTCTCACACTAAGCCTTTAGGATGGAAAGACAGGTAATATCACCCACACTTTACTGACCAAGAATTTAAGCACGCTGCTACTTCTCCAGGCTTACTGGATTCGACTGCAGCTTCTGTGGGAGGCACAGACAGCCTGACTCTGAAGGGAGCGTGTGTGAAAGTTTTGGCTGAGAATGTGGCAGCGGTGTGTCCCTGGACGCTAGGATGTTGAAAAGGAGTTCCAGGGCAGTATGGGGGTAATGAAACACTGGAGGAAGACAGACTCTACTTAGGTCACAACATCTCCTATGGGAGTTCTGAATGAATGTTTTCTTTCTCTCCATTTTATTTATTCTTCAAAGTGAAACCCAAATGCCACAGATCCAAGGAAGCCATCCTTAATCATCCAGCACAAAGAAACCTCGATAATAACACCTTAAGGTTTTCACGTTCTTCAGCTCATTACACCATGGTTTTTGAAGTAGGCACTGTCATCCATTTTACAAATGAGGAAAAGGAAGTTTGGGGGGTTAAGTAACTTGTCAAGATGACACAGCTAATAAGCAGCAAAGTTCAAATTTCAAATTACATCACATCACAGTGGCCTCACCTTCCTCTACACTTACTGTACCTCATATACTGTCCATGTGTTCCTTAACCCTTCAACTTGTTTAAAAGTTCTTTGAGGACAGACAGCAAGCTTTACATTGTTTGTAAACCAACCCCTTCCCTAGTACTTAGCAGAGTTCCATGTACACAGTAGGTTCTCAATAAGCATCATATGTTAAATATCTGTTTGGTAGGAACAGTAATTAATAAGAGAGAGCTTTTGGTACTCTGAATGTCAAGCTCTCTGCTGTATATAATTAAAACAAGAGTGAACATGAAATGTATAATTTCCCCTAGTTCTAGTTAATCAGGCATTTATTACCATGTCTGACTGTGTTATATGAAAATAATTGCTTAGTAAGCATTTTCTGTGATGAGGGTAATCAGATACATACAGATATCAAATATATATATATTTAAAGATTTTATTTTTATTTTTAGACAGAGAGGAAGGGAGGGAGAAAGAGAGGGAGAGAAACATCAATGTGTGGTTGCCTCTCACACACCCCCTACTAGGGACCTGGCCTGCAACCCAAGCATGTGCTCTGGCTGGGAATTAAACTGGTGATGCTTTGGTTTGCAGGCTGGTGCTCAACCCACTCAGCCACACCAGCCAAGGCTCAAATATATTTTTAAAAAGACAAAAACAAAACCATAGAACATATGGAAAGCCAATAATATACATGGCATATAATATTCTACCTGAGACTAAAGAACTTCCAAGGCAAAGGGTATTTGACTAATTTGGAGCAATTCAAGGAATAGTAAAAGAGGAAGTCAAGAATGCTAACTGAGCTCTTATACCATTCTATCTGTATCAATAAGACAAATGGATCATGCTACTGTTCTGGTCTGAAATAGAAGATAGTTACACTTTCTGGGAGAAAGGGTTTGTTCTGATACCTTTTCAACATAGCAATAATTTCATTACCACCTGCATTACATGGGCAAATTGAATAAATACACATGAAATATCCAGCTTATTACCCTGTTGGGTCTCATTCCATCTGTCCTCCTAACACATCATTAGTTTATAGTTCTGGAAATATAAAGGGCTCAAACCAATTCATTGAGATTAGAATTTGTATGGTAGAGATTAGCTCCAGTAATTCTAAATTGATAATCTGTAATCTGAGCTAACAATTGCAGTGCCTATCTACTATATTTTATTGTTAAACCAAACGCAGTAATCTTAATAAGCCACTGAGAGGTACACATCCTTTGTGCTACAAGTAAAGTGCCACATTCCCATGAGCATTCAACCAACATCAAGCAAGGGCAAACACTAGGTTTTTGGTACCTACATTTGTGTCCTCATGGCTGTGGCCATTGGTCTCAACCAACTCCTTGGTACCTTTTAACTGCAAATTAAAAAAAAATGAATAAGCAGGCTTGTCTGTTAAGTGTATATCATCCTATTAACTCTGTTTCATCTGACGTTACACTTTATGAAAGTTCCAATGAGAAAAAAAAAAACAAACGGAGCACATAATTCTAATGAGTTTTATAGAACCCAGTTTGAGACCAATATTTTATGAAACTTGATGGCTGGCAAAAAATAAATGAGTCTTGGTCATTATTTTTTTAAATAATAAGATTAGAAAGCAATTCCATATGCATTAAATGTACAAAAATTGGTTTTTAAGAATAAAAAATGATTTCATTTCTGAGTTGTATTACTATTAACTTAAACCCTGCAGTGCTTGCAAGTTGCCACCAGCCAAATGAAATTATACTAACTGTTACTCATGAATGATGAATGTTTTTCGTTGTTCTAATATGCTGCAGTGCGACTGTACACGTTCTTCTTGAAAACATATCTGAATGACTGACATTGTTTCTTGAGGCCTCAAAGAAGATGATTTGCTTCTTTTCATAAAGGAAGAACTGGGAAGACATCTCCTTGGTCACTGAGGCATTAGTAGAAAAGCTATTTCTCAAAAGAGATTTTTAACAGTGAATCTTTAAAAACACTACTCTCAACTCTCAGAAGGATTGAGAGTAATCAACTATCAGGAGATTTCTGGAAACCTTTAATTGGCAATTTATCTAGCAAGACTCAACACAGAGTGTGGAGGCAGAGAGCAAAGGCAAAGGGTAAGTGTTACCAGTACTCCCTCCTGGATTATTATACATCTGAAGCAGTGTCTCTGTATCCTTTTAATGTCTCAAACAAAGAATTCATGGTGGAAAACAAATGCTTAAAGTTTGAAAGAAAATAAATGCATGTATATCATCAATGTGTTTCATTTGAACATTGGTTTTTTTCTGCTACTTGTACACATACTTTTTTATATTAAATATTAGTTGCATTTTAATTTATATTTTATTGTTTATAGTATTATAGTTGTCCCCACTTTTTCTCTCTTTGTCCACCTTCAACCAGCTCCTCTCCCTCAGGCAATCTCCACACCATTGTCCACACCCATGGATCATTCTTGAAAGCTTCAGTATATTTCTTAAGGCAATCTCAAACTCCCAGCAAGAAGCCATATGATTTTCATGCTAAGAGAAGGGCTTTGCCAAAGAAAATGGTGACATGAAGACATTGAGTGTGGGGGAGCTGTTTATGGACCAGTGGAGCTGATTATGGCTTGTCCACAGCACTCTAATCCCACTTACAAAAAAAAAAATTTCTGCCCACTGTTCTTTAGGGCTACATCGTTGATATTTCTACACATAACAAGTGTAAGGGCACAAAGGCAATGTGTGATATATATGAAAAGTACACAGAGATACAAATACAATCTATTATAAGTGGGTACAAAAGGACTTAAGAAAAGCCCTCCACGTTTTCCTATTGTAAGGTTTTCTTGTTGTAGGTGTTTCTTACCTTCTTTCTCTTTATCAATCCTCTCTGCTCATCCTGCCTTAGGTCCTATAACTTCTGCTTCTGCTTCTCAGAAGGTTTTGTTACTTTAGCAAAAGTACAAGACTATGCTATTAAAGTGTTCCACTTTTATACTCTAATTAGCATAAACATCCCTCTTCTCTTCTTCTCCCCTTTAAATAAATTATGTCTTCCTCCTCCTTGTTCTCCTTTAACTCTGCCCTATCTTTGTCCACTACCCATGCACTCTCATCTCTCCCTGTCCACCAATATGGTTGTGCCCTGCTCTCTGCTGCCAGAGGATCACAGGTCACATCTTCCTCCTGTAGGTTCCCCTTGCCCTACAGCTGAAGCTGGAGGTAAATTTCTGCTCTGCTCTCAGGGACTGGCCCGCTTCCTGTTCTCCCTTTGCTGCTCTGCTCCTCCAGAAGGAGCAGCCCAACATTGTGTCTGGTGACACCTGGGTTTGTGAACAAGCTCCAGGTGTTGGAAGCTACCACTTTTGTAGAGGAGATGAAAGGCAGGGGCTAAGGGAGGCTGGAGGGACCTGCAGAAGCTGCATCTTAACAAATGGAGAATTGGGGGAATGAGCCTCCTTTCCCTGGGGTGGGAGGCTGTGGGGAGGCCTGCTGATGGTAAGGCTCTGCCACCCTTAAAATCTAGTCTTTCTTTCCAGGATTCCCATCAATGGTAGTCACATTGAATAGCAAAATTCCAAGTCTTTCATGAAGGGTGTGTCTTTTCCTGTGTGTATGTGTGCGTGTGTAATGCAAGACTCCAGACCAAAATAATCAGAACCTCTAGAAGTGAGGTTATTTATTTAGGTCCTAGCTATACAGGCACTGAAAACATGTTTACCCATGTAGGTACTCTACATGAGCCCAAAGAAAGTCTTGTAAGACAATGCCCCTGGAGATAGAGGTGTGTTTTTAAGTGGATATCTCTGGGTGGGTGGGTGGCTACAAGAAGATGAAAGGAGCATGTCCATTGCACACTCACATCTGCAAGGCTGACAGTGGCTCCAAGACAGGGGCTGTCGGGAAAAAGCCTGGCAGTGCTAACAGCACCCGGATGCATTTGGCTGCTATGGGCCCACTGAAACTTAGGTATTCTCAGTGCCTTTGCTTGAAAAGAGTCATTCCATTTAAATAGTACAGCAGACTTAAAAACACTTCCTTTCTAGTAGTATTTCATAGGTTTTTAATTTTAGTTATTCTGAATCTTCACATTCCCCATTTATTTTTTTAAAGTAATGGACAGTGAAGTGTGATGCTTCACCAATGATTGTGTTTGTTCTTTGCTCTTTAAAAGTGCACACGGTAACAACACTCTATCAGTACTTTCTGCAGAACTTAGAATCTGTGTTCATGACTAGGGTTTGGATTCAAATCAGAACAAAGGACTTAAGTCATTTAGAGAGAGAATGCACAGGCACATGCACCGGAGTATGAACACCAAATGTCAGACCTATGTCTGTTCAATCAGGCACAAATTTGAACCAAATAATGCAAAAGAGGAAAGAACGGTGACTTCCAGTCTCCTACACAGTAGGTCATGTGAATTCAGTCAACAATGTTTTTCAGCTCAATCTAACTTATTCAAAACCACCAGATTCAGCCTCAGTCTAAGTTACTAAATATATATTCATTATATAAAAATAATAATTAATCTTATAAAGCATCTTCATCCAAAGCTATTAAAGCTTATAAAGTGTCCAACACCTTTACTTTTCCCTCACAAACCACTTACACTTTCAGGGGAAAGTAACTAAACATGTTTTTTTGATCCCAAACCATTAAAAAATAAACACTTCTAAAATGACTGAGTCACAGCTGACTAGGGTCACACTCTCCCACTTTCATATTTTTAAAAATATCACTTTTGCAGTTACTTTTATTATAAAATAATGTTTTCATAAACCAGTGTAAGTTAAAATTTAAAACAACTTAAATTTGATCAGGGTTGGAGTTGCCATATGTGATTTTTCCCTCCAGGTGCCCTTTGTTTCATCGGGGGCAGCAAGCACAGGCCCAGAACAGGCAAGCAGATACTGGACTCGGATTTCGCTCTGCGGCTGAGCCATCCGTCTTACGTGCTTGAAGACAGTGCCTTCACATCTACTTGTCAGTGTCAGGCCGCACTTTAGCATCAAAGGAACCCAGGATGAAACGATCAGATTAACAAACTTCATACACAAGGTTTGGTGCTCACCATGGTTAGGTAAGTGCCCTGAAGCACAGGGAAGGTATTTTTTAAATGTTGCTATGAATCAGTCCTTCTTACACATATGTTTGCAGGAATATCATAGGTTACACTAATCATTTCCTCTATTATCCTTAAAAGGAAATTAGCTGCTTGTTTGGAAATATATCTGCACTGTCAATATTTTCAACTTCATCAAAATTCTTTTGTCTTCTGGAAGAAACTTTCACGTATCACTAGCAGGCTTGGGTAGTCTGAATAGGTTCCTGAGAGTGCAAATATTGTTGCTGGGAAATTCCACAGAGCGGGGCTGCACAGGGTGAAGGCTAATTGCACCACAGATTAACCTGAGTCACGTGCACGAGCACCAGAGAGACGTACGCCCGGGTCTAAAGGGGTTCACTAGTCAGAGCTGTTGCCTTCACTTACTTGTTCCTGGAGAACTTTAAGTAATGCTTGTGTGTGTGACTGCTCCTCCTTTGCTTGTTCCAGTTCTGACTTTTTGTTGTTTAACTCCTCCTGGATGGTCAGCAATTGCTGTGAAATTGAAGGATATTTAGGGTAAATAGGATTGAAGGCCAGGTGATTGTAAGATATTCAAAATATCCATTCAAAAACATGAGAACTTTTACATACTTCAGTTAACTTTCGAATGTTCCCCTTCCCCTCAACTTAGTGTGTCCAGGGCTGCAGTTCACAACACACCGTTTGGCTGTCTGTGACACTGTCGCATAATGAAACAAGGCTGCTGTGGTATTTGTGAAGGCACCATCTTATTCCTTTTAACAAATGCATATTTGTGCAAAAAAAAAATAAACAACATATTGGTGGAAGAAATTAAAACATAAAAATATATTAATGGTTATCTTGTCCAAGGTCACTTCACTGTACACATGACAGTAAAGCTGCTTCTCCAAGTGGCTGGCACCACGGAAGATACTTTTACATTCACTGTTATGACAGTGATGTTTTATTAGATCAGCACAACTGAAGTCCAAACTGCAATCAATATATCAGCTGAGAAAACTGCTGATATAAGCTGTCAAAACACTAAGCTACTGCCTACACTGCTATTTTAAGCAGGGCCACTGAGGAATTTTTGTGAACCTTGAGCTTTCCTTGCCCTCTCAACTGTAACTCATGTGGAGGTTTACCTTGCCTGCCAAAAGCACAGGGCTGCCCAGCACTAATTCTCTGGAACACGATTGTATGTTAATACACACACTGGCTGGAGAACATTCAAGAGCTTCAAAACAGGCCCTGGAAAGACCAATGTCTATTCAAAGCTTCTTGACAACAAAGGACTGGTTTAAAAAGATAAAAGCACATTTCTTTTGCTACTGTACATAACAGATGCTGCACTAATGATATGAAAATGGTCCTTTCCAACTTCTTTGGGGCCTTTTTTTCACTCTGAAATCTTTGGTGCTTTGACAAGCTGGATGCAGAGCTGTCTGGCCAGTTCTTAACTACCAAGTCCTGAATACACAGTGGCACTGGATTTCTGTTGCTTAAACCCACCAACTGGAAGGATTAAGTTAAATCTTTAAAGCTACTAGTTTTTGTGCATGTTGGGGGGTTGTAAGTACTCCAGAAAGCACATTGTGCTTTCCCGTGGGCTGGCTTGCTCTGTTTCCTACTCTGGCACTGGCTATAAACTAAAGAACGTACTTTGGTCCTCTAGCATGAACAGTGATTTCCTTGCAATTTTCTAAAAACTCAGAGCCTCCCATTTCACCAGCTGCCCATATCATAATTGCATGTGAGGTAATACACACTCCCCACTCCGGCTCCCCAAACACTTCATATGATTTAATTGTGCATCCATTGATTAAGGTACAGAACCCAGGGAGCCCATACTGTACTTTGGCACTGTGACAAGTACCTAAAATGACAGTTTATAAACAGTGGGGAATGACCCTGTTCCTTCATTCCCGTTCATGTCTGGCCCAGAACAGTTCTGAGGGGATCTGGTGCTCTGACTTTGATTATGCCAAGTAAATTTTTACATCATTAGACAATTTTAAATCCAATCTTTAAACCTCCTTTAAAAATGAGCCAAATGAAGGGCAGGTAGCTTCAAAGGTAGGTAGCTTATGCTTGTTCCCTGAGCAACAACATTTAGAGCAAGAAGTGTCCAGCAGAAGGGGCTTGGCTGCATTAATGATGGTGCATCTGTACAATGCAACACAATGCTGCCATTAAAAATGAAGCTGCACAAATATCTCAGGATATAGAAAAATATCTGGATGCCACTTCTGGGTGAGAAGGTTTAAGGATATTTCTGTTAGATTTGCTTGTAATTTTCTAGTATGTCTCTAAGGAGCATTCACTGCTTTAGTTATGAGAGAAAAATCAGAAGCACTTGATTAAGGTTGGGGAAAGGACAAAGAAAGGAATACTACTTGGATATAACTCTCAGCTTTATTACCAATACTGTGAATAAATAAGAGGGAAAGTAAGAACTCCATTAGAGTCTGTCATTTCATCTACACACTTGTAAATCTTTTCCCTTCTATTAAAACACACACAAAGTCACAGGGATGCAACGTACAGCACAGGAAATATAGTCAATAATATAATTAAAAAAACCAGTGTGAATGTATGTAACAATACTGGACTATACTTAAAATGGCTAAGATGGTCAATTTTATGTTACACAAACAAACTGTACCACAGTTAAAAATTAAAATTTTTAAAGAATTAAACACACACACACACATACACACCTCTTTCTCTTGCTGTTGCTTCCCATTGTTAAGCTTCCATCCTACCTCATTCTTCCTTAGCATCACACTTTCTATGTATTTATTTATTTTTAAATTTTAATTTATTTATTTTCAGAGAGAGGGGAAGGGAGGGAGAAAGGGAGCGAAACATCAATGTGAGGGAAAAACATTAATTGGTTGCCTCTCACACCTGGCCCACAACCCAGGCATGTGCCCTGACTGGGATCAAACTGGTGACCTTTTGGTTTACAGGCTGGTGCTCCATCCATTAAGCCACACCAGCCAGGATGGGATTGGTATCAAGCTTTTTAAATATAATTTCTTCTCTGTCATTCCCACTTCCTTTTCTTCTTACATGTAGGCAATTATTTTCAGTGGCTTCTATCTTTTTTATTTGAATGTGTTTTTCCAAAATATATATTGTTATTTGGTGAGTATGCATTTTTATGTAAGCAATATTGTCATATTTCTTATTTACTAAGCATTCTATTTTTAAGGTCTGTCCATGTTAATAAGCATATGGAGTGGGGAAAAAGTAGGTTTACATTTGTGAGTACATGAAATACAGAGCTTATTCTCATATTATTATTTATTATTGTATTATTTTCCATATGAACAACTGTAAACCTACTTTGCCCAACCCTGTATATCCACTCTGTTGCTTCTGATGATCCATAATAATCTATGGAAGGCATCCACTCAATTATACCTGATGTACTCTCCCCATGAAGGCCACCCAGATTATCTTCAATTCTCTCTCCCCTATACAAGGCTACAAAGGAAAATGGTAGTACATGCTCCCTAATGGACCTATGGGAGAATCTCCCTGGTATGTTTCCATCAGTGGAACTGCTGGTCCATAAGGCAGGCTTAAGGAGTTAATTAGCAGAAACTCCTTTGTTGAATGGCTATGCCAGTCTACCCATCCAGCAGCAGTGCGGAAGCGTTACTGTGCCCCACATCCACACCCACACTTAGCACTATTCAACTGTCTGATAACATAAAGGGTCTTCATCTTTTAGAAGTTTTGTACTTCTCTGACTCCTTGTGATTTTAAGCACCTCATTATATGCTTGCTAGCTACTGAAGTTTATTTATATATTTTTTTTAAAAAAGTCAAGGGTAGTGGTTTTTAAAGCTGGAGGACTTTTAAAAATGCTGATTCTGGGCACCATACATGAGCAATTAACTTAGAATATCTAGGAGTGAAATCCAGGCAACTATGCTTTTAAAAAACTTCACATATGATTTCACTTATATGTGGAACCTAAAACCCAAAATAAACAAACAAACAAAACAGAAACGTACAGATACAAAGAACAAATTGATGGCCACCAGATGGGAAGGGGAATGGGGCAAGAGCTAAAAAACATGAAGGGATTGAGAAACACAAATTGGTAGTTACAGAACAGTCATGGGGATGTAAAGTACAACATGGGGAATATAGTCAATAATAATATAATAACTATGTATAGTATCACATGGGTACTAGATTTATCAGGGCGATCAGTTTGTAAGATATAAAAATGTCTATGCTATGCTGTACACCTGAAACTAATATAATATTGTATGTCATCTGTAATTGGAAAATAAATTAATTTAAAAAATTAACAAAGTAAAGAACAGAAACATTCACAGACAATTCTACGGTGCAGCTTGGATGAAAATTTGTTTCCTTTAATGCTTATTTAATCCTCATTCCACTACAGTGTGACTTCCACCCCTAGTACCCTACTTAGACTGTTCTCACTAAGGGCATCAATGCTTGTTTCATCTCCAGGTTCTTTTTTTCCCTGACACCATGGTCTCTTCAGGTGAGTTTATTCATACCCACGGCTTCAAACACATATCTTATCCACTTGTGCTTTACAAAGCTGACTCGATAGTCTCCACCTCATTCCTACTACACACTAGACACTTACTATCTCAAACAGTGCCTATTATTACCATTCCCCCACCTTCCCCCTGAGCCTAAATCTATTACTGTATGGTATCTAGAATTAAAACTTAGAAGTCAAACCCTGCTCTTTCATTGCCCTCACAGTCTCTCTGCCTTCTTTCTCTCCATCCATCTTGGCTGTCATGGTAATGTAGCCACCTCCTCCCTTCTGAATCTGCTTGTTCCCTGTCATTCACTCAACACTCCTGAGAGAATTGACCATCTAAGAATTAAAGTGCTCCCATGCTTAAAATACTGTTGGTTCCCCAACCTCTACTGGATAAAATCCAAACCACTGACCGTCTTGTTCTTCCCCAGAAATAACAGGTCCTTTCATAACTCTAACAAGCTCACCATCCAACATTATGCCTGGAAGATTCTTATTCATTTTTAGAGCCAACTTAAAGGATGCATTTGACTTTAAAAATGAATAGGAATCTTCCAGGAATAATTCTGGGTAGCGAGCTTGTTAGAGTTATGAAAGGACCTGTTATTTCTGGGGAAGGACAAGAAGGTCTGTGGTTTGGATTTCAACTTACATTTGAACAAACAAGCAAGTAAAATATAACCAGAGACAGCAAAATTAAGAACAAACTGACAGTAAGTAGAGGGGAGGTGGGAGGGGATAATGGGGGGAAAAGGGGGAAGGGTTTCAGGAACAACTATAAAGGACACATGGAGAAAACCAAAGAGGGCTAGGGTCAAGGGTGGGAAGTGGGGATGGCTGGGGTCAGGGGATGGGGTGGGGGGAAGTGGAGACAATTTTACTTGAAGATCAGTAAAAAAAAGTTAAAAAATAAAATTAAAAGTGTTTTCTATCAAAAATAACAAAACTCCTTCTTTATATTATAAAGAAATAGCTAATTTTAGTAGCATATGAATTTATTTATCCTAAGATTAAAAAGATGAGTCAAAATTTCCAGCATGCCACTTTATGCCATTTATTATGGTATGCAGGAACTTTTGTTCATTTTATACTTTTTTTAACTGAACTTTATCCAGTATATTAAATTATCAAATATTCTTAAACCTGTGGACAAAAGCAAGTGATAACAATCTCTTCTTATGTATTGATAGAGAAAAAAAGAATACATTTGAACTAACAGCAACCCATGTCATGACTTTATACTATAGAAAAGAAGCCCATCCTCTAGGGAGACACAATTTCCCACTAGAGCACATGGTTAGGTGGGAGAGTTGGACTTGATTTCATTCCCACTCACCCATTTGGCCTGGTGCCCTTCTCCAGGACAGAACCTGCACAACTATATGCAGTAAGTACACTTGGGTTCTTCTTCAGGAAAGACCTCTTCCATTCATCCAAGCCAAGTTAGTTGTTCTAACTTCTATACTCCCTAAGTACGTAATATGGTATATTACACTTCGTAGATATCTCTTCAACGGGACCACACCCACCAATGGTAGGATCAATTATTAGTTATCTCTAACACATAGTAGGTGATAAATAAATGAATGAATAAATGAATGAAGCAATAAGTGAATACTTGTTCTGGTTTCTCAAGCTTCTATAGGATTAAACCATGATCTCTCAAAAACAAAACAAAATAAAAAACCACACACATACAGACAAAAACCAAAACAACCACAAAAACAAAAACTACCTGAGGATCTATCACTGGGTAATTTATTGTTCTAGCCATATGCACAGAGGAAAATTTCAGAGGAAAGTAGCATTTAAGACATTTTGATTCATTATTCTGGCAGGCCTCTATGTCTTTCTTAATCTAAAGGGGAATATTTCTTAAAAGGCTAAGGGAATCCAGTCAATGAATTTATAATTACATAATTTTTTCCCATGTTCTACCAAAAAGAAATAATAACAAAACCACCACTGGAAAAATTAAATCAACACCTTTACACTGTTTTCTGCATTCTTTACAATTAATGCTTACATGTGTTTATAAAGCATAAACTCATGAATCTAATATTTATGTATCCAAAGTAGTGATGACTTAAAACTCTTCTTTGATTAGATGTCCTATAAAAACAATGTGGTAATCCAAAACTAGATAATTTAAATCAGTCTCTGGTCCCCTCTCACTTGAAATTTATGAGCCTGTATAATATTCTTTTTCGTTTGAATTTTTAAGTGCCAAAGTGCCTTAATTACAGAAGTTCACAGGCGGCTAGAACTTAATCAGAAAAGTCTCTCGGTTGGATTGGTTGACTGCAGCATTATTTTAATTTAACATTAGAGATTGTGGCATTAAACAGATGCACTATTACATATTTTGGTGGTTACAATCGAGTGTATTCCAATTAGACAATTATCCATATGCTAATCAAGTGCAAACACTGTGGTGGACAATAACAGGTAAACAAGTGCTGCACCTGATACATCTTGATATTTCCTGGCCACTGATTTAATAGGATCATTTGTAATGCTTTTTGGGGATGTAGACTTCAATGTGTAATGGATCTTTCCCTCTGACAAATTCAAAGAGCATTACAAATGTTATTTGGGGCCCCAGAATAAGTGAGGTCACATTTCCATTTTTACAGATGAGTGAGTCATATGCACACAGAGGTTAAGTCATGTACCCAAGGCCACACTGTCTGGGAGAGACCTACCACATGCACAACTAAATTTTCCTGTACCAGAATATGACTTCTCCCTTAGCAACCATGCTGCGCTGTCAATTTGAAATGGAAATCAGGATGTGCCAATCTTAAAATCCTCCTAGAAATGACTTCTACCTAAGTGCTCACCATTTCCTTGAAGAGTTGGGCATGCTTTTGTGTACACGTCTGTGAGTGGCGTGGTGGATTTAAAAACTGTAACAGCCCCCTTGACTTTTTTTTCTTAAATTTTACAATTTTGTTACCAAGGCGAAGTTTTTATATAACCAAGAGATTATATAAAGTTATATCCCACAAAAATCACAGACTACAACGCAATATTGTATATGGAATACACCAGCAGCATCTCATTATAAACTGATATTCAAAGAATTGTGTTAACTCAGGAATCTCTGGCAGGACTGGTGGGTGGCTGGGGGGAATGGAGGTGGTGGTTGGCATAAAATAGGACTTCTAAATAGAACACTAATTTTGTGTCATGCATGGTGGTGGAGGAGTACATTTTCTAAATTTAGGTTGGTGGCAGGCAAGGTGAACTCATGCCACCAGCTAGATAAATATATACTGATAGTGACTGGCACCTTCATGTACAGACACATGTGCATGCATACACACATGCATATTTTTTCTCTTCCATCTGCCCCTTAATTCAGGGTTTCCCCAATGCTTGGCTCCATGTTCAGTTATTTGAAAAGAATCTGTTGATGCCCTGGCTGGTGTGGCTCAGTGGACTGAGTACTGGCCTGTGGATCAAAGGGTCTCCAGTTCAATTCCCAGTCAGGGCACATGCCTGGGTTGTGGGCCAGGTGCCCAGTAGGGGGCATATGAGAGGCAACCACACATTAATGTTTCTCTCCCTCTCTTTCTCCCTCCCTTCCCCTCTGTCTAAAAATCAATAAATCTTTTTTAAAAATGAATCTGTTGATATGCATTCATTCATCAATTCATTTAATCAATTATTCATTCATCCCTTCAGTCAACACTGATGTACTACCTACACAGTGCTGGGCCAGGTAATATGGAAGATACCAAGGAAACAAACACTAAGTAGCCTGTGCTCTAGATGCTGGTTCATGAGAATGTGAATATACACATCACAATTAACTTCAGTGGCACACAGTGCTCTAAGAATGACTATAACCAATGTAATTTCCCTAGGAAAGTTTTGGAGATCAGTTTAGGCATGAGGAAAATGGGCTCAGGTGATCCATTTTGAATCAGAACTTCTACTTGTTAGAAATGAACCTCTGAATATTCATGTAAAAGTCTGGAAACATGTGAACCCATGGAGTACCATTAATTTAATATGTTTTTGGTTGATTCAGTTTTAATAAATGTCACTCCAAATCTCTACAGCTTTGCTATGTATGTCAGATGCCCTGCTCAGTGGGCTATGCATTTAAGGCCAGTAGAATACCACCTAAGGAAATGAGGCCCCAGGACATCCAAAGAGAAGTTTCCACCAAAGGCCATGGTGGATGTGACTGTGTCTGTATGGACTGTTTTACCATCAGCTCTATGTGGCGATGTCAATTCTGAACCCATCCCAATTGCCAGGGAGAATCTGAGGTGTAAAAAGTCAAGTGCATATTATATTGTAACCTAAGGGCAAGGCTTTACCTAAAGGCAAACACATTTAATGGTGTTCCTGACAAAGGAGAGAAACTTGGCTCAGGGGAAAGGCAGTCATTTACCACATGGAAAGTACAAGGTTCACTTTTCTCCTTGGGAAAAAAGATGGAACTGAATTAGCTTAAATTTTCTTGTCACAGGAGGTGGTACAACTACTCAAGATCTATTTTAGTTTAAAATGTCATCTGCTTCCACCTGGAGATGAAATTGCACTTCAACTTAGGGTGAGATACAAGGGTAACCAAGCTGTGGCCAGTTTATTGGTCCTGGTGCCTGCCTCTCTGCCTCCAGCACCATGACCCCTGGCAGAGGACCACCTCTGGGAGAGCGCTCCACCATTCAGATGAGTGATACCAGGAACACTGGATCACAGAAATGAAACTGTGCTCAGAGCCTACTATCCTATTACACCAGGCTAAACATATTTAATTCCTTAGGTCTTTCCTCATAAATCAATTCCTTCAGGCCCTTAATCTTGTCAATATCTTTTCTGATATTGAATTTTAAATGCCATTCTCATTGCTAGGCAGAAAGGCAATCTCTTGCTCATGATGGGATCAGGCTTCATTTACAGCCTAGAGACGCCTAGAGCTTGTTGGCCCTGTTCCCTGACTGGCTGTTAAGATCCAAATGTCAGCCAGAGCTGACAGCCCAAGTGCAGGCCTGACAGGGCTTGCCCTCTGAGGTCATGCGTATCAGTACCCTGGGAGACTGAAGCAGCTTGGGGAGACTGGGGAAAAAGCAGAGGGAAGCGTTTTCAAGGGTCTGAAACCTCAAAGTGGGTGACTACTCCCATGCCCAACCCCCCTCTCCACCCCTCAACACAGGGATTTTCTGAATTAGAATCATTTGAACTTGCTGCAGGTACAACCTTTACATACATTCCTGTATTTCTACAGTAGATTTGTAATAAACAACAATAGCAATTATTGCAAAGAGTAAGAACAAGAGTGTGAGCTACTTCGATTCGTTCCACAGGAACTCTTAGAGAATTTAAAACGTAGAACAGTGCAATGTGAGAACCATGAGTTGTGTTATTTTTGGTTGGTAAGTGCAAATTTTAGTTTATATGTAAAATACTAAATTTTAATATTTAAAAAATTTAATATTGTTAATAGTTTGCTTTAAAATGAAAGAACAAATCAAGAAAATGCTTACATCAGTGGTACACTTAGTACACAGCTGTCTAAATTGGACTTTTTGTATTGGATTTATTAAAATTCACTCATTTGTTGTACAATTATTTATATATTGTGTTATACTAACTATGATCAAAGGATCAAAGTTCAAAGTGTTAGATGGATTAAAAAATTTTTGAATAGTTTGATTTTTTCCCTTTTATTGTACTATTTACTTATTTAGTTAGTTATTGTTGTTCAGTTATAGTTGTCCTGCCTTTTCCCAATGCTCTCCCCTGCCCCACCCACAACTCCCACAGTCAATCCCCATCTCATTGTCTGTGCTGTGCTCTATCCTTGTTCTTTGACTTGCCCCTCCCCCTTCTTTTTATAGGCATAATTATATGTGAAATTCAATATAAGAAAAATTTCACTGCCTGAATTTCTTTCTTGTTATTATTATTAATATTATTATTTCCACTTCATGATTATTACTGCAAATAATTTTGTTATTTAGAGGAGGTGGACATTTACAAAAGGATTCTGAGTGTCAAATTCCAGCAGGCACACCACTGGCAGGCAGCCCAGGGTCTGAGCAGGACAGGAAAAAGGTGACAGTTGGCCTAGTGAGTTGAGGAGAGGGGGAACTCTTTCAACAGACACAGCTTTAGAGACCATTTCTTTTACTTGAGTATTACTCTGGGAGGGACTTGTAAAAGACAGATACTTTTTAGCATTTGTATAATTCAGTGGAGTTACTAGTCATGTTACACTATATCCCAATAAGGCAACATTATTACACAAAGAAATATAGGCAAGAATTGGCAAAACACCACCACCACCACCACCACAAGTCATTATTTCAAAGGTTAGCATGACTTGCTGTGCAACCTTGAAAAAGCCACCTTACTCCTCTGTTCTCTTTTCCCTCACAACTGTCTCTCTCGAGAATAATTTATCATTTGCACGTCAATATATCACTTTCTTGAATGGCTTAAAACAGGAAAAGAAGATACAAAGGTGGTCTGTGGTTTGGAAGGTTCTAAAACCCATTTTCTCTTCTGTAGATGATTTCTTTTTAAATTGTGTAATTTGGAGAATCATTTCAGCATCCTGGTTTTGTTTTTTTTTTTTCTTCTCACTTTCTTCATGTTAACAATACTCACCAGTGGGATACTATGAGACTAAAGAACATCAATTAAGTATGTGAGGTTTTGGATGGCAAAGGGTACCAAGTTAAAGGAAACTTCTGTCATTATCCTCTTGACAAAAATGAAGAGATTAAGACGCAACAAGGTCAAGTGACTTTTCACTTGCAGGGGATTAATATTCAGCAAGAAAAGGGCCTGTCATTGAGCCCCACCCTAGCTATGCTGGTTGCCCTCCTTCTGCCACTTTTCAAAGCACAGGGCCAGCCAGCTTGAATTAACACCATTCATGCAATTCACAAGAGAAGGTGTCAAATGCCTTGCTGAAGTAGGAATATATGTCAGTGATATTCTCCCCATTACTGTTGTTGGCAATTCCATTGCAATTGATAATCCAATTTGCTGGGATTTATTTATTCTTATCACCTTCTTTTTTGCAATTATATGAGGTAGTCATCACCCCAGCCTCTGGGCACATGTCAGCTGGTAATGTAGAAATTTAAAATATTAGCATGCTTTCTAGCCAGGTTGGCCCAGTTCTTGTTACTTCAAACAAGAACCTGATTGAACAGCTGGGTCTTGTACTGTTGCCCAAAGGCCAACAGAGATTTGTTCTATCTTTGCAGGGTTTATAACTCACAGCAGACATTACCATCATCACTGACTGCCTTCCTTGATTACAGTTTTAGGAAAGCAACTTTTGACTTATGATTATAGAATAAGAACGTGCTGGGGTCTTGAGAGCTTTTAGTTGAATCCTAATTATGAGAAAGTTCTTTTCTTTAACTTTTATTTTATTTTCAGAGAGAAGGGAAGGAAGGGAAAAAGAGAGGGAGAGAAACATCTATCGAAATGCCCCCAGCTGTGTACCTGGCGCACATACAACCCAGGCATGAGCCCTGGCTGGAATTGAAATGGCGACCTTTTGGTTTGCAGGCTGGTGCTCACTCCACTGAGCCACACTGGCCAGGGTGAGAAAGTTCTAATGATCAAACATATTCTGCAGATAAACAAAAAGAGAAAATATAGCTAAAAGTTTTGCCTCTACATCAGTCACAGATGTCTACAGATGGAAAATTTTCTGTATTGTGGGTCTTGAAGGCCTTTATCACCAATATTGTTGAGTCCTAATTAACTGTAGAACACTAGAGAAGCTAATTCAATGATTACAATATTCCCAATTTTTCTTTGTTAACATAAGATAACATGTTTGTGACTAGGAGACACTGACATCTAGGGGCAGGGTAGAACAAGCTCTGCAAATAAATAGGCACATTCATCTATCACAGGAGAAATGTAAGGCAGGCCACATCTGCTCATTCCCCCAAAGTTTCCAAGTCGCTTTAATACACTTAGGGTGGTTTGGAACCACACATTGTGAGTCTCAAAAGTAATCAGAACCTCTTAGAGATTCCAAGTTTCACTGGTTCCCTACTCCAAGCTCTGGATAGACAGATGAGGGCCGCAGCAGACAGAAAAACAGCTTCCTTGAATGACTTCACTCACCTGCAGGCATTTCCTGTGGCAGCTACACAGGTTTGCCCTGTCTCTGAACTGCAGATAGTCTTTAAGTGGGGAAAAAACCAACAGCAGCAGCAACAACAACAGAAGACTTCAACAAATAGTGTTGTTGCAAATATTCTTAATATTTGGGGCTGAGATCTTTTCGGTAAAATAAAATACAGCACCACCCAGCTTGCATAGATTTCAAAAGTGCAGATAGAAAATTACCATTTTAAACTAATCTTCTCTACTTCAGAAACACTAAATATACAAGGCATTAAGAAGTGAGTTGAATTACTCAGGACTTTTACAATAAATGGTGGCAGCATGGTCATGAATGATAACAGAAAAGAAAAGAAAGCAAAGGCTCTCAAGGTATAAAAACTAAGAGAAATTAGAGCTGTAGCTTCACGCTTAAAATCCACATCAATTTACCCTGTGATGAAGTACTCCTCCAGCCATAGCCAGTCCCCCACTCATGATCAGCAACTGTATGCATTTTAAATTTATATGTGGAAGTCTATCCACGTCCTTTTAATGAAAATTTCAGTCACGGGTTTTGCTGAAGTCAGCTGAAAGGCCAGCTCCTAACAATGATGTCATAGATAAGATCATCATTCATGATATATTGCTAGTTAAACAGGGAATAATACCAAAGTTAGTGTTGACTTTAATTTTTCAAAAGGAAAAAATAGGGTAAGCACAATTTTAGCATCTGCTAGTACACTTTGTGCAGCAATCTTTTAACTTTTTTTGGCTCCAAATGACAATCTGAAAATGTAAATCATGATACAAAACAAGTGATAAAAAGCAGTTATATTCTAGTCCAAATAATTGTTTCAGAATTAAAGGGATTATATCAGGATTACTCTGTGAGGGTTAAAAAATAATTGTTTTGCCACTGAGTTCACTGTGGATAATCTTTAACAGGAAAGAAAAAAAGATTTTTATTTATATTTAAAGAAAGTGGAAGGGAGGGAGAATGAGAGGGAGAGAAACATTGACATGAAAAAGAAACATTGATTGGTTGCCTCCTGTATACCTCCCAACTGAGGACCAAACCAACAACCCAGGCATGTACCCTGACTGGGAATTAAACCAGTGACCTTTAGCTTTGCAGAATGAAGTCCAACCAACTGAGCCACACTGGTCAGGACAAACAGTATAAGTTCTCTTTTATTCCAAGTTGCTAAAAGACTCATTTTCCTTTGGTTGTTTTAGTTCTAAGTCATGAACAGATATTCTGTAGATAATAAAATAATTGTATTAATCTGGTTTAACATGCTAATAGGATCATTAGATTAATAGACTTTTGTAATATTGAACTAACCTTGCATTCCTGGAATAAATCCATTTGGTGGTTTACACAATACCAGAATAAATTGACTTTTAATTTTTTTAATTTTTTTAAAATGTATTTTCAATCATTATTCAAGAACACTTTCTATCCTTTATTCCCATTCTAGCCCACACACCCATCCCTCCCCTCCTCCCTCCCATTTCCAACCTCCCTAGTTTTTGTCCATATGTCCTTTATATTTGTTCCTGTAAACCCTTCCCATTCTCCCCTGAAATTCCCCTGAAATTCCCTCCCCTCTCCCCTCTGATCACTGTCAGCCTGTCCTCTATTTCAGTGTCTTTGGCTATATTTTGCTTGTTTCTTTGTTTTGTTGTTTAGGTTCCTGTTAAAGGCAAGATCATATGGTAACTTTTTAAAAAAGAACTTTAAATCTACCTTCATAAGTGAGAGTGACCTGTAATTCCCCCAAACCCCTTCCCTTTTCCCACTGTCTTTGTCCTGTTTTGGTATTAAGTATACTGGCCTTATGAGTGAGTTGGGACATGTTTCCTTCTTTTCTATTCTCTGAATGACCTTGTAAAAGATTGGCTTAATCTTCCTTGAATGTTTGGTTGAACCTTTCTGCAAAGCCATTTTGAGTCAGTTATTTTAAGTCAGCAAGATTTTAAGAAACTAATTCAGTTTTTTTAAATGAGTTCATTTAGGCTTTTAATTTCTTCCTGATTTAATTTTGATATTTTTTTTCTATAGGAATGTGTCTATATGACCTAAGTTAAAAAATTTGTCATAGAGCTATTCTTGATATTCTCATATCTCTTTAATCTCTGTCACATCTGTAGTTATACATCATTTTCATTTCTAATATTGTTTATTACACCTTTTTTGTGACCACTGTTGAAAAAGATTTTTAATTTTATTAGTCTTTTCAAATAAACAACATTTGGCTTTGTTGATCCATCTATTGTATGGCTGTTTGCTAATTCAGTAATTTCTACCCTCATCTTTATATGTCCTTCCTTCTTTGTGTTTATTCTTTTTAAATAAGAATTGGATGCTCACTCCAATATTCTCTTCTCCTGAAGTAGACATTTAAATTATTAATTTTTTCCTCTAGGTTCTGTTTTATTTGAATCCTACAAGTTTTGATATATTGTATTTTGATTATCAATTATTTCTAAATATTTTAAAATTATAATTCTGATTTCTTTGTAGGCCTGTGGGTTCAGATGTATGTTTTTACATTTTCAAATATATAGGATTGTTTTAGCTATCATTTGTGACATTGATTTCTAAAAATTTTGTTGTGATAAGATAATATGAAAATACTCTTTGGAATTTGTTGAGACCTGCTTTAAGGTCCAGTATAGGTTTACTCTTTGTAACTGTTCTAGGTATATTTGATAAGTACTGTTTTCTATATATGCTCTGCTGATGAAGCTTGCAGGGGCTGAGTTCTACAGAAATGCATCATTAACTGTAAACATCTGCAGGAAGAGCAAGAGGAAGGGAACGGCAGAGCTGCTTAGAAAAATGTCCTTGTTCCCTCACATCTTCTAGGGTCTTCCACTAAAGAGTGTGGTTGGCAGCTCCCCATTGTCCTTTATACTTCAATTTGTGAAACAATCTCACTTTCAACATTAGGAAAAACAATTAGGAAGAGATTATAAGCACTGTACTGTCTGGTTTGGAGACTCCTCACCTACCCTTTCTATGCCTTCATTCCTTGGGTAAGCACAGTACAAATAAAAACATCATTAAGGCTCCCAAAGCACCTTATCTGGATAGTAGACAGATGTTATCTGAACGGAAACATTGGTGAGTGCACATACACCCATACAGCAAGAGTGAAAATATGATGGTTTATTTCCTGCGGTGGAAGTCCTTCTTTAAGAGTCCTGGGGCCACACCAACTGCCCTGAGTAAGGCCAATGACTAGTAAGCTCTGTAGGATCTTCATCACCAGCAGAGAGCATGTGACCTTTAAAGGGAGATGGACCTCATCAATCCTTAAACTTCAACAAAGTTTCGACTGAAAGCTACTTCTGCTCAGTCAGTGAGATGAGATTATTATTTATTTAGGCCTAAGTAGGAAAAGCAGCAAAGACTAAGAATCGGGTAAGTTGGTTTGGACTTTTCTGTCACTGAGAATAAAGTGTGTGAGATGATTTAACTATTTGTTCTTTCCTTCATTCATTTACTCAGATAGTTGTTGAATATAAAGTACTAAGTAAGCCATAAAAGACTGGTCTTAGGTGTCAGAATTAGTTTCAACTCCAACATAAGAAGACAAAAGAAATGAGCACTTATTTAACATGTCAGGGGAAAATCATAGCCCTTGTGTCTCAATTCATATTTTTCAGGGAGGTAGGAGACAGATATAAATAAATGTAAAAGGAAAGGATTCTCAGAATGCAAATGCCTACGAGGAGGCAGAGTATGAACTTGAGGGCCAGGAATTGGAAGCTCTGGGCAGCCAGATGAGGCTAGAAGGGCAGGGGTCTTAGCTCAGTTACTTAACCTCATTGTTTGATTAAAACTTGGAAGTAAGGGTTTACAGGAACAAATATAAAGGACACATGGACAAAAACTAGGGGGGATGGAAATAGGAGGGAGGTGGGGAGGAATAGATGGGTGGGCTGGGATAGGCGTAAAGGACAGAAAACTGTACTTGAACAATGATTAAAATAAAATAAAGAAAAACCTAGGAAGTAATGTAGGGCCTGCTAATGCTCCTCCTAGTTTTAACATTCTGTATATTGCAGTCCTTGTGCTGTAACAACAGTGGTAAAATTGAGCCCAAATCCAGTCCAAATTTGCTATCTAATACAGAATTCCCATTGTCATTGCATTCTCTCATGCTTTCTTACTGTGAGTGGTCCATGTAGCCAAAGCAATATGTTTCACATGAGAAACAACCAGCAAACTGTGGGCTTAAAATCAAGCAAGTCAACAACCAGTGGGGCAGAAAGACCAGCCTAATCAGCTAAGTGCCAAGCACCCATGAGGGAAAGACTAGACCTGGGAGAGCTCCTTAAATGATGCAGAGAGTCTCTGAGATCACTCTGAGCTCACATATCAGACGTAGAGTGGAGAAACTACATCACGATCCCACATTTTTTTCTTTTCCCCAAATGATAAATAGGAGGATTACTGGGTGGGGGGGGGCTATATTTGCAAAGAGAAACTCAGCATGACAGTTTTTTTTAATGGATTTTACAATTAGGTCACTACCAAAACCTTCCTGAAATAAATTGAGTAGCACTGAAAATAAGAAATAGAAACCACGAGGGAAGAAATACAAACCCAGAAGAAAAAGACAAGGTGCACATAGAATTAGTGAGAGACAAAACTGCAGAACACCACTCTGCTTAAATAACCAAAATGACTTACTCAGGATAAAATATAAATCCTGGGTCAAAATATGAATCTCTAACACTGTGAATGAGAGTCCCTGTGCTTGCCACTGAAACCCCTCTGACTGGAATACCTGAGTAATACCCAGCTTAAAATTAATTAAGGTGGTGCTGGTGGTGGAAGACATGAAAAATGGAATGTGTATGCATGGGGCTACAGCAGAATAAATTAAGAGAACAAAAGAAAGAAGAAAAAAGGGATAATAAAGCTTTGAAAAGTCATTCTGCTCGTCCTTCATTTATAAGTATTACTTGTAACACCCCTTCCTTGGAAACCTATTGTACAACCAGAGTTTAAGTATAATGCCTCCTTTTCTATAATCTCCAGCACCTCCAATAAATAAAGCTGTTGAGGCTATTTATTAAGTGGTGTGTGTGTGTGTGTGTGTGTGAGAGAGAGAGAGAGAGAGAGAGAGAGAGAGAGAGAGAGAGACAGACAGACAGAGAGACAGAGAGAGAGAGCAAGCTCGGGAGAGAGGGGAAGAGATGGCGGGGAGAAGGAGAGGGAGGCACAGAGACACACAGAGATGAAACAGAAACCAGGAAAACTCAGAGAGGTGATTACCAACCTGAGGAAGGTGCATCAAGAAAAGAACTTCATGAGGCAGGGTCTTCCCAATGATCAGCTGAGTCAAATGGGTGGTCTGTTAAGTGAGGACCAGATTGGGCACTAACTTTGTTTTTAAGTTTCCCTTGATGACTATTCAGGATGCTTTGTTAAACAGAGGAGAAAACATGGTCTTTAACTAACCTTCTAACAACATCTTGGAACTGAATTCCTAATTCCACACTTTGGTTACAGTTCCAGAAACTTTACCTTCCTAAGCTTGGCTATTCCATTGGTCAATATTTAAAAATGATTACCCCTATATGTTTGAGTACACAGAGAAAAAGACTGAAAGGATATATGTAAATGTTAACAATATTTTATCTGGGTAGTGACACTGGGAATGATTTGTTTCCTTTTATATGCTTCTCTTATGTTTCCAAGTTTTCTGCATCAAGTATATATTCTTTTGTAAAAAGGAAAATAAAACAAAAATTAAAATGACAAACCTGGACCCAGAAAAACTGCAACTCCCACCCATGTATTTCTTCCTCTCTGTTTATTCTTTTAAAGAGGATTTTTTCCTCAGAATTGTTCTTGTCCTTTCAGATTGTTTCCACATTGTATTCTTTCGCCCTCTACCACATTTCTCGTTGCTTTCTCTTCACAGCCTTCATTTCTGATGAGAAGACAATTGCCTGGTTTTTCTAATCCTCATGTTTCCTCCCCTAACCAGCTGCATGGAGAAAGCCCAGGAACACAATTCCCTCCCAACTGCAGCCCAGTTTGAAAGATGGAGAATTACATAGTCTGGCTGCGAGCGTGACACCTGCTGCATACAGGTGGCAGCTTGCACCCGGGTTCAGGGCTGCAGTGTGGATGGGGCTGCTGCTTTGCACTGGCAGACTATACAGAAATGAAGTCAAGGCCAGGCCACAAGGATTCATTTGAGCATCTCTGCCTGGAGGGAGAGACGACAATGGTCCAACAGAGTGAAAGGCTAGTATGTGTCTGCAGCAAAAGCCTGTTTTGATTTGTAGCACGTAAGAAAAGATCCATTTCACTATAAATCTGGCACTCTTGGTGTGATATGGCCTACAAGTCAGGAGGCAATTTCCAAAAGAGGTGGTGGAGAGGGGGGTCATGCAAAGGTCATCCAACAACTGCGGCAATGGTGTTGGGAGAAGCAGAGTTCCTTTGTCCTGTGTATGGCTGTTAAATCTACAGAAGATGCTGTATTTCCCATTGCAGAATCCAGGGGCAAAGAGCAAAAGAAAGAAGCCAAAGGACTTTAATGTTGTGCAGGGCAATGCCATTATTTCTACCGCTGGCTCTCACATCAATTTGTCTGCTGGCTTCATTATTTTTAGAAAGGACAGTTACTAATGAGGATGCATTTGATGATCAAATTAATCAATGGCAGAGCAAATAACAAATGATGCGATGAAGACTGCTGTAGTTAATTTTATTAGGGATTCTCTTTTTCTTCCCAGAGTAAAGAGTTTTATTTCCGCAGTCCAAATATTTTAATAAATAAAAGCCACATATATGCCACAATTTCTTTTTGCTAGCTCTCACTCTGCTACTGTAAAGACCAAATTAGGGGCTATGACGTAGAATCAGAAAACAGGCAATGGTTTTTTTTGCCAATAATATTTCTAGCAATCATCAAGTACAGGAAAGGGACAGCTTCCAGGTCTTCTGCTCTTGTGAGGATGGTGCTGGCAGCACCACATCCAGCGTACACCACAGGCAGCTGTGAGGAAAGAGAATGTGGGCTTGGAACTCTGACTCTGCCAGGTACATGCTGTGCCCTGGGCAAGTCACTAGACATCTCT
Source organism: Trachops cirrhosus (assembly GCA_028533065.1). NCBI lineage: Eukaryota > Metazoa > Chordata > Mammalia > Chiroptera > Phyllostomidae > Trachops > Trachops cirrhosus. Next base: position 40,262,208 of record CM052548.1, read on the forward strand.
AGGTCTCAGTTTCTTACCTGAGAAACCAGGATAAGCACCTACTCCTGAGCTGTGAGCATTGTGTGAAATAATGTGAACCTGCTCTTGGGGGTTAACCATGGAAAGTGGCAAAGACTTGCAGTCAGGGGCAGAGAAGCAACAGCTCAGGATGCCCCAGCATCAGGAAATCAGATCAGGATTTGTCCAGACTTACTCTGTAAACCCTGAGGCTTCTCTTAAACCTCTCCACTCTTCATATTTTCACCAGGAATGTAGCAATCACAGTTTGCATTTGTATAATAGCTTTTCAAAGTGTGTTCACATATATAACCTCATTCTACTGCAACAAGTTTTGACTGAGGTTGGCAGGACCTATTCTCCAGATGAAGAACCTGAGGTTCAGACAGGCTGGCTTTCACAAAGTTGTACAGAACCTTTTCCTTTTACTGGTTCACTGTTTCCATTCTCTTGTACGAAACCTTGATACCCACTGGATGGCATGAAAGCAACTTATTTCCTTCCTTATCTTGTGGTCTCTGTTCAGTGGAAATAGCAAGATGCCCAGTGGCCCATTCTTATTTGAGACTAAAAAACTTAGGGAGGTTTCCTCTCCATTATCTTCACTTTCAGTCTTTGTATCTTTGCCAGAGTCGAATGGGTATGTGCTTTAAATTCCCAAACTCCTTAGCAGATGTCAGGTTCTCCTTTCAAACATGTAGGGGTTTATAATGTGAAGCCCTGGACCCAGCATTGAAGAACTGGTTTCTATTTCTGATTCCAAATGGACCAACCATGCCCTTAGCAGTCTCACACTGAAGTGGGATATATACTTTCATCCAATGCACCAGAGAATGCAATCTGCAGATGTTAGAAAATGCACACACTGCCAGTGGGAACTCTACAAATGACATTTAGCCACCCAGTGAATGGTGCCCACTGAATTAAAATGAGGACTTTTGTCACCATCATGTATGCTGCTGTTATACAGCACCATCCCAAGGCACTTGGCTGAAGAATGGGTAGAAAATAAAATGACAGACTCTAGGGTAGTTCATTAGAAGGAAAAGAAGATACTGGTGGGCCCCAAATCTGCAGCTACTATGAACCCTGGTGCCCAGTCCTTAACCTTTTCTAAGCCACAGGATCTGACAATGTACATGTTTTATGATTTTCCTGATTCTACCAGAAACTTCTAATGTCAAAAATTTCTAATATGAATAAGGTTAGTGTCTTGTGAGTTATTTTCTATTTAAAAAGAAACTTTATCTGGCTCATTGAAATAGAATAAAATAAACATGGGGTATTTCTGTTCAGTAATAGCTTATAAATATTCTCATTTTTTTTGTATTGTGTGAGTACATTTTATATACACACATATATTTGAACTTCTAAAACTAAATGTTTTCCTACTTGCACGTGAAAGTCTAAAAGAAAGCCCCTTTCTCTACACTGTAAGGTGGTTTTCTTGCCCCGTCCAGTGATACTGAATTATTTTTTGCACTGATATAGAAATGTTTTCATATAGTAAAGATATTATGATAATGTGGTTACATGCTTCTTCCTGAAGGAGTAAACAAGCAGATCGCTGTGTGCATGCTATTCTCTTCCAACTGAACAATTTTGAGTTTCCTGAGGGAAGAATCCTACTTAGAAGAAAAATCCTCATAATGTATTACCATTTAAATTCCAAACTAATCAATTTTTAGCTTTTCACATTCTACATATAGTTCATTTATATAAATATTTTGTAAAAGCTCTTAAAATATATCATTATAAAAATGTTGACTTTTTTCTTTTAGAGAATTTTTTTTCTTCTTGTTCTTCTACATTTGTGTTATTTTCTTTAAAAAAAATTCTAGAGAAAGTACTGCTCCTCCCTTGCCCTTCCCTTATCTCTGTCTGTCCTTCTCATCTTCTACCCCTTCTACTCTCCTCTTTGCACATCCATTTGAGCTTACGCTTGCCTGCCTCTGTACTGTCAGTTGTGTTTATTCCCTGCTTTCTTTTCTTCCAGGTCAAAATACTAAAATAGAATGGAAAATAGTCAATCATGTCACTATCATTATTACATATTGTAGCCTCTTCATGATACCTTTTCTGAACTAATTGTCTTCCTTTCCTCCTCCCTTAAGCCACCATCTAATTTGTGTATCTGCCCCTTCACCCTGAAGCAGCTATCTTTATTTTAAAATTTGCTGCCTTAAGTCCCCATGTTATTTTTCTCAGACATTTGGAAAGTGTGCATGCTGTTCTTACTTTCCCTGTATGCTTCTGGACAGCCAGAGTAACTTTATTTTTTATTTTTTTATTTTATTGATTTTGCTATTATAGTTGTGCCAATCTTTCGGCCTTTGCTCCCCACCAATCAGCAACCCCACTACTCCCTCAGGCAATCCCCACACCATCATTCATGTCCACGGGTCATGTGTATAAATTCTTTAGCTACTTGATTTCCTATACTGTACTTTATATCCCCATGGCTATTCTGTAAAGACCTGTTTGTGCTTCTTAATCCCCTCATCTCAAATACCATATGATCTCGCCTTTAACAGGAACCTAAACAACAAAACAAAGAAACAAGTAAAATATAAAAAAAGACACTGAAATAGAGGACAGGTAGTCAGTGACCAGAGGGGGGAGGGGAGGGAATTTCAGGGGAGAAGGGAAGGGTTAACAGGAACAAATATAGAGGACACATGGACAAAACTAAGGGGGTTGGAAAGGGGAGGGAGGAGGAGATGGATTGGTGGGCGGGCTCGAATGGGAATAAAGGATAGAAACTGTACTGAATAAACTAAAATGAAAAAAAAATTACTTTCCCTGAAAACTTGTGTTAAAAATAAGTATTTTAAATGTAAAAAAAAAAAAAATCCCCTCATCCCTTTACCCATTCTCCCCCTCCCTCCTCCCTTCTGGCAACCGTCAAAATGTTCTCTGTATCCATGATTCTGTCTCTGTTCTTGTTTGTTTAGTTTTTTAGATTCAATAGCTGACAGATATACATTTATTGCCATTTTATTCATAGTTTTGATTTTCTTTTTCTTTAAATAAGTCCTTTTAACATTTTATATAATAATGGCTTGGTGACGATGAGCTCCTTTAGTTTTTTCTTGTCTGGGAAGCTCTTTATCTGCCTTTTGATTCTAAATTATATCTTCGCTGGGTCTTAGCTGTAGGTCCCTGCTTTTCAAGACTCTGAATATTTCTTGCCAATCCCTTCTACCCTGCAAAGTTTCTTTTAAGAAATCAGCTGACAATGTTATGGGAACTCCCCTGTAGGTAACTAACTGCTTTTCTCTTGCTGCTTTTAAGATTCTCTCTTTACCTGTAACCTTTGGCTTTTTGCTTTTCTAAAGGACGGAGAAAGAAAAGGAGGGAAACATCAATGTATGGTTGTGCGCCCCCTACTGGGCACCTGGCCTGCAACCCAGGTATTTGCCCTGACTGGGAGTCGAACTGGCAACCCTTTGGCTCACAGGCTGGCACTCAATCCACTTAGCCACACCAGCCAAGGCAACCTTTGTATTTTAATTATGATGTGTCTTGGAGTGGGCCTCTTTGTATCCAACTTGTTTGGGACTCTCTGTGTTTCCTGGACTTGCATGTCTATTTCCTTTATCAAATTAGAGAAGTTTTCTTCATTATTTTTTCAAATAGATTTCCAATTTCTTGCTCTTTCTCTTCTCCTTCTTGCCCATAGGAGTCTATGGGAGAATGTTGGAATGCTTGAAATTGTCCCAGAGGATCCTTATAGTATCCTCATTTTGGGGGATTCTTTTTTTTTCTGTTGTTCTGATTGGTTGTTTTTTGTTTCCTTATGTTCCATATCATTGATTTGATTCTCGGGTTCATCCACCCTACTGTTTTCTCCCTATACATTATTGTTTATTTCAATTAGTACAGCGTTCATTTCTGACTGGATCTTTTTATACCGTTGAGGTCCTCACTAAGTTCTTTGAGCATCCTTATAATTAGTGTTTTGAATTCTGCATCTGATAGATTGCTTATTTCCATTTCATTTAGCTCTTTTTTTCTGGAGTTTTGATCTGTTCTTTCATTTGGGCCATGTTTCTTTGTCTTCTCATTTTGGCAGCCTCCCTGTGTTTGTTTCTATGCATTAGGTACAGCATAGAAACTCCCTGTTTTGGAAGCATAGTCTAATATAGTAGATGGACTCTAGGTTCCAGTGGCACAGCCTCTCCTATCATTGAAGCTGGGTACTTGAGGTGTGTCCTACATGTGGACTGAGTGGACCCTTCTCTTGTAGTTGAGCCTTGGCTGCCGTTGGCAGATCAATGGGAGGGATTTACCCAGGCCAGTCAGCTGCAAGGATTGGATGTGAACACTGACCACCAACCTCCACCCTCTGTGGAGGATCAGCTATGCAGGGGCAGGGGGGTGGTGCTCTGATTGGTCTGTAGCTGTTCACTGGGTGAACAGGCCCTTGGGTTTTCCAGGTGGTGCAGGCCAAGGTCAGCCCCTACCTGTGTGTTTCCTGGGAGTACCCTGCTTGAGTTAGAAAACAATCTAAGATGGCTGCTACTTGTGTTGGGCTTGGAGATTCCTAGGCAAAGCCAAGCTGTGAATCTAGGCTGGCTGCTGCCAGTGCCATGCCTGGGATCACTTAGCAAGAGGTACAGGGCCTAGGGAATCACTGAGGCAGGCTGTTGCTTGCTTGAAAGGATTTAGGAAGTTGTGAAGCATGAGCCAAGACCAGCCATTCATATAGGAAAGCCACTGTTAAAAGCTGTAAGTTGGGTGGGATGAAGCCTCAGGGGATCTCCAGAGTAGCAAACAGTGTCAGTCAAGTTGATGGGGTCTCATATATGGTACCAGTTGCTGGTTCTGTAGCTCTGTCGGGGGAGGGTTTAGAAATGGGACAATGGCTTTTGCCTGCTTTTCTATCTGGGAGAAAGCTGTTCCCCAGCTCTCATTTCAGTTCTTCCCCATGTACCTGTAGTGCCTTGCAAGCTGCTACCTTCATCCTGGACCTCAGAGGGAGTGAGTCTGAGTAAGTCTGTGTGTGGGTTCTTTAAGAGGAATTTCAGCAGTTTCTTTCACCAACTTAATCCCAATAGCCAGAAATTATGGAGATTTATCTTCCTGGCACTGGAACCCTGTGCTACAGAACCTGGTGTAGGGCTGGGATCCTTGCTCCAAAGATGTCCTTCCCAAATTTTTATTCACCACACATGGACATGGGACCAGCCTGTTCCACATCTCTGCCCCTCCTACCAGTCTGGATGGATTGGTTTCTTTAATTTTGTAGTTGTCAGACTTCCATTCAACTCAATTTCTGACAGTTCTGAGTGATGGTTGTTCCATAATTTAGTTGTAACTTTGATATGGTTGTGTGAGGAAGTGAACCATGTTTACCTATGCCATCATCTTGACTGGAAGTCCAGCCAGAGTAACTTGTAATACTCTTCCCCTGACCCTCTCACTGGCTCACATGCCAATCAGAGTTCATTCAAGGGCTGCATTAAAGTTAAAAACTCCTGAAATGGGTTTTTGTTCAAGTGTCAGACACAGTCCATGGGTGTTTGGTTTTTGTTTTTCCTTTCTCCAGAGTCAGTTAAAATGTCTGTCAAAAATAAACTTTAAAAAACAGAGAATGGGAAGGGAGTTCTAAGGAGTTCCTAGTGTAGGACAGATTCTGACATTTGTGGAATCTCAAATTCTTGAAAACGCAGCTTGCCAGTCAGTTGTCATGCATAGGAGGAAGACTCTGCGTGGGAAGATGGAGACCTGGACTCAATAGTGAATGAAACCACACAGCGTCCTTGGAAAGTAAACTGAGCCTTTCACTCTGAAATACAAACAGACTACCAAGCATCCCCTCACATGAGAAGAAACTTTTAGTATGAGAGACAGACTGAGATACAAAAACCAAACAACTAATCTTGGAATACAGAGAAATGATTCAGGAACAAAGAGAATTTTAAAAATTCTGATTAGTATTCTCAAAAAGACTTGAGAAGATAATGCAACCAAAAAATAAGGATAAGATTTCATGAAGAAATATAATCAAAGAACAAAAATGACATTTGCAAGTAAAATAATGTGATTATCAATAGAAACTTCAGTGGAAAAGATAAAAGATAAAGTTTAAACAGATAATATAAGAAAAAGAATAATGGGCAGAGAATCAGCCTATTATTTCATTGCTTTTAGAAAGAGAGGAATAGAAAGGAAGAAAAATCAATGTGAGAGAGAAACTTCGATTGGCTGCTTCACCTGGGGATCGAACCCACAACCTAGGTATGTGCCCTAATCAGGAATTGAACCTGCAAACTTTCAGCATTGGGACAATGCTCCAACCAATGGAGCCACCCTGGCCAGGGCTGTAACATCACCTTTTGATGTCTGCTGGAAGCGGTGGGCCTGCTGGGATTTTAAGGATTTTCACAATTTTTAAGGGACAACCTTTTTTTGTCAGATATAAAAAGAATTCTCTAAAATTTACTTGGATGTGTCCTGATTGGTGCGGCTCAGTGGGTTGGGCATCATCCCACAAACCAAAGGTTCTCAGGTTCCATTCCCGGTTAGGGCATATGCCTAGGTTGTGGTCTAGGTCCCTGGTTGGTGGTGTGTGAGAGGCAGCTTGCACATCAATGTTCCTCTCCCTCACTTTCTTCCTCCTTTCCCCCTCTCTCTGAAAATAAATAAAATTAAAAGAAAATAAAAAATAAGAATAAATAAACTTTTCTTGGATATGTTCATTTTACCTATCTGTCCCAAAATTTTTTAATGATCAAAAACACCACTGTACCCACCACAGCTACCTTCACCACCAGCACCTTCACCATTATAGCCTTCATTGCCACCACAGTCATCATTATCAGAGTCCCCTTTACCACCATAGCCACATTCATCACCTTCAGTACCACTCCTGCTGCCATAATTATCCTGATTTTGACATTTACATATCAGACTTCATCACATATGAATTTCAAACAGCAGGGGAGTGCAAACTATGTACTATGTCTAATTATTTACTAAGCAATTGAGTAGTGTAATGGAGATTTTAGAAGAGATGCTTAATGTAAATGGTCAGATGTACTTACTAATGTTCAATCTCAATGCACTTTCTTTTCTTTCTCTCTCTTTTTTTAAGCCTTACTTGAGGACATTATTCTCATTGTTTTTAGAAAGCAAGGGAGAGGGAGAAGAAGAGAGGGAGAGGGAGAAACATTGATGTGGGAAACATCTTTTGGTTGCCTCCCGCACGTGCCCTGACTTAGGATTGAACCCATAACCTAGGTATGTACCCTGACCAGGAATTTTACCCGAGACCTTTCAGGTATGGGACAATGAACCACATGGGCCAGGACACAACACACTTTCATTTATTTATTAATTATATCTCAAAGACCAATTACTGACCAACATTTGGTAAAACTCGAAGGGGTTACTCTCTATTTTAATTTCTAAAATGGTACTGATCACAATAATTTTTACCCCAAAATTGTCTGATCTTCCTTTGCTGGAAGTTGTCAAGACAGCTGACTTGCCTAGTCTTTACAAATGTCAGGCCACTTCTCTATGTGGGTCAATGATTTACTGGCCTAAGACAGCTAGTCCTCAGATGACATTTGTTAATACTATTTAAAAGCTTTAACTTAGATTTTGGACTTCCAAGATGGAAGCATAGGTAGACACACTGTGCCCCTCATACAGCCAAGATAGGGACAACAACAATTTAGAAACAGAATAACAACCAGAACTGACAGAAAAATGAACATTATGGAAGTCAGACACCCAAGGAGTTAAAATAGACATGTTCATCCAGACCGGTAGGAGGGGCAGAGTCAGGCAGCCAGGCACGGTTTCCAGAGCAGAGAGCAGAGAGCTTTGGGACTGGATGCCTAATACAACCTGGGCGCACAAGTGGCGGTGGGCAGACCCCGGCTGGGGGGTGGCAACCTGCAGACCAAGTGAGGTCACGATTGTGAAGCAAGGCACTGCACACAACCCAGGATCCCAGCGCTAGGAAATAGAGCCTTGGGGCACCTACTGAAGACACCTGTGAGTGTTGAGTCACAGGGAGAGACTCCCAGCCTCACAGGAGAGGTCGTTGGAAAGTCTCATTAGGTGCACAAGCCCACTCACACGGGAATTGGCAACAGAGGGGCCCAGTTTGCTCAGGGGAAGTGACAGAAAGGACTGGGTCTGACAGAGATCAGAGCAAGTGCCATTGTTTCTTCTTGGACCCCACCCCCCACATACAACATCACAACCCAGGGACTGGGGTGCTCCACCCTGGTGAACACCTAAGACTCTGCCCATCATATGTAACAAGCTCGACCAGACCAAAAAAAAAAAAAAGAGAGAGAGAGAGAGAGTTGGCTCAAACAGAAGAACAATTGAAAGCCCCAGAACCCATCCTTTTAAGCGACCAAGAGATAGCCAAACTGTCAGATGCACAGTTCAAAGCACTGGTGGTCACAGAATGCTCACAGGATGCTTCAGGATGCTCACAGAATTGGTTGATTTTGGTCACAAACTAGATGAAAAAATGAAGGCTACAATAAGTGAAATGAAGAAAAATGCACAAGGAACCAATAGTGATGGAAAGAAAGCTGGGTCTCACATCAATGGAGCGGACCAGAAGGAAGAAAAAACATATACAACCAGAAAAAAATGAAGAATTAAGAATTCAAAAAAATGAGGAGAGGCTTAGGAACCTCCAGGACATCTTGAAATGTTCCAACATCCGAATTACAGGGGTACCACAAGGAGAAGAGGAACAGCAACAAGTGGGAAAGTTATTTGAACAAATAATAAAGGAGAACTTTCCCAATCTGGCAAAGGAAATAGACTTCCAGGAAGTCCAGGAAGCTCAGAGAGTCCCAAAGAAGTTGGACCCAAGGAGGAACACACCAAGGCACATCATAATTACATTAG